>CM064974.1:9979679-10113956 GCA_032847665.1 Solanum chilense | reverse complement strand
TTTATACTAAGGCATCACAATTATCATAACAAGTTCATCAAGCCTTCTTTTATACTAAGGCATTATAACAACAATACAAGTTTCATCAAGCCTTCTTTATACTAAGGCATCACAATTATCATAACAAGTTCATCAAGCCTTCTTTTATACTAAGGCATTATAACAACAATACAAGTTTCATCAAGCCTTCTTTATACTAAGGCATCACAATTATCATAACAAGTTCATCAAGCCTTCTTTTATACTAAGGCATCATAAATCTCATAACAAGTAAAATTAGGGTTTCATCAAGATTTAGGGTTCACAAGCTTCATCATGCTTATTTCATCACAAACATATAATCATACTCATACAATCATACAATTAAGCATATAGAAGGATTTACAAGAATACCCAATACATATCATTTGCTATTGAGAGTTTACTACAAATAGCATAAACCATAACCTACCTTCACCAAGGATTTGTGTTCAAGCAAGAATCTTCAAGAACCCTTGCTCCTTCTCTCTCAAGCGCCTCTTTTCTCTTCTCTTTCTCTTTCTCTTTCTTCCTCCAACCTTCCTCTCTTCTTACCCTAAATCACAAGATTTCAAGTTTCAAAAGTAATGAAACCAACCCACCAAGTTACTCAAAGTTAGTCTTTCAACCCCCAAGGAATTGAACTAATAACATTAACCCACTAACTTTATAAATTAAAGCCGGAATAGTCCAAAACACCCCTTTAAAATTAACCAGAATTCTGACCCCGACTGGGATTACGGAACCTGTGACGGTCCGTCGTGCCTGCGACTGTCCGTCACGCAGGTTCGTCAAGGACTCAAATTCCTTCAAGGAATCTGTGACGGTCCGTCGTACATATGACGGTCCGTCCTGCACTTCCATCACGACGGACAGAGAGTTGCTCCCAGCACCAATTTCTCAAGAGTCTAAGTGTTTTGACACGGGGGCTCACGACGGTCCATCGTGTCTTTGACGGCCCGTCCTGCAGGTCCGTCACAGAGTTCAGAGACTCAGTTTCAACACTCAATTTCATAATGCCAAGTGTTTTGGAATGGGACACCGTCGACGGTCCGTCGTGCACACGACGGTCCGTCGTGGTGTCCGTCGTATTCAACCAGTTTTTCCCAAAATAAAATTTTTTATCCAAACGACTAAACAGGTCGTTACAGTACTAATGGTGTTGAATGTGAGTTTGATAAAAGCTACAAATGACATTTCTGCAGCAACCATATCGCGGGTTTCATTTTGTGTTCTGAAGAAGTGTCCATTTGTACATTTTATCAAGCTCATGTTTAACACCAAGAGTGCGTCTCTCCAGTTCATCATAGATCTTCACAATGATAATTCAATTCAAAAGCATCTTAGTTATAATCAGTTGTAGATAATAAGCATATGAGTCATTTCTTAGTACAAGGTCAATGTATATTTCTAAGCCTAATGCAGAGACAATTAATGTTATGTGATTTCTTCTAATCTACGCAAGTCTAATAGGACAGAGTTATACACTATTTGTGCTTAAGGAGAAATCAAATCATTTAATAATTCACTCTCTCATCAAAAGTAAAATCCTAATGTTGTTACGATGTGAACAACATTTGATGCATCATAAAATAATTTTTTTGGTGATTTGTACAAAAAATACTTCATGGTTGTACCAGTTCGGTCATATAAATTCATGTCTTCAAACTAAACATTTTCAACATTTTGACGAGCACCTACCTTGTACTTCCACTTTTATTATTTAAGTTCTGGAAAGAGATTGTTTGTTGGGTTTGGACTGGTTCTTGATGAATTTTGTATCTTCAAAAGAAATTTGTGATGATAAGAAAGTAAGAGGGTTCCCTTTTTATAAAAGATAAATAGAGAAAATATTAGAGTTTGACCAAGAAATCAATATATTCATGTTAATCCAAAAAATAAAAATTGTTTAATAACATCCCAAAAATAAGTCTTCATGTTTGAAATTTTTTTAAATATTTTTTTGAGCTATAGAAATAGTATCATTTATTAGAAATGTAAAATGTTTAATAAATTGCCTATGATATATTCTCATATTTGGAAATAGATTAAAATTTGTTTGGTCTTGAAATTTAAAGATTTATTAGAAAGGTAAATAAATTAATAACTTACCTAACATAACTTCGTATATTTGGAAAGAAATAAGAATTTGTTTGAGTTTTTTTAGCATGATTTTTTCATTGGATAAAAATTAAATTGTTGGAGTTTGAAATACTTTTTGGGATTTTTACAAGAAAAATAATTACAAGTTAGTACTTAACAATTACTCTTTTAATGCTACTTAACTCACTTATTTTGGATTTTTAGAGAAGAATACATTAAATTATATCTGGCTTGTAGTAGTAGCATTATGTGAATTAAACAAAAAAAAAGAAGGGAATTACATTATTTTACTAAACCCTATTATAGACATTACACTACAAACTTTTTCTACTTATACACTTACGGTTAGGAGTGGGAAATTTTCATATTAGTGAGAAATTGTTGGAAAAATAAGGAGGTTAGCTTTATAGAATATTGAGACACAAACAATGAAGCTCCATAGTGTAATTGACACTAACAATTCTCATTAAAATAATTATTACGATGAAACCTTGTTTTGCTTGAAAAAGTGAAGTAACTATCTCCACTTGATTTATTGTTTGAGGAAATAAAAAAATTGATGCTAAAAAAACTACTCATTGCAGGCATCAAAATTGCCACATTATGTTATGCATCAACATATTTGGGACTTATACATATTTGAGAATAATTTGAATTGTCAATTATTCTAATTGTTCTATAATACCCACATAAAACATGTATCCTATAAATGGACTTTTGGACTTGAATCTTTAAGTCCAATTGACCTAAAACTTCTTCAACCATAATTATACTAATTACCCCAGATTCCTCAAAGGTGTCTTCATATGATGCATCTTCTAATGCCTCAATAGTTTTCGAATAATCTTGTAGTTTTGTGATAAGAAAAAACGTTAATTCCCCATCTTGCCACCACTGCAACAAATGGGAAAATATTAGTAAGACCTATACATATATAGAAGCATTAAGTTGGCGCAAACGACTAGAACCGTACTTTAACTATGTTAGTGCCAAAATAGAAAACACTTTTTGGTAGAAGTCTATCCTTCAACATCTCTAATTGATAGATCACACACATAACGACAAACATTATTGATATGTATTAAGAAAGAATCAACATATCGTCCCTTTGATAATAAAAGAGAAAAAACTCCTTTAATCAAAATGTCAAATAGTCTTAGAAAAAACATCGATCGAAAAAGGAAAAGTAAGAAACACTCACATTTTCACCCTTCTTTCTTTTTCATCCAAATTTCTTTAAAAAAAGCAAGAACTCGGAGTAAAAAACCTTAATTTTCATTTTCAGACCCCGTGAAAAATGTCATAGTTTATTCTTGAAGAATTGACAGTCAATTTTGTCATTTCCCGAGCCTACACCCTGTACACGACTGTCACTAAAGAATCATTGCTAGTCCTAACTGAACACTTGACCTGACTTAACTCTTAGTAGAAGACTTACTCAACATTGAATAACTCAAATGAAAATCTTAACTCTAATAACTGCTCTGAATATTTAAGGAAAACATTCACCAGTCAAAGTGGAAACTCAAGTCTCACACATCAATAACTGAAACGAACAAGACATATGAACTATAACTATCTATCTATGAAGCCTCTACTAGCCGATATGGATGTGGGGAAAAGACTCATGAAATCCTAAGAAAAACTAGAACGAGTAAAGCAAATAAGGGAACCTCTGGAAAGTACGAAGGCTCACCAACAACTCTAAAGGTCAACTGGATCAACGAAGGGCTGGATGTTGATCCTGGTAACCTGTATGTGCATTATAAAAGATTCAGTCCAAATGACGTCAATTCATGGAAAATACAAGCATGTGAGGGAATATTAAAATAATACATAAGCTTGAAACTGAAAAAAACACTTAGCTCATCTCAAGTCAAGTCATCTCAATATAAGGCGCTAATAAAGATGCAATATAAAGAAAAGCTTTAAAACATGTACATAGAAACTCAGTGTATCTAAAAACAAAATAATAATTAGTTTTGTATATGAAAATATAGGTAACTTCATGAGCGATTCTCTGATCGAGAACCATCAATATGAGCTGTGAGATGATACATTGATAAATTCTCTTACCCATGCTGCCAGAACAATCCTTTTCTTTTCAGGGTATAAAACTCCTTTACTTAGTGGATCAACTAACCTATGCTAAAAATCATTAAGAAATTATCTAAAAAGTATGACCCTCTCTATCCACGTTGGCTACATGGTTTAGGAAAACTTTGATTTAT
Source organism: Solanum chilense (assembly GCA_032847665.1). Taxonomy (NCBI): domain Eukaryota; kingdom Viridiplantae; phylum Streptophyta; class Magnoliopsida; order Solanales; family Solanaceae; genus Solanum; species Solanum chilense. Next base: position 10,109,604 of record CM064974.1, on the reverse strand, counting down.
TTGAACTCGTTCCCATATCGGTGCTCAATACTACTCCCAAAATGTAACTAGCTCATATGTTTAAAAACATGATTTTTTTGTTGTTTAAGATTATTACTTAAAAAAGCTATCTCCTAAAAGAGATGGTACTCAGAACTACTCGTGAAAACACTTTTCTTTAAATCAGTATATCCTCCCATCTTAATTGTGAAAAGATTTACTCCTTGGGAATACTTAGTTCCCATATAACTTTTTAAAGAAATAAAATTGACTCTACTCTTTCTCAAACTCAATTCTTATGCCTTAAAACAAGTTTAAAACCTTTGTAAAAGTATTTTGAAAAAATTATTTTCCTTGTGCACTGAACCCCTAAACTCTGCCGTTTTAGTTAGATTTAGCCTAGTTCCTTAATTATAACTTATCCTAGTCAATTCATTCTCCAAAAAATCATCAAGTTGAACAACAAGGAGGAGAACGAGTCCATCAACGCTCTCCAAGAACGTAACAAGGTATTCTTTAATTCCATCCCCTAAATCAAAATATTTCCCTATGAGTTTTGTCACCAAGCATGTGGAAAATCATAGGTAGGTTCCTGTCACCCATTAGGTTCCTATAATTCTGTTAGGTTCGTGATTCCCTCCATCGAATCTAGACCTAGGGTGTCTAGAATTATAGCAAATTACTATGATTTAGTTATTGTACCATTCTTAATCAGATTATCATGTCTTAGTATTATTCTTGTGTAGATTCTTCATAAACTCAGAACCCTAGTTATGTAGTTCTTTTAGTTCATGAATTACCTTAGCTAGGATAGATAAGAAAATATACATGCCTCAGTTTTTGAATATTTCATTAATAGAAATAAATGTTGAATTTTTTAGATTTACATGTCAGATTATTGAGCTATCTAGTTAGTTCAGTCATGCTATAATTTTTACATATTCAATTATGAGTAGGCTTTATACCAAAGTGGATTAGGTTCAGTCACCCTCAAGTTCAAGTACTATGTGCTTCTATAGGTTTATTAGTCCTCTTTGTGAGCATCAATTTAGTGATCACACCAATAATGTCTCTATACCTCTGGCAGGGTATACTGGGTACTCTCGATACATCAGATTTCAAGTTTATTTCATGTGATTTTATGTTGTCTATTAGTAGCTCCTATAGACAGACTCTAGTGGATTGACCAGGTTCTAGGTTATAGTTCAGCATTCAGATTCAACATGTTATAAACTTGGTCAAAGCATTCATTTTAGTTCATATTCAGTATATTTAGTATAGTGTAATGTTCATCTTATATCATTGCTCAATATACCTTGTTTAGTTATGTATATTTTTTAGCTTGATTCTATCCTGCATGCTCAATACCTTTCAAGTAGTGACATATACTGTGCACTACATCTTCTCGTGATCATTTGATGGTACAATTTTAGAAAATACCCCCCATCAAAAATGTGTTTAGGCATTGAGATACTTAATCATATGCAAGATCTTGAAGTGATACAATATCAAAGGATCCTAAGAAAAGAAAAAATCTATCACATGAAAATTGAAAGGATAATTGGAAAAACAAAAGTATGTTTTTTGAACTTTAATATTGGAAGTGTCTCTTGTTGAGACATTATTTGGATGTTATGCATATTGCAAAAATATATGTAATAATATAATCTTACCTAAGGACCTAATAATACCTATATTTAAGCCAAGTTTGAAATCAATTCGTGTTTGTTTATAGTCGTATGAAGTCATTTGACTTCATTGCTACTAACCTATATGATGAATTGTGTAGGTGAGCTTAAATGGAGAAATGAAAACTGAAATGGCATGGGAATTATTTCATCATTTTTAGGTTTTTTCCTGAACCCTTTCAATTTCAATCTCTTTATGATAATTAAACTTTGCTTGATTGAAACTATTGTTATCAGTAGCTAAATACCCCAATTCTAAGATTGTGTCTACATGATGATTTTAATTTATTGAATTTTCATGGATTAATGTTGATTATCATATGAATCTTTCTTATGTTCTTATTTTTTTGTATTTCGTGCCTGATCACCGTGGAAATAAACACATTGTCCAAATTGAACTCAAGAGAGAAATAAGAGGATAGAACGTGGGGCATAAGGAGAAGGATTTCTCTTAATAATTATGATTAATTTGTATCTAGGACATGTATATATCTAGAAACCATGGTTATTCATTATAAAATAAGAAATTATAATGCTCAGCACTTTTTCCAACCTATCACCGCTCAACGATGTAGTTAAGTTGTCATATATAATAGAAGATTAGAGGTCGAGAGACCATAATCACACATTTAATCCTATGAAAGTTTACTTGATATTTTATTAACATCCATTTTAAATATTATAAATTTCAAGAATCCTGATAAGAGCTACAACCCTGGACTTTCCTCAATCATTGTTTGAATATCTTGAAATTGAACAACGCTTTTTTAATTCAGGTTAACTTTAATATTATAAAATAAATCACTCTTGAAATCGTGATAACACTTGTGTGAAGCTAAAATATTTTGAGAAATGGAGTGATTCTAATCGTAAGTCCCTGTGGGTACGATACTCGACTCTTTATAAGACCACTTTAATACATGAATGACCGCATACACTTGCGTGTGCGATTTGGGGGCAACAACTTTTTGGCGCCGCTGTCAAGGACTTTGGAATTAGGAAATATGTGATTTTTCTGATTTCTGAAGCTAGAAAGCAAGTGTTGACAACTTGATCTTAGCAATTCATTTTCCAGGTTGTACTGAAATTCCAAACTGGATGAAGATTAAGGATTGATAGGGTCTCTAGCTGAACTAGAAAGATTTGTTCACTATTTATGAAGTCAAAGATGATTCACTTACCTATTACCACTTGTTGCTAGTGATTTAACATCTCCAGTAGCAAGAGTTGAGCAAGAGGAACATGCAACATGGCTCAGATGAACGTAAGAGACGTGGCAATCCCACGTACTACCAATGTGACTTTATGCCTTGAGAAACCTAAAGCTGGTGGAAGGTTTGAACTGAATCAGAGTATGGTGCAAGTATTACACTAATGGACAGTTCACTGGTTTGTCGCATGAGGATCCAACAAGACGTATCCAAAGCTTCCTCGAGATTGGTGATACTTACACTCCAGTTGGAGTAAACGAGGATTACTTGAGGCTTAGTTTATTCCCTTTTTTCTCTGCTTGGAGAAGAAAAAAGATAGTTAAATTCTGATCCTGCTAACTTTATTACCTCTTGGGATGATCTTGCACAGAAATTCCGTATCAGATTTTTCTATTTGGGAAACAACAAACTTAAGAAGTGGCATTCTAAGTTCTAGATAGAAAGGACGAGATAACTTGTACCAACCTTGGGACAAGTTTAACTCGATGTTGATGAGATTTCCACATCATCACCAGGCTAACAAGGTGTCGGTCCTTACCTTCATTGAAGGATTGGAGTATAACACAGAAATTTTACTTGATTTAGTTGCAGGAAGTCAGGATTTGGAGAAGATTTATACTGAGCTATTCACCTTGTTTAACAACATCTCACAGGGTAACCCCGAATGGAACGTAGGAGGAGCGAAACCCGTGATATAGAAAACTGCAGGCATGATAGAAGTAGATGCACTAACTATTTTAATTGCACAGATTGTTGCAATGCCGAACCCGATGAACACATACATCAATGATTTATCAATGGGACAACAATCGACTCATGTGACTGTAGTCCAACAACCACCAACTTGGTGTTAAATTTCCGGAGGTGGTGATCATAGTGCAGTGGAATGTGGTGCAAAACCAGATTCTGTAAATTTCATAGGAAACGCACAACGAGAAGGAGGCCTACAGAACAATGGAAACTCTTATTATTTTACTTAGCTTAACCATCCGAATTTTTCCTAGGGTGTTAGTCATAATCAATCTCAAGGCCAAAATCATTATAGACCGAGGGATATGCACATAGGTATCAACAACAGGCCCAATAGAAGCAGCCGAATAAGCAAACTAATAATAGGACCATGGAGGAGATTTTGTAGAAGATTATGGATGATCAAGTTGATTTAGATGCTGATGTAAAGAATAATCAGGAAAATACCCAGAATTTTGAGAAACAATTTAGACAGTTTTGCGAGTTCCCAGAACTCATGACTGCAAGTAGGTTTACCGGGAAACACTGATCTGAATCCGAAGCAGGTAAATGAAGTAAGTACTTGCAGTGGTTTAAAGAAGATTATGATAAAAAGTTAAGGATTCAAAACTGTGTTGTTGTTGTATTGGGTGAGAATGATGAAGATAGTGAGAACCTTAATTACTATGGAGTCTTAATAGAAAATAATTGAGTTGCGATTTGTCATGGATAGAAGACTAGTTTTATTTCGATGCAATTAGTTTGATGTGTATGATGGAATAAAAGGAGTTAAAAAGGATCAATATGATTTTGTGAGTGTTAATCTTGACAATTTTTGAAAACAAATGAGCCATTTGTTTTAGTGGATCAAGTATCTCAAGTATTTTATGCTAATGACAATTCCAACAATGGTTAGAAAGTAGTGAGGAAGACTCAGCCCCGTCATTCCAATGAGATAATGGAACAAATGGATAATGATATTGTAGAGTTAGTATGTCCTTCACAAAAGAAAAGAAAAAGAACTAATGAGGTGAAGTATATATTTATGAATTCATTTTTTCATTGTTAAACAATATGATGGTCCAATTTTTTTTATTACTAAATTGCTACATATATTTAAGGTTCAAGATTAAACCATTGAAAACTAAAAATGAGCTCGGTTCTAATATGAAGAATACTATAAAACATAAATTTGTTGTGCCTGGTGCTATAGGAAAGGGACAGGGATGGGGGCTTAAATCTTTGGGTGAGAAAGGAAATACGCCATCTAAGAGTTTGTTGCCTCAATCAAGTGATCTAGTTAAAAATTACATTAAATAAATTGAAACAAGTAAGATATTTTGTATTCTTTTACTTAAGACAATAAGAAAAATCTCGAATTGTATTAAAGAGAAACCTTTTCTAGCTTTCTGAATTTTATCATAGAGATGGAGGTGTTGCTGTAGTTGTATTTCCAAGTGATTTGTTGTGACTTCAGCTTTTTGTTTCTGGTGCATCTCTTACTCGTTAAGTGCACTAGAAGGTTTTTCTTAACAGTGGTATAAGTGAACTAACATGGACTGTTCTGATGACTTTCTTTTTTAGATAGAAAACTGGCTGTTGTTTCATTATTATTTTCTTTTTGGGGAAATGGGTGAAATGCTTGGCTTCCTAGGTAGATGATTTAGCTATTATGAAAGGTTGGGAAACTGTATGGTCAGTGAGCAACTTTTTGGAAAGTGAGTTTAGCCTACAAACTTTCTGGTCAATGAGCAAATAATCTTTGATGCTTTCTGTTAACACCAATCTGAGTCGAAAAATAGAAAACAAAAACAAGCATCCTCCAGATGTCTGAAGCAAACAATGAAGGAAAAGGTGTTTATTTGTTGCAATAAGCTGATGGCACATATAGCTTTTGTGAACTACGTCAAAGGTCCTTCTGCACAAGTTATCTTGAGTGCGGCAGGCTTTATTTAGAGTAGTCTACTGTAGCAGACGACTTTAAGGGAATTTTTTACTGATGTTATGTAGGTCATCTGTCTTGAGTCTTGATAGTATAAACTTCCAATAGACTTGTTCCCAAGATGAAGATGTCTTAAAGTTGCTCACTGGCCATACAATTTCCCAACCTTTCATATTAGCTAAATCATCTCTAGCAGCCTCAATACCATGGGAGTGAACATCTGGACTGAACATCTATCATTTAGTTTCAAAGTTCCCACACTTCAAACATTTTTATCTCAAGCAAATGACTATTTCTTTCCAGGTTCAACAGATAAGGACAAAGGACAAAGACTTTAAAAGAACTCCATGGTTCATGAGAAAGAGAACATGCAAATTAATACTTCATTTCCTAGTTATTCAAGTTGGGAAATGAACTCAAGAAGTTGAAACAAGTAACATTTTCTGAAACATGTATTTTTTTTGCAAAACTATAATATTTCAATTGATGCTAAACTCTTACATCACATTTAGTGCGTTCAGAAGCTATAAGAAAGGGTGTACAGAAAAGATCTAGATCTTTGAGCTCATAATTAGGATTTTGTGGATCTGAGGTGGGATCTTTTAACAAGAGTGGTGTTTGTGCTAATCAATATATGAAAACTCCTTCTAAAAGAAAAAAAATTGAGTTCTACCTTCTCCTGTAGTGAAGAAATGCAAAAGAATAAAGAGAATTGTTCTTCAGAATTAGGATATGCAAATCAATGTTTCATTGCCTCAATCTATTGATGAAGTTATGGACACTCTCAAACAACTGAAAAAGGTATGATATCTTGAATTCATATATTACTACGTTTTATACATGAAATTGATTTCTATAGTTCTTATCAAAAAATGCAATTGTAGGTTCATCGAATACTACCAAGGTAAAAAAATCCGAGTAAGCAACAGGTGCAAAGAAGTTGCTTCACTTGAAGTTGGAAAAAAGCGGAAAGTAACAATTTACAATAATCGAACGGTTGAAACAAATAACAATTTTTTTTCTAGGCATTTGAAAAAAATTGTTTGTGATCGTAATATTTGTGCCTTGGGAGTATCATTGTGGCATGATATTAAACAAGGAAAGTTGAATCATATGTTTGCAGCCGTTGAGGTAATAAATATATTATTTAGTGCTACCTGATGTGTTCATGTCCATATACCAATGTTTCTTATTTTAGAAGTCAATCTACAGTAGCTAATATCGATAATCAATTGTAATAGATAAAGAATCTATAATAGAGTACCTAAAATGTAAAAAACAGAGATCAAGATTTTAGATAATAACTCAACTCATGTTTCAATTGTTATAGCATAAATTTGAGAGTGTTGATGTGAATGATAATCATGATCATATCTTGGGATTGATTAATGAGTTATGGAAAAAATTGAGAGGACACTTGCATGCAAAATATTTGAAGTCAAGCCAATCCAACAATCTCTTAAGATTGTCCGAACGAGACTAGGCAGAAAAAAAAGGGAATGGTCAGTGTAGGAGAATTTTACTTCTGAAAGTTTTCAAGTATGCCTACTCAATTAATAGTCTACTTTGATAGGTTCTCTTTTCTGTAGTTTGTTTTCCCTACTTTACTAGTCAACTAAACATCTAAGAAAGATTTTGGTGTCTTGGCCCACACCCATTTTGTAAAGGGCAAATCCCTATTTGGAGAGTATATCCACAACTGTATTAGCTTTTCTATGGTCTATTATTTCCATATGTCCTCCTAGATTGCAACTTCTTGTTTAACAAATATAGGCAAGAAACTTATTGTTGAATAAATACAAGCAAGAGGCAGCAGGAATGCAACAAATCAAGCAAAGTTGACGATGTTTCATTATAATTGTAGCAAGCCTGTTAGAAATATTATTAATGAAAAGGTAATTTCATGAACTTATTTTTTCCAAAATAGACTTGTTACAAGGTGTGTATTATTTGACATGTTTGACTTTGATGTAAAGGGAGGAAAAGATGGAAATCCACTAGATATGGCGAGTATTTTCTTTGAGACTCGTAATAAAGATAACAATCTTCTTGAGACTAAAGCAATTGAAAAAATGCACATTTGGTAAATATAATATATTAATTAATTAAAATTGATATGTTATGATAGAAAATGTACTTTGATATATTTTATAGGCACTACTCTGAGAATTGTTCAAGAAGATCGATCTCTACCTATTATAGAGATTGTTAAAAAATATTGTGGACCTCAAACTCATAGCCATGTTAAAAAGACTTGAAAGGTGGAACTTCTTTGTTCAATTATTGATTGCGCTATGTTCAACTCACGAGAATATCAAATCCTTGAATGAATAAAACAAATCCTTGAATGAGAAAAACAAATCTTTGAATGATCGCTTGTGTACCATAAAATATAAGAAGAAAGAAATACTGAAAATGAAAGAACTCTTTATTGCACAACAATCACATGCCCCACCTACATCATCATCTATTTCAATAAAATAACCATTGCCTTTTCAGCTGACCAAGTTAGTAGCAAATTTGTGGAGCTGGTGATCATAGTAACTGTAGAGATGGGATCTGTTTTTGAATATCTGCACTACACAACATTTTTTTTATTGTAATGAGCTCTGTTTTTCATTTTCTGCATAACGGGACAAATATTATTTTAAAATTTTCTGGACTTCTGAAACACTGCTGCCAGCTTCTCTATTTTACCATGTTTTGCTTGATTGTTGGTCATCCTGCTTGTCACTTAAGATATCCCTTTTGCACTGCTGCATAATATTCTTCGAGCTTTTCTATTTTATTGTGTTCTGCCCAATTGTTGTTCCACCGGCTTAACGTGTGTCCATTTGATCATCTATGTTGCCCCATGATTGTTTGACAGATGTGCAGTAGGGGTTTCCCTATGCCTTACATGCTACTTCTGCAAGTCCCATGTATAGGAACTGTTGTGCTCGACGATGTGCACCCTAGGGTCTTCTCACTTATCTCTATTCCATTGCTCTTCAGAACTGGTGTTGTTGTGCTTAACTCTTTTTTTGAGTTTTTTTCTTCATTCAATGTTAATTTAGATTCACATAAGTGCCTGTGCGGGTATCCTATGTTGCTGTAGCAGCCCAAAAACTGTCGAGATCCTCCAAAAAATCTGTATTCTTGGAGGGTTCAAGTAACACAATATGTGTCCATGTGTGTAGTCTTTGAATGTTGAAGGAGGGATTAACTTCCATTCTAGTTTGGGATTTATATACGAACTCTGTTTTGTATTTGAGGCATTGTTGAATGGTATTAGCTTTTCTTTTTCTTTCCAGAAATACAAGTACCTTTTTTTTTAAGTTTCATTGTTAGTTAGGTACTGTCTTTGTTTGATTTTTTAATTATTGGGTATTGATGATATGATCTTCTACCAGCTAATAATTTATTGTATATGGTTTTCTGAGGTTTTTTGAATTTACTTTGATCTTTGTTCTTCGGGGTTTTTGAGGGGAGGGGAAATTTTGACTTGTTTCCTTAGTTTACCTCAAATCTTGTTTCTGCATTATGATAACTCTCCCTCGGACATGCAATTCACGTTTATCGTGCGTCTAGAGAGGCTTATTGGTAAGTGTCGGGTATATATATCTACTTAACTTAAATTTTCCGCACAACTGCAACATAACATTGCCGCAAGTTCCTCTGTTTTACACTTTTCTGCCAAGTTGTTGTTCGTCCAGCTCGTCTCTAAAGCTATATTTTTATCCATTTATTTCTATTTTTACGAACCATATTTAGGTGTGGTTCTCCAAAATAGATGTTGGATTCTTGATTGATGTATCAAAAAAATTTTCTAATAGAGTTTTTTCTTATTTCTTGCAGTTTTTGTAGTTGTTTCCGGATATTACATGACAATGACTAGACTTTACATTTTTTGCTTAACTTTTGTTTATTATCCGATGAAGATACTAGCTTAGAAGATGGACTAACTCATTCCTACTTTTCTATGATTGTTATGCAAACCCTCTGATGTTATGTACATTTTTTTATTAAGCAAATATTGAAACTCACATCATGTGATTCTCACAAATGTATTGTAATCAATCGTATTATTTATTTCTATCAACCTGCACCCTTTTCTATATAATCTTTTGTATCCAGATTTATAGTTGTAATTAATTTGATATTTGTTAGATTTTTGTGATAATTAATGGTTGTAAGATCAATATTGATTAGTTAGAGAACATAATTATTTACCGTCTCTAAAGGTCAATCTAGGACAAAATTGTTGCACGTCTCTAATTCATAAGATAGGACTAGAACTGAAGCTCGTCATTGAAGCAATTTTACAATCATGTTGTTGTTTTTCCCTAAAACTACTCTAGGGCCAGTTTGTTATGGTCGCTAGAGCTAATCTGGGAGAAGATTTTTAATGGTCTCTAATGCTATTCTAGGACCAGGTAATACTCATCTCAATAGAGTTACTAGTTCTCGAACATGTGCATCGCATGTGTATTTCCCGCTAAGTAATTTTTTTTAAAAAAATAATATTAGATTAAATGTGCAATGATTTATGTGAATTTTATAGGGAAGATTATATTTTGTCTAATTTAAACTTCTGATTCATTTCTTCTTTTATACATATACATATATACATATATATATATATATATATATATATATATATCATATTCGAATGTAGCATGTCAAGCTATTAAAATCAATATGCATCAGGCATTGCAACACCACATTAGACTAATAACTTCATATATTTTTTATTAAACCTCTAAATTATATAATCTCATATATAACAATTTTTTTCTATAATAATACATGCACTTACATATTAAAGTTTAACATAAATTAAAGATTAACAACATAAAAGACACAACAATTTTGATGAATTAATTTACATCACCTGAGGGGGAAACTACCACGAAATGGTTCTTTGACATTGCTGCCTCAATTCGGGAATCGATTATAAGAATCTGTAGCTTTCAATTATGTGATATAATTTGAATAGTAATACACTTATCTAAATTACTGTGCAAATCAATTGGTCAACTTATACTTTTTTAAAAATGTTAGTTGTATTATATAAAAATGAAAGTTTTCTAATGGATGAAAATTAAAAGAATTAACAAATTTTAAATTAATGGGATAAGTACTTATAATTATATAGTAAAAGATAAATTACACTAAGGGTCTGAAAGATTCATGAACTTTAACATTAATATTTCACAATTTTATCAAGTTAAAACGAAACAAAAATATTGAATAGAGGAAAATTTTAAGCGATGAAAAAGCTAGCAATTCCAAGACATTGAATATAGGCCTGTGTAATTGTCTGATAATTAAAATATTACTCCTATTTAATTAGTGTAGATATTTTATTTATTACCTTATTATGTAACAATTTAAATATTACTACTAATAAGATAAGATATATTTATTTGTCTAATATATTTATTAAGTAAAAAGGTAAAAAACTAATTCAACTTTGAAAATTGATCCTCCCACTTATAATAATATATGACTTAGGACTAGGTTTCAGAAGGTTGCGAAAGAGTTGTAACGACTTGAACATCAAGGTATCAGTGGTCCATTTTATACTAGATATGCAATCTGTAAAAGAACTTCATGACCAGTGTATATTGTCATCTCAAAACCATTTAGGGACAAGTTCTTTTGAAATAGTCCTTATTGACCAGTAGCGACAACACTTTCTAGAATCAGTGTTAACCATACTTTTTCAGGTGTCGATTACTCGTTTGGGATCAGATTTGAACGTTTTGGGACTAGATTTCCCTTCCTAAGAGACTGATTTTCTTCTAGTGTTTTGAGGATTTCGAAAGACTTTGAGAGGCACTTGCTTGTCATCCCAAAAGAATCTCTTGTTCCTAATTTTGTGCTTTGTTCTATTCTAGAGAAAAAGACATTAAGACATGTACTTCTAGGTTTTGGGGTTATATTAGATTTATTAAGTTATCCTGTATTATGTTATTATTGTTTTACTTTATGTATTTCTTTTATGTTGTTGTATTTGAAGCTGACTTTTCTTGGTGGAAAGAGATGTGTGACATCACGTCCAGCTTTGGATCATGAAATCAATGTTCTCTATTATTGAAACATGAAAATGACGATTATCCTTAACCAAAAGATCTTAGTCTTTATTATTTCTTTCCATGATGAATAAACATATAGCCTTGAGCCATGTTGAACATGAAAGACAAACATCAAACATTAGAATGAAAATATATATATGAAAAAATTTGTTATTTTGAAATCTTACTTTATTGATCATTGATGTACACAAAAGTAAAAATTAGATTTGACAAAAATATATAGAAAGAAAAGACTAGATTCTAAGGGTGTGTTCTATATATGAAGGAAACCTATTCGTAGGAAATAAGTAGATTTCTTACCAAAACTTTGATCTTGTGAGCGGTACATAAGCGAAAATATTCTCTTAAATTTTTTTATATATAATCAAGGGAAATAGTACTATGAGAGATGTTATGGAGCACTTTATAGGGGTAGGGTGAAAATGAGGTGCATTGAAGCTTGGAGTGTAAGGGAGACATTAAATATGGAATGCCTCTATCAAGAACTTAATTTTTCCTATATACATAGAGAGGAAGTAATTTCCTCATCATTTTTGTAACTTTATTTCCTAAAGAAAATATTTTCCTATCAAAATGTCATTGACAACATGAAGTGTCTTTTGGAAGTAATATTCTACAAAATAATTGTAGTGCTTCAATTTCCTTTGACAATTTTTACAAAATATCAAAGTTCATTACAAAAAGGCACCCATAGAAGACACAAAATCAATAACTTTAGTCACAAACAATTTAGTATTCTCAATACTAACAAAAAAGGCTAAATCTTTATAAAATTTGTTTCTATAAAATGAGGATATTAAGCCAATAACAAATAATATAAATCAACGTGAATTTGTTCAAGGTTATAGTCAAAAACAATAAGAAACTACTGTGTAGAATCAAGTTTCAGATTCCTTCATCATGTACAAACATGGATATACTAGAAGCATATAAATATTATAACAACCACGTTTACGATATGTTGTGCCCCAATCCAAAAGTCTGACCAAAACAAATAAGAACACAAATTTCTACTTCCATGATCTATTTCCATCAATAAAAAGAACTAAAAAATATACAAAGATAAAATAATTTCCTTAAAGTTGTAGTTCAACCAATATTACTAAGATACATATAACAATAACTTGAAGAACATGGTAAGGAACAACATAGATTAAGAATATATAAAATTGAAACTTTAAATTAGCAGAGAAAATTTATTCAAAAACATATTAGAAATAATATAAAAAAGATATTTTCACACAGAAGAAAATGGAGCCAACACATTGCATCCTTTAGGAAATTATTCCCTTGAAGTAGCTGAGGTTAACGAAATATATCCTCTCATAATATAATGATCTTAGTCGCCGTTGTATTGACACCTAAAAAGATAGTGTCAATGAACCACTCAACAATAGTAAATAAAGTATACTTATACTACTAGTACTAGATTTATTAGAAGAAGAAGAGGTCCAAAATTTTTTGTTGATAAATTAGAGGAAACCCTCTATTAATAGAAAATAAAGAGTAGTGTGAACAAGTATTTATTTGTCTTATCGAAAAGGTCTCAACCCTTTATGAAAGCCAAAAGTCATAACCATTCGTAAAAGTCACAACCTTACGAAAAAGTCATAGTTTTTTTAAAAAAGTCACAATTGCTCAAAAATGTTACAACTTTTCATAAAAGTCACAATTCTTCATAAAAATCACAACTCTTCGTAAAAGTCATAATTCTTCATAAAAGTCACAACTCTTCATAAAAGGCATAAATTTTCATTTTTAATGTACACCTTTTAAAATCCAATTGTCATAAAAAATATTCCCTATATATACTTGTCTTTTTCCCTATATATAGACCCCAAATAGGTCTTCTTCTCCCATAGGATATTTGTGATGGATTAAATATTTTAGATTAGAGAAAAAAAGAGAAGAAGATGAGTGGCGCAGATGGTTGTCTTGTCATGTGTTCTTCATTCCCTTGTTCAACTCCAGAAAATGGCACCAGGGATACTTCCCCCACTATTGTTCTAGATCAGTGAGTTTTCTTTAACAATTTAAATTTACTTTTCTTAGAATTTTTCGTAAATGTCATAAGCTTGTTGTCTAACCTATCGTCTTGGAGTCAATTATATTTTTATATGTAATCATCATTTCGATTTACTCAACGTTGAGCGCTCAACTATATTTTGTGCCCTCCAAATGTCATTGGGTGTAATGTGTGAGAATGAGATAATTTTTCTCCAATTGCCTTTTTCGAGAGATCGTTTAAATTAGGTCTTTTATTAACGAACTGGAATAATTTTATCTAAAAAAAATATTCATCTACCTACTTCTAGAGAAGAATCTCCTAGTTGATATAAATGGGGGACAAAATTTATCGAGTGGCCTTATAAGTGATCAGACAGTGCAAACCATTGTGTCCTTGTACAATCCTTTCCTAGTTATTTATCTAGATTTTGAGATTGATTAAATCTTCTCAAGAGTAGTTCCATTTTCTTATGATTTGATGAAATTCTCAATTCTTTGTTGGAATATACTAATTTGGGATTTCATTTTTGTGGTGATCCAACAATGTATGAGTCATATTGGCAAAAAATTGGGAACAAGTGTAACATAACTTCCAATGGTAATGATTCATTGAGTTAGTTTGCTAATGGTAAGAGCTTGTATTGGTTCTTGGAGTCAAAACTAGAAGAACAAATTAAGAGGTGGCACAATATAGTTTGAAATGCAATTGTGGATAATAATTATATTGTTGTAGGCATCGGATCGAGCCAGCTTGTGCAGGGTGCCCTTTATGCTCTTTCACCATCTGATCAACTTGAACCAATCAGCGTAGTTTGAACTTCACCTTTTTATTCGGTACATGTTTATAGTATATATTTTTTATTTAAATTGTGAAGGATATGCCATGCTCAAATAAATTAACAATATGAAGTTTTTGTTCTTGGTACATGTTAGATACATTTAATATAAAATTCTTTTTTCCTTCGCTGGATTTTTAATTTGAAATTTAAAGATTCACAATAAATTTCAGTAATTACATGGTCACACCCTAAAACATGAATCATAATTCTTGGAATACATCATGTGACTTAATAAGTCAAATTTAAAACTAACACTTTTTGACCAATTTATAATATTTTGTCTTCTTTCAGGCATATCCTGATATGACTGATTTTGTGAGGTCAGGACTACATAAATTTGCTGAAATGCAAATTTTTTTGAGAAAGATAGACCTTAGATTGAGTTGATTACATCTCCAAATAATCCTGATGGAATTATTAGAGAGCCTGTATTTAATGGAGATCAAGGAAAATTAATATACATTTTAGCTTATTATTGGCCACAGTATACTTCTATTACTTCACCTGCCAACCATTATGTTATGCTATTTACTATTTGCAAATGCACTGGTCATGCGGGTTCGAGAATTGGGTATGTTTTTCAAACATCAAATTTGAAGTGAGATCACTATCACAAAATTAGAAAATATTTCTGTTATCAATTATTATAATTTAATTTTCATGTAGTTGGGACTTGTTAAAGACAAAGAGGTGGAACGGAAGATGACAAAGTTCATGGAGATTAGTACAATTGGTGTATCAAGAGAAGCTCAACTTAGAGCTGTTAAAATTCTTGAAGTGGTCTCTGATAGTTGTTTGGATTTTACATTGGAAAGTTTCTTTGAATATAGTCGGTCACTTATGACTGGCAGATGGCAGAGGTTAAGATAAGTTGTTACGGACAATGACCTTTTTTTCATCCAAAATTACCCTCCTCAGTATTGCCTCTTCACAAACGACATGTGTGAATCACACTCTGGTAATCACCAAACTATTACAACGTATCATTTCCATTTTTGTTAGTTAAAAATATTGTTATTTCATAGATTTGAATTTTCTTTGCTTTTAAAACTATATCATCAATATGTATTTGAAAAAGTTTTCTTTTCTGTTGAATTTTAAAATTCATATTGTTTAATTTGAAACAGCTTTTGCATGGCTAATTTGCAAAGTAGGTGAAGAGGAGGACTGTGAAAAGCTTCTTAAAGAACACAAGATTCAAACAAGGAGTGGAAGAAGATTTGGAACTGACTCAAGAAAGGTTTGGATAAGTATGCTGAATAGAGATGAAGACTTCAACATTTTTCTGAAGTGGCTTATGACTATTAAAGGATCTATAAATATAAAATAAGACATTTATGCATGAAACATTACATAGAGATATTATATTGTCATTTTCTTTTTGCAGCAATGAAGCCTTGATTCGGGATGTGTTGTAGAGTGGAATAATTTTCCTTATTGATAAAATACCTTCATTGATTAATGCAAAAAAGTGATTTGCTCTTTTGATTTTTGTGATATTATATGTGAAATTTCTATTCTTCAATAACTCTAGTGTGTGTTGAAGTATGTTATTGAATTATCTTTTAGAATTGAATTATTATCAACTATGAAGTAACAATACATATACTCAACAAAATAGATTGATAATTATGTAATGTAACTAATTAAAGATTAAATGTATTAAGTCAGATGTTGTAAGAATCAAAATTAAAATGAATTCATCATATATCATATATTATTATAAGTGGTAAGCTTCAAACTAAAAAATTGAATTGCTATTTTCCCCTTTTACTAATTTAAAAATTGATTAATTAATTATTTGATTAAATGCTAATATTTTTATCACATAATGATACAATTTAAGTCCTTAAGACCTTTAGTAATTAAATTATTATTTTATTGATAAATGAATAAATTAATATTATTTTTAATTATAATCATAATTCTCATAATGGAAGAACTGTATTGAATAAGATGATCACACAACCTGTTGTATACATCTCACCATGATTTAATTTCTTGAAAAAGACCCATGGGGACTCACAGTTCATATAAAAATTTCAAAATCTCAATATCACGTAAACTTGTCACCTGACTCATGGTCAATGATAAACGTAAGGTGTCTCATTTCTTTCTAAAATAAATAACTTTTCTCTACTTTCTCATATTTCCTTGAGCAATGATATGTCAAATGAGAATCCACGCATCATAACACATACAACACAAATGCATAATCAATTCATCAAAGATTTTGAATATCTAACGATTCTCGAAATTTAAAATAGTGACTAAAGTCAACTATACTATTAATTCTCAACTCAAAGGGTCGGTTTCAGCTCAAGCTGTTGTTGTTGGAATAAGCGCTGCTATTGAAGACGGTCTTAGAGAAGGAGCTGCGAAAGCAACCGTCAAATAAGTTTCCATTCGATTGCATCCGAGACCACACAAACTGTCATGCCCCAAGGCTGGCCTCTTAACATAACACGAGACATAGGATCATGACAGACCCTAAATTAACCCTGTGTCTTGCATATATCAAGCATTTTGATAATGACCGAATAAAACATGCATTATGTAGAATCTAAAACAATAGATAACTGAAAATAGGGAAGAGTCCACCTAGTGTGAATATATAACATACTAATAGTTTAATAGCAACTTAAATATAAACTTAATATTTCAAGCTATGAAAGATAAATTTAACATTTAAAGATGATTCAACTACTATGTCTAAAAAGCCTCTAATTGAGTTGAGTTGTTGGTACATACCCCAACTAACACAAATAAAAATTGTAAACTGAAAGTAAAAACTAAAATGAAAGCATGTCTATTGTACTATTATTATGAGGACGCACCACTTAAGCTACTGAAGGCAGACCTAGAATCAATCTAAGCATGATCTGAGTGGTCATGTCTACATAATTGTACGATGTGAGTACTCTACATAATTAAAGGATGTATCACAAATTATCCGTCAGTACTTGGAATGTAAAGGGCATGCATGATATAGATAATAAGATGAAAATATATATATAAGTTGTACAAAGCATAACCGAGTAATGACATAAGATGAGGAAGAATGTATATATTAAAATATAACTAAGAAGTTAAATTGAATGCAATGACCAAGTGCTAATCTTGAACATGACATGCAAAACCAAAAGCTAAAGTATATACTGAAAACGTGGTAAAATGCACTAGGGGCTGAATGTTGCAGCTACTATTAATCGATATAAAATCATGTGAGAGAAACATGGAGTTCGATGTATACGTTTCATCCAAAGGACCGAATATACCTTGTCAGGGTATAAAGGCATGACTGCAGTGATCACTAACTCTAATGCCAAAAAAGGGGACTTATACTCCTATATGGGCACATAGTTTTGGGACTATGAGAGTACACTTAACCCTAGTCCAACTTTGGTCTAAGTCTATTCCCAACTAAATTTGTATATCACTCAATTTTGAGTGTAATACTAAATAGTTGAAAATATAAACATGCTAACTGAGAATGCAACGTTTATATATTGATAATGTGACATTCAGAATCTAGAGCATGATTATCTGTTTAACTGACCTAGAAAGTATAAATCCTGAACTAAAAGAATTTATACAAACTAGGGTTCTAAGTTCATAAAAAGAATCAAGAAAACTTTCCAAAAAATAAGCTATTTCGATTTAGGATACTACAACATCTTAATCACTCGTAACTATCCAAGGTTCTTGCCCACATATTTTCACGCCCTGAACCTACACCCTGGGAGGGACGAGCACTCGGTTACCATTGCTAGCCTCGAGCGAATCAGTGTCCTGGCTTACTTAACTTAGCGGAAGACAACAATCATACTTATAAGAATGAAAGAACTTAACTAAACTGAATAGAAAGACTATACGGAATGCTTTGAAAGTTCAAACATTCAAACTGGCTAATATGACAACTAAAGTGTTTAACATAAAAATGAAAATGAAAAGACTACTGAACTACTAACCGTCTTAGATGACTTTAAACTGACTGCGATGAATGTTTGAACAAGCCCCACAACATTCTATTGAACTAATCTACAAAGCAATAAAAAGATGTCCTTCAGAATGCAAGGAGGCTCACCAATTGACTCTGCAAAGCTCAACTAGATAAACAGTGCGCTGGATGTCAATCCTCGTTTCCTGCGTCATTATCATGATACGATGGAGGACCAATGGCATCATTACATTAAATGTACGAGTACTCAAGTTCGAAAGCTAAACATCACATAAGATTGAAAAAGAGCAAGAATGAACACTTACCTTGGCTCTGCTCGACTCATGAGTTACTACTCTTATTCAATGTATACAATTTAAAAGTAAATACAATAGAAAGAAATGTTGACTGAAATCATGTTATTAACTCTGAATGTGTACAAGTACACAAATAATATTTTATATATATGTAAAACTACACACAACTGATGTATATGAAAATACAATACTTCTATGAGAGCTTCTCTAACAAACAACTATCACTTAAGAGCTATAGTTATGATACAACGTTACTCGGCCCACATTGCCCGACAATTCTAACGTTGCCACAATATAGGACCTGAACTACCTAATGAATCTACTAGTAAACAATGAAGAGGGTTCATCTACAAAGTATGACCCTTTTTTAGCCATAATGGATACATGGTTTAAATGGAGACTTGTGTTAATCTGAAAGTGCATCCCCGCATCGATGCTAATACTACTGCGAATATATATATATATATTGACTCTTATGTTTTTAAAACATACTGATTCTGTAATTTGAGATTATTGCTCAAAATTCAGCTTTTAAAATCTCACTTGGAAATCATAGTTTTCTCTTTCTTCTATTAAAGCTAGCCATAGGCTCTATCGAAGTCTAGCTTTATTTCTTCCTTAAAAGTTTGAAAACATTTTAGTTTAAGCTCTGATGGACTACTTAGTTCCCTTATAACTCTTAGGAAATGAACTCAAATTTATGCTTTTTGCTTACTCAACTTAACTCTTAGGGAATACTTAGTCCCTTATAGCAGTTGAGAACTTAACTCAACTCTTCATTTGAACCTTGAAACTAAGTTAAAACGTTTGCGTAAGACTCTTGAATGCTTCATGAACTTACTTAGACTTGCTTCTTAAATTTTAGACTTGACTCCTAACTTCATTTTACTTTGATCTTAAAATTTGTTGAATTGGATTATGGATTCAAGGATCATGATATCATGTTTATTGATGATTTCATGATGTTTAATTATACTTCAGAGTGTTGGAATAAACTAGAAATTATAAGTACATAACTTAAGAACTCGTATGGAAAGATAGGGAAACAACGGGGTGTCCAGGGGTTATTGGCGCTCTCGAGATGACCCTGGTCTGGGGCGCTCTGGATGGCGCGCGCGCCAGGGCTTGCCAGGAGACGCTCTAGCAAGAGCAGCGCCCCAAGGGGTGTTTGATGGGACCTCCAACTTTTCTTCTTTGTTTTTGATCTCTATACTTTCCAAAACCCCATGGATCCCATCCTTAATACTTAGGATCCTAAATAACTCATTACCCAATAGTTTAAACCAAAACACAGTTCGGAAACATGAATCAAAACTACTATAGATCAACTACAATTCAATCAACAAGAACTTCACAAATTTTCATCAAGAAATTCAAATTTTTCATTCAAATATCTCTAAATTAATGTGAAATCAAGTTGGAGGGTGGGTGAAAGAACCCAATACAGAATTATCTCACATACCTTGATAGAGATCACCTCTACAAAATCCGCACAACGATCTTATGTTCTTTGATGATTCCTTGTCTCCCTCTTGTTTTTTCCTTTTCTCCTAATAACTAAACACTCTTAAAATTGAAAACTTGATTTGCGACTTGTTTTTACCCCTATTATAACCTTAAAACGGATTAATAAATACTCGGGTCAAAAGACAACTTTCCTTTAATAAAATTCGGATTGGACTTTCCTTAATCCAACAAATCAACTTCGAAAAGATATTTCTCCATTATACAACATCATATTTGTGCTAACTAGGATCATTGGAAAGATCTTCTCAAGGGATTTCAAACCATATAAAGAACTAATCGAAACTCTTCCAAAGTTGGAAGTTATGACCGTTTGAAAATGGCAAAAACTCACTTTTGAAAGATGGAAAGTTTTCAGATTTCCCTACTTTATTCTGAAAATGATTATTCTTGGTTTCTTAGCTTATTTTTAGTTAATTTAAGTGAAGATATGATACAGTATCTCCCCCTTTGAAACATTTGTCGTCGAATGAGAGCTCTTTCACTAAGCTAAGGGTAGTAACATCAATTCAACACTCAACAATAAAAGCCAGTATTCACATGCTTACAATAATCTTATAAGGTACCAATAAGAGAATTTAATACCTTGATTCACATTCTCTCCGTATTCAAATTGATGTGGATATCTCTTCGGCATATCCTCCTCAGCTTCCCAAGTCTCTTTGTCAACGAATTGTTCCTCCAAAGGACCTTGACTGAAGCAACTACATTTGTCCTCAACTTGCTAAATTGGCGATCCAAAATATGACCCCAAATTTCTTCATAGGATAGGTTATTATTAATCGGAATTTCTTCATAGGGATCCTTAATCTCAATGAGAGGTATATGATCATCCAAATTTCCCTTGAATTTGATGGCACAATCTCTCAATATATCTTCTGAGGTTTGGATAGTACGCTCTGCTTGTCTGTCTGTCTGAATATAAAAAAACAGTACTTAAATTTATCGTAGAACACAAATCTTTCTAGAAAGATTTCTAAAATTATGCAGTAAATTGTGCATCTCTATCTTAAATAATGGAGATCGAAACTCCCTGAAGTCTTACCACTTCTTGAAGGTACAACTTAACATAATCCTCAGCCAAAGAGGTAGTCTTTATATGCAAGAAATGGGGTGACTTTTCATTTTGTAGACAATCACCCAAATAGAATCGTGTTGCCTTCGAGATTTTGGAAGCCTGTGATGAAGTCCATATTAATCATCTCCCACTTCCATTACGGATGTTATATATTCTTAGCTAACCCTCCAGGACTTTAGTGATCCACACTTACTTGCCGACAATTTGAACGCTTGGCAACAAACTCAACAATATCCTTCTTTATACCTTCCCAACAATATACCTTTCTCAAATCACGGTACATCTTGGTGGAAGCCGAATGAATGGAATAACTTGATCTTTAAGCCTTCTTTAAGAAACTCTCTTGGGTTCAATCCACCATAGGTACACATAATCTGCCTTGGTACTTCAGCTCACCATCTCCCCGTTGTTCAAAAGGAAATACTCTTTGGTTATGCAAACTTGCCTTAAAATAGAGAAAAATAGGGTCTTGGTCTTGCTTCTCTTTCACCTCTAACACTAAGGAGACTCAGCCCCATTGATACCACTATTACTTCTTTTATAGAATCCATAAGTCTGACTCGCAGGCATGGAAGTATGTGTACATCCTTAGATGACTCCCTTTTTCTTTTTCAACATGGGCAGTACTACCCATGGACAACCTGCTTAAGGAATCAACAACAACATTAGCCTTACCTCGGTGGTAAAGAATACTAGTGTCATAATCCTTGAGTAATTCCAAGCACATCCTATGTCTGAGATTGATATCTTTTTGAGTGAACACATATTGGAGTCTCTTGTGATCAGTGAATATATCAACATGAACACCATACTAGTAGTACAACCATATCTTCAAAGCAAACCCTAATGCAGCCAATTCTATGTCATGACTTTACTAATTTTTCTCGTGAATGTTCTACTGTCTAGAGGGATAAGCTATAACCTTTCCATTCTCCATCAACACACAAACCAAGCTAACTCTTGATGCATCACAATACACCACAAAACCTTGAGTACCTTCTAGTAAGGTCAAAATTAGAGCGGTAGTCAATCTCTTTTTCAACTCTTTAAAGCTTTTCACACAAGCTTCAGACCAATGAAACTTGACCATTTTATTAGTTAGCTTGGTCAAAGGAGAAGTGATAGGTGAAAATCCTTCAACAAATCTCTTATAATATCCATCTAAGCCCAAGAAACTACTAATTTTGGTTGGAGATGTGGGTCTAGGTTAACTCTGAACTACTTCAATCTTATAATTGTCAACTCTAACCCCTTCAACAGAAACAATGTGGCCGAAGAATGCCACAGACTTAAGCGAAAACTCATACATTCAGAACTTGGCATATAACCCCTTATTATTCAAAGTTTGTTATTCAATCCTGAGGTAACTAGCATGATCTTCTTTATTCCTTGAATAAACTAGTATGTCATCAATGAAGACGATGACAAACAGATCTAAATAAGGTTTGAAGACTTTGTTCATGAGATCAATGAATTGCAGGTGAATAAGTCTAACCAAAGGATATAACAAAAAATTCATAATGCCCATACCTTGTTCGAAAAGCTGTCTTGGGAATATCACATTCCTAACTTTAAACTGATGATAGCCTGATCTGAGGTCAATCTCGGAAAAGCAAGAAGCACAGTGAAGTTGATCGAAGAGGTTTCTATCCTTGGAAGAGGATATTTATTCTTGATGTTCACCTTATTCAACGAACTGTAGTCTATACACATCCTAAGGGGCCCATCCTTCTTCCTTACAAACAAGATCGGTGTGCCCCAAGGTGAGACATTTGGTCGAATAAAGCCTTTATCTAACAAATCTTTTGATTGCTCTTTTAGATCTTTTAACTATGCTGGTGCAATTATATATGGAGGAATATAGATACGAAGAGTATTAGGGATGACATCTACGCCGAAATCTATCTCTCTTTTGGGAGGAACTCTAGGCAGATCATCAGGAAAGACTTCTGGAAACTCACTTCCTATAGGAACTAACTGAATGGAAGGTTTCTCAACACTTGATTAATTTACTTGGACTAAGTGATAGATACATACCTTAAAAAATAACTTTCTCGCCTTTAGGTACAAAATGAAACAAACTTTACGCACTGCTAAACTACTACTCCACCTTATAACTGGCACATTAGGAATCTGAAATTTGACAACTCGAGTTCTGCAATTATTGATGCATAACAGGCATGGAGAAAGTCCAAACCTATAATGACAACAAAATCTACCATGTCTAACAATATTAAATTGTCCATGGTACTCTTTGATTAATGGAAACAAGACAATCACGATAGACCCATTTTGTTAGAATGGATTCACCAATAGGTGTGGAAACACTTAATGGTTCGCTAAGTTGCTCAGGAAAAATCTCAAAGTCCATAGAAACACAGGGAGTTACAAAAGATAAACTCGTTCATGGGTCTAACATGTATAAACAGTAAATTTAAAGACTCGAATCATAGTAGTGACAACATCTAGTGAATTCTTTTGTTCTAGGCAATTATTGAGAGCATACAAGCGGTTTGTTCCTCCGCTAGTACCAGAAGTAGATCCCCTATGGAAAGCCTGTCTTGTGGAGAAGCTGATGAAGAATGATCCCTAACATTCTTTTATGAATGTTTGGTCAGAGTGAAACTGAAATAACCTGCAGAGCCTTTAGGACAGACGCCAGATAGATTCCTACCACGCTGGCCGCAGTAGAAGGCTTACTACCTACTTGTGCCACACTACCTTGTGAATATGCACCCCTAGCTCGGGAGCTCTGACCATAATTCTCAAATCTATCTCTGGCCGCAGGTGCACCAACAGATGATGGTGCATTCCCCTTTTGCTTCTGAAATTGTGGCTGACTCAGACCAGTTTTCTGCTGCCTATCTATCCCTCAGATTTTCCTCTTCAACTTGCTGCACGTAGACTATTACCCTGGATATGTCAATGTCATGAGTTAACATTGTAGTCGTGCCTTCCTTGCTTGATGCATGACCCAAACCAACAATAAACAAACTCATTCTGCTCCTCATGTCCTTCACCATTTCAGGAGCATAGCTGGATAGCTGGTGAACCTTAACCCATATTCGTGCGCACTCAAGGAGTCCTGTTTCAAAGTAAGGAACTGCCTTACTTTGGCTACCTTCATCTCTTTAGGAAAGAACCTCCACAAGAAGGCTTCTTCGAAACACGCCGAACTTGGATCTGGTCCATCCTCAGCTCTACCATCTTTCCATTGATCAAACCAAGTTCTAGCTACACCTTTTAATTGATATGCATCAAATTCGACCCTGTCAATATCAACCACATGCATTACCTCAACACTTTCTTCAATTCTTCGACAAAGTTTTCCAGATCCTCAATGGTGCTTAATCTGGTTAAACTAGAAGGATACATTCTCAGAAATTCACGAAGCCTCAAGGTGTTTGCCCTTTCTTGACGAGCTCCTCTTTGTTGCCCGACCTGGTTGGCAAAAACTTGAATTAAGATCTGGATAGCTTACCATAATTTAGCATTCATAACCTCTCCTTGGGGCAGCACATCCAGTGCATTCGGAACCTCTTGTTAATCTACATTTCTTCGGGAAGGTCAACCTCTGGCTGCAGTTCGTGGAGGCATGATGATCTAAAAATATGCTTAAGCACAAATTGTAGAGAGTCTTTTAGAGATATAATCTTCGTACGAAGAGAATATGAAAGAAGGGAAACATTCCTAAATGTTGTAGCCTCCTAAATAGATGTGACACGCTTTACACCGATAACTAAGACTCTACAGACACAGCTTCATGGACTCCCTAGGACTCTTGAACTCTATGATTTGATACCAAGTTTGTCACGCCACGATCCTACACCTTGGCAGGAGTGGCGCACTCTATGACTATTGCTGACCTAGAGCTGTCACAACCGGTGTCTAGACCCCAGAAGAGACCGGTGTCGTTGACCTCTCAAAGGTCGCAGACAATCCTACTTACGTCATTCTTACTTTGTCTAGGTTAATTTTAGCGGAAAATTTGAAACTTTTTGTTTATTAACATACATATAAAAAGATTCTCATTAATAAGTAATTTTTCACCATCAACCATCTAACATTACGAAATAAGCAACTGAAAGAAATAGGTCAATTCTTATTAAGTGTATAATTGCCAAAATGCCATCAATACATAGTCTGAATAAAAAAAGGGAAGAAATGCTAGTGGAACATGCTCTACTAGCTCAACTCTAAAACTAAGCTAGAATATAAAACAACAACATCCTCAAAATCATGAGGACCTACCAAAGTCGGATGAATGCGAAATGTTCGGATAACTGCAACAATGATCCTGTAGCTCTATCGTCCATCTGTACTACACCTTAAATAGTAGAGTTTGTATAGGGTTAGTGCACACTTGTACTATGTATGGGTATATTCAAGAATACACCAAGGACATGCATGAGAAATAATTGCTCTTTCCTAACAACATGATTTTTGGAAGTCAAGTCAGTGGACTTGCCAAATTGAGATTAGGAAAGTTTCCAAATCTGGATTAGGAAAGTCAGTGAGCTTTCCATATTTGGAATAGGAAAGATATTCCATGTGAATAACATACATCATCATACTTTTCACATTTTCACACATCACATAACATTTACGCATAACACATATCATATAGCATACAACACATTTTGCATGTAGCACATAACTTCTTTAATATCATTCATTCATATGCCATGAGACCTTGGAATCATGGACTTAACATCAAGACATACAAGAAATGAGGGCTCAACAGATGGGACCTCAACTAGGGAATCTTCATTTGCAAACACAAAGTCTGCTTCGTTCATTTATAGGTACTCCATTTAATTTCATTCGTAGGCTAGTGTAAACACCAGCTATACCTAGGATGTAGTTTGAGACATTCATTAGGTTCGTTGTGTAATGACCAAGAATGACGTAATGTTATTACTTGAATCTAACTCACCTTTTGATTATCCTATCCTAACAACTTTGGTATCTTTCATTTCATTATGTGCATCATTTGAGGTTGGCCTCATTATTTCATTGGGAACTTTAAATTTAGCCAACATAGATAATGTGAGCATCAAGAAATCTAGTGTCTCCCACACACCCAAAAGAGGTGGAATCACCGGCCAAAGTTATCCAAAACATGTTAGCGTACGTAGGAATTTAACCCAGCCAGATCCCTATATTGGCTGTATAGGTTCAAAGTCTAGGAGATATAAGGAGACCCATACCCAAAAAGATGGACAGTCTTATCTCATAAGAGTTATGTGAACCTCCCCCCTTTCCGAAAGAAGCCATCATCGCTCATGGCTAGCATATCGGTTCTCAGTATAAAGTTCTATTTCATTCATCTCATACGTCATGGAAGCTGGCTTCTAGTATGAGGACATCATAGCTCATTAGATGATTTCTCATCTCATCATTACTATTAAGGGTGATAAGCTCAATACTTTCATTATAGTGTTAATAGAGACTGGTCTGTTCATTATTTTACACTCTCATAGGTGAGTACGTTTTGGTAACATTTACTTAGGCTCATTTGAGATTGCTCTCATCATTTACATTAGCCTCATATCATGTTGTCACCACATTCATTATCATTAGCACCTTTGCTTTTTAGAGTTATTCACCTCTTATTACGTGAATGTTAATTTCATCATATGCCAATGCACTTGGCCTTTTATTGTGTTTCACACCCTTACTTAACCATTTTAGGGTTTCATCATTTCATTGTTCATTTCCTCATTTAATTGTTCATCCCATCTTATGCAATGTACTTGGAAATTTTGTGTATCTTACACTCATACTTAACCCTTATAAGGTTCATTATTTCATTACATACGTCTTAGTTTCACTTTCTTTTGAACGTACGCTAGACTTATGAGTCTATAAACACAAGCCATGGGGATTCATTTATAGTTTTTAAGTGATTTATACATTCCTAAGATTATTTAGTACAAGACTTATGTATCTTGTATATATGCCAAGATCTTAATTTCGATCGAAGTAGGTGACATTATCTTTGATATTTTGTTAACGTATGACTTATGTATCAATACGGAAGTTTGGGCAAGGAAACCCAAATTCGAATCACTTGGATAACATTTACATTTTTTGTTGATTTTATTTTAAATTTCCATAACATTGGAACTCTATATAGAACTCCAACATTAACATTGTACCTTAAATTTTCTATTTGGTTTCCTCTTAAATTTGCCGAAGGGTTGTGGGTTCGAGCCCCCACAACTTCTTTCATTTTATTCTTTAATATTTCACCACGGCATTGGGAGGTTGTGGGTTCGATCCCCCACAACCTCCTTATTTTTGTTGTTAATTTTGCTAGAGCATTGGGAGGTTATGGGTTCGCACCCCACAACCTCCTTATTTAATTTTTTTTAATCAAAATTCACTAGGCTAGGCGTTTGGCATTGAGGTTGTGGGATTGATCCCTCACAGCCTCACCTCATTTTTTCTTATTTAAATGCCTTCTCCTTTCAAGCCTTGAGGTCGTGGGTTCGATTCCACGCCTCACATTTTCCTTTCTTTATTTTCTCTTGTTTCACTCGCTGCCTGGAGGTCGTGGTTTCGATTCCCATGCCTCCCATTTATTTATTTTAATTCTTATTCTCTTCTTACTAACCCAATAGACCCTATTTCCATTCCCCCAGCCCCTTTGTCTTTTTCCTTGCTCGCAAATTCAAGTAGTTTTAACCTTGGTGGCCTCACCTCTTTTAAATGTATTCAATTTACATATTTTAACCCCCTTTTTAAACAATTTTTGAAAGTACTCTAAGCTGGAAGTTTATTCATAATTTTTAGCTTCCTTTCATCTAATTTTTCATGTTAGTTTCGTAGGGCATTTTACCAAGCATTTAGTACATTGTTAGGTGTAGTTCAGTAGTTAAATTAGTCAAGCGTTTTCAGTCAAACTTTGTAACTTCACACACCATATGAAAATCACATTGTGCACAAATTTAACACATAAAATACAAGAATTAACATGCCTTTTACACGTCCCAAAAACATTGACTACTTCACTGCCACACCTTGCACACACACATCACCTTTTTCACATGATTTCGAACAACATAACCATTATTCACACAATTTCCAACATGCATACTTAAACATAAACATAACGAAAACACATTTAATCCCTACTTTGTACCACCAAACATACCCAACCTAAAGTTCAATGGGAGCTAGTGACAGGGACATGCAAAGGGGGAACAATCATTGTTTTCAGAATGAATATCTTTAATATTAAAGGGTCTTTTGGGAAAGGAACTAAGAGGAAAAAAACCCATACCTTAATTGTTGTTCAAACGATGAATTTGATGCTCAAAACTCTCTCCAAAATCTGTCCAAGCTACTTCAACGTCCACACCACTCAACGAAAAACATCTCTTTGCCTTAACGATTTTGGTTACTTTGTTTTGTTTTTTAAAATTTCATATGGGTTATTCAAGTCTGGATAACTCTAGATATTACTTCTATTCTTTTTTGTTTTTGGCAGAACCAACATGAGGGAGAGAATGATGAAACGTGAGAGAGATCCGGAGAAAGTAGTAAAATAATAGGAGTTTTAGTTTGGGAATTAGTAAAACTAGGACTCCTTATTAATTTAAATAAGAAGCTGATTTAATTAGCTTAGTGAAAGAACCATTATGCCCTTAAAAAAATCAGATTATTAACATAATTAAATCACCAACTTGTTGCTTCCAATTGGTCTCGAACTTTTGTAGAGTGGGCCTCGTTAAATAGACAATTTCGGGTAAACGTAAGCCGAATTGGTTCTTTAATTAAATTAACTAATTAATTCCTTAGGGTAATTACGATATTACACTTGCTTGGAAAAGACCATTTTATCCATGGACCCTCAAAACTTAAGATTTATTCTTTTTGAGTCCGCTAAAGACTCCTTCGATTAAATCTTCATTTTCGAGAGACTTACTTGGTTGGTTCCAACCTTTTCAAGCTCAATTAACTCCCCAAGTTAGTTGGCTTGGTCCTAGCAAGGGTTCTTAGGTCTGTTTCTTTGCGTATCAATTCGTGTGAACCTTGGTCTAATCGCAAATATTCTTGATACCTTATGTATTTATCCTATTCATTATTAAGGTTGTTACATTATCCTTCCCTTAGGAACATTCATCTCCGAATGACACTACTACTACACATCGTAATGCCAATCAGATCATAACATAATCACTATGCACGGTCAAGCAATATCAATAAAATATGAAGAGACAAGGAAACATAGACTTAAGAGTAGGAAATCTAATCTCTAGAGCTGAAAAGATGAGGTTAGCGGGATATCATGTCGGCCTCAGCATCCCACGTAGCACCCTCAACAAGATGATTTCTCCACAATACCATCACTGTGAAAATCTCCTTTATCCTCAGCCGCTTGAACTATCTGTCTAAGATCTCAACAGGTACCTCCTCATAAGAAAAGACTTCATCAACTCCCAAACCTTTCGAAGGTAGAATCGATGTTGCGTCGCCTAGGCACTTCCTTAACATTGATACATGAAAGACTGGATGGACAAAATCAAGCTCCGCAGGCAACGCTAACTCATACGCCACCTCACCCACACGTTGTACGATCTCATATGGCCCAACATACCTCGGACTCAACTTCCCTTTACTACCAAATCTCATCACTCCTTTCATAGGTGATATTTTCAAGTAAACCTTGTCACCAACATCAAATTATAAGGGCCACTTTTTGTTGTTTGCATATGACTTCTATCGGCTGTAAGCAGTAGACAACCTGTGCCTAATCACTCTAACCTTCTCGAAAGCCTCATGAATGATCCTTGGACCAAAAATGGATGACTCTCCAACCTCGAACCATCCAACTGGAGATGTACACCTCCTACCATAAAGTGCCTCAAACAGTACCATTCCAATGCTTGAGTGATAACTATTATTATACCAGAACTCTACAAAGGCAGGTGGTCATCCCAACTACCTCTGAACTCAATTACACACGCGCTCAACATGTCCTCCAATGTCTGAATGGTGCGCTATGCCTGCCCATTAGTATGAGGATGAAAGGCGGTACTAAGCTTTGCTTGCGTGCCCTAGATTTTCTGGAAATATCTCCAGAAATGTGAAGTAAATTGAGCACCTCTATCTAAAATGATAGATAAAGGAATCCCATGCCACCTCAAAATCTCATCAATAAAAAGTCTTGCATAATTCTCGGCTCTGTAGGTAGACTTCACAGGCATAAAGGGAGTAGACAAAGTCAATCTTTCCATAATAACCCATATGGGGTCATGCTGCCTCATAGTACTCGGATGACCAACCACGAAGTTCAAATTAATGGCCTCCCACTTCCATGTCGGAACCTCAATAATCGGATTTAGACAAATAGGCTTAAGATGCTCTGCCTTAACCTACTGACAATTAGGACATTTAGCCACATATTTTGCAATATCATTCTTCATGCCATCCCACCTATAGATCTCCTTAAGATCATGATACATTTTAGTTGAACCTGGATGTATGGAATATCTGGAACCATGGGCCTCTGCCACAATCTTGGTCCGTAAATCATCCACATCTGGTACACAATGTCTGTCCTGGTAACTAAGTATGCCATCACCTCCCAAAGCGAAAGACTCATTCATTTTTAACAACACTTAGTGCTTCAGATCCATCAACACAGGATCAAAATGCTGAACCTTCTTGACTTCTACTACATAGGATGATTCAGAACTAGGATGAACTGAAACACCCCCACTATTAGAGTCAACCAGTCGCACACAGAGTTTTGCCAGTCTATGTACCTCTTTTGCCAACTCCTTCTTCTTGTATTAACGTGGGTTGTACTCCCCATGCTCATCCTGTTGAAAGTATCAGCCACAACATTAGCCTTACTTGGATTGTAGTGCACATTCATGTCATAATCCTTCAATAGCTCCAAACATCTCCGGTGACGTAGATTCAACTCCCTCTATGTGATAATGTACTGGAGACTATTATGATCTGTGAACACATCCACATGCACTATATACAGATAATGCCTCCACAGCTTCAGTGCAAACACCACAGCTGCCAACTCCAGGTCGTGAGTGGGATAATTCTTCTCATGAACCTTGAGCTATCTAGAAGCATATGCTATCACCTTACCATCCTGCATAAGAACACAACCCAAACAAACCCTAGATGCATCACAATAGACAATGTAATTGTCACCACACCTAGGTAGAGTAAGCACTGGGGCTGAAGTGAGTGTGTTCTTGAGATCCTGGAAACTCTTCTCACAAGTGTCCGTCCATTCAAACTTAGCTTTCTTCTTCGTCAAAGCTGTCAGTGGGGAAACAATGGAAGAAAATTCCTCCACAAACCTGCGGTAGTAACCACCCAATCCAAGAAAGCGACGGATGTCAGTGGTTGTAAGGGGCTTTCGCAAGTTCTTGACAATATCAGGCTTCCTGGGGTCCACCCCTACACCTTGATTGGACACAACATGACCCAGAATGGTCACTGTTCTCAGCTAGAATTCACACTTGCTGAATTAGGCATACAACTGATGTCGTGTAAGTACCTGCAAGGTTAGTCTCAAATGTTGTTCATGCTCTTCCTTGGTCTAAGAGTAGATGAGAATGTCATCAATGAATACTATGATGAAAGAGTCAATGTATTCATGGAATACTCTGTTCATGAGATCCATAAATGCCGCAGGTGTATTTGTGAGACCAAATGACATGACTAGAAACTCATAGTGACCATAGCGGGTACGAAGGGTCGTCTTTGGGATATGTCCATACCTAGCCCTAAGCTGATGGTACTCTGAAAGATGATCAATCTTAGAAAAGAAATTAGACTCTTGGAGATGATCGAAAAAACATCTATTCTGGGAAGTGGATACTTATTCTTTATAGTGACTGTTGAGCAACCGATAATCAATACACATTCTAACGGTTCCATCCTTCTTTTTCACTAACAACACTGGAGCGCCCCAAGGGGATGTGCTCGGCTAAATGAAACCCTTATCAGTGAGATCATTAACTGCAACTTCAACTCTTTCAGTTCTGCTGTAGACATTCTATAATGAGGAATTGAGATTGGTTTAATATGGATTTCTAAGTCGATACCAAAGTCAATCACTCGAAGGGGAGGGACTCCAGGCAAATCTTCAGGAAACACATCTAGGAACTCATTCTCTAGAAGCACTGAGTCTATTATCCTTCACTTGGAAAAGACATTTTACCCTGGACCCTCAAAACTTAAGATTTTTTCTTTTTAAGTCCAGTAAAGACTCCTTCGGTTAAATCTTCAATTTTGAGAGCCTTACTTTTTTGGTTCCAACCTTTTCAAGCTCAACTAACTCCCCAAGTTAGTAGGCTTGGTCGTAGCAAGGGTTTTGAGGTCTGGTTCTACGCGTATCAATTTGTGTGAACCTTGGTCTAATTGAAAACATTCTTGACACCTTAATTATTTATCCTATTCATTTTGAGGGTTGTTACACAAGCGAACACTTAGCCTGTCTTACTTAACTCAGTGGAAAAAAACAATCATACTTATAAGAATGAAATAACTTAATTGAACTGAATAGAAACAATATATGAAATGCTTTAAAAGTTCAAACATTCAAACTGGCCAAAATGACAAGTAAAGTCTTTCACATAAAAATGAAAATGAAAAGACTACTGAACTACTAATTGTCTAAGAAGCCTCTAAACTAAATGACATAAATGTTGGGACAAGCCCCACAACATTCTATTGAATTAATCTAGAAAGCAATAAAATGATGTCCTCCGGAATGCAACGAGGCACAACAATTGAATCTGGAGTGCTTAACTAGATCAATGATGCAATGAATGTCGATCTTTGTTACCTGTGACTGCATCATGATACAATGTAGAACAACTGTCATCAGTACATTGAATGTACGAGTATGGAAGTTTGAAAGTTAAACATCACATAGGCTTAAAAAGGAGCAAAAATGAACACTTACTTTGGCTCTTCTCAACTCATGATCTACTACGCTTATTAAATGTACACAATTTAAAAGCAAATGTAATATAAAGAAATGCTGAATGAAAATGATTTATAAACTCTAAATGTATAAAAGTATATAAAAACACAAATAATTGATGTATATGAAAACATAATACTTCTATGGGAGCTTCTCTAAACAACAACCATCACTTAAGAGCTATAATGATGATACAACGTTACTCGGCCCACGCTGCTGACCATCCTAACATAATGGATCCACTATTAAACTATGAAGAGGGTTCATCTAAAAGGTATGACCCTTTTATACCCATGATGGATACATGGTTTACATGGATACTTTAGTTAATCTGAACGCGCATCCCCACATCATTGCTTAATACTACTCCAAATATATATATAAATATATATATATATATATATATATATATATATATATATATATATATATATATATATTGGCTCTTTTATTCTTAAAATATACTGATTCTGTGATTTGAGATTCGTGCTCAAAACTTAGATTTTTAAAAGGTCTCTTGGAAATCATAGTTTCCTCTTTCTTCTATCAAGATCTTTGAAATTCTAGCTTCCTTTCTTCATCAAGAGTTTGAAAACATTTTATTTAAGTTTTGAGGGACTATTTGATTTCCTTATATCTCTTGAAAATGAATACAACTTTATGCTCTTTGCTTACTCGAAACTTAACTCTTAGGGAATACTTAATCCCCTTATAGCATTTGAGAGTTTAACTCAATTCTTCACTTGAATCGTAAAACAATGTTAAAACGTTTGCTTAAGAA
This sequence comes from Solanum chilense, assembly GCA_032847665.1. Classification (NCBI taxonomy): domain Eukaryota; kingdom Viridiplantae; phylum Streptophyta; class Magnoliopsida; order Solanales; family Solanaceae; genus Solanum; species Solanum chilense. Next base: position 10,075,518 of record CM064974.1, on the reverse strand, counting down.
TCTTGAATGCTTTATGAACTTACTTTGACTTTGTTCTTAACATTTGGACTTGACTCTTAAATTCCTTGACTTTGATCTTATGTTTTCTTAAATTTAATATGCACTCAAGTATCATGATCTTATGTTTATGGATGATAATATGATGTTTAGATGTACTTTAGAGTGTTGGAATAAACTAGGAATGGTAGGTACATCACTTAGGAACTCGTATAGAAAGATAGGAAAAGAACGTGGTCTCAAGAGTTATTGGCACTCGGAGAGGCATGGAGAGCCAGGGCCTGTCGGAAAAACTCTGGTTTGGGGGGCTCTGGCTGGTGCGCCGCGCCAGGGCCTTCCGTTGAGGCTCTTTGGCAGGTGCGGCGCCCCAAGGGGTGTCTGACTGGACCTTCAACTTTTCTTATTCGTTTTTCATCTATAAACCTTCGAAACTCCCTTTTATCCCACGCCAAACACTTAGGATCCTAAATAACTCACTACCCAATAGTTTAGACCCAAAAACAGTCCGAAAACATGAATCAAAACTACTAGAGATCAACTACGATTCAATCAACATGGACTTCACAAGTTTTCATCAAGAAATTCAAATTTTCATTCAAATAACTCTAAATTGTTGTATTGAATCAAGTAAGAGTGTGGGTGAATGGATCCCACACCGAATAATCTCACATACCTTGATAGGGATCACCCCCGACGAAATCCACCATTGATCTTGGCATTGTTGGACAATTCTTGGTATTACTCTTCTTTTATCCTTCTCTCCCAAACCCTAAGCATTCATAAAATATAAAAACTGATTTGGGACTTTTTTTTACCCCTACTACAACCTTAAAAAGGATTAAGAAATACTAGGGTGAAAAGACAACTTTGCCCTTACTAAAATCCGAATTAGACTTTCCTTATTCAACAACCCAACTTCCGAAAGACATTTCTCCCTCATACAATATCGAATTTGTGCAAACTCAGCATCTTTGGAATGATAATCTGAAGGTATTTCCAATCATATAAAGAACTCACCCGAAATTCTTCTGATATGTAAGTTATGTCTGTTTGAAAATAACCAAAACTCACATTTGAAAATTGGAAATTTTTCAGATTTCCCTACTTAATTCCAAAAATGATTTATCTTGGTTTCTTAGCTTATTCTTTGTTTTTTTAAGTTAGAAGATGTTGCACATATATGGTGACAAAATATACGGTGAAATATTTCACAGAGGATCATAAGTTAACACTAGCATCATTCTACTTGGACGGTGATTCATAGGAGTGGTACTGATGGTTGTTTCGCAATAATTAGTTAGTTAATTGGGATCATTTTTCTAAGAAAGTACATGTTCTATTTCAAAAACGAGATCTAGCGGCACTAGAGGCTCCACTTGCTTTACTTCTACAGACCACTACGGTGGCAGGATGCAGAGTCGTTTTGAAGTAGTTTCTAATGAAACGATGCATTTTCCACGTTAGGTGTTAGCACAATTTTTGTAATTGTAGCCTTACACCTCATATTAAAAAGATTGTTTAAATTCATGAGCCCACAAAATTAAATGAAGCGATACATTTATCTAATTTATACGAGGAAACAATCAAACTTTAGTGGGACTCCTTTAAGCTCTCTTTCAGTAAGGCTCCACCACTTCTTCCAACTTATCTAACTCATGCTTATTCAGTCTTAAATCCCGCCATTTCGAATCAGATAGCTTCATTTACCCAAACTGCGTCAATTCATCCTCCCATGAGACGCCTTTCCCCTACAAAGTTACAAAGTCCTTAGGAACGTGTTCGTTATTATTCTTGTGATGAAAATTACTCTCTTGATCACAAGTGTATGTCACTTCCCCAACATCTACTATTATGTAAAGAGTCTGAGGTTGAAGAGGCCTTATCAAATCAATTTTTAGTGGATGATGTCTTAGTAGATAAATTACAATTTTTGGAGGTTCTGGAACAGTAAACTATTTCATATCATGCTTCATCTGGAGGAAATTCTTCCACTTGTCTCAAATATAATGATCATAATTAATGGATAACCAGTACAACTGCTTGTGGATAATGCTAGTAAACATAATTTAATTAAGGTGAACATGGAAAACTTTCTTCAATTGGAGACTGAATGAATGCTAAGCTTACGTGCTATTAGCAAGTGGACATCGACTACGATGTGAGTGTGTGGTTAGAAAAATTCCTATAAGCATACAAGGCAACAAAATAGTGGAATATATATATATTTTATCCCTTCATGGTACTGATACAGTACTTGGAGTTTCGTGGCTTACAACATTGTAAGATTTTGTGAAAGGAGATGCACCTACTGATGTGAAATAAGTGCAATTATTTAGTCGTAGAAGAATGGTTGCTACAAATGAATTTCCTCATATTTTCATCTACTATTGATATTTGATTCGGTACCTTCATATAATCCCCCCGCTGAATTAGAAATGGTGCTCAAAACATATGAAGAAGGCTTTCAGAAACCTTTAGGTGTGCCTCCTTTACGAACTCTGGACCATGCAATCCATCTTGTTCTAGGTATAGTACTAGTTAATGTGAAACCATATCTGTTAGAATGTATGCGTCCACTTAGATATACGGGACCAGGTCCTCAAAATAGTAAAGTCTGACAGTAAAGAACAAATGTAGAAGCGTAAAGACTGACAAACATTTTATGTGAATCCTCCTTGCTCAAGGGAGGAAAACCACGTCCTGTTCTCAACATGACTTTTCATATCACTTTCACTAATCTTTAACAAGCAAAGGTAAAAGTAAGTTACAACAATAGATTAGCCTGCTAATCTCCGCACTGAGTAATACTTTGTATCACTTAGCTGTGACTGAGCATATATAACACTATTCTCTATATTAATCCTACCTGATTAATAGAGACTTAGAGTAAGAACCTAATTTTACCTAAAGATAGTCCTTACAATGATTCACCTAGATTTGAAGCGTTTCTTCCATAGTTGAATTGAATCCTACAATTTAAAGAACGATTACAAGAAAATAGAATACAACAAATACAGAAAAAAATAAATGCCTTCTATCAGTTCTGTTGCTGTTCTTGAAGCGTGAAATTTCTCTTTTTGAATGAATAAATGAATTTTTTTTGTGTGATATATACAAAGAAAAGTTATTACCCATCAAACAAACAACCTAGTCATCCCTGGTTGGTTGGTGAAGCACTCTGCTGCTTCACCAATTTTTTTTATGCAGACAACTTTTACAGTTGTCCAGCACTTTCAAGCCTGGACGAGTTTCATACTTTGAAGAGGACAAGGTCCTTGCACTTGTGAGAAAATCATCAAAATATCTAAGAGAATAAAAATATGTAATTTCAACCTTTTTGATGATGACATACAACTTTTATACTTCCTCACATGCTTGTACAATCATTCATTCATATGGCCATAAAAAGTAAGCATTATTCATATAACCAATGAACTCTCCTTCACTCTATCAAGTCCCGTTGTTGAGTTGAGAAGAGTTCTTCCTTTAATATGGCTTTCTCTTTGTAATCATAAGAATTATGTTCTCCAAATCTGGAGTGTTATGTGTTAAGAGATTATATCAAAATGAACGCAAACTCGTTGCGACCCCTTATTGGCTGAGAAACAACCTTTTTGGAAGGATGTGTACCTACTACATCAGAGGTGGCAACTATTTTGACATCTGTTTTGTCATCGTTTCACATACACAGTCTTGTAGGGACCTGATTCCTTTCAAACTTCTTCATGAATTCTTCAAAGGATTGCTTGTTTACTTCCTTCATTGAATGAAAAAATTTAATATGGTGTTTTTTTATGTTGAAAATATCAATCATAAAGAGTTATTATCCGTTGGACAAACACCCTCGCCCATTCTTATTGGTATGGATCATTGATGCCTCACCAATCCATGACATGACATCTTTACAACTGTGCCACGTTATAGATATGGACAAGAGAACTTAGACAGGGACGAGGTCCGTTCATTTATGAGGATCATCAAAACACCTAGAATATAACTTTTCCCCCCTTTCTAATGATAACACACAAATATACCTCACATTGAGTTTATCATTTATTCCAACATCATCAATCCCAATAATAAGGATCTGGTTCCTTGTTAAATGTTTAAGCTTGTTAAATTACCGAAAATTAATATCAGCTCCGGACTAACATTTTTCCCCATTTTTTATCATAACAAACTTGTTCAAAGTTCCCCCTATGAACAAGAACTCTTCAGGTTACTGGAGTTTCATCATCACTGAAGTTTGTCACCTCATCAAAACATCAAGATAGCATTTTCCCCATTTTTAAGGATGAAAAACTTGTTCAATTTCTCCGTCCTGTCGGCAGGACCATGTCCTCTTTACGTATCTAGAGTTGATTCACTCTGTCGACAGGACCATGTTCTCATCAAATAGCTAACATTGATTCCCCTATCGGCATGACCCATATCTTCTTCGAATAGATAACATCATTGATCTCATACTTTAATAATTTCACACTTTTGACATCATAAAAAATTGTTAAAGCAGTAAACCAAGTCGACAAAATTAGTTCCTATAGATTCATGTCCACTTGGTCTTCATTCATAAATAAAAGGCCACCCATAAAAGCATATTAAATATCATTAATGATGAGAACCAGAATAATGCCCAAATAGAGGAATGAGTACAGGCAAAGTGACTTAGGAAGAGAAGGGTTGTCTTAGAGGAAAGGGATTGAAAGATAAAAAGTAGACGAGTATATCCCTTAGCATGAGATTTTCATAATTGCCTCTTAACGTACAACATGTTGTGTTTCCCAACCTTTATGCTGAACCTTAAGGGCTGCCCCTTTTTATCAATAGACTCCTTTTTTTTCATGTTACTTAGAGTTCTCAGAATATCAACTTCTCCCTTCTTAAACATCATCTTCTCCACTTCTTCAATATTCATGGAGGACCATGTCCCTGTTCACACTTAAAGACATCTTCATCAAAAAATTCTCTAGTAAGAATAAAAGGTTAACAATTTGAAGTATGGTTTGAGAGAAGAGAAAATATAATTTGGAAACACCCTGTAGTTTGAAGGTAATTTGATTTTTCTGTGGAATTAGAAAGAAATATGAATTATAAAGAAAGAGAAAGGAAGTATCATTTTTCTACTCAAAAGATGGGACAACAGTCAAATATCTGAATCACAGACATCTGGAAATTTCAAGGTTCTAATGCGTAACTCAAACTGTAATGATAAGAGTGCTAACCTTTGAGAGAGGACCATGTCCCTTTCTGTAGTTTGAATTTCACTGCCTAGATCTATCGTGACCTCACTTTTCCTTCAGCGCTTGTTCAATGTGTGTATACTTGCCTATAAAAGATATAATACTCTCCTTCAAAACCAAGGATACTTGCTCCCTTTGCATAGTAATGAAAGATTTGATTGCTTCATGTAGGATCCATTCAAGAAGGTTTTAGCATTTCCATCATTAGCTTGATTATTTCAGTCAAATTTTTCAAGAGCCTCATGATGCTGCCTTATCCACAAGAGTTGAACCCATCAAGCTGCACTTGCTTCATTCTCTGCCTAAGTTGATGAAAGAGCAACTAAATTTTGCCTTTTATTTTTCCATTACTGAGCGATCAACCTATAACATAAGCCACTCCTGTGGTACTCTTTCCATCAATTCGATACCTAGCATAATCTACATCACATGTTTTCCAAAAAAAATCTCAAGATTGAAGGAATGCAACCAGGTCCCTATTTTTTTCAAGTGTCTTTGAATTCTCTTAGAAGACATTGTTGAAAAGTAAATTTGACAACCTATCTACTTGTTTGTGAACCGAGTGTCATACTTTGCTTCTTCCAAGTTGAGTTTGATCAACTTCTTTATTCTCACCTAAAGAATTCACATTATCAGTTGAAACTGCATCATCTTTTTTTAATACTATCTAGAGGAAAGGGTCCCTCAGCATGTTCATCATATGCATCATCTTCCTTTAGATTGGTGGATATATGAAGAGAATGTTCTTTAACAAACTCACTATTTAGATTGTTTTTCTGAATTTTAAAGCATCACTTCCATGTAAGACTCTTCTTTCTTTTGCAACTTTTGAATTCTTCTAGACTCATCAATAATCACATGAATATCTTTTTTAATGCATACATTTTATACATCGAATAAGTCTTGCTAGAGGAAGAGTATCGCACACATATATTTTCAACATCATTAAGATTACACTACTCAGTATCACTATTATTGTCACAAAACATGTTACATTCATCACTTCATCCCAAGAGTTCTTGAAAGATTAAAAGCCTGTATAATTTACCTGAATAATGATCTTATCTTATTCTCACTAACACCACTGTCACAACCTTTGTAACCTGCAAATTTCATTTTGGGCTAACTAGGACCAGCTCCCCTGACACAGGTTTGTGCAGCAAAGAAGCACTCACATGAGCATGTATCTTGTCTTATACCTCTACATTTTCACCTCGAGCAATGAGGCCAGTGTGACTTTCATAATGAGCAGTACTCATATCACTAATATACATGTGCTTGCGTCTCTTTTTTATCAAAATCATCGCTTGAGAAAGTAAGTTTGTGACCACATGTTCTTTCTTATACGAAATGAACTTTATTTCAGTCATCACAAATCTATGAAAATCATAAAGACTGTACTTCAACCATTGACATAGTACATATCCTAAATAGTGTTTTCTATATATTTCCCAAACATGTGTTCCCCTTAAAATACCCTTCCTTGACACCGCCAAATAAGACACCTCCACCTTGAAGTTTCTTGAGAGAGAGGAAGTTTTTAGTTTTCCGAGTCACGTGCTTGGAGCATCTTCTTATTCATGCACAACCACGAACTGCTTCTACTTTCTCTCACCTCTATACCATATCACTTGTTATTCTTGGGAACCAAGTTTAGTCGGAGTTTCCAATAAGTAGATAATAGAGTGACAAAAAACTCTTTTACCTAGTGAGGAAGACTGGTTTTATTCATCATAGGACCATAAGTAGGACCAGGTCCCTTCTTCAGTCTATTCCGATGTTTGGAATAATGTGAAAAACTTCCTTCTTTTTTTTCAAACTTGGACAATCTTCAAGATGTCCATCTCGACCACAATTCACAAACAACAGGTTATTAGCATAAAGAATTTTTTTCCGTCAAAGACTATAGGAGGATTTTATCTTACCAAGGCCCAACTCACTTCTACTGTTGTTGTCTTGACCGATCAAATTTGTAAGAATCTTATAGGAATTGATCCATTTGAGGGATTTTTTCAATTACTCTTTTACACGGACCAGGTCCTTTTCTAGCATATGATTTATCTCAAGAGACAATTTCATCTTCATTTCAGCAGTGTGCATCTTATTTTTAAGCTTCAACTCAAGTTTTTGGCCTCATTATTTCTTTTAAAAATTGTAGTTGTATCCCCTTTTATCCTTTCCTCTAGTTCTAGATTTTCAGCTTCTAAAACAATCATTTGACTTTCAATATCAGATATTTGGGAAAATAAAACAATTTTTCCATCTTCAAAAATGTCTAGATTGTTGTTTACGAGATCCTTCTCATCTATTAGCTCACTTATTAAATCAAGTAATACAACGCTAGCATTCTCAACTTACTAGTAGTAAAGGTATTCAAGTTTTGCTTGAAATATAATAGAGCTACCTTTTCATTATCATCTTCTTCATTTGACTTTGCTATGGAAGCAACATATATGTATTCAGAATCATCTAAATCACCTAAGGAATTTTCCCATGAAATCCTTCTTTACTTCCTTGAATAAAGCTTCTCTTCTATTAATCTTGAGGCAGATGTGGTCCTCGTCTTTGTCTCTACTCTCTGAAGTCTTGATATATTTTCTTTGGTCAAGATGGTACAAAAGACAATTTCCAATGGAGTGATCTAGTTAATTACACTTGTAACACTCCTTCCTTGAGATGGTAGATTTGTCATGATTTTCTTTCTTCTGATCAGCCTCATCAATCAGATCCGTCCTCTTGTCTTTGACTTTCAAAATGATACACTCTTTTTTTCTAGGAAAATCATGACCTTGAAGAATCTCAAATAGTGTATTTAGAGTCGCATCTTTAGGGCCGTTTGTCTCATCATCAAAAAAATATTCGTTTGTCCAAGATTTAGGAAGAATTTCCAATATCATAGAGACTTGTTTGCACATCGGGACAAGTTCACCAAGAAAAAAGAGCTCATTGATGATAGTGGAGAATTTCGTTTGCATTTCATGAATTGTTTCACTTTCTTACATGGTGAAACTTTCAAACTAAGCAATAAAAATATCTAGATTATATTTCCTTTATTCTTCAGTACCCTCAAAGGTAGTTCCCAACAGATCCTTGTAACATTCCGGAAAATCACATGTCTGGTGAAGAGCCCAATAGGTCTTTTGCGTATTTGGGATACATAGGCCTTCCTATGCCCAATGTTGATAAATATTGGACATATTATAGAAAATTGGCTAAGGGGTATTACCCAATTTCTATATAATGCCCAAATAAGCACAATATTGGGCATATTAGAAAATATTGTCTTAAAGGGTGTTAGCTAATTTTTCTAAATGTTAATGAGCTTGTTTAAGAGATGTACCTGCAATATACACCCTAAGCAAAAAATCTTCATTTTTCATTTCTCGAACATAAAAGTATGAGGCATCCAAGTGTCAAGCCTAGATACCATAGCACATGATCAATTTAAATGATCATGTAGATTAAGCAGTGCCCAAAGACATAGTGACGGTCCTTGCGACAATGAGTGAACATTACCAAATTAACCATAAATACTAGTTAGTTAGGAAACTGCGACAAACCCATGTGCAATCACACGTTCAAGACATGTGAAGAACTTGTCGAAGGAGCGGACCACCCTAACAAATCCGGTTAAGAAAGTTATGGGGGAAAACGTGCACAAGGAGCAACTTCATGTGGGGCCAAACCTCCCTACCAATTATAGACACTATCCTACTGCCCTAAATAACTAAATAACCTAGAACTTACCTAATTGGACCCATTAGTGCACCCGACAACCTAGGACCAAAACCAGGTTGACACTAACCTAGTACTAGTTAAAGAGACAACCTAGTACCTAACCTAGGATGGTCCAAGATATTAGTTATGGTCCTAAGAACTTAGGGGTACTTTAGTAATTCCCCTAAGTTACCTATTTAATTAATTAATTTATTTAAAAGGGCTAAAACCGAAATAAAAAGGAAATTTTCAGATTTCGGTTAAGACAAGAAAGGGACAACCTAGTACCTAACCTAGGATGGTCCAAAGAGCTAGTTAAGATCCTAACGACTTAAGGGTACTTTTGTAATTACCCTAGGCTACTTAATTAATTAATTTAGCAACTTAATTTATTAATTTAAAGGGGAAAACCCAAAATCACAAAACAATTTCCAGATTTTGGTTAAAACAAAAAAACGACAACCTAGTACCTAACCTAGGATGGTTCAAAGGATTAGTTATGGTTATAACGACTTAAGGGTACTTCAGTAATTACCCTAGGTCACTTGATTAATGAAATTATACATTTAATTAATTAAATTAAAGGGGTCAAACCGTAATTCCTACACTAACCTAGTACTATTCAAGAAACATCCTAGTACTTCACCAAGGATAGTCCAAAATGGTTAATTTTTTTTGCAATGACTTGAGAGTACTTTAGTACTTACCCTAGCTACATAAATTAATTAAATTAAGGATTTAATTGATTAATATAAAGTAAAAAATTTTACCAACACCATAGTCAACACCAATTTCCAGATTTGACTAAGTGTTATGTTCTCCTATGTTAGTAAACTTATGAGGTTTTTTTAGTAATTAGTTAATTAATTTATTTAATTAAATTATTAAACGCTAAGTTGAATAAGTCAAGGTCAGTTCCTAAACCTAAAAACAAGGTTCAAACTCAAACAAATACACGACTAAAACCAGAAAACAAGCGTGAGAAAAAACAGTGAACAAAACGCAAGAAACACAAAACGGAAAATTTCTTAGATGATATTAATGGTTTCTTTACGGTTTATTCAAGGTTCTTTCAGGGTAGTGTTCGTAGATTAAGTTCTACTTAAGGTATGGGTTTTCTCTCATGGAATTATTTCTCCAAGAGTCTTTTCAAACATTTCAAACTCATAAATTTCGAAACTAGGGTTGTTTTCCAATGATATTGTTGAACGTCGATCTCCCTAGGTATCCTTGTTGTCGATTCTTTAATTATATAGATGTAATCTTGAACATGTTGTTGGTATGTGGTTCTAACTGATTTTATAAGTTCTTGATGTATTAATGATTAATGAGGTCTACGGATTGGATTCGGATGATTGAGTGATTAGTTACACAGATTAAGGAATGACATAATGCGTAGTTTTGTGTTCGAGAAAGTTGAAGTTGTTATGAGTTGTTTACGAAGTTGAGTATATTGTTATAGGCTTTTAATTGAATGATAATTATAAGTTAATTGAATTTAAAAAGGTTGGCTTACAACAAATGATGTTTAAATGACCACCATATGTGAAAGTTTGGTTTATGCCAACAAATTGCCTAGCAAAACTATGTCCAAAATATGTTTCCCAAAATGTGTGAAGCTATACTAACAAAGTAATTACCAATCTCTACATAAATGAACTCATAATATTGGGTATACCGATCAATGGGACAAGTCCCAACATACCCTATCCACACGAACTTGTGAACGTAATAGCATTGAATAAGTAGTTATAGCTTTCATAAAGAATCAAAGTTAGTTCATGAATCTATAATGCCAAAATAACTTCATAGCTTTGTCAAACCAAGCATTGAATTGTTCTTGTAAGTAAATCAAAGATTAAAAGTTCAAGTGTAGTGAAAGTTTGGCTTATGCATATAAGTTTGTCTACAACATTATTTTCAAAATATGTAATAGAATAGGATAATGATTCCATGAAGTTATACTTGAATGAATTGCATGCCATATTCCAATAAAATGACATACAATACATCGTTTATGAGTGATGAATGAAATTGGCTATAGTGTTATATTTAAATAATTAAAAGATTAGACAAGAACTAAGGTATACCAAACTAAACACGAATTAGTGTAACTTTCGCTCGCTAAAGAAGGCCATCGGGTTGAGGTCACATATGTGTGGCCCTCACATGAGATGTCTTATGCTACATAAATGATTCCAAAGTCTCATGTATATGAAATGTATAATATATAAAAACTGAAAGTAATGAAATCAATGGCATGATCAATAGATAATTTCTTATGAAAGGTAATGAATATATAGTGTAAAGAATGACTCACTATAAGTTAGGGAAATCATTGTTTAGTCCTTGGATTACTTACATCGATTCATTATGGGCATAGGACTACAATGAATCATTGCACTTGTAAGTAAAATGTCACAACCCTAAAAATGGATATGTTAAGTAATGCTTAATGTGTCTAGAATGCCAACGATTAGACCGGGTTCACATTGATCATTCCGCTAAGACCCAGACCTCGGAATCCTTGCTACATCCAAGCCAATTAACTTGGGGAGTTAGTTGATCTAGGAAAGTTTGGGTCCAACCATGTAGGGCTCTTGAATACGAAGATCTACTTGAAAGAGTTTTTACCGGACTTAAAAAAGGAATATCTTAGGTTTGGAGGGTCTAGGGGTAAAATGGTATTTTTCGAGGCTAAGGGTAGTATCATAATAACTCTACATATATTAATTATTTAATTATTAAGGTGGAGGGGAATTTCGGGGAGAGAGGGCCGAAATTGGGCTCTTGAAAAGAAGTCTTGCTCCACCGGGATTCGAACCTAGGTTGAAGCAATGAATTAAAATATTTTTCATTTAAGTTGTTAAATTAATGTAATTATTTTATATTTATTATTTATAATCTGATTTAAAATAAAATTAAATCATATTTTTAATAATTAAATAAAAACCTTATTTGACTTAATCCTAAACTAGACTACTAATCATAAGAAAACTCTTCTCTCCCACGCTCATCTCTCTCTCACACATCTCTATCACTCTCACTCATGATTATGTCTAACAAATAAATTCAAAAAACAGTAGGCAAACCAAAGTTCTTCACACTTGAAGAACTCACAACGAAAACATAAGAAAACAAACAAAATAAATCACGTAGGCAAGGAGAAGTTTGAGGGGATTTGAACGTAGTTTTTGGAGAATATTTTGGGCAGAAAGTCGAGGTTTGATCGTCAACAAGAATCATCGCCTTTAGGGTAGAACTACCGGAAGCCAACTTCAAGATTAAATGGTATGGGTTTTGTTACTCTTGGTCTCTTCCCCAAGAGAACCTTAAGGCTCAGATGAATCTACTAGAAAACTAGGGTTGTTCCCGTTCTTGTCGAACTCCTTATCCGTAGTATCCCTTTGATCTCAATGTGAAATAGGTTAGAGATCATGTTTTTGGTATTTTTGCTTTTATTTTAAGTATGAAGTTTGATTTTTCGTGATAATGTGTTCTTGATAATGTGTTTGAAATTATAAGCATGTTAAGTTATGTCAATCGAAAGTATGTGAAATTATTTTTATGGTTGAATTTTATGTGCGAATGTTTGTGTAAATCATGAGGTAAAATTGTTGTAATGTTGCCGGATGAAATGATAATTCTTTACTGAATATAATCATAAAAACATTACACTTAAAGATGCACCAAATTATTCAAGAAAAGCCTTAAGAATTAACGTATGAATGATGATAAAAAGAAGCTGAAAATAGTGAACAAATTTCCAACATTTGGTAGGTTGGGTTCGGCCAAACAAAATGGTACAAAATGCAATGAAAATAAATGTAAAATAAGTTAGATCACTAAGGATATAACCCAGGACATCATTACATGAAAGCTACAAAAAAATCAACAAAAGATTAAGACAAAAAATTGATTGCAAGAGAATAAATTTCTAGCTTGCTGAAAATTGTAGTCTCGGCCAACTTAAAAAAAAAAATAAGCGTCGTTTAAATTTTCTTTGAAATGTGAGGTTGTTCTGGATTGAAACCATGACCTTACTAAATTTCATAATTTTTTTTTGAAAAATATCAACGAAAAATAGATGTGGTGAGTGGGGATTGAACCCACAACCTCTTGAATCAATTAAAGAGTTAGGAGAAAAATAAAGGAGAGAATAAATGTGGAGAGTGGGGATTGAACCCACAACCTCTTGGATAGGTGCGAAAGTTAAGAGATAAAATAAAAGAAAAACAATGAGCTTGTGGGGGATTGAACCCACAACCTCCTTGACTTATATGAAAAAGGAGAGGAGAAAAAGAAAGGAAATATTATGGGGTTGATCGTGATCGAACTAGGGTCCCCCAAATCTGAAAAAAGCGATTATAAACTTTAAAATAAGATTAAGTGTTGTCAAAGGTATTCAAAATCGGGTTCCCTTGCCCAATTCTTTATTAACACATAATTCATACGTAAGAAAATATTTAATCAATGCTGCCTTTAAACATCGAAATCAATATCTTGGCATATCTACAAGATGCATAAGTCTTGTACCACATAATCTTGGGTAATATGAATCACTTATACAAACAATGAATGAAGCAAGATGGCTTGTATGTATAGACCCATAAGTGTATCATACATTTAAAAGTAAGTGAACCTAAGATGTATGTAATGAAATGATTAAACCCTAGAAGGTTTAAGTACGAGTGTAAGATACACTAAATGGACAAGTGAATTGACATATGATGAAATGAACAATAAAAATGATGAACCCTAGAAGGGTTAAGTAAGAGTGTGAAACACACTAAATGGCCTAGTGCATTGGCACATAATAAAATGAACATTCACGTAAAAGGGGGTGAATAACTATAAATATCAAATGTGCTAATGATAATGAATGTGGTGACAACATGATATGAGGCTAATGTAAAGGAGAGTGTAAAGTTAATGAAGAGACCAGTCTCTATGAACACTCTAATGAAAGTATTGAGATTAACACACTTAATACTAATGAGGACATGAGAAATAATCTATTGAGCTACGATGTCCTCATACTAGAAGTCAGCTTCAATGATCTATGTGTTTAATGTAATGAAACATTATATTGAGCACCGATAGACTAGCTATGAGCAGTGAGCCTTCTTTTGAGAAGGGCGGAGGTTCACGTAACTCTAATGAGATGAGTCTGTGCGGCATGCCGAGTATGGTCTCCTTATATCTCCTAGTCTTCGAACCTATACTTCTAATACAGGGATCAGGTGGAGTTTAATCCCAAGTACGCTTGTATGTGTTGGGTCACTTTGGCCGGTGATTATACCTCTTTTCAGTGTGGGGTTTCACGATACTGGATTTCATGATGCTCATATGATCTGTGTCGGTTAAAGTTAAAGTTACGAATTAATGAATGAGGCACTCTTCAAATGATGCACACAATGAAACGAATGATACCAAAGGTGTCAGGATAGGATAATAAAGAGGTGAGTTAGATTCAAGTAATTACATTAGGTAATTCTCAGTCATTGCACAACGAACCCGATGAAAGTATTAAACTACATCCTAGGTATAACTAGTGTTTACACGGGCCCATGAATGAAATGAAACGAAGTACGTATGAATCAATGAAGCAGACTCTGTGTTTGCTAAAGCAGACTCCTTAGTTAAGGTCCCATATGTTTAGCCCTTATTTCTGGAAAGTCTTAATGTTAAGTCCATGATTCCAAGGACTCATAGAATATGAATGAATGATATGAAAGAAGTTATGTACTATATGAATTATGATATGTGTTATGTGTCCGCTGTTGTGTGTTGTGTACAAAATGTTAAGTATGATGATGCATGTTACTCTTATGGCATAACTTTCGTAATCCAAATTTGTAAAGCTTACTCACTTTCTTAATCTCAATTTGGCAAGTCCACTGACTTGACCTTCTACAACCATGTTGTTAGAAAATAGCTATTCTTTCTCATGCATATCCTTGGTTTGTCCTTGGATATACCCATACTTTGTACAAGTGTGTACTAACCCTATACATCTCTAATATTTTATGTGCACGCACAAGTGGACGCTAGAGCTACAGTTTTGTGCTAAAACGATGCGAACGTGGAGCATTCATCCGGACTTGGTTGGCCCTCATGATTTCGATGATTCTTGCCCATTATATTCTAGCTTAGTTGTAGGATTGATCTAGTGGAGTATGTTCCACTAGCGTTTCATTCCGCTTTTGTTTAGAAATTGTATTGGTGCCATTTTGGCAACTATACATTTAATGATATGTTAAACTATTTCTTTTATTTGATGATCTTAATGTTAGATGGTTGATGGTTAACAATTACGAATCTAATAGATTGATTAGTATGTATGATAAGAAACAAAAATTTCAAAGTTTCCACTAAAATTAACCTAGATGAAATAAGAATGACGTATGTAGGCTTGTCTGCAACCTCTGAGAGGTCAACAACGCCGGTGTCATCTGGCGTCAAGATTCTGATCATGACAAAGTTGGTATCAGAGCGCTAGGTGAAATTTTGATGATAATAAGTTCATTTCAACCACATCGAATAGTTTCTAAGTAATGGTAGTGAAGTGTACCACTATAATGGATTAGAGACTGCATAATGAGTATTAAAATTTCCCTTCTTCTAATCTTATCGTTCCTTCCCTAATGTAAGATTTATTGGTGTTAAAAGTGTATCTTGTATCAACTCTTGAAGTTTCCAAAAGATGAATACAAGGAGAAAAGCAAGCGGGGAGATTGGAGGACCAGCTATTGGGGTAATTCAAGTTTCTTCCCGTGCTCCAGCTGCTGGGATAGAGATTCATGTTAACTCAGCTGGGTTGAAAGATGGAGAAGTAAGGACAACTTTGGTACAGATGGCCCAAGCTAGCACTTTACAAGATCAGGTATTGGGTTTGATTGATGTGGAGAAGTCTGAGTTGGCATCCTACCAGCTAAAGGATGTAGCTCAATCCTTGTATAAGGTGTGACAGGATAGGAGAGACTTAGGAGGGGGTCCTATTAATTGGGATCTATTAAAGATGGCTTTTCAAGGGCGGTTCATTCCCAGATAAATGAAGGAGGCTAAGGTTGAGGAATTCATAACCTTAATCAGTGTTGGATGGCAGTCAGGGATTACTCCCTGAGGTTCGTAAGACTTTACAGCCCAGGAGAGGCCACCTAGTAGGAAGTGTGGCATACTGCATGGGGGAGAATGTATGATGGACTTTAACTCTTGTTACATTTGTGGCAAACTGGGTCACCTGATGAAGGATTGTCCGGATAGGAGAAGTCAAGAACAAGGGAAGGAGAGAGTTTAACATAATGGTCCAAGTGAAGAGGCTCTATGGAGAAAAAGATTCTTCGCATTCAATTCTAGGGGTGCAGGGGAAAACACCTATGGTGAAGTCTCGGGTGAGTATCCTTAATTAGTCCTTCTGGTATTTGACTGTGTATGGTGTTTATGCACTTGTATGAGGTTAATATGTTTGAGTCATCATGTTGGTTGCAGATTTGTATGACTTAAATGTTTACTTATGTTGTATGCTTTGATGGGACTAGTTTAGGAAAGAGTTTCGTAGTCTATTAATGTAATGCTACTAGTAGGTTTCAAGGATGTGCACCATCATTTTAATATAAGAATCAGATATTCTCCAATGGGGAGCATTGAATTACCCATGTACGCATTCATTATACAGATGAATTACTTATTGTTAGTAAAGAGTAGTGTCTTTCGGGGACGAATGTTCCTAACGGGGGATAATATAACATTCCTAAAAATGGATATGCGAAGTAATGCTTAATGTGTCTAGTATTCCAACGATTAGACCGGGTTCACACAGATTGATGCGCGTAGAACCAGAACTCGGAACCCTTTATATATCAAAGACAACTAATGTTGGGAGTTATTTGAGCTAGGAAAGGTTGGTTCCAACCATGTAGGGCTCTCGAATACAAAGATTTACTTGAAGGAGTCTTTACCGGACTTAAAAATGGAAAATCGTAGGTTTGGAGGGTCTAGGGATAAAATGGTCTTTTTTCCGGTCTAAGGGTAGTATCTTAATTACCCTAAATATAAAATTAATTTTTTAATTAATAAGGTGGAGGGGTATTTTGGGGAGAGAGGGACGAAATTGGCCTCTTGAAGTGAAGTCTTGGTCCACTCGGGTTCGAACCTAGGTGGAAGCAATGAATTAAATTATTTTTAGTTTAAGTTGGTAAAATAATAATAATTTATTTTTATTATTTATTATATGATTTAACATAAAAGGAAATCAGATTTTTAATAATTAAATAAAAACCGTATTTGACTAAATCCTAAACTAGACTCCTAATCCTAAGAAAACTCTTCTCTGCCACGCTCATCTCTCTCGCTCACATATCTATCACTCTCACTCACGATTATCTTTGACAAATAACTTCAAAAAATAGTAGGTAAACCAATATTCTTCACACTTGAATAACTCACAACGAAAATAATAGAATACAAATGAAATCAATCACGTAGGAAAAGAGATGTTTGTGCGTCGAGTTGGTGTTGACTTTGAGGGGATTTGGACGTTATTTTCGGAGAAGATTTTGGGAAGAAAGTCGATGTTTGAAAGTCATAAATGGTATGTGTCTTCTTACTTGTGGTCCCTTTCACAAGAGACCCTTAAGGCTCAGATGAATCTACTCGAAAACTATGGTTGTTCCCATTCTTGTCGAACTCTTTGTCCCTAGTATCCCTTTGATGTCATTGTGAAATAGGTTAGAGATCATGTTGTTGGTATTTTTGCTTGTAGTTTAAGTATGAAGTTTTATTTTCTTGATAATGTGTTCTTGATTATGTATTTGAAATTGTATGCATGTTAAGTTATGTCAACCGAAAGTATATGAAATTGTTTTTATGGTTGAATTTTATGTGCGAATATTTGTGTAAATCATGAGGTTTAAAATTGTTGAAATGTTTCTTGATAAAATGGTAATTCTTGGGTGAATATAATCATAAAATATTACACTAAAAGTTGCAACAAATGATCCACGAAATGCCTTAAGAATTAACGTATGAATGATGATAAAAAGAAGCTGAAAATAGTGAACAAATTTCCAGCATTTGGTAGGTTGGGTTCGGCCAAATAAAATGGTACAAAATGCAACGAAAAATGAATGTAAAATAAGTGAGATGAATAAGGATTGAACCTACTACATCATTACATGAAAACTACAAAAAATATAAACAAAATATTAAGACAAAAAATGGATTTGATCAGACTAAATTTCCAACCTGCTGGAAATTGTAATCTCGGCCAACTTTTAAAAAATGAGCTTCATTTAATTTTTTTTTTTTAAAATGTGAGGTCATTGGGGATTGAAACCATGACCTCACTAAATGAAAATTTCACAAAAATTTCGTGAGTAGATGTGGTGAGTGGGGATTGAACCCACAACCTCTTGAATGGATGAGAGAGTTTGGAGAAAAATAAAGGAGAAAATAAATGTGGAGAGTGTGGATTGAACCCACAACCTCTTGGATAGGTGAGAAAGATGAAAGAAAAATAATTAGCTTGTGGAGAATTAAACCCACAACCTCCTTGACTTAAACAAAAAAGGAGAGGTGAAAAAGAAAGGAAATATTATGGGGTTGATGGGAATCGGACTAAGGTCCCCCAAATCTGAAAAATGTGATTACTAATTATAAAACAAGAGTAAGTGTTTTCCAAGGGATTCAAAATTGGGTTCCCTTGCCATATTCCGTATTGACATATAAGTCATACGTATGTAAACATTTAATGAATGCTGCCTCTAACGATCGAAATCAATATCTTTGTATATCTACAAGATGCATAAGTCTTGTACCACATAATCCTGGGTAAATATGAATCACTTAGACAAAGTATGAATGAATCCCTATGGCTTGTATGTATAGACCCATAAGTTTACCATACATTTAAAAGTAAGTGAACCTAAGATGTATGTAATGAAATGATCAAACCTAGAAGGGTTAAGTACGAGTGTAAAATACACTAAATGGACAAGTGAATTGACATATGATGAAATGAACAATGAAATGATGAAACCCTAGAAGGGTTAAGTAAGAGTGTGAAACACACCAAATGGCCAAGTGCATTGGCATATGATTAAATGAACATTCACGTAAAAAGGGTGATTAACTATGAAGAGCAAATGTGCTAATGAAAATGAATGTGGTGACAACATGATATGAGGTTAATGTAAGAGATGAGAACAATCTCAAATGAGCCTAAGTAAATGTTATCAAAACGTACTCACCTATGAGAGTTTAAAGTTAATAAAGAGACCATTCTCGATGAACACTCAAATGAAAGTATTGAGATAAACACACTTAATACTAATGATGAGATGAGAAATAATCTATTGCGCTATGATGTCCTCATACTAGAAGCCGGCTTCAATTATGTATGAGTTGAATATAATGTAACTTTATACAGAACACCGATAGACTAGGTATGACCGGTGATGCCTTCTTTCGGGAAGGGTGGAGGTTTACATAACTCTTATGAGATGAGATTGTGCCGCACGCAGGGTATGGGTATTCTTATATCTTTTAGTCTTCAAACATATACTGCCAATAAAGTTCCCAATGAATGAATGAGGCCAGCCCAAAATGATTCACATAATGAAACGAATGATACCAAAGGTGTTAGGATAGGATAGAGGCGAGTTAGATTCAGGTAACTACATTAGGTCATTCTTGGTCATTGCACAACAAACCCGATGAAAGTCGTAAACTACATCCTAGGTATAGCTGGTGTTTGCACTGGCCCATGAATGAAATGAAATGAAGTACGTATGAATCATTGAAGCAGACTTTGTGTTTTGTAAAGTAGACTCCCTTGTTGAGGTTCCATTTGTTGAGCAGTCATTTCTAGAAAATCTTAATGTTAAATCCATGATCAAGGTTTCATGGCATAAGAATGAATGATAATAAATACATTATGTTCTATATGAATTATGATATGTGCTATGTGTACGTTGTTGTGGGTTGTGTGCAAAATCTTAAGTATGATAATGCATGTTACTCTCATGACATAACTTTCCTAATCAAAATTTGTAAAGCTCACTCATTTTCCTAATCTCAATTTGGCAAGTCCACTAACTTGATCTTGTACAATCATGTTGTTAGGAAAGAGCTATTCATTCTCATGCATGTCCTTGGTGTGTGATTGTACAAGTGTGTACTAACCCTATACATCTCTACAATTTTAGGTGCAGACACATGCGAATGCTAGAGCTATAGGTTCACGCTGAAACTATTCGGACATGGAGCATTCATCCGGACTTGGTAGGCCCTCATGATTTCGATGAGGCTTGCCCATTATATTCTAGGTGAGATATAGGATTTATCTAGTGGAGTATGATCAACTAGTGTTTCTTTCCTCTTTTCTTTACAAATAATATTGGTGCCAATTGTCAATTATACATTTCATGCTTTATTAAACTATATGTTTCATTTTATAATATTAATGTTAGATGGTTGATGGTTAAAAATTATGAATCTAATAGAATGATTAGTATGTATGTGAAGAAACTAAAAGTTCAGATTTTCCGCTAAAATTAACCTAGATGAAGTAAGAATGGCGTATGTAAGCTTGTTTGCGACCTCTTAGAGTTTAACGACACCGGTCTCGTCTGGGGTCCAAATTTCGGTCATGACATAAAACATAGGAAAAAAGTATTTATTGAACTACACAAAAAGAAGAAGATAATTACTGAAATATTATAAGGGTACAAAATGGATCTCTCGGCCTAAAAGGATCGAAATCTCAAATCTTCGCCCGAGTTGTTCTAAAATTATATTGATAATAATAATATATTGTAATCATATAGAAAATGGGTTGTGTACTTCGAATAAATTAAAATACATCATTGTCATACCACAATTCACAACCAATGAATTAAGAAAGTGTAATGACTAGACTTTCGAGAAATAGCATGTCGTTTAGGGAGAGCTTTCATTGATCATGCATATCTTTATGTGTATATGTGCATACATCTAGACTTAGTACTAGTGGTGTACTAACCCCCTACTATTCACAATTGTTATAGGTGTAGGTCAGAGGACATGTTGAGGACACTTGCTGCGGTTTGGACTTTAGTGTTTCTCCAAACCATTTGGTAGGTCCTCATGATTTCGAGGATGTTACAGATTTAGTCTAGCCTTAGTTTTAGACATATATATTGATTGTTGTCCCTATCATTTCTTTCGCACCTTCATTTTAAGGCTTTGTAATAAGTCTATGTTCGACAAACTATTTATGTTGTATTCATCTTAACTTTCTAATAGATTCTTTATGTTAGATGGTTGTTCTCTTATGTTGAGCTTAGTATATGATCTATCTAGTCAATAACTATATGAAGTCTATGTTTACTTCATACATATAAAAAGTTCTAAATTTTCCCCAAATTTAACTAGATGAATGTCATGAATGCAAGATGAGGCTTGTCTGCGACCTCTGAGAGGTCAAAGATGCCGGTTGCGATCCGAATTCCAGAATCCAGATCATGACAAACTTGGTATCATAGCATGAGGTTAAATTACATAGGATCTAAAGCTCAAAACAATCACGTTACGTAGTTTCTATCTAATGGTTGTAAAGCGCGCTACAATCATGACTTCGAGACTACACGATGATAAGAATTTCTCCCTTCTTCTACTCTTTATCGTGGTATCTAGAGCTTTGACACTTTGTGTCAATATAAGTATCTAACTTCCTTATAGTGTGAATTCGTAGAAGAACACACACAATAATTAGAATGGCCAAGTGGTCTAAGGCATTAGGATCAATATCTGGACTTCCTATGAAGGGGCCATAATGGAATGCCCAACGTGGACGAAATACGTTTGGTGAGTGTGGTTGTTCTCTTGGAGGTGAATGCATGGTAATGTCTAAAACCCTACTATGAGTATTGATAAAGAGGAGAAGGCTAAGTTGGCTGCATATCAACTTTAAAATATGGCTTAGACATGGATTTTCTTCAGAAGTGTTATGCTATAATAGACAATAGAAACAGGGTAGCATGGCCTCAGTTACCAAATAAGTTGGGCTAAAATGAGAACGGCGTGGTTCGAATCTATTAGGGCAATACAGATGCACCTCGGTCAAATTTTGTAGCCGAGCCTCCAAGAGAAACCGGTTCTATGCGTTGAAAGAAAGAGAGGAACAAGAGAAATCCACGGATGTGAATAATGGTAACATGCTTGTCTCCTACTTTCCTATTTATGAATTATTAGATCCAAGATCTACCTTGTCTATGGTAACTCCTTTTGTGGCTAATCAATTTAACTTACTTCTTGAGATCTTACATGAATGGTTTCTAGTTAGTACTTCCATCGGAGAGAGTGTTAAGGCCGAAGGGGTATGTAGAGAAGTAGATGGCATAGTGGCAAGTCCCTTTGAATTTAAGTTGGGCGTCATTAGGTTAAATATTAAGGCTAACAAGATGTTATCTAGGGGGTTAGATATACTCTTCCTATGTCTGGTTTATGTTCAAGAAACTCTAAGTTTAAGTGCTTTAGTTGATTTCGTGTAATAGGTCACTAATCGTATGTCTTATAATAACACAATGTGATTTAATATTTTGCATTTCATGTGCTGTTTTTGTGTAGCATAGACATGTTTTCTATGTTGCATGATTTGTGATGTACATTAAGTTAAGTGTGACTGAGATTGAAATTCGTCAATTAGAAAAAGAAAAAAAAAGCTTCAAAAAACCTTGAATCATATGCATCATCAAAATAAGTATGAATCAGATATTCAAAAAAGAGTAACATTTAAGCATGATAGAGTACCCTTCAGAAAACACCTTCTTTGTTTAAATGATGTATAAGTGTCATTCAGGGACGAATGTTTCTAAGGGGGGGGGGGGGATAATGTAACATTCTGGAAAATTACATGACTAGTGAAGAGCCCAATAGGTCTTTCACAATGTGTATTGGGGATACATAGGCCTTCGAATTCCCAATATTGAGAAATAATGGACATAGTATAGAAAATTGGCTAAGGGGTATTAAACCATTTCTATATAATGCCCGAGTAAGCACAATATTGGGAATATTAGAAAATATTGGCTTAAAGGGTGTTAGCCAATTTTTCTAAATGTTAATGACCTTGTTTAAGAGATGTACCTGCAATAAAGACCCTAAGCAGAAAATCTTCATTTTTCATTTCTCACATAAAAGGTATGAGGCATCAAAGTGTCAAGCCTAGATATCGTAGCATGATCAATTAAAATGATCATGTAGATTAAGTAGTGCCCAAGGACATAGTGAGGGTCCTTAGTAAATAAGTAAACATTCACAAATGAACCATAAATAATAGTTAGTTAGGAAAGTGCAACCAATCCATATGTATTACATGTGCAAGACATATGAACAAGCAGCCAAAGGAGGGGACCACCCTAACCGAATTCGGTTAGGCTAGTTATGGGGGAAAACGTGCACAAGTCACCACTTCATGTGGGGCCTAACCTCCCTATCAATTCTACACTCTAACCTACTGCCCTAAATAACTAAATAACCTAGGACTAACCGAATTTGATCTCTTAGTGCACCCAATAACCTAGGACAAAAATCGGGTTGACACTAACCTAGTACTAGTTAAAGAGACAACCTAGTACCTAACCTAGGATGGTCCAAAAGGTAAGTAATGGTCCTAAAAGGTCAGGGGTACTTTATTAATTTCACTAGGTTACCTAATTAATTAATTTAGAATATTAAATAATTAATTCAAAAGGGCTAAAACCGAAAATAAAAAGGAATTTTTCTGATTTCGGTTAAGACAAGAAAGGGACAACCTTATACCTAACCTACGATGGTCCAAAGAGTTAGTTAAGATCATAAAGACTTAAGGATACTTTTTTTATTATCCTAGGCTACTTAATTAATTAATTTATCAACTTAATAAATTAATTTAAAGGGGAAAAACCGAAATCACAAAACAATTTCCGATTTCAGTTAAAACAAGAAAAAGACAATCTAGTACCTAACATAGGATGGTTCAACGGATTAGTTATAATTATAACGACTTAAGCGTACTTTAATAATTACTGTAGGTCAATTAATTAATTAAATTATCCATTTAACTAATCAAATTAAAGGGGTCAAACTGAAATTCTTACACTAACCTAGTACAACTCAAGAAACATCATAGTACTTAACCAAGGATGGTCCAAAAGGGTTAATTTTGGTTCCAATGTTTTGAGGGTACTATAGTACTTACCCTAGGTACCTAAATTAATTAAATTAAGGATTTAAATGATTAATATAAATTCTAAATGTTGACCAAAACCATAGTAAACACCAATTTCCAAATTTGACTAAGTGTTTTCTTCTCCTATTTTTAGTAAACTTATAAGTGTTTTTTTAGTAATTAGTTAATTAATTTATTTAATTAACTTATTTAAACCTAGGTTGAATAAGTAAAGGTCAGTTCCTAAAGCTAAAAAAACGTTCAAACTCAAACAAATACACGACTTTAACCAAAAAACAAGTGTGAGAAAAACAGTTAACAAAACGCAAGAAAAAAAACCGAAAATTTCTCAGATGATTTTCAAGGTTACTTCAAAGTTCGTTCATGGTGGTATTTGTAGATTAAGTTATAATTTAGGTATGTCTTTTCTCTCATGGAATTCTTTTCCAAGAGTCTTTTCAAACGTTTCAAACTCTTGCATTTCCAAACTAGGGTTGTTTCCCAATGATATTGTTGAACGTCCATCTCCCTAGTTATCCTTGTTTTTGATTCTTTACATGTATAGATGTAATATTGAACATGTTATTGCTATGTCGTTCTAACTAATATTATAAGTTCTTGATTTAGTAATGATTAATGAGGTCAATAGATTTGATTCGGATTATTGAGTGATTACTTACAGAGAATAAGGAATGACATAATGCTTCGTTTTGTGTTCGAGAAAGATGAAGTTGTTATGAGTTATTTATGAAGTTGAGTATGCTGTTATAGGATATTCATGGAATGATAATTATAAGTTAATTGAATGTAAAAAGGTTGGCTTACAACTAATGATGTTTAAATGACAACCATATGTGAAAGTTTAGTTTATGCCAACAAATTGGCTAGAAAAACTATGTCCAAAATATTATCTCCCAAAATCTGTGAAGTTATACTAACAAACTGATACCAATCTCTACATCAATGAACTCATAACATAGGGTATACCAATCAATAGGACAAGTCCCAACATACCCTATCCACACGAACATGCAAAGGTAATAGCATTGAATAGGTAGTTATAACTTTCATAAAGAATCAAAGCTATTTCATGAATCAATAATGCCAAAATAACTTCATAGCTTGGGCAAACAAAGTATTGAATTGTTCTTGTAAGTTAATCAAAGATTAATATTTAAAGTGTAGTTAAAGTTTTGCTTATGCCAATAAATTTGTGTACAACATAATTTTCAAAATCTGTAATAGAATTGGCTAATGATTCCATGAAATTATACTTGAATGAATTGCATGTCTCATGCCAATAAAATGGCTAACAATACATCGTCTAAGATTGATGAATGAAATTGGATATAATTTTATATTTAAATAATTAAAAGATTAGATAATGGCTAAGGTATACCAAACTAAACATGAACTAGTGTAACTTTGGCTTGTGTCAATAAATTGTCTATGAAGTCAATTTTCAAATTTTCTAGGCCAATACTAATTTTCTGCCAATCATATCTTGCCAAAGTATTGGAATGACAATATAAGAAAATCTAATGTA
Organism: Solanum chilense; assembly: GCA_032847665.1. Classification (NCBI taxonomy): domain Eukaryota; kingdom Viridiplantae; phylum Streptophyta; class Magnoliopsida; order Solanales; family Solanaceae; genus Solanum; species Solanum chilense. Next base: position 10,049,828 of record CM064974.1, on the reverse strand, counting down.
ATTCAATGAATCCATATCCAAAGGCATGCAAATCATTGGGAAAAGTACCAACATGCTTTAACCAAATGAACTATGAACATATGTAATTCATTGAGTGAAGTTCTCATCGTCTATGAATGGTTACATGAAGCTATCAAACAAAAGTAAGAAAGTAACGTGAGTAATTACATAATTAAATATGTCTAAGTTAACAAAGTGACCAGAATGAGGTGTTAAAAGAAATTAGACAAGCCTCACTTACACCTAAGCTACTATGTTAAAAATGCTCACGAATGAAGGTGTTAGAATGTGTGAGACAAGTCTCATTAACACCAAAGATGTTATGTAAGGACAATTCACATTTCATGAATGTAAAGAAAAGGATGACAAGTCATCAATAGTGTAAGTAAATGATACCAAAACGTAATCACCTATGAGAGTGTAAATCTAATGAAGTGACCAGTCTCTATGTACACTCTAATGAAAGTGTTGATACTGATGTATACTTAATACTAATTATGAGATGAGAAATTATATATTGATCTATGATGTCCTCATACTACAAGCCAGCTTCTATGACTTATGAGTTGAATGAAATGGAACTTTATACTGAGCACCGATAGACTAGCTATGAGCAGTGATGCCTTTTTTCAGAAAGGGCGGAGGTTAACGTGACTCTCATCAGATGATACCGTCCGTCATTTATGGGTATGGGTCTCCTTATATCTCGTAGTCTTTGAACCTATACTGCCAATAAAGGGATTTGGAAGGGTTCAATTCCCTTGTACGCTAGAATGTTTTAAGTCACTTTGGCCGGTGATTCCACCTCTTTTCAGTGTGGGGTAGACACTGGATTACATGATGCTCACATGATCTATGTCGATTGAGGTTTGAGTTCATCAATGTATGAAATATAATGAAATAAATGATACCGAAGGTGTTTGTGCAAGTCTATCAGGAGGTCAAATAAGATTCAAGTAATGGCATTAGGTCATTCTCGGTCATTGCACTTCATTATTCCGATGAGAGTCTTAAACTTCATCCTAGGTATAGTTGGTGTTTACATCAGCCTATGAATTAATGAAATGAATAATGTGAAGTACAAATGAACTAATGAAGCATACTCTGTGTTTTCTAAAGAAGGCCCTCGGGTTGAGGTTACATATGTTGGGCCCTCACATGAGATGTGTTATGCTACATAAACGATTCCAAAGTTTAATTTCTATGAAATGTATAATATATAAAACATGAAAGTAATGAAATCAATGGCATGATCAATAGAGAATTTCTTATGAAAGGTAATGAATATATAGTGTAAAGAATGACTCACTATAAGGTAGGGAAATAATTCCTTAGTCTTTGGATTACTTACATCGATTCATTATGGGTATGGGACTATAATGAATCATTTCACTTGTATGTAAAACATAGGAGCAAAGAAGTTATTGAACTACACAACAAGAAGAAGAAAAACACTAAAAAATAATCTAAGGGTACAAAGAAGATCTCTCGGCCTAAGAGAATCAAAATCTCAAATCTTCGCCCGAGTTGTTCTATAATTATGTTGATGATACTATTATATTGTCATCATATAGAAAATGAGTTGTGTGCTTCAAATGCATCAAAATACATCATACATACCACAATTCACAACCAATGAATTAAGAAAGTCTAGTGTTTAGATTTTCTAGAAATAGCATTTCTTTAGGAAGATCGTTCATTGATCATGCATATATTTATGTGTATGTATGCATATACACATACTTAATACAAGTTGTGTACTAACCCCTTACTAATTAGAATTTTTATAGGTGCATGTCAGAGGACAGGTTTACGACACTTGCAGTAGTTTGGACTTTAGCGTTTCTTCAAACTATTTGTTAGGTCCTCATGATTTAGAGGATTCTATAGATTTAGTCTTGCTTCAATTTTATATAGCTAGTGAACTTAGTCCCTAGCGTTTCTTTCGCACCAACATTTTGAAGCTTTATAATTAGTCCAGGTTTGGCAAACTATTTATGATATATTCATCTTCAGCTTTGAATTGATTCTTTATGTTAGATGGTTGTTCTCTTATGTTGAGCTTAGTATATGATCTATCGAGTTAATAATTATATGAAGTCTATGTATACTTCATACATATAAAAAGTATTAAATTTTACGCAAATTTAACTAGATGAATGTGATAAATGCAACATAAGGCTTGTCTGCGACATCTAACAGGTCAACAACGCCGGTTGCGATCCAGATTCCAGAATCCGAGTCGTGACAACCTCAATATTTTTTTGTTGATTCGCACAAAGAGATCTGATCGTAATCTTTCATTCCACTGCCACACATAAGAATCTTCCTGGCTTCGTAATTTTTTTCGAATTAATTTCTTGTCAGCGTAATTGTACTATTTTCTAGTTCTAGGAATGACGATTCTTATCTCTCCAACCTTAACCTCCACTGTTGGAACACAAGGACCTTCACATATCACGTCCCACATTTCAATATCCTCAGTCATGAGATAGTCTCTTATTCTAATCTTCAACCAACTAAAGAATTGACTATCAAGAAGAGGTGTACTTTTGGAGGACTGAATACTTTGCACGCTCAGTGTTATCTCCATTCCTTACAAGAATCTCTCTTTTGGTGTTAACTAGATAGAGAGTCCAAGCTCTGATATCAATTGTTTGAAAGTATGTGCCCACTTATATATATGTGACTAGGTCCTCAAAATAGTAAATTCAGACAGTAAAGAACAAATAAAGAAATGTAAAGATTGACAAGAAACTTTACGTGGAAATCTCTTTGCTTAATGGAGGAAAACCACGAATTCTTCTCGACAGGCCTTTTTAAATTGCTTCACTAATCTTAAACAAGCTAAAGTAAAAGTTAGATACAATAAGAGATTAGCATGATAATCTTCCCTACTAAATAATACTCTCTATCACTTAGCTGAGCCTGAGAAGATGCAACACTACTCTCTATAGTAATCCTACCTGATTAATATATACTTAGAGTAAGAACTTATGTTACCCTCAACCTAGCCCTTACAATGATTCACTAAAATTTGAAACATTTCTTTCACAGTTGAAACGAATTTTACAATTTAAGAATGATTACAAGCAAATAGAATACAACAAATACATAAAGTAATAAATGCACTTTGATCAGTTCTATTGCTGTTCTTGAAGCTTGAAATTTCTCTCTTTGAATTAATGTATGAATTCTTTTGTTGTTTCATTGATATATACCAAGAAAAGTTACTACCGATCAAAAAAACAACCAAGTCGCCCCTGATTAGTAAAGTACTGTGATGCTTCACCAACTTTCTTGAGGCATACAACATTTACAATTGTCCAAAACTTTGAAGCCTTGACGAGTTTCATACTCAGCGGGACCAAGTCCCTAAACTTGTGAGAAGATTATCAAAACATTTAAGAGCATAAACAAATATGAATTTCTACATTTTTTTATGTTGACATACAACCTGTATACCTCCTCACATAAGTGTACAATAATTCATTTATATGGCCATAAACAACAAACATTATTCATATGGCCAATGAACTCTCCTTCACTCTCTTCAGTCCCGTTGTTGAGTTGAGCAGAGTTCTTCCTTGAAGATGGCTTTCTCATTGTAATCTTAAGATTTTTGTTTTCCAAATCTTGAGTTTGTGTTATGTGTTAAGAGATTATATCAAAATGAACAAAAACTCCTTACGACCGCCCATTTGCTGAGAGACTGCCTTTCTGGAAAGATGTGCACCTACCAATTCAGAGGTGGCAGCTTTTCTAACAGCTTTCTTGTCATCCTTTCACATACATAGTCTTGCAGGGACTAGGTCCCTTGCAAACTTCTTAATGAATTCTCTAAAGGCTTGTTGGATGACTTCCTTCTTTGAATAAAATAATTTAATATGGTGTTTTTCATGGTGAAAATATCAACAATAAAGAGTTATTATCTATTGGAAAAACACCCCCCCCCTATTCTGATTGGTATAGTACGCTAACACCTCACGAACCTATGACATGACAACTTTACAGTTGTACCCCATTATTGATCTGCACAAGAGAACTAAGACAGGGACCAGGTCCCTTCATTTTTGTGTATTATCAAAACACCTAGAATATAACATTATCGATATCCTTATTTTCAAAAGAAGGTTATAGAGTAGTTACTGTAGGAAATTCTAAAAGAAGGGATAATAAGAACAAGTAATAGTGCATTTTCCTCTCCAGTATTGTTGTTTCTAGAAAATGATGGCACATGTCTGATTTGTATTGACTATCATGAATTAAATGCAATCACGATTATTGATAAATTTCCAATTCCTACCATTGATGAACATTTTTATGAATTGAATGGTGCCCACTATTTTTCCAAGCAGTATTTATTGTCTGTAGAACATAAAATGAAGGTCCGCATGGAGGACTACTCATGATAGAAATTATGAATTTCTCGTCAAGCAACTATGAATGTGATATTCATATCTTATTGTGTCTATATGTCATGGTATTCTATCATAATACTTTTTTACATAGACTGATCAATTACAACATTTGGTCTCAGTTCTTCAATTATTGTGTCAACATCCGTTGGTGGCCAAGTGGTCCGAATGCTTATTTTTATGATAGGATTCAAATGACTACTTGCTACATATTCTCTCATCTTAAGGACTCAAGGATTATTTGTCGATCCAGAAAAAGTCGAATCCATCCAATAATTAGCACCACCTCGTACAGTGAAAGAACTAGTAGTTTTCTAGGCCTTACATGCTACTGTAGATGAGTCATCCTCCATTATGATTCCATAGAAAGCTGAATCATTGATATTCTCAAGAAGGAGGTTTTCCATTGGACTAAAGAAGCTCAAAACACATTTGAAACATTAAAGACTAAATAAGGTTGTACTACAGCATTGACATTGCCATATTTAAATTAGGGATTTCAAGTAGGGACTGCCACTTTGGGAAAGGAATTGGTGCCATTTTGTATTAAAAGGGGAACTCAATCGTTTATATGTGTCAGAATTTCCATGCAGGGACGCAACAAGATGCGACATATAATTATGAGATGTTTGCCCTTACTCAAGTTCTTAGTAAATGGAGGCAATATCGTCTTGGTAGAAGGTTTACTATACTAATAGATCAATAGTGTCTGAAGAACCTCACCAATCAACCCATCCAAAATTGAGATAAAAAAGAGCTTACTAAATGTCACAATCGAAATCAAGACCCCAGATGAGACCGGCGTCATTGACCTCTCAGAGGTTGCAGACAAGACTACATACGTCATTCTTACTTCATCTATGTTAATTTTAGTGGAAAATTTGAAATTTTTTGTTTCCTAACATGCTTACTAAACATTCTATTACATATATAATTGTTCTCCATCAACCATCTAACAATAATATCATCAAATGGAAGAAGCAGTTTATTATAACTATAAAGATGTACTTAACAAAATGGCACCAATACAATGTCTGAACAAAAATAGAAAAGAAATGCTAGTGGAACATACTCTACTAGATCAATCCTACAACTATGCTAGAATGTAAATGGTAAAGCATCCTCGAAAGCATGAGGGCCTACCAAGTACGGATGAATGCTCGACGTCTGGATAGTTGCAGTGTTGATCCTGTATATCTAGCGTCCACTTGTGCATGCACCTAAAAGCTTAGAGTTGTATAGGATTAGTACACACTTGTTCTAAGTATGGGTATATTCAAGCACACACGAAGGACATGCATGAGTAAAAATAGCTATTTCCTAGGAACATGATTATATCAGGTCAAGTAAGTGAAATGCCAAATGGATATTAGGAAAGTGAGTGACCTTACCAAATTTTGATTAGGAAAGTTATTCCATGATAGTAACATGCACCATCATAATTAACATTTTGCGCACAACACACAACAGCGTACACATAGCACATATCATAATTCATATAACAGATAACGTGGTTCCTATCATATATTCGTATGCCATGAGGAATCATTGACTTGACATTAGGACTTCCCAAAATGAGGCCTCAACGTATGGGACCTCAACTAGGGATTCTTCTTTAGTAGACGCACAGTCTGCTTCTTTCATTCATACGTACTTCATTTTATTTCATTCATGGGCTAGTGTAAACATCAGCTATACCTAGGATGTAGTTAAAGACTTTCATCAGGTTTGTTTGACAATGACCAAGAATGACCTAATATCATTACTTGAGTCTAACTCACCTCTTGATTAAACTATCCTGACATTTTTTGTATTATTTGTTACATTATGTGCATCATTTAAAGCTGGCCTTATTCATTCATTGGGAAGTTTACCTTTAACTGACATAAATCATGTGAGCATCATGAAATCCAGTGTCATGAAACCCCACACCGAAAAGAAGTGGAATCACCAGCCAAAGTGACCCAAAACATGCTAGCGTACAGGAGAATTGAACCCCGTCAGATCCCTATATTGGCAGTATAGGTTCAAAGACTACGAGATATAAGGAGACCCATACCCACCATGTCGGACAGTCTCATGTCATGAGAGTTATGTGAACCTCCGCCCTTTCCAAAAAAAAAGGAATCACCGCTCATAGCTAGTCTATCGGTTCTCAGTATAAAGTTCCATTGAATTCAACTCATATGTCATGGAAGATGACTTTAGTTTGAGGACATCATAGCTCAATAGATGATTTATCATCTCATCATTAGTATTGAGTGTGTTAATCTTAATACTTTCATTAGAGTGTTCATAGAGACAGGTCTCTTCTTTAACAATACACTCTCATAGGTGAGTACGTTTTGGTAACATTTACTTAGGCTCATTTGAGATTGCTCTTGTAACGACCTGTTTAGTCGTTTTGAGCAGCAGATTTTATTTCTGGAACTGGCTGAGACGACGGATCCCACGACGGACCATCATGGGCACGACAGACCGTCGAGGGGGTCTCGTTCCAAAACACTTAGAATTCTGAAATTTGGGTACTCAAATCAACTCTCTGAACTTCGTGAGACGGACCGTCGCAAGCACAACGGACCGTCACAAACTTTTCCACAGAATTAACTCTCTGAACTTTGTGACAGACCTGCAGGACGGACCGTCACAGCCATGACGGACCATCACAGGTTGCGTAACCCAGACTGGGTTGGATTTCTATAAAAGTTTTTAAAGGGGCATTTTGGACTATTCATGCTTATAATTATAAATTTGGTGGGTTAATGTTAATAAATTAACTACTTGGGGGTTAAAGGAGATAACCTTGAATTAATTAGTGGGTTACTTTTACCATCTTTATACTTAATTATATGCTAATTAGGGTAAAAGAAAGAGGGTTGGAATAAGAAAAATAGAAAGAACAAAGCGAGGGAGAATCGATTGAGAGAGAGGAACGAAGAGGATAGCAAAGCTTTGGGGAATTTGCTTGCTTGATCATGAATCTTCGGTGGAGGTAGGTTATGGTTTATGCTATTAGTAGTAAACTCTTAATAGCGAATGATATGTATTGGGTAGTCTTGTAAACCCTTCTATATGCTTAATTGTATGCTTGCATGAATGTGATTATATAATTGTGATAAAATAAGCATGATGAAGTTATTGAATCCTAAATCTTGAAAAACCCTAATCTACTTTGTTAATGATGATGCCTTGGTATAAAAGAAGGCTTGATGAACGAAAGTAGTGAGATTAGGGGATCGAGTGTCACGTTCCGACACCAGGATAGAAATAGAGGATCGAGTGCCACATTCCGGTACCAGGATAGAATATGAGGATCGGAGTGTCACGTTCTGACACCAGGATAGAATATGGATCGGGTGCCACGTTCCTGTACCAGGATAGAATGAGGATTGGAGTGCCACGTTTCGGCACCAGGATAAAATATTGATCGGGTGTCACGTTCTGACACCAGGATAGAATGAGGACCGGAGTGTCACGTTTCGACACCAGGATAGTATATGAGGATCGGAGTGTCAAGTTCCGACACCAGGATAGTATATGGAGCGGAGTGTCACGTACCAACACGAGAGAAATAAAGATAATGAATCTTGAAAGATGTTAATATACTCAATTTAATGAACCTATTTCCCAAATGAGTATGGTATTGAGGCTTGAGTCCTCATGTGTGGTACTTGGCGTTACTATATTATTGATTACAGAACTTGATGTTTCTATCTTTTGAGTATTGTAGTTGTTTTTTATGATATTATCTGATATATACTGTTTTCTATTTTTAGTTGGCCGATGATACCTACTCAGTACTTTTGTTTTGTACTGACCCCTACTTGTATGTTTCTTTCTTTGTTATTTATGGAGTGCAGCAAACGTACCGTCGTCTTCAACTCAATCGCAACTCTAGCCAGTCTTCATTACACCGGATTTCAGGGTGAGCTAATGCTTCTAGCTTGGACTGGATCTTCTTCTTCATGTCTTGATGCTTTGACGTTCCGGCATGAACTAGCTTTTTATTTATTTTAGCTTCTTGGAATACTCTTAGTTTAGTAATTTGAGGATAGATGTTCTTGTGATGATGAATTCCAGATTTTGGGGATAATAATAGTTATTGATTTTTAGAAGTTATTGAATTGATTTTCATTGATGAGTTTAAGACTTCCGCATTGTATTTTGTTCATTATGTTTGAAATGTTGGGATTAGATTGGTTGGTTCGCTCACATAGTAAGATAAGTGTGGGTGCCACTCGCGGCTCGGTTTTGGGTCGTGACAAACTTGGTATCAGAGCATTAGGTTCGTTGGTCTCATCACACAAGAACGAGTCTAGTAGAGTCTTAAGGAATGGTAGGGGGACGCCTTTACTTTTCTTTGAGAGGCTATAAGACTTTAGGAAAATTCCATTCTTTCGTTCTTTCTTTCGTGCTATTACTTGGATCCAATTGGTATCTAGGTGATACAAATTGGTATCTGACCATCTTCACTCTATTTCGCAGATGGTTAGAACTAGAGCAACGATTGCGCCAACACCAACACCGGCAAGACAAGAAGCATCTGAGCCAGCCTCTGGGGCTGTAGCTCGAAGAGGAGTTGTGGCGAGAGGCCGTGGAAGAGGTCGTGGGAGGACGTCCTCTAGAGGAAGAGGACAAGCACCTATCCCATCTGGTACTAGGGCGGTGATTCCTCCACCAAATTAGGAAGTGGTAAGAAAGGGTGAGGAAGGGGAGAATGAACAAGTACAAAATGAGGGATTGCCACCCCAACCTACCCCAGAGATGATCAATCAGGTTCTTGCTTATCTTAGCGGGTTATCTGATCAGGGCCAGACACCTCCAGTGTTTTGTGCACCAGCACCTCAGGTTTCGGAGGTACAACATACAGCTACTGTGGCTCCCCGCATGGATGCCTCATTGGAAATAGGCACGTTTCCTCATCTGACTACAGGGCCTATAATGACAAATGATCAGCATGAACTTTTTAGTAAGTTCTTGAAATTGAAACCTCCAGTCTTCAAGGGTGCTGAATCTGAGGATGCCTATGATTTTCTGGTTGACTGTCATGAGCTACTACACAAGATGGGTATAGTAGAACGGTTTGGTATTGAGTTTGTGACTTATCAGTTTCAAGGGAACGCCAAAATGTGGTGGCTGTCACATGTTGAGTGTCAACCAACAGAGGCACCACCTATGACTTGGGAATCATTCTCTAGCTTGTTTATGGAGAAGTATATCCCCCGGACTTTGAGGGATAGGAAAAGAGATGAGTTCTTGAGCCTAGAGCAAGGTAGGATGTCGGTTACTGCATATGAGGCTAAGTTTCGTGCATTATCCAGGTATGCCACCCAACTTAGTTTCAGTCTACAAGAGCGGATTCGCCGTTTTGTGAAGGGGTTGAGGGCATAATTGCGGATTTCAGCCTTACAGGTTGCGGCTACGGCAAAATCCTTTCAAGAAGTGGTAGACTTCGTGATAGAGGTGGAAGGAGTGAAGCCACATGACTTCATTACGGCATCGACATCAAACAGGTTTCGAAAGGGAGGTGAGTTTAATGGTTCTTACTCTAGAGGACAGGGTTCAGGAGGTTACTCAGTCCGACCAATTCAGTCTTCCCTACAGACTGTAGTTGGGGGTCCACCTCAGAATGGTCAACATTTCTTTGAGGTTGGAGGTTATTCCCAGACTTCGTCATTCTCACAGAGACCGCTGCTTGAATCTAGGGAGTGTTATGGCTGTGAGGAGACTGGACACATTAAGAGGTATTTTCCAAAACAGAGTTACAGACCCCCAATAGTCAGAGGTAGAGGTGGTCATGGAATAGGCGGTCATTCTGGAGGACGTGGTGGCCGAGGTAATGGTGGTCACCAAAACGGCTGGGGTGATGGGAAAACTGGAGCCACTACAGCACAACATGGTAGGGGCAACGGACAGACAGGCGATAGGGCCCATTGTTACGCTTTCCCTGGGAGATCTGAAGCGGAGACATCTGATGCTGTTATCACAGGTAATCTTTTGGTTTGTGATTGCATGGCTTCTGTATTATTTGATCCTGGCTCCACATTTTCATATGTATCTTCCTCATTTGCTACTGGTCTTAATTTACCTTGTGAATTGCTTGACATACCTATTCGTGTGTCTATTCCGGTGGGGGAGTCTGTGATAGTTTAAAAAGTATATAGGTCTTGCTTGGTGACTTTTGTTGGGAGCAACACTTATGTAGATTTGGTTATCTTAGAAATGGTTGACTTCGATGTAATTCTGGGTATGACTTGGCTTTCTCCAAATTTTGCAATCTTGGATTGTAATGCTAAAACCGTGACGTTAGCCAAGCCTGGGACAGATCAGTTAGTGTGGGAGGGCGACTACACTTCCACTCCGGTTCGTATAATCTCCTTTCTTCGTGCTAATAAAATGGTTAGCAAAGGGTGTTTAGATTTCATGGCACATCTCAGGGATGACACTACTCAAGTACCTTCAATTGAGTCGGTTTCGATAGTCCGTGAGTTTTTCGATGTGTTCCTTACAGATCTTCCTGGTATGCCACCGGATAGAGATATCGATTTTCGCATTGATCTGGAACCGGGTACTCGCCCCATTTCTATACCCCCTTATAGAATGGATCCCGCTGAGTTAAGAGAGTTAAAGGCCAAACTTCAAAAGTTGTTGAGCAAAGGCTTCATTAGAACAAGTGCATCTCCTTGGGTTGCTCCTGTTTTGTTTGTGAAGAAGAAGGATGGGAGTTTTTGGATGTGCATAGACTACCGGCAGTTGAACAAGGTAACTATTAAGAACAAGTATCCCATTCCTCGCATTGATGAATTTTTCGATCAGTTACAAGGTGCTTGTGTCTTCTCTAAGATTGACTTGAGATCCGGTTATCATCAATTGAAAATATGGGCAACGGATGTGCCAAAGACTGCTTTTCGGACAAGGTATGGGCATTACTAATTTGTAGTAATGTCTTTTGATCTTACGAATGCCCCTGCTGCTTTCATGAGCTTGATGAACGGGATTTTTAAGCCATATCTGGATATCTTTGTGATCATATTTATTGATGATATACTGATATACTCAAAGAGTAAGAAGGAACATGAGGAGCATTTGAGAATGGTATTAGAGTTGTTGAGGAAGTAAAAGCTTTATGCCAAATTCTCCAAGTGTGAGTTTTGGCTAGATTCAGTGTCCTTCTTGGGGCACGTGGTTTCTAAGGATATAGTGATGGTAGATCCTTCTAAGATTGAGACAGTGAAGAATTGGGTAAGACCTACTAATGTGTCAGAAGTAAGGAGCTTTGTTGGTTTATCTAGCTACTACCGCCGATTTGTCAAGGGATTCTCTTCTATTGCTTCCCAATTGACGAACTTGACTAAGCAGAATGTTCCATTTGTATGGTCGGATGAATGTGAGGAAAGCTTTCAGAAACTCAAGACCTTGTTGACTACTGCACCAATCCTTACCTTGCCAGTGGAAGGTAAGAATTTCATTGTCTATTATGATGCATCCTATTCGGGTTTGGGTGCAGTGCTAATGCAAGAGAAGAATGTAATTGCTTATGCTTCAAGGCAATTAAAGGTGCACGAACGCAATTACCCGACCCATGATTTGGAGTTGGCTGCGGTAGTGTTTGCATTAAAGCAATGGAGACATTATTTATATGGGGTTAAGTGTGAAGTCTATACGGATCATCGTAGCCTACATTATGTCTTTACTCAGAAAGATTTGAATTTGAGATAGAGGAGATGGATGGAACTACTGAAGGACTACGATATCACTATTCTGTATCATCCGGGAAAAGCTAATGTTGTGGCAGATGCTTTAAGTAGAAAGGCAGGATGCATGGGAAGTCTAGCTCACTTGCAAGTTTCTAGACGCCCATTGGCTAGAGAAGTTCAGATTCTGGCTAATGACCTTATGAGGTTGGATGTAAATGAGAAGGGAGGATTTTTGGCTTGTGTGGAGGCAAGATCTTCTTTTCTTGACAAGATCAAGAGAAAACAGTTTGATGATGAGAAACTAAGTCGAATTCGGGATATGGTGTTGCGAGGAGAGGCTAAAGACGTAATAATTGATGAGGAAGGTGTTTTAAGGATTGAGGGAAGGGTATGTGTGCCCCGTGTTGATGATTTGATACACACTATTCTTACGGAGGCTCATAGTTCCGGATATTCTATACATCCTGGTGCAACCAAGATGTACCGTGACCTACAGCAACACTTTTGGTGGAGTAGAATGAAGCGTGACATTGTGGATTTTGTTGCCAAATGTCCAAATTGTCAGCAAGTAAAATATGAACACCAGAGGCCCGGAGGAACACTTCAGAGAATGCCCATTCCTGAATGGAAGTGGGAGAGAATCGCAATGGACTTCGTGGTTGGTCTTCTAAAGACAATGGGTAAGTATGACTCTATTTGGGTGATTGTTGATAGGTTAACTAAGTCTTCTCATTTCATTCCGGTCAAGGTGACTTACAATGCAGAGAAGTTAACCAAACTTTACATCTCGGAAGTTGTTCGATTGCATGGGGTTCCACTCTCCATTATATCAGATAGAGGTACGCATTTTACTTCTATGTTTTGGAAAACCTTGCATGCTGAATTAGGTACTAGGTTGGATCTTAGTACCGCATTTCACCCTCAGACCGATGGTCAGTCTGAGCGGACGATTCAAGTGTTGGAAAATATGCTTCGTGCATGTGTGATAGAATTTGGTGGTCATTGGGATAACTTCTTACCCTTAGCAGAGTTTTCATACAATAATAGCTATCACTCCAGTAATGACATGGCCCCATTTGAAGCATTGTATGGGAGGAGATGTAGGTCTCCCATTGGTTGGTTTGATGCATTTGAGGTTAGACTTTGGGGTACTGTTCTGGTGAGGGATTCATTGGAGAAGGTGAAATCTATTCAAGAAAAGCTTTTAGCGGCTCAAAGTAGGCAAAAGGAATATGCAGATCGAAAGGTTAGAGACTTGGAGTTCATGGAGGGTGAACAAGTCTTGCTGAAGGTTTCACCCATGAAAGGGGTCATGCGGTTTGGTAAAAGGGGTAAGCTAAGTCCAAGGTATATTGGACCATTTGAAGTACTTAAGCGAGTAGGGGAGGTGGCTTATGAATTAGCCTTGCCTCCAGGGCTGTCAGGAGTGCATCCGGTATTTCACGTGTCTATGTTGAAAAGATACCATGGGGATGGAAACTACATCATTCGTTGGGATTCGGTTCTGCTTGATGAGAATTTGTCTTATGAGGAGGAACCTGTTGCCATTCTAGACAGGGAAATTCGCAAGTTGAGATCAAGGGAGATTGCATCCATCAAAGTTCAATGGAAGAATCGACCAGTTGAAGAGTCCACTTGGGAGAAGGAGGCGGATATGCAAGAAAGATATCCACATCTGTTTACAGATTCAGGTACTCCTTTTCGCCCTTGTTTCTTTTCTTGTGATCGTTCGAGGACGAACGATGGGTAAATTGGTATCTATTGTAACGACCTATTTAGTCGTTTTGAGCAACAGATTTTATTTCTGGAAAAACTGGCTGAGACGACGGATCCCACGACGGACTGTCATGGGCACGACGGACCATCGAGGGGGTCTCGTTCCAAAAAACATAGAATTCTGAAATTTGGGTACTGAAATCAACTCCCTGAACTTCGTGACGGAATGGCAGGACGGACCGTCGCAAGCAGAATGGACCGTCACAAACTTTTCCACAGAATTAACTCTCTGAACTTTGTGACGGACCTGCAGGACGGACCGTCACAGCCATGACGGACTCTCACAGGCTGCGTAACCCAGACTGGGTCGGATTTCTGTTAAAGTTTTTAAAGGGGCATTTTGGACTATTCATGCTTATAATTATAAATTTGGTGGGTTAATGTTAATAAATTAACTACTTGGGGGTTAAAGAAGATAACCTTGAATTAATTAGTGGGTTACTTTTACCATCTTTATACTTAATTATATGCTAATTTGGGTAACAGAAAGAGGGTTGGAATAAGAAAAATAGAAAGAACAAAGAGAGGGAGAATCGATTGAGAGAGAGGAACGAAGAGGATAGCAAAGCTTTGGGGAATTTGCTTGCTTGATCACGAATCTTCGGTGGAGGTAGGTTATGGTTTATGCTATTAGTAGTAAACTCTTAACAGAGAATGATATGTATTGGGTAGTCTTGTAAACCCTACTATATGCTTAATTGTATGCTTGCATGAATGTGATTATATTATTGTGATAAAATAAGCATGATGAAGCTATTGAATCCTAAATCTTGAAAAACCCTAATCTACTTTGTTAATGATGATGCCTTGGTATAAAAGAAGGCTTGATGAATGAAAGTAGTGAGATTAGGGGATCGGGTGTCACGTTCCGACACCAGGATAGAAATAGAGGATCGGGTGCCACGTTCCGGTACCAGGATAGAATATGAGGATCGGAGTGTCACAGTCCGACACCAGGATAGAATATGGATCGGGTGCCACGTTCCGGTACCAGGATACAATGAGGATCGGAGTGCCACGTTCCGGCACCAGGATAGAATATGGATCGGGTGTCACGTTCCGTCACCAGGATAGAATGAGGATCAGAGTGTCACCTTCCGACACCAGGATAGGATATGAGGATCGGAGTGTCACGTTCCAACACCAGGATAGTATATGGAGCGGAGTGTCACGTACCGACATGAGAGGAATAAAGATAATGAATCTTGAAAGATGTTAATATACTCAATTTAATGAACCTATTTCCCAAATGAGTATGGTATTGAGGCTTGAGTCCTCATGTGTGGTACTTAGCGTTACTTATTATTGATTACAGAACTTGATGTTGCTATCTTTTGAGTATTGTAGTTGGTTTTTATGATATTATCTGATGTATACTGTTTTCTATTTTGTGTTGGCCGATGATACCTACTCAGTATTTGTGTTTTGTACTGACCCCTACTTGTATGTTTCTTTCTTTGTTATTTTTGAAGTGCAGCAAACGTACCGTCGTCTTCAACTCAATCGCAACCCTAGCCAGTCTTCATTACACCGGATTTCAGGGTGAGCTAATGCTTCTAGCTTGGTCTGGATCTTTTTTTTCATGTCTTGATGCCTTGAAGTTCCGGCATGGACTAGCTTTTTATTTATTTTAGCTTCTTGGAATACTCTTAGTTTAGTAATCTGAGGATAGATGTTCTTGTGATGATGACTTCCAGATTTTGGGGATAATAATAGTTATTTATTTTTAGAAGTTATTGAATTGATTTTCATTAATGATTTTAAGTCTTCCGCATTGTATTTTTTTCATTATGTTTGAAATGTTGGGATTAGATTGGTTGGTTCGCTCAAATAGTAAGATAAGTATGGGTGCCACTCGCGGCTCGGTTTTGGGTCGTGACAGCTCTCATCTTTTACATTAGCCTCATATCATGTTGTCACCATATTCTAACATCAGCACATTTGTTCTTCATAATTACTCACTCCTTTTTACGTGAATGTTCAATTTATCATATGCCGATAAAGTTGGCCATTTGTTTGTTTCACATTCTTACTTAACCCTTCTAGGGTTTCATCATTCATTGTATAATATTCGTTTAATCATATTCCAATGCACTTGGCCATTTAGTGTGTTTTACACTCTTACTCAACCCTTTTAGGGTTACATCATTTCATTGCATACATCTTAGGTTCACTTTTTCTAAATGTATGCTAGACTTATGGAAGTACACATACATGAGATGAGGCTTCATTCATAGATCATTTAAATGATTCATATCTTCCTAAGATAATGTGGTACAAGACTTATGCATCTTGTAGGTATGCCAAGATTTCAATTTTGATCTAAGTAGGCAGCATTATTCTTGAACATTTAATTCAAGTATGAGTTATGTATCAATACGGAATTTGGTAAAGGGAACCCGGTTTTCAAATCCCTTGAACAGCACATACATTTTTTATTCATTTTTGTTTGATCCATATGGCTTGGGGACCCAAGTTCGAACCCCAATGCCTTCATTTTATTTTTTACTTTTTTCTCTCTTCATTTTTTTGCTTTATGTAACTAAGAGGATGTGGGATTGAACCCGCACAACCTCACTATCTTTTTATTTTCATTGCCTTTTAATTTCTCTCCATTGGTAAAAGGGTTGTGGGTTCGGACCCCCACAGGACCTGTTTAATTTCTTTTATATTTTTCTCCTTAAATCTGCCTAGGACGTGGTGGATTCGTTTCACACGGATCACATCTCTTTTCTTTCATTTCCTTTGACTCCCCTTCACTGCCTAGAGGTCGGCTGTTCGATTCCCATGCCTCACATTTTTTTTTTCTTTTAGTCTTCCTTAAATTTGATTGAGAGGTGGTGGGTTCGAATTCCACTCCTCTCATTTCTTGTTTTTTTTTCTTTTAAGTTACATTTTCCAGCCAATACCATGGTTCGAATCCCGTTCACCACATTTCTCTTTTACTTCGTTATTTTCATGGTTTTTAACATGGTGAGGTTCACGGGTTCAATCCTCCATGACCTTACTTGTTTTAGTTCATTTTTTTCAACATTTTGAACCCTCTTTGCTGACCAAAATTCATCACTAGAAACTGAAAATTTTCTTTTATTTTTCAGCATCCTTTCATCAAGTTACACCGTAGTTCTTAAGGTAATTTCATAGTGCATTTAGAATGTTTTAGGTGCGTCATCATGTATTAGTTTAGCCAAGAAATTATCCCTCAAATCAGCCATATTTAAACTCATATGAACATAACATTTACATCAACATGTGTACATGAAATACAAAGAACTATCATGCTATTTGAAGTCCTAAACCATGAATAATAGCCACGACAACAAACACATACATACGTAGTTACATATTCGGAAACATCAACATATGTCATATAATTCTAAACATACATATAAACATATAATCAACACAAAAACCATGTTTCATCCCTAGTTTTCGACCAGCAAACATAACCAACCTATGATTCAATGGGAGTTAGTGTCAAGGACATGCACCAGGGAACAATCCTAGTTTTTTTAACGAATATTCTAAACCTCAAGAGGTCTCTTAGGAAATGGATCAATATATAAGAAAACCCATACATTTTTGACGTTGAACTATTGACTTTATGCCCAAAAACTTCACCCAAGAACACGGCTAAGCCTCCTCAATATCAACTCCACTCGAATGACAAGCTCCCCTAGCGTAGTGTGCGATTAACATTTGTTTTCTTGTGAGTTCTTCAAGTGTGAAGAAATTGGTTTATTTTTATGGTTTTGCATCTTATTTTGGCAGAAAAAATACGGAGAAAGAATAAGAGATATGGAGCGTGAGAGTGGGGAGATAAACGTGAGAGAGCGAGAGTTGTAGGAGGCTTAGGAGTCTAGTTTTAGGACATAGTCAATAAGGTTTTGTTTATTTAATAAAAATATGATTTTAATTTTTTTTAAATCATCTAATGAATAATAATTATTAATTATTTACATTAATTCAATAGCTTAACTAAAAAAATCACTTTAATTCATTGCTTCCACCTAGGTTCGAACCTGGGTGGAGCAACACTTCACTTCAAGAACCCAATTTCGACCCTCTCTCCACAAAATACCCCACCACCTTATTAATTAAATTATTAATTGTATATTTAGGGTAATTATGAAACTATCTATATCCTGGAACAAGACCATTTTACCCCTAAACCCTCCAAACCTAAGATTTTCCCTTTTTATGTCCGGTAAAGACTCCTTCAAGTAAAGCTTCGTATCCAAGAGCCCTATTTGGTTGGACCCAACCTTTTAAAGATCAAATAACTCCCCAAGTTAGTTGGATCGGCCTTAACAAGGGTTTTGAGGTTTGGTTCTACGCGCATCAATCCGTGTGAACCCTGATCTAATAATAGGCATTCTTGATACATTAAGTATTTCTTATCTTATCAATATTTAGGGTTGTTACACTAAACTAGTACGGAATGATTATTATATCATATATAGTAGTTTAAAATAAAATCCAGTTGCTGATATCTTCTCTCATAATTCAGATGGTTCTATTCTGGTCATTTCTTCCGGGATCATTAATCCAGAACAAGAGTTGAAATCCTTGAATTAATTACATCCTGAACTATTATCTATTCAACAAATTCTGCAAAAAGATGTGGAAATTCACATGGATTTCCAGTTCAAGGATGCGTTGTTATTTTTCGATAGCAGGATTGTGATTCCATTAGATGGACCACTACAAATCAAGCTAATATTTGAATTCCAAGCCACAAATATTAGAGGAAAGGTTGTTGTGGCAAGAGCATTTCATCGATTAGCTTCAAATTCTTATTGGCGACAGGCGTGCAAGGATGTGAAATCATTTATCAAAACTCTTCAATTATGTCAACATATAAAAGACAAACTTGCATACACCATGTTTCTTGAAGGCTCTCCCTATACAAGATGAAGTCTTTGAAGATATTTCAATAGAATTGATAAAGGATCAAGTCTTTGAAGATATTTTGAATAGACTTTGTTAATTTCTTTAATGTTCTTAAGGGAAAATTATTATCCTTACCGTGGTTGTTCGTTTGACCAAATATGGTCAGGTTATACTCTTACCTTCCACTTTATATACTCAAAAGGTAGCTGAAGTGTTAGTAATAGGTGTAATTCGCATTCGCAGCCCTCATCACACTAATATCACTTATCGTAACCCAGGATTCCTCCAATTCAATTTTGCAAGAAATAAATCATTAAAAGTGTCCGACATTGTCTATGAGTACTACATATCATCTCTAAACTGATGGACTATACGAAGGCTTAAATAAGCGTCTTGAACAATATCATCGTTTTTATTTTCTATGCTCCAACCAAGTGGGTCACCATGCATGCTTCCTTGGTCTAACTTCTGGTACAATAGTTCATACCAAACATCATTGGGAATAACACCATTTAAAGCGTTGTATGAGAGAGAACTTCCCAATTTATATTGGGGAGAACTACTAATAAATTGGTTGAGGCCTACTTCATTTAGCGTGATGCAGGTCTGGCGTTGTTAAACAATAATTTTCTCAAAGCTTAAAGAAGGTTGAAGAAAATTACAGATAAACATCATACATAGCTAGTACATACAGTGGGAAATCGGGTTTTTGTAAAATTGAAACCATAGTGACAACTTTTTACGCGCCTGAAAAAAGGTTCATAAGTTTGGAAAACTATATGTTAGTTATTTCAAGTTCATCAAACGCATTGGATAGGTGTACTATAAATTAGAGTTGCCTGTCGAGGCCAAGATACATCTTGTGCTTCATGTTTCAGTACTTAAGTATTGTTTGCGGGAGACCATCCAACCAGTAATACCATTGCAGCTCAAAGATTGTCATGATCAGACCGAGATAGATGACTTCAACTGCAAGGATAAAGTTGATTTTCATCGTGGGATTAAAGTTGTGAACTCGATGGAGACATCTGCTACTATAAATGATAAGCATGATGCAACTAGTGATATTCGCATCGACAAGTTGCATCGGAATGCTGGAAGCGTAACTCCACCTAAAAGTCTGCAATTACTTCTTGGAATGAAGAAAGTTACATTAGTAAGGCGACAATTAGTTACATAAATTTTATAAAAGTGTGAGAATGTGGGTAGAAAAAGGCATGTCGTTTATCATAATTTTGAATGTTCTCTCTTCTTCTTCTATCTTCTCAACAAAATTCTAGGCTCCTAGAAACAGATTTGACATATCATTGTTCATGGAAATGTGAAAAAGTGTAGAAAAACTATTTATTTTAGAAATTAAATAATACACCTTACGTTTGTCATTGACCACGAGTTAGGTGACAAGTTGATGAGATATTGATATTTTTAGATTGTTATATGTACTGACAATCCTCTCTGGTCTTTTTCAAAATGATAAAACTTGGTTCATACAATAGGTTCTACGACAACCTTAATTCAACCACATCATTTCCTCATCTTATTGCATTGCATTGGCTTGATTTATTGTATTGTATGACTTTATTATCTATTGATATGAGTAATCGCAAGGGCCTTAATTGTTAACCTTATTGAGGTTGTTAGTCACGACCCAAAACCGAGCCGCGACTGGCACCCACACTTACCCTCCTATGTGAGCGAACCAACCAATACAAAGCCCAACATTTCAATATAATACCAAAATACAATCCGGAAGATTTAAACTCATTAATGAAAATCGATTCAATAAACTTCTAAAAACTCAACAACTATTATTATCCCTAAAATCTGGAAGTCATCATCACAAGAACATCTATGATCAAATTACTAAACTAAGAGTATTCTAAGAAGCTAAACAAATAGAAGCTAGTCCATGCCGGAACTTCAAGGCATCAAGACATGAAGAAGAAGATCAAGTCCAAGCTAGAAGCATTAGCTCACCCTAAAATCCGGTGTAATGAAGACTGGCTAGAATTACTGTTGAGTTGAAGACGACGGCACGTTTGCTGCACTCCACACATAACAAAGAAAGAAACATACAAGTAAGGGTCAGTACAAAACACAAGTACTGAGTAGATATCATCGGCCAACTCAAAATAGAAAACAGTATATATCAGTTAATATCATAAATCAACTACAATACTCAACATGTAGCAACAACAAGTACTATAATCATCAATAAGTACCACCAAGTTCATCCATGAGGGCTCAAGCCTCAATACCATACTCATTTGGGAATTAGGTTCATTAGATTGAGTATATTATCATCTTTCTAGATTCATTATCTTTCTTCCTCCTGTGTCGGTACGTGACACTCCGATCCCCTACTACTATGTGTCGGTACGTGACACTCCGATCCCCTAATTCTACGTGTCGGTTTGTGACACCCGATCCCCTAATACTATGTGTCGGTACATGACACTCCGATCCCCTAATCGTACGTGTCGGTTCGTGACACCTGATCCCTTAATACTATGTGTCGGAACGTGAGACTCCGATCCCCTAATTCTACATGTCGGTTCGTGACACCCGATCCCTTATTACTATGTGTCGGAACGTGACACTCCGATCCACTAATCTCATTCTATCAATTTATCAAGCCTTCTCTTATACCAAGGCATCATCAATCTCATTACTTTAGTTCATCAAGCC
Source organism: Solanum chilense (assembly GCA_032847665.1). Taxonomy (NCBI): domain Eukaryota; kingdom Viridiplantae; phylum Streptophyta; class Magnoliopsida; order Solanales; family Solanaceae; genus Solanum; species Solanum chilense. Next base: position 10,028,356 of record CM064974.1, on the reverse strand, counting down.
TTCTTTTATACCAAGGCATCATCATTAACAAGGTAGATTAGGGTTTCTTTCAAGATTTAGGATTCAATAGCTTCATCATGCTTATTTTATCACAATTATATAATCACATTCATGCAAGTATACGATTAAGCATGTAGAAGGGTTTACAATACTAACAGTACATATCATTCGCTATTAAGAGTTTACTACGAGTAGTATCAAAACCATAACCTACCTCCACCGAAGATTCGTGATCAAGCAAGCACTTTTCCAAAGCTTTGTTATCCTCTCTCTCTTGATCGATTCTCTGTCCCTCTCCTTGTTCTTTCTATTTTTCTTATTCAAACCCTCTTTATTTTACCCTAATTAGCATATAATTAAGTTTAAAAGATGACAATAGTAACCCACTAATTAACTCAAGGTTACCTCTTTTATCCCCCAATAAATTGAGTTACTAATATTAACCCACGAAATTCATAATTATAGCATGAAAAGTCCAAAACGCCCCTTTAAAACTTAACTAGAAATCCGACCCAGCCTGGGATTACGCAACCTGTGATGGTCCGTCATGGCTGTGATGGTCCGTCCTGCAGGTCGTCGCAAAGTTCAGAGACTCAATTTCCTCGAAGAGTCTGCGACAGTCCGTCGTGCCCACGACGGTCCATCCTGCCATTCCGTCACAAATTTCAGATAGTCGATTTCAGTACCCAAATTTGAGAATTCTAAGTGTTTTGGAACGAGACCCCCTCGACGGTCCGTCGTGCTCGTGACGATCCATCGTGGGGTCCGTCGCATCAACCAGGTTTTCCAGAAATAAAATCTGCTGCTCAAAACGAATAAACAGGTCGTTACAATAGATACCAATTTACCCATCGTTCGTCCTCGAGTGATCACAAGAAAAGAAACAAGGGTGAAAGGAAGTACCTGAATCTGTAAACAGATGTGGGTATTTTTCTTGCATATCGGCCTCCTTCTCCCAAGTGGCCTCTTCAACTTGTCGATCCTTCCATTGAACTTTGATGGATGCAATCTCTCTCGACCTCAACTTGCGAACTTCTCTATCTAAAATAGCAATAGGTTCCTCCTCATAAGTCAAATTCTCATCAAGCAGAACCGAATCCCAATGAACGATGTAGTTTCCATCCCCATGGTATCATTTCAACATAGACACGTGAAATACCGGATGCACTCCTGACAGCCCTGGAGGCAAGGCTAATTCATAAGCCACCTCCCCTACTCGCTTAAGCACTTCAAACGGTCCAATATACCTTGGACTTAGCTTACCCCTTTTACCAAACCGCATCACCCCTTTCATGGGTGAAACCTTCAGCAAGACTTGTTCACCCTCCATGAACTCCAAGTCTATAACCTTTCGATCCGCATATTCCTTTTGTCTACTTTGAGCCGCTAAAAGCTTTTCTTGAATAGCTTTCACCATCTCCAAGGAATCCCTCAACAGATCAGTACCCCAAGTTCTAACCTTAAATGCATCAAACCAACCAATGGGAGACCTGCATCTCCTCCAATACAATGCTTCAAATGGGGCCATGTCAAAACTGGAGTGATAGCTATTATTGTATGAGAACTCCGCTAAGGGTAAGAAGCTATCCCAATGACCACCAAATTCTATCACACATGCACGAAGCATATCCTCCAACACTTGAATCATTGGCTCAGACTGACCATCGGTCTGAGGGTGAAATGCAGTACTAAGGTCAAACCTAGTACCTAATTCAGCATGCAATGTTCTCCAAAACATTGAAGTAAACTGCGTACCTCTATCTGATATGATAGAGAGTGGAACCCCATGCAATCGAACAATTTCTGAGATATAGATTTTGGCTAACTTCCCTGCATTGTAGGTCACCTTGACCGGAATGAAGTGAGCCGACTTCGTCAATCTGTCCACAATTACCCAAATAGAATCAAACTTTCCCAATGTCTTTTGAAGACCAACTACGAAGTCCATTGCAATTCTCTCCCACTTTCATTCAGGAATGGGCATTCTCTGAAGTGTTCCTCCGGGCCTCTGGTGTTCATACTTTACTTGTTGACAATTTGGACATTTGGAAACAAAATCAACAATGTCGCGCTTCATTCTATTCCACCAAAAGTGTTGTTTTAGGTCGCGGTACATCTTGGTTGCACCAGGATATATCGAATATCCAGAACTATGAGCCTCTGTGAGAATAGTGTGGATCAAATCATCAACGCGGGGCACACATACCCTTCCCTTGATTCTCAAAACACCTTCCTCATCGATTTTTGCTTCCTTAGCCTCTCCTTGCAACACTTTATCCCGAATTCGACTTAGTTTCTCATCATCAAACTGTTTTCCCTTGATATTGTCGAGAAAAGAAGATCTTGCCTCCACACAATCCAAGAATCCTCCCTTCTCATTTACTTCCAACCTCATAAAGTCATTAGATAGAATATGAACTTCCCTAGCCAATGGGCGTCTAGAAACTTGCAAGTTATCTAGACTTCCCATGCTTCCTGCCTTTCTACTTAAAGCATCTGCCACAACATTAGCTTTTCCTAGATGATACAGAATAGTGATATCGTAGTCCTTCAGTAGTTCCATCCATCTCCTCTGTCTCAAATTCAAATCCTTCTGAGTGAAGACATACTGTAGGCTACGATGATCCATATAGACTTCACACTTAACCCCATATAAATAATGTCTCCATTGCTTTAATGCAAACACTACCGCAGCCAACTCCAAATCATGAGTCGGATAATTACGTTCATGCACCTTTAATTGCGTTGAAGCATAAGCAATCACATTCTTCTCTTGCATTAGCACTGCACCCAAACCAGAATAGGATGCATCACAATAAACGATGAAGTTCTTACCCTCTACTGGTAAGGTAAGAATTGGCGCAGTAGTCAACAAGGTCTTGAGCTTCTGAAAGCTTTCCTCACATTCATCCGACCATACAAATGGAACATTCTGCTTAGTCAAATTCGTTAATTGGGAAGCAATATAAGAGAGTCCTTTGACAAATCGGCGGTAGTAGCTAGCTAACCCAACAAAGCTCCTTATTTCTGACACGTTTGTAGGTCTTACCCAATACTTCACTGTCTCAATCTTAGATGGATCCACCATCACTCCATCCTTAGAAATCACGTGCCCCAAGAAAGACACTGAATCTAGCGAAAACTCACACTTGGAGAATTTGGCATAAAGCTTTTTCTTCCTCAACAACTCTAACACCATTCTCAAATGCTCCTCATGTTCCTTCTTACTCTTTGAGTATATCAGTATATCATCAATAAATACGATCACAAAGAGATCCAGATATGGCTTGAAAATCCCATTAATCAAGCTCATGAAAGCAGCAGGGGCATTCGTAAGACCAAAAGACATTACCACAAATTCGTAATGTCCATACCTAGTTCGAAAAGTAGTCTTTGGCACATCCGTTGCCCGTATTTTCAATTGATGATAATTGGATCTCAAGTCAATCTTAGAGAAGACACAAGCACCTTGTAACTGATCGAACAAGTCATCAATGCGAGGAATGGGATACTTGTTCTTAATAGTTACCTTGTTCAACTGTCGGTAGTCTATGCACATCCGAAAGCTCCCATCTTTCTTCTTCACAAATAACACCGGAGCACCCCAAGGGGATGCACTTGGTCTAATGAAGCCTTTGCTCAACAACTCTTGAAGTTGGGCCTTTAGCTCTCTTAACTCTGCGGGAGCCATTCTATAAGGGGGTATAGAAATGGGGTGGGTACCCGGCTCCAGATCAATGGAAAAGTCGATATCCCTATCTGGTGGCATACCAGGAAGGTTTGCAGGGAACACATCCAGAAACTCACGGACTACCGAAACCGACTCAATTGAAGGTACTTGGGTAGTGTCATCCTTGAGATGTGCCAAGAAATCTAAACACCCTTTGCTAACCATTCTCTTAGCACGAAGAAAGGAGATGATACGAACCGGAGTGGAAGTGTAGTCACCTTCCCACACTAACGAATCTGTCCCAGGCTTGGCTAACGTCACAGTTTTAGCATTACAATACAAGATCGCAAAATTTGGAGAAAGCCAAGTCATACCCAGAATTACATCAAAATCCACCATTTCTAAGATAACCAAGTCTACATAAGTATTGCTCCCCACAAAAGTCACCAGACAAGACCTATATACTTTTTCAACTATCACAGACTCACCCACCGGAGTAGACACACGAATAGGTATGTCAAACAATTCACAAGGTAAATTAAGACATTAGCAAATGAGGAAGATACATATGAAAATGTGGAGCCAGGATCAAATAATACAGAATCCATGCATTCACAAACCAAAAGATTACCTGTGGTAACAGTATAAGATGTCTCCGCTTCAGATCTCCCAGGGAAAGCATAACAATGGGCCCTATCACCAGTCTGTCCGTTGCCCGTACCATGTTGTGTTGTAGTGGCTCCAGTTTGCCCATCACCCCGGCCGTTTTGGTGACCACCATTACCTGGCCACCACGTCCTCCAGAATAACGGCCTCTACCATGACCACCTCTACCTCTAGCTATTGGGGGTCTATAATTCTGTTTTGGACAATTCCTCCTAATATGTTCAGTCTCCCCACATCCATAACACTCTCTAGAGTCAAACATAGGTCTCTCAGAGAAGTGTTGACCGGTCTGAGGTGGACCCCCAACTACAGTCTGTAGTGAAGACTGAATTGGTCGGACTGAGTAACCTCCTTAACACTGTCCTCTAGAGTAAGAACCATTAAACTCACCTCCCTTTCGAAACCTTTTTGATGTGGATGTCGTGGTGAAGTCATCTAGCTTCACTCCTTCCACCTCTATCACGAAGTCTACCATTTCTTGGAAGGATTTTGCCGTAGCCGCTACCTGTAAGGCTGAAATCCGCAATTCTGCCCTCAACCCCTTCACAAAACGGTGAATCCGCTCTTGTGGAATGAAGCAAAGTTGAGTGGCATACCTGGATAATGCATGAAACTTAGCCTCATATGCAGTAACCGACATCCTACCTTGCTCTAGGCTCAAAAACTCATCCCTTTTCCTATCCCTCAAAGTCCGGGGGATATACTTCTCCATAAACAAGCTAGAGAATGATGCCCAAGTCATAGGTGGTGCCTTTGTTGGTTGACACTCAACATGTGACCGCCACCACATTTTAGCGTTCCCTTGAAACTGATAACTCACGAACTCAACACCAAACCATTCCATTATACCCATCTTGTGTAGTAGCTCATGACAGTCAACCAGAAAATCGTAAGCATCCTCAGATTCAGCACCCTTGAAGACTGGAGGTTTCAATTTCAAGAACTTACTGAAAAGTTCATGCTGATCATTTGTCATTATAGGCCCTGTAGTCAGATGTGGAAACGTGCCTATTTCCAATGAGGCATCCATGCGGGGAGCCACAGTAGCCGCATGTTGTACCTCCGGAACCTGAGGTGTTCGTTCAGAAAACACTGGAGGTGTCTGACCCTGATCAGATAACCCGCTAAGATAAGCAAGAACCTGATTAATCATCTCTGGGGTAGGTTGGGGTGGCAATTCCTCATTCTGTACCTGTTCATTCTCCCCTTCCTCACCCTCTCTTATCACTTCCTCAGTCGGTGGATGAGTCACCGCCCTAGTACCAGATGGGCTAGGTGCTCTTCCTCTTCCTCTAGAGGACGTCCTCCCACGACCTTTTCCACGGCCTCTTGCCACTACTCCTCTTCGAGCTACAGCCCCAGTGGATGGCTCAGACGTTTCTTGTCTTGCCGGTGTTGGTGTTGGTGCAGTCGTTGCTCTAGTTCTAACCATCTGCGAAATATAGTGAAGATGGTCAGATACCAATTTGTATCACCTAGATACCAATTGGATCCAAGTAATAGCACATAAGAAAGAAAGAAAGAATGGAATTTTCCTAAAGTCTTATAGCCTCTCGAAGAAAAGTAAAGGCGTCCCCCTACCGTTCCTTAAGACTCTACTAGACTCGTTCTTGTGTGATGAGACCAACGAACCTAAAGCTCTGATACCAAGTTTGTCACGACCCAAAATCGAGCCGCGACTGGCACCCACACTTACCCTCCTATGTGAGCGAACCAACCAATACAAAACCCAACATTTCAATATAATACCAAAATACAATGCGGAAGACTTAAACTCATTAATGAAAATCGATTCAATAAACATCTAAAAACTCAACAACTATTATTATCCCCAAAATCTGGAAGTCATCATCACAAGAACATCTATGATCAAATTACTAAACTAAGAGTATTCTAAGAAGCTAAACAAATAGAAGCTCGTCCATGCCGGAACTTCAAGGCATCAAGACATGAAGAAGAAGATCCAGTCCAAGCTAGAAGCATTAGCTCACCCTGAAATCCAGTGTAATGAAGACTGGCTAGAATTACTGTTGAGTTGAAGACGACGGCACGTTTGCTGCACTCCACACATAACAAAGAAAGAAACATACAAGTAGGGTCAGTACAAAACACAAGTACTGAATAGATATCATCGGCCAACTCAAAATAGAAAATAATATATATCAGTTAATATCATAAATCCACTACAATACTCAACATGTAGCAACAACAAGTACTATAATCATCAATAAGTACCACCAAGTTCATCCATGAGGGCTCAAGCCTCAATACCATACTCATTTGGGAATTAGGTTCATTAGATTGAGTATATTATCATCTTTCCAGATTCATTATCTTTCTTCCTCCTGTGTCGGTACGTGACACTCCGATCCCCTACTACTATGTGTCGGTACGTGACACTCCAATCCCCTAATTATATGTGTCGGTTCGTGACACCCGATCCCCTAATACTATGTGTCGGTACGTGACACTCCAATCCCCTAATTTACGTGTCGGTTCATGACACCCGATCCCTTAATACTATGTGTCGGAATGTGACACTCCGATCCCCTAATTCTATGTGTCGGTTCGTGACACCCGATCCCTTAATATATGTGTCGGAACGTGACACTCCGATCCACTAATCTCATTCTATCAATTTATCAAGCCTTCTCTTATACCAAGGCATCATCAATCTCATTACTTTAGTTCATCAAGCCTTCTTTTATACCAAGGCATCATCATTAACAAGGTAGATTAGTGTTTCTTTCAAGATTTAGGATTCAATAGCTTCATCATGCTTATTTTATCACAATTATATAATCACATTCATGCAAGCATACAATTAAGCATATAGAAGGGTGTACAATACTAACAGTACATATCATTCCCTATTAAGAGTTTACTACAAGTAGTATCAAAACCATAACCTACCTCCACCGAAGATTCTTGATCAAGCAAGCAATTTCCCAAAGCTTTGTTATCCTCTCTCTCTTGATCGATTCTCTGTCCCTCTCCTTGTTCTTTCTATTTTTATTATTCAAACCCTCTTTCTTTTACCCTAATTAGCATATAATTAAGTTTAAAAGATGACAATAGTAACCCACTAATTAACTCTAGGTTACCTCTTTTATCCCCCAAGAAATTGAGTTACTAATATTAACCCACGAAATTCATAATAATAGTAGGAAAAGTCCAAAACGCCCCTTTAAAACTTAACCAGAAATCCGACCCAGCCTGGGATTACGCAACGTGTGACGGTCCGTCATTGCTGTGACGGTCCGTCCTACAGGTCATCGCAAAGTTCAGAGACTCAATTTCCTCGAAGAGTCTGTGACGGTCCGTCGTGCCCACGACGGTCCGTCCTGCCATTCCGTCACAAAGTTCAGAGAGTCGATTTCAGTACCCAAATTTCAGAATTCTAAGTGTTTTTGGAACGAGACCCCCTCGATGGTCCGTCTTGCCCATGACGGTCCGTCATGGGGTCCGTCTCATCAGCCAGTTTTTCCAGAAATAAAATCTGCGGCTCAAAACGACTAAACAGGTCGTTACAATACCTTAGCCTTACTATGCATACCTTTAGTGTTTTTTTTTGTTATTAAGGTCATATTGTTTGTGAAATAATTTATAAAATATTACTCAAGAAATATCCTTAGATATCTATAAAAGCATTGTTTGTAATATTGTTATGAAGAGTGGGGGTTTCTATATCTCTTTCATTTGTTCAAACAAATGGTTTTTGTTTTTCCTTTTCTCTTATACTTAAATTAATTTAAGTTTGATTCTTATGATATCTGAATAAATACATGTAATCTTTAATTAGATACATTACTTAATTATCAATATATTACGTTGAATATGTATTGTTACTTCATACTTGACATTAATAAGATTCTAAAGGTAATTCAAATCTAACATACTTCAAACACACTTGAGATAATTGAAGAATAGACATTGCGCATCTAATAGTATAAAAATCAAAAGAACAATTAACTTTTTTGTATTAATCAATGAAGTTCTATCAATAACAAAATTATTGTACTCTTCAACACATATCATTCTAAGAAATATTTCATGCATAAATGTTTTTTTTCTCTTTGTATATCCTTGAATAGTCGTAAGACTCTTCAAAAAAATGTTGAAGTCTTCATCTTTTAATCAACATATCTATCGTAACATTTCTTGTGTTCTTTAGGAAGCTTTTCACAATCCTCTTCTTCACACCCTGTTAAAATTATCCATGCAAAACCTGTTTGAAAATAAAACAATACGAATTTTAAATTCTAAATAAAGATTTTTTTTTCAAATATGTATCCATAATATATTTTAAAAAGTAAAGAAATCTCATTTATATGAGTTTACATTATTCTTTAAATTAACAAAAATGAAAATGTTACGGTGTAATATTTTGGTGATTACCAAGGTGTGATTCACACAAGTCTTTTGTAAAGAGGTAACACTGGGGAGGTTAATTTTGAATGACAAAAAGGTCATTGTCCATAACAACTTGTCTTAACCTCTAACATCTGTCAGTCATAAGAGACTGACTATATTTGGAGTTGTAATCAACTCAATATAAGGTCAATATTTCTCAAGAGTTTTTGTATTCCCTGCTCATTTGTGTAGTCCTGACCTAAGAAAATCAATCACATAAGAATATGCCCGCAAAAAGACAAAATATATTATGGAAGATCGACAAATATCACTTTTAAATTTGACTTATTAAGTCACATGATGTTTCCCGAGAACTATTGTTCATGTTTTGTATTTAAGAGTGTGACCTAGTGATTCTTGAAGTTCATTGTGACTCCTGAAATTTTGAATTTAAAATCAAGCAAAGGATTTTTTTTTTAAATATTTAATGGATTTGAAATGTAACAAGAACCATAACTTCAGACTTCTAATTTTTTTTGAACATACCATTTCCTTTACAATTTAATAAAAAATATATCGTGTAAATGTGCACCGAATAAAAAGGTGTAGCTGAACCTACACTTATTGGTTCAAGTTGATCTGATGGAGAAAGAACTTAAAGGGAAGCCTGCACAAATTGGCTTGATCCAGTGCCAACAACAATATAATTGCATTTCAAACTACATTGTGTAGCCTCTTAATTTGTTTCTCTAATTTTGATTCCAAGAACCAACACAAGCTCTTACCATTTGAAAAATAACTCAATGAATCATCACCATTGAACGTTATCTCACACTTCTTCCCAATCTTTCTCTAACGTAAGTCATCCATTCTTGAATCACCACTATATATCCATAAAAAATGGAATACCAAGTTAGTATTCCAACAAAGAATTAAGCATTTCAACAATTGTAACAAAATGGAACTAACATTGACAGAGATTTAATCAATCTTAAAACCTAGCTAGTTCATTCGGGAAGGATTCTATTGGAAAACAATCGTTTGCACTGTCTGATCATATCAATGCCACTCCATAAATTTTGTCCCACCTTTTATCTGAATGGTTAAACTATTCTCTAAAATTAGGTAGATAAATATTTTTTGTAGATAAATTTAGTCCATTTATCTAACCAAAGAGATATTTTAAATGATCATTTTAAAGAGGCCATTGGAGAAAAATGATCGCATTCTGACACATTACAATCCATTACATTTTGAGAGCACAAAATACAATAGATCATTCAACATTGAGTAAATCGAAAATGATGATATCATATATAAAAAAAGTTGCTCATGAGGACAAATAAATACAATAAACTTATAATATACATGAAAAAAATCTAAGAAAAATGATTTAAAATTGTAAAACAAAACTCAGTGATCTAGAACAATAATTGGGGAAGTGTCCCTTGTGTCATTTTCTGGAGTTGCACAAGGGAATGAAGAATACTAGACAAGACAACCATCAGTTACAATCATCTTTTTTTTTAAATCTAAAATATTAAATTAGTCATAAGTAAATTTATTGGAGAAGAAGCAAAACTGAGGGTAAATATATAGGGGCGGAGACATATCTATATACTTTCATTATAGAAAGGAAATATTTTGTGAATGTTGGGTTTTCAAAGGTGTACATAAAGAATAAAGATTTACGATTTTGATGAAGAATTGTGACTTTTATGAAGAGTTTTACGAAGAATAGTGACTATAATGAAGAGTTTAACATTTATAAACAATTGTGACTTTTATAAAAAGGTAGTGACTTTTTCATATGAATAATTGTGACTTTTATGAAGAATTGATACTTTTACAAGAGTTATAATTATTTATTAAGAGTTGTAACATTTTTGAACAATTGTGGCTTTTATAAAAAAAATAGTGATTTTTTCATAATATTGTGTCTTTGATCAAGTATTATGACTTTTGACATTTCCGAAGGAATTGTGACCTTTACGATAAGGCATAATAAATATTTTTTAACACTACTCTTTGTTGTCTATTAGTAAAGGGTTTCCTGTTATTTTCTTAAAATGTTTTTTGGACTTCTTCTTCTTCTGTTAAATCTAGTACTAGTATTATAAGTTTACTTTACTGTTGTTTAGTTATTCATTGGAACTATCCTTTTAGTTACCAATGTAGTGGTGAGTAACTTCACTGTATTATGGGAGGAATATTTCATTAGCTTTTGGTATTTGAGGGGAATAATTTCCTGATGGACATACTATGCGGGCTTTCATGTTAAAAGTGTCGCTTGTTGCGACAATATTTTGATGTTATGCCTATTGAAAAAATATTCGTGATAACATGATCTTACCTAAGGACATGATAATACCCATATTTAAGCCAAGTTTGAAATAAATTCGTGTTTGTTTATAGTCGTATCGAGTCATTTTTTGAGCTCATTGCTACTAACCTATATGATGAGTTGTGTAGGTGAGCTTAAATGGAGAAATGAGCACTGAAATGGCATGGGAATTATTTCATCATTTTAGGGATTTTCCTGAACTCTTTTAATTTCGATGTCTTTATGATAATTAAACATTGCTTGATTGAAACTATTGTTATGAGTAGTTAAATACCCCGATTCTAAGATTGTGGCAACATGATGATTCTTATTTATTGCGTTTTTATGGGTTAATATTGATTATAATATGAATCTTTCTTATTTTCTTATTTTTTGTATTTCGTGCCTGATCACCTTGGAAATAAACACATTTTCCAAACTGAAATCAAGAGAGAAATAAGAGGATAGAATGTGGGGCATAAGGAGCATGAGTTCTCTTAATAATTATTGTTACTTTGTATCTAGGACATGTATATATCGAGAAACCATAGTTGTTCATTATCACAAAGAAATTATAATGCTCGGTACTTTGTCCAACCTATCACTGCTCAATGATGTAGCTAGGTTGTCATATATAATAGAAGATTAGAGGTCGAGAGACCATAATAACACATTTAATCTTGTGATAGTTGACTCGGTAGTTTATTCACATCCATATTAAATAAGATAAATTTCAAGAATCCTGATAAGAGCTGCAGCCTTGGACTTTCCTCAATCATTGTTTGAAAATCTTGAAATTGAACAAAGCTTTTTTAATTTTGTTAACTTGAATATTATAAAATAAATCACTCTTGAAATCTTGATAACACTTGTGTGAAGCTGAAATTTTTGGAGAAATGGAGTGATTCTAATCGTAAATCCTTGTGGGTACGATACTCAACTCTTTGTAAAATTCACTTTAATACTAAAATGACCGCGTACACTTGCGTGTGTGATTTGGGGGCAACAAGTTTTTGGCGCCGCTTCCAAGGACATTGGAATTAGGAAGTATGTGATTTTTCTGATTTCTGAAGCTAGAAAGAAGTATTGACAACTTGATCTTAGCGATTCATTTTGCAGGTTGTACTGAAATTCCAAACTGGATGATGATTAAGGATTGATAGGGCCTCTAGCTGAACTTGAAAGATTTGTTCACTATTGAAGAAGTCAAAGATTATTCACTTACCCAGTACCTATTGTTGCTAGTGAATCAACATCTCCAGTACCAAGAGTTGAGCAAGAGGAATTGTTAGGATCGAATTCACACTCACACACTAGATTAATGAAGAACACAAGAACTTTCAAGAGAAAAGAGATGAGAGATAGAGAGAGAAAGAGAAAATCCAATATTTCATGGTAACACCGCGTGAGTAAACTTCCACGACGGTGAGGTATATTTATATTAATAAATCAGAGTATTTTTGGTTACAGAGAATAAATAGGAAAGCCTAAAATAGAGTAAATAGGAAAGCCTAAAATAGAGAATAAATAGGAAAACCTAAAATTAATCAGGCTCCACTACCCAACAGGAACCTGTAGCAATGGCTCAGAACAAAGTAAGAGACGTGGCAATCCCACGTACCACCAATGTTACATTATGCATTAAAAACTTAAAGCTGGTGGAATGTTTGAACTGAAGCAGAGTATGGTGCATGTATTACACTAATGGGAAGTGCACTGGTTTGTCTCACGAGGATCATCGTGCAGTGGAATGTGGTGCAAGACCAGATTCTATAAATTTTGTAAGGAACACACAACGAGGAGGAGGCTTACAAGACTATGGAAACTCTTATGATTTGTCTTTGTGTAACCATCTCAATTTATCCTGGGGTGGTAATCATAATAAATCCCAAGGCCAAAATCAATATAGACCGAGGGATATGCACATGGGTATCAACAACAGGCCCTATGGAAGAAGCCGAATAAGTAAACTAATAATAGGAGCATGGAGGAAATTTTGCAGAAGATTATGGATGATGAAGTTGATTTAGCTGCTGATGTGAGGAATTATCAGTAAAATACCTAGAACAATTCAGGCAGTTTTGCAAGTTCCCTGAACTCATGACTGCAAGTAGTTTTACCGGGAAACACTGATCTAAATCCGAAGTAGGTAAATGCAGTATGTACTTGCAGTGGTTTGAAAAAGATTATGATAAAAAGTTTAGGATTCAAAATTGTGTTGTTGTTGTATTGGATGAAAATGATGAAGATAGTGAGAACCTTAATTACTATGGAGTCTTAACAGATAATAATTGAATTGCGATTTGTCATGGATAGAAGACAGGTTTTATTTCGATGCAATTAGTTTGATGTGTATGATGGAATAAAAGGATTAGGATCAATATGATATTGTAAGTGTTAATCTGTACAGATTTTCGAAACCAAGGGAGCCATTTGTTTTAGTGGATTAAATATCTCAAATATTTTACGCTAATGACAATTCCAACAATGGTTAGAAAGTAGTGAGGAAGACTCAGCCCCGTCATCCCGATGAGATTATGGAACAAATGGATAATGATATTATAGAGTTAGGAAGTCCTTCACAAAAGAAAAGGAAAAGAACTAATGAGGTGAAGTATATATTTATGAATTCATTTTTTCATTGTTAAACAATATGATGGCCCAATTTCTTTTATACCAAAATTGCTACATATATTTAAGGTTCAAGATGAAACCCTTGAAAACTAATAATGAGCTTGTTTCTAATATGAAGAATACTATAAAATATACATTTGTTGTGCCTGGTGCTATAGGAACCGGACAGGGATGAGGGCTTAAATCATTGGGTGAGAATGGAAATACGCCATCTAAGAGTTTCTTGCCTCAATCAAGTGATCTAGTTAAACATACATTAAATAAATTGAAATAAGTAAGATATTTTGTATTCTTTTACTTAAGACAATAAGAAAAATCTTTAATTGTATTGAAGAGAGAAACCTTTTCTTTCTTTCTGAATTTTATCATAGAGATGGAGGTGTTGCTGTAGTTGTATTACAAAGTGATTTGTTGTGACTTCAGCTTAACTCGTTAAGTGCAATAGAAGGTTTGTCTTAACAATGGTATAAATGAACTAAGATGGACGTTCTGATGATTTTCTTTTTAACATACCAAACTTGTTGTTGTTTCATTATTTTATTTTATTTTGGGGGGGGGGGGAGGGTGAAATGTTTGGCTTCCTAGGTAGATTATTTAGCTATTATGAAAGGTTGGGAAACTGTATGGTCAGTGAGCAACTTTTTGGAAACTGAGTTTAACCTACAAACTTTATGGATAATGAGCAAACAATCATTGATGCTTTCTGGGTAACACCCATCTTAGTCCAAAAGTAGAAAAGATAAACTAGCATCCTCCAGAAGTCTGAAGCAAAGAATGGAGGAAAAGGTGTTTATTTGTTTCAATATGCTGATGGCACATATAGCTTTTGTGAACTGCGTCAAAGGTCCTTCTGCACAAGTTATCTTGAGTGCGGCAGGTATTATTTAGAGTAGTCCACTGTAGAAGATGACTTTAAGGGGCATTTTTGACTGATGTTATGTAGGTCATCTGTCTTGAGTCTTGACAGTATAAACTTCCAATAGACTTGTTCCCTAGATGAACATGTCCAGAAGTTTCTCACTGACCATACAGTTTCCCAACCTTTTATAATAGCTAAATCATCTCTAGCATCCTCAATACCCTAGTAGTGAACATCTGGACTGAACATCATTCATCTTGTTTCAAATTTCCCACCCTTCAAACATTTTAATGTCAAGCAAATGACTGTTTTTTCAGGTTCTATAGAGAAGGACAGAGGACAAAGACTTAAAAAGAACTCCATGGTTCATGAGAAAGATAACTTGCAAATTAATACTTCATTTTTTAGTTATTCAAGTTGGGAAATGAACTCAAGAAGTTGAAACAAGTAATATTTTTTGAAACATGTATTTTTTGCAAAACTATAATGTTTTCAATTTTTTCTAAACTTTTATATCACGTTTATTGCGTCCAGAAGCTATAAGAAAGGGAGTACAGAAACGATCTGGATCTTTGAGCTCCTCTTTAGTATTTTCTGGATCTAAGGTGGGATCTTTTAACAAGAGTGGTGTTTGTGCTAATCAACATATGAAAACTCCTTTTAAAAGTAAAGAATTGAGTTCTACCTTCTTCTCTAGTAAAGAAATGCAAAAGAATGAAAAAAACTGTTCTTCAAATATAGGATATGCAATCCAATGTTTCATCGCCTCAATCTATTGATGAAGTTATGGAACACTCTCAAACAACTGAAAAAGGTATGATATCCTAAATTCATATATTATTACGTTTTATACTTGATTTTAATTTCTATAGTTTTTATCAAAAAATGCAATTTAAGGTTCATCGAATCCAACCAAGGTAAAAATATTTGAGTAAGAAACAAGTGCAAAGAAGTTGCTTCACTTGAAGTTGGAAAAAAGCATAAAGTAACAATTTACAATAATCGAACAGATAGAACAAATAACAATATTTTTTCTAGGCATTTGAAAAAAATTGTTCATGATACTAATATTTATCCCTTGGGAGTATCATAGTGGCATGATATTAAACAAGAATAGTTGAATATATGTTGGCAGCCGTTGAGGTAATAAATATACACATGATTCATATTATTTAGTGCTACTTGATGTGTTCTTGTCCATATAACTAATGTTTCTTATTTTAGAAGTCAATCTACAGTAGCTAGTATCGATAATCAATTGTAATAGATAAAGAATCTATAATGGAGTACCTAAAATGTAAAGAAACAGAGATCAAGCTTTTAGATAACAACTCAACTCATGTTTCAATTGTTATAGCATAAATTTTAAAGTGGATATGAATTGTAATCGTGATCATATATTGGGATTGATTAATGAGTTATGGAACAAATTGAGAGGACGCTTGCATGCAAATATTTGAAGGTCAAGCCAATCCAATAGTCTCTTAAGAATGTCAGAACGACACTATGCAAACACGAATGGAAATGGTCAGTGTAGGAGAATTTTTCTTCTGAAAGTTTTCAAGTATGCCTATTGAATTAATAGTCTACTTTGTTATGTTCTCTTTTCTTTAGTTTGTTTTACCTACTTTACTAGTCTACTGAACATCTAAGAAATATTTGGTGTCTTGTCCCACACTTATTTTGTGAAGAGCGAATCCCTATTTGGAGAGTATATCAACAACTATAATAGCTTTTCTATGGTCTATTATTTCCATTTATCCTCCTAGAATTCAACTTCTTGTTGAATAAATATAGGCAAGAAACTTATTGTTGAACAAATACAAGCAAGAGGCACCAGGAATGCAACAAGTAGAACAAAGTTGAAGATGTTTCATCATATTGGTAGCAAGGCTGTTAGAAAGATTATCTATGATAAGGTAATATCATGAACTTAATTTTTCCGAAATAGACTTGTTACACGGTGTGTATTATTTGACATGTTTGACTTTTATGTAAAGGGAGGGAAAGATGGCAATCCAACAAATCTGGCGAGTATTTTTGTGAGACTCCTAAAATAGATAACAATCTTGTTGAGACTGAAGCAATTGAGAAAATGTACATTTTGTAAATATAATATATTAAATTATTAAAATTGATGTGTTATGATAGAAAATTTTCTTTGATATATTTTATTAGCACAACTCAAAGAAAATTTTCAAGCACATCCATCTCTACCTATTATAGAGATTGTTAAAAAATATTGTGGACCTCAAACTTGTAGCCATGTATTTGGATTAGGGGGTGGAGTAAAGGAAAAAGACTCGAAAGGTGGATCTTCGTTCAATTATTGTTTGAGCTATGTTCAACTAACGAGAATATCAAATCCTTCAATGAATAAAACAAATTCTTGATAGAGAAAAATAAATCTTTGAATGATCGCTTGTGTACCATAAAATATAAGATGAAAGAAATACTCAAAATAAATGAACTCTTCATTGCACAACAATCACATGTACCACCTACATCATCATCTATTTCAATAAAATAAGCATTGCCTTTTAAGCTGACCAAGTTAGCAACAAATTCGCGGAGGTGGTGATCATAGTTACTGTAGAGATGGGATCTATTTTTGAATATCTGCACTAAACAACTTTCTTTAATTTTTATGGGCTCTGTTTTTCATTTTCTGCATAACAGCAAAAACTTTATTTTAAAATTTTCTGGACTTCTGAAACACTGCTGCCAGCTTCACTATTTTACCATGTTTTGCTTGATTGTTGTTCATCCTTCTCGTCACTTAAGACATCCCTTTTGCACTGCTGCATAATATTCTTCGAGCTTTTCTATTTTATCGTGTTCAGCCCAATTGTTGTTCCTCTGGCTTAACTTGTGTCCAATTGATCATCAATGTTCCCCCATGATTGTTTGAATCTACTGTTAGACACAGATGTGCAGTAGGAGTTTCCCTATGCCTTACATGCTACTTGTGCAAGTCCAATGTATAGGAACTGTTGTGCTCGACGATGAGCACCGTTGGGTCTTCTCACTTATCCCTATTCCATTGCTCTTCAGAACTGGTGTTGTTATGCTTGACTCTTTTTTTTGAGTTTTTTTTTCAATGTTAATTTAGATTCACATAAGTGCCTGTGCGTGTATCCTATGTTATTGTAGCAGCAGAAAAACTGTCTAGATCCTCCAAAAGTTTTGTATTCTTGGAGGGTTTGAGTAACACAATATGTGTCCCTGTGTGTAGTCTTTGAATGTTGAAGGACGGTTTAACTTCAAATCTAGTTTGGGATTTATATACGAACTTTGTTTGGTATTTGAGGCATTGTTGAATGGTATTAACTTTGCTTTTGTTTTCAGAAATACAAGTACCTTTCTTTTTAAGTGTCATTGTTAGTTAGATATTGTCTTGGTTAGATTTTTTAATTACTGGGTATTGATGGTATGATATTCTACCAGCTGATAAGTTAATGTATATGGTTTTCTAAAGCTTTTTGAATTTACTTTGATCTTTGTTCTTCAGAGTTTTCGAGGGGAGGGCAAATTTTTACTGGCTTCCTTAGTTTACCTCAAATCTTGTTTCTCCATTTTGATAACTCTCCCTTGGATATGCAATTCACGTTTATCGTGCGCCTAGAGAGGCTTATTGGTAAGTGTCGGGTGAATATATCTACTTAACTTAAAATTTCCCGCGCAACTGCAACTTAACATTGCTGCAAGTTCCTATGTTTTACACTTTTCTGCCAAGTTGTTGTTCGTCCACCTCATCTCTTAAGCTACCTTATTATCTATTTATCTCAATTTTTAGTAAACATATTCAGGTGTGGTTCTCAAAAATAGATGTTGGATTGTTGATTGATGTATCAAAAAAAAATTCTATTAGATTTTTTTGTTATTTCTTGCAGCTTTTGTAGATGTTTCCGGATATTACATGACAATGACTAAACATACGTTGTTTGCCCAACTTTTGTTTATTATCCGATGAAGATACTAGCTTAGAAGATGGACTAACTCATTCATACTTATCTATGAATGTTTGCAAAACCTAGGATGTTATCTACGTTTTTTATTAAGCAAATATTGAAACTCACATCATGTGATGCTCACAAATGTATTGTAATCAATCGTATTATTTATTTCTATCACCCTGCACCCCTTTCTATATAATCTTTTGTATTGAGATTTATATTTGCAATTAATTTGATATTTTTTAGATTCTTGTGATAATTAATGTTTGTGAGATCAGTATTGATTAGTTAGAGAGCATAACTATTTACTATTTCTAAAGGTCAATCTAGGACCAAAATTGTTGCACGTCTCTAATTCATAAGATAGGACTAGAATTGAAGCTCGTCATTAAAGCAATTTTAGAACCATGTTGTTGTTCTTCCCTAAAACTACTCTAGGGTCAGTTTGTTATGCTCGCTAGATCTAATCTGGGAGAAGATTCTTAATGGTCTCCAATGCTATTCTAGGACCAGGTCACACTCATCTCTATAGAGTTACTAGTTCTCAAACACGTGCATCGCACATGTATTTCACGCTAAGTAATTTTAAAAATAATAATATTAGATTAAATGTGCAATGAGTTATGTGAATTTGAAAGCGAAGATTATATTCTTTAGTTTAATCTTCCGAGTCATTCTTCTTTATACATAAGCATATATATATATATATATATATATATATATATATATATATATATATATATATATATATATATATATATATATCGAATGTAGCATGTCAAGGTATTAAAATCAATGTATATCATGCACTGCAACACCACATTAGACTAAAAACTTCATATTTTTTTGTTAAACCTCTAAATTATATAATTTCATATTTAACAATTTTTTTGAATAATAATACATGCAATGACATATTAAAGTGTAACATAAATTAACAATATAAAAACCAAACAATTTTAACGAATAATTAACATCACCTGAGAGGTAAACTACCACGATATGGTTCTTTAACATTGCTGCCTAAATTCTTAATTCCGTTATAAGAATATGTAGCTTTCAATTATATGATATAATTTGAATAGTAATACACTTATCTAAATTATTGTGCAAGTCAATTGGAACTACATCCTATGCTTTTTTAAAAATTTTAGTTGTATTATATAAAACGTATAGAGTACATGAAAAGTTTTCTAACGGATGAAAAACAAAAGAATTAACAAATTTAAAATTAATGCGATAAGTACTTATAATTATATAGTAAAAGATAAATTACACTAAGGGCTTGAAAGATTCATGAACTTAACATTAATATTTTACAATTTTAGGAAGTTAAAATGAAATAAAAATATTGAATAGAGGATAATTTTAAGAAGATGAAAAAGCTAGCAATTCCAAGACATTGAATATAGGCTGTTGTAATTGTGTGATAATTAAAATATTACTCTTATTTATTTAGTGTAGATATTTTATTTATTACATTATTATGTAACAATTTAAATATTACTACTAATAAGATTAGATATATTTATTTGTTTAATATTTTTAGTATGTAAAAGGGTAAAAAAGTGATTCAACTTTGAAAATTGAGCCTCCCACTTATAATAATATATGACTAGGACTAGGTTGCGGAAGCGTGCAAAAAGGGTGTAACGACTTGAACATCAAGGTACCAGTGGTCCATTTGATACTAGATATGCAATCTCTAAAAGTATTTCACGACTAGTGTTTATTGTTGTAACGACCTGTTTAGTCGTTTTGAGCAGCAGATTTTATTCTGGGAAAACTGGCCAAGACTACGGACACCACGACGGACCGTCATAGTCACGACGGCCCGTCGAGAGTGTATCGTCTCAATATACTTAGGAATTCTGAAACTGGGCACTGAAAATCGACTCTCTGTAAATTGTGACGGACCTGCAGTACGGACCGTCACATCCACGACGGACCGTCGTGAGCTCCCGTTGCAAAACACTTCAACTTTTGAGAATTTGGTACAAGGAACGAGTCTCTGACCGTCATGACGGAGTGCAGGATGGACCGTCACGAGTGTGACGGACCGTCACAGTGCACTTAGTGAAAAATGGGATTCTAGGCTGTTGCGACGACCTGAGTGACGGACCAACGCAGGCACGACGGGCCGTCACAGGTTGCGCAAATCCCAGGCAGAATCGGATTTCTTTACACGTTTTAAGGGACGTTTTGGACTATTCTTTCCTAATTATAAAGATTGAGGGTTAATATTAATAAGTTCAATTCTTGAGGGATAAAAGAGGTAACTTTGGGTTAATTAGTGGGGTATTATTGTCCTCTTTTACACTTAATTATATGATAATTAGGGTAAAGGAAAGAGGGTTTGAATAAAACAAAACAGAAAGAACCAAGAGAAAGAGAGGAATCGATCGAGAGGCTGAGGAGAAAAACAAAGCTTTGGAAATTCTTGCTGATCACTAGTCTTCGGTGGAGGTAGGTTATGGTTGTTTTACGTTATTCGTAGTAGACTCTTAATAGCGAATAATATGTATTGGTAGTATTGTAAACCATTCTATATGCTTAATTGTATGCTTGCATGAATATGATTATGTGATTATGATAAACTAAGCATGATGAAGCTATTGAATCCAAAACCTTGAAAAAAAACCCTAATTCACTTTGTTAATGATGATGTCTT
The DNA here is from genome assembly GCA_032847665.1 of Solanum chilense. Lineage (NCBI taxonomy): Eukaryota > Viridiplantae > Streptophyta > Magnoliopsida > Solanales > Solanaceae > Solanum > Solanum chilense. The sequence goes on along the minus strand of CM064974.1, from coordinate 10,007,224 downwards.
AGTATAAAAGAAGGCTTGATAAATTATATAATGAGATTGATGATGCCTTGGTATAAAAGAAGGCTTGATAAATTATATAATGAGAATGATGATGCCTTGGTATAAAAGAAGGCTTGATGAATTAGGGGATCGGGTGCCACGTTCCGGTACCAGGATAGAATNAATCATACAATTAAGCATATAGAAGGATTTACAAGAATACCCAATACATATCATTTGCTATTGAGAGTTTACTACAAATAGCATAAACCATAACCTACCTTCACCAAGGATTTGTGTTCAAGCAAGAAGTCTTCAAGAAATCCTTGCTCCTTCTCTCTCAAGCGCCTCTTTTCTCTTCTCTTTCTCTTTCTCTTTCTTCGTCCAACCTTCCTCTCTTCTTACCCTAAATCACAAGATTTCAAGTTTCAAAAGTAATGAAACCAACCGACCAAGTTACTCAAAGTTAGTCTTTCAACCCCCAAGGAATTGAACTAATAACATTAACCCACTAATTTTATAAATTAAAGCCGGAATGGTCCAAAACACCCCTTTAAAAATAGTCAGAATTCTGACCCCGTCTGGGACTACGGAACCTGTGACGGTCCGTCGTGCCTGCGACGGTCCGTCACGCAGGTTCGTCAAGGACTCAAATTTCTTCAAGGAGTCTGTGACAGTCCGTCGTTAATACGACGGTCCGTCCTGCACTTCCGTCACGACGGACAGAGAGTTGCTCCCAGCACCAAATTCTCAAGAGTTTAAGTGTTTTGACATGGGGGCTCACGACGGTCCGTCGTGACTGTGACGGTCCGTCCTGCAGGTCCGTCACAGAGTTCAGAGACTCAGTTTCAACACTCAATTTCATAATGCCAAGTGTTTTGGAACGGGACACCCTCGACGGTCCGTCGTGCCCACGATGGTCCGTCGTGCCCACGATGGTCCGTCGTGGTGTCCGTCGTATTCAGCCAGTTTTTCCCAAAAATAAATTCTGCTACTCAAACGACTAAACAGGTCGTTACAACATCCATCTCTACCAATTATAGAGATTGTTAAAAAATATTGTGGACCTCAAACTTGTAGCCATGTATTTGGATTAGGGGGTGGAGTAAAGGAAAAAGACTTGAAAGGTGGATCTTCGTTCAATTATTGTTTGAGCTATGTTCAACTCGCGAGAATATCAAATCCTTCAATGAATAAAACAAATTCTTGATAGAGAAAAATAAATCTTTGAATGATCGCTTGTGTACCTTAAAATATAAGATGAAAGAAATACTGAAAATAAATGAACTCTTCATTGCACAACAATCACATGTCCCACCTACATCATCATCTATTTCAATAAAATAACCATTGCCTTTTAAGCTGACCAAGTTAGCAACAAATTCGCGGAGGTGGTGATCATAGTTACTGTAGAGATGGGATCTATTTTTGAATATCTGCACTAAACAACTTTCTTTAATTTTTATGGGCTCTGTTTTTCATTTTCTGCATAACAGCAAAAACTTTATTTTAAAATTTTCTGGACTTCTGAAACACTGCTGCCAGCTTCACTATTTTACCATGTTTTGCTTGATTGTTGTTCATCCTTCTCGTCACTTAAGATATCCTTTTTGCACTGCTGCATAATATTCTTTGAGCTTTTCTATTTTATCGTGTTCAGCCCAATTGTTGTTCCTCTGGCTTAACTTGTGTCCAATTGATCATCAATGTTTCCCCATGATTGTTTGAATCTACTGTTAGATACAGATGTGCAGTAGGAGTTTCCCTATGCCTTACATGCTACTTGTGCAAGTCCAATGTATAGGAACTGTTGTGCTCGACGATGAGCACCCTTGGGTCTTCTCACTTATCTCTATTCCATTGCTCTTCAGAACTGGTGTTGTAATGCTTGACTCTTTTTTTTGAGTTTTTTTTTTTTCAATGTTAATTTAGATTCACATAAGTGCCTGTGCGTGTATCCTATGTTATTGTAGCAGCAGAAAAACTGTCCAGATCCTCCAAAAGTTTTGTATTCTTGGAGGGTTTGAGTAACACAATATGTGTCCTTGTGTGTAGTCTTTGAATGTTGAAGGACGGATTAACTTCAAATCTAGTTTGGGATTTATATACGAACTTTGTTTGGTATTTGAGGCATTGTTGAATGGTATTAACTTTGCTTTTGTTTTCAGAAATACAAGTACCTTTTTTTTTAAGTGTCATTGTTAGTTAGATATTGTCTTTGTTAGATTTTTTAATTACTGGGTATTGATGGTATGATATTCTACCAGCTGATAAGTTAATGTATATGGTTTTCTAAAGCTTTTTGAATTTACTTTGATCTTTGTTCTTCGGAGTTTTCGAGGGGAGGGCAAATTTTTACTGGTTTCCTTAGTTTACCTCAAATCTTGTCTCTCCATTTTGATAACTCTCCCTTGGATATGCAATTCACGTTTATCGTGCGCCTAGAGAGGCTTATTGGTAAGTGTCGGGTGAATATATCTACTTAACTTAAAATTTCCCGCGCAACTGCAACTTAACATTGCTGCAAGTTCCTATGTTTTACACTTTTCTGCCAAGTTGTTGTTCGTCCACCTCATCTCTTAAGCTACCTTTTTATCTATTTATCTCAATTTTTAGTAAACATATTCAGGTGTGGTTGTCAAAAATAGATGTTGGATTGTTGATTGATGTATCAAAAAAAATTTCTATTAGATTTTTTTCTTATTTCTTGCAGCTTTTGTAGATGTTTCCGGATATTACATGACAATGACTAAACTTACGTTTTTTGCTCAACTTTTGTTTATTTTCCGATGAAGATACTAGCTTAGAAGATGGACTAACTCATTCATACTTATCTATCAATGTTTGCAAAACCTAGGATGTTATCTACGTTTTTTATTAAGCAAATATTGAAACTCACATCATGTGATGCTCACAAATGTATTGTAATCAATCGTATTATTTATTTCTATCACCCTGCACCCCTTTCTATATAATCTTTTGTATTGAGATTTATATTTGCAATTATTTTGATATTTTTTAGATTCTTGTGATAATTAATGTTTGTGAGATCAGTATTGATTAGTTAGAGAGCATAACTATTTACTATTTCTAAAGGTCAATCTAGGACCAAAATTGTTGCACGTCTCTAATTCATAAGATAGGACTAGAATTGAAGCTCGTCATTAAAGCAATTTTAGAACCATGTTGTTGTTCTTCCCTAAAACTACTCTAGGGTCAGTTTGTTATGGTCGCTAGATCTAATCTGGGAGAAGATTATTAATGGTCTCCAATGCTATTCTAGGACCAGGTCACACTCATCTCTATAGAGTTACTAGTTCTCAAACACGTGCATCGCACGTGTATTTCACGCTAAGTAATTTTAAAAATAATAATATTAGATTAAATGTGCAATGAGTTATGTGAATTTGAAAGCGAAGATTATATTCTCTAGTTTAATCTTCCGAGTCATTCTTCTATATACATAAGCATATATATATATATATATACATATATATATATATATACATATATATATATATATATACATATATATATATATATATACATATATATATATATATATATACATATATATATACATATATATATATATATACATATATATATATATATACATATATATAATATATATACATACATATATATATATATATACATACATATATATATATATATATATATATATATATATATATATATATATATATATATATATATATATATATATATATATATATATATATATATATATATATATATATATATATATATATATATATATATATATATATATATATATATATATATATATATATCGAATGTAGCATGTCAAGCTATTAAAATCAATGTATATCATGCACTGCAACACCACATTAGACTAAAAACTTCATATTTCTTTGTTAAACCTCTAAATTATATAATTTCATATTTAACATTTTTTTGAATAATAATACATGCAATTACATATTAAAGTGTAACATAAATTAACAATAAAAAAACCAAACAATTTTAACGAATTAATTAACATCACCTGAGAGGTAAACTACCACGAAATGGTTCTTTAACATTGCTGCCTAAATTCTTAATTCCGTTATAAGAATATGTAGCTTTCAATTATATGATATAATTTGAATAGTAATACACTTATCTAAATTATTGTGCAAGTCAATTGGAACTACATCCTATGCTTTTTTAAAAATTTTAGTTGTATTATATAAAACGTATAGAGTACATGAAAAGTTTTCTAACGGATGAAAAACAAAAGAATTAACAAATTTAAAATTAATGGGATAAGTACTTATAATTATATAGTAAAAGATAAATTACACTAAGGGCTTGAAAGATTCATGAACTTAACATTAATATTTTACAATTTTAGGAAGTTAAAACGAAATAAAAATATTGAATAGAGGATAATTTTAAGAAGATGAAAAAGCTAGCAATTCCAAGACATTCAATATAGGCTGTTGTAATTGTGACATAATTAAAATATTACTCTTATTTATTTAGTGTAGATATTTTATTTATTACATTATTATGTAACAATTTAAATATTACTACTAATAAGATTAGATATATTTATTTGTTTAATATTTTTAGTATGTAAAAGGTTAAAAAAGTGATTCAACTTTGAAAATTGAGCCTCCCACTTATAATAATATATGACTAGGACTAGGTTGCGGAATCCTGCAAAAAGGGTGGAACGACTTGAACATCAAGGTACCAGTGGTCCATTTGATACTAGATATGCAATCTCTAAAAGTATTTCACGACTAGTGTTTATTGTCATCTGAAAACCATTCAGGGACCAGTTCATTTGAAATCGTTCTTATTGACCCGTAGCGACAACACTTTCTATGAATAGTGATGACCAAACTCTTCAGGTGTCGATTAATCATTCGGGACCAGATTTGAAAGTTCTCGGAAAAGATTTCCCATCCTTAGAGACTGATTTTCTTGTAGTGTTTTGAGGCTTTCGAATGTCTTTGAGAGGCAATTGGTTATCATCCCAAAAGAATCTCTTGTTCCTTATTTTGTGATTTGTTCTATTCTAGAGACAAAGACATTAAGGATTGCAATTCTAGGTGTTGGGGTTACATTAAAATTACTAAGTTATAATGTATTATGTTAGTTTTGTTTTAGTTTCTGGATTTCTTTTATGTTGTTGAATTTGAAGATCACTTTTCTTGGTGAAAAGAGATGTGTGCCATCACGTCCAGCTTTGGATCATGAAATCACTGATCTCTAATATTGAAACATGAAAATGACGATTATCCTTAACCAGAAGGTCTTAGTCTTCATTATTTCTTTCAACGATGAATAAACATATAGCCTTGAGTCATGTTGAACCTGAAAGACAAACATCAAACATTAGAATGAAAAAATATATACGAAAAAATTCTTATTTAAAATATTACTTTATTAATCATTGATGTATACAAAAGTATAAATTAGATTTGACAAAAATATATAGAAAGAAAAGACCAGATTCTAAGGGTGTGTTCTATATATGAAGAAAACATGTTCTTAGGAAATAAGTTGATTTTTTACCAAAACTTTGATCTTGTGTGCGGTACATATGCAAAAATATTCTCTTAAAATTATATATATACACTCTAGACAAATAGTACTACGAGAGATAGGATGGAGGACTTTATAGGGGTAGGGTGAAAATGAGATGCATTGAAGCCTTGAGTGGAAGGGAGACAATAAATATGGAATGCCTCTTTGTAGAACTATTTTCCTATATGCATAGAGAGGAAGTAATTTCATCATCATTTTTGTAACTTAATTTCCTAGAGAAAATAATTTCCTATCAAAATGTCATTGACAACATGAAGTGTCTTTTGGAAATAATATTCTACAAAATAATTGTAGTGCTTCAATCTCGTTTAACAATCTTTACAAAGTATCAAAGTTCATTCCAGAGAGGCGCCCATAGCACACACAAAATCACTAACTTTAGTAAAAAAAAAATTAGTATTCTCAATACTAACAAATAAGGCTGATTATTCATGAAATTTGTTTCTATCAAATGAGGATATTCTTTAGCGATAAGACACAAGTACCCCTAGAATATGAACGAAATTCAAGAGACACACCTAATCTTTACTAGGGTCCTATTATAAACTACCTCCTCCCTCCCTCCCGGAAACTAATTTATAATGAAATAGATATATAATAAATGCTTACATGACTTTGAGAGTTTGCATAATCTCCCGAAGGCAAATGATAAGTGCACAAATTGAATACATGTTATTTTTTTATTTGTAGTTTTATAATTAGTTAATTGATATATTTATTGTTTTTAAAACTTATATCTGTTTAACTATTTTCATTTTGTGTATCATATTTGAAAAATAATTTAAAACAGTACTTTAGTTTTAACATTTTGTATCTCTAAAAATAAAAAATACAACACCGGTTCTAGTTAGCAATGACGTTTATATACTCTATAAATCATTTAGCCTTAATATTCATGGCTACATTGTATATTCTTTGAACCAAATGCACCTTCCAATGTTATATGGTGAAGTTCTTATATTCATCAAATCAAAGTATTAGAAAAAAAAAATTAATCTCCAAAAATCCGACATAATGAAATTTCAGATATAGTTGAAAACTACAAAAACAAATAAGCTCCAAGTAAACCAAAATTATATTCTAGGATCATCTCATAATGAAGATCTCTCCTAAAATTTATGAAAAAAGTCTAATAAGTTATAAAGGTGAATATGAAATAAATAAGGAAAATAAAGATAGAACTCAATTTTTAGTCCCATTGAATCATATCTATGTGACAATAATGATGATGTCATACAAGCCACTTTTCTTACTGTCAAAAGTCACTTGGGTCTTTATCCATTATCAATTTCACTGGAGTAAAATCAAAGATATATGCTTGCACAATTGGATGTAACAAACAAAAAAACATTTCTCTACCCAAATTTACCACAATGGAGAATTAAACTATTAAGCCAATAACAAATTATATTTATCAACGTGAATTTGTTCAAGGTTATAGTCGCAAATAATAAGAAACTACTGTGTAGTATCAAATTTCAGATCCCTTCATCAATTAGATACATAGATATACTTGTATCATATAAATATCATAACAACCGCGTTTACGATATGTTGTGCCCCAATCCAAAAGTGTGACCAAAAGAAATTATAAGAACACAAAGATCTACTTCCATGATCTATTTCCTTCAATAAAAAGAACCAAAAAATATACAAAGACAAAATAATTTCCTTATAGTTGTAGTTAAACAAATATTACTAAGATACATATAACAATAACTTGAAGAACATGCTAAGGAACAACAGATTTTAAGAATATATAAAATGGAAACTTAAAAATAGCAAAGAAAATTTACTCAAACACATATTAGAAACAATATAATAAAGATATTTTCTCAGAAAAGAAAATCGAGCCAGCATATTGCGTCCTTTAGGAAATTATTCCCTTGAAATACCCGAGGTTAATGAAATATATGCTCTCATAATATAACGATCTTAGTCACCGTTGTATCGGCATCTAACAAGATAGTGTCAATGAACCACTCAACAATAGTAAATCAAATATAGTTATACTACGAAACCCCTCTAGTAATAGAAAATAAAGAGTAGTGTGAACAAGTGTTTATGTTGCTTTATCGAAAAGGTCTCAACCCTTTATGAAAAGCAAAAACTCATAACCATTCGTAAAAATCACAATCTTACGAAAAAGTCATAGTTTTTCATAGAAGTCACAATTGTTAAAAAATGTCAAAATTTTACATAAAAGTCACATTCTTCATAAAAGTCACAACTCTTCATAAAAGACATAAATTTTAATTTTTAATGTACACCCTTTAAAATCCAATTGTCATAAAAATAATTCCTTATATATACCTATCTTGTCAAGTGTTCTTCATTACCTTGTGCAACTCCAGAAAATGGTACAAGGGATTCTTCCCTTGTGAGTTTTCTTTTACAATTTAAATTTACTTTTCTTAGAATTTTTCATATAAGTAATAAGCTTGTTGTCTGACCTATCCTCGTGAGTCAATTATTTTTATATATGAAATCATCAATTTCGATTTACTCAACGTTGAGTGCTCAACTATATTTTGTACCCTCCAAATGTCATTGTTTGTAATATGTCAGAATGAGATAATTTTTTTCCAATTGTCTTTGTCGAATGATCGTTTAAATTATGTCTTTTATTAACCAAGTGGAATAAATTTATCTTAAAAAAATATTCATCTACCTACTTTTAGAGAAGAATCTCTCCGTTGAGATAAAAGGGGACAAAATTTATAGAGTGGCCTTATAAAGGATCAGACAATGCAAACCATTGTGTCCTTATAGAATCCTTTCCTAGTGAACTAGCTAGATTTTTATATTGATTAAATTTTTACAAGAGTAGTTCCATTTTCTTATAATTTGATGAAATTCTCAATTCTTTGTTGGAATATATACTAATTTGGGTTTTCATTTTTTTAAGTATAGTGGTGATCCAAAAATGTAGGAGTCATATTTGCGAAAAATGGGGAACAAGTGTAACATAACTTTCAATAAGATTGATTGAGTGATTTCGCTAATGGTAAGTGTTTGTGTTGGTTCTTGGAGTCAAAACTAGAGGAACAAATTAAGATTCTGCACAATATAGTTGGAAATGCAATTGTGGATAATAATTATATTGTTGTTGGCACTGGATCGAGCCACCTTGTGCAGCCTTCCTTTTTTGCTCTTTCACCATCTGATCAACTTTAACCAATCAGTGTTGTTTCAGCTTCACCTTTTTATTCGTTACATGTTTATAGTATATATTTTTTATTTAAATTGTGAAGGATAAGCCATGCTTAATTAACTTAACAGTATGAAGTTTTGGTTCTTGGTACAAGTTAGATCCATTTAATACAAAATCCTTTTTTCCTTCACTAGATTTTAAATTTTAAATTTAAAGATTCACAATAAATTTCAGTAATTACTTGGTCACACCCTAAAACATGATCAATAGTTCATGGAATACATCACGTGACTTAATAAGTCAAATTTAAAACTGATACTTTTTGACCAATTTATCATATTTTGTCTTCTTTCAGGCATATCCTGATATGACTGATTTTGTGAGGTCGGGACTACATAAATGGGCTGGAGATGCAAAAACTTTAGAGAAAGATGGACCTTATATTGAGTTGATTACATCTCCAAATAATCCTGATGGAATTATTAGAGAGCTTGTAGTTAATGAAGATCAAGGAAAATTAATATACGATTTATCTTATTATTGGACACAGTATACTTATATTACTTTACCTGCCAACCATGATATTATGCTATTTACTATTTCCAAATGCAGTGGTCATGCTGGTTACAGAATTGGGTATGTTTTTCAAACATAAAATTTGAAGAGAGATCACTATCTAAAAATTAGAAAATATTTTAGTTATAAATTATTATAATTTTATTTGCATGTACTTGGGAACTTGTTAAAGACAAAGAGGAAGCAGGGAAGATGACAAAGTTCATGGCGATTAGTACAGTTGGTGTATCAAAAGAAGATCAACTTAGAGGTGCTAAAATTCTTGAAGTGATCTCTGTTAGTTGTTTGGATTTTACATTGGAAAATTTCTTTAAATATAGTTGGTCTCTTATGAATGACAGATGACAGAGGTTAAGACAAGTTTCTATGGACAATGACCTTTTTTTCATCCAAAATCACCCTCCTCAGTATTGCCTCTTCACAAAAGACGTGTGTGAATCACACCCTGGTAATCACCAAAATATTACAACGTATCATTTCCATTTTTGTTTATTTAAAAAATATTGTTATTTCATATACTTGAATTTTCTTTGCTTTTAAGACTTTATCATCAATATGTATTTGAAAAGGTTTTCTCTCTAGTTGAGATTTAAAATTCATATTGTTTATTCGAAAAAACTTTTGCATGGCTAATTTGCAAAGGAGGTGAAGAGGAGGATTGTGAAAAGCTTCTTAAAGAACACATGATTCAAACAAGGAGGAATAAGATTTGGAACTGACTCAAGAAAGGTTAGGTTAAGTATTCTTAGTAGATGAAGACTTCAACATTTTTCTTAAGAGGCTTATGTCTATTAAAGGATCTATAAAAAAAAAATAAGACATTTATGCATGAAACCTTACTTAGAGATATTATATTGTCATTTTCTTTTTGCAGCAATGAAGCCTTTATTCTGGTTGTGTTGAAGAGTGGAATAATTTTCCTTTCATTGATTAATGCAAAAAAGTGATTTGCTCTTTTGATTTTTGTGATATTAGATGTGAAATTTCTATTCTTTCAATAACTCTAGTGTGTGTTGAAGTATGTTATATTTGAATTATTTTTTAGAATTGTATTATTATCAAATATGAAGTAACAATACATATACTCAACATAATATATTGATAATTAAGTAATGTAACTAATTTAAAATTACATGTATTCAGTGAGATGTCGTAGGAATCATAACTAAAATTAATTCACCATATATCATATATAATTATAAGTGGTAAGCTTCAAACTAAAAAGTTGAATTACAATTTTCCCCTTTTAATAAATTAAAAATTGATTAATTAGTTATTTGATTAAATGCTAATATTTTTATCACATAGTGATAGAATTTAAATCCTTAAGCCTTTTAGTAATTAATTTATTATTTTATTGATAAATGAGTAAATTAATATTGTTTATAATTATAATCATAATTCTCATAATAGAAGAATTGTATTCAATAAGATGATCACACAACCTATTGTATACACCTCGCCAAGATTTAATTTCCGAAAAAAGACCCATGGGGACTCACAGTCCATATTAAAATTTCAAAATCTCAATGTCTCATCATCTTGTCACCTGACTGGTCGTCAATAATAAATGTAAGCTGTCTCATTTTCCTTCTAAAATAAATAACTTTTCTCCACTTTCTCATATTTCCTTGAACAATGATATGTCAAATGAGGATTAATGCATCATAACACATACAACACAAATTCATAATCAATTCATCAAACATTTTAAATATCTAACGATGCTCGAAATTAAAAATATTGAAGTCAACCATACTATTAACTCTCAACTCAAAGGGTCAAAATCACCAAAAAGAACATTCAATTGCATCCGAGACCACAGAAACTGTCACGCCCCAAGACTGTCCTCTTGACATAACACGAGACATAGGATCATGAGAGACCACAAGCTAATACTGTTTCTTGCATATATCAAGCATTTTGATAATGACCGAATAAAACATGTATTATGTAGAATCTAAAACAATAGATAACTGTAAAAAGGGAAGAGTCCACCTAGTTTGAATATATAAAACATACAATTAGTTTAATAGCATCTTAAATATAAACTTAATATTTGCGGTATTGAAAGATAAACTTACCATATAAAGATGATTCTAATACTATGTAGACATGAGCCTTTAATTGAGTTGAGTTGCTGGTACATACCCCAGCTAACTCAAATAAAAATTGTGAACTCAAAGTAAAAACTAAACTGAAAGCATGTCTATTGTCCTTGGATTATAAGGACTCACCACTTAAGCTAGTGCATGCGGACCTACAATCAATCTAAGCATGATCTGAGTGCTCATGTATACATACTTATAGGATGTGAGTACTCTACATAACTAAAGGATGTATCACACATTATCCGTCAGTACTTGGAATGTAAAGAGCATGCATAATGTAGATAATAAGTTGAACAAATAAATATAAGTTGTACAAATCATAACCGAGCAATGACATAACCTGAGGAAGAATGTGTATATTAAAACATAACTAAGAAGTTAAATTGAATGCAATGACCGAGTGTTAAACTTGAACATGACATGCTAAATTTAATGCTGAAGTATATACTGAAAACGTGGTAAAATGATCTAGAGGATGAATGTGGGAGCTACTACTAATCGACATAACATCAAGTGAGAGAATCATGGAGTCTGATGTATACGCCCCATCCAAAGGACCCAATATACATTGTTAGGGGTATAATGGCATGACTACATTGATCACTAACTCTAATGCCCAAAAAAGGGGACTTATACTCCTATAGGGGCACATACTTTTGAGACTATGAGGGTGCACTTAACCCCAGTCCAAATTGGGTCTAAGTCTATTCACAACTAAATATGTATATGACTCAATTGTGACTGTAAGAATGAATAGCTGAAAAAATAGACATGCTAACTGAGAATGCAACTTTTATATAATGATAATGTGACAATCAGAATCAAGTGCATGATTATCTGTTTAACTGACCTAGAAAGTATAATTCCTAAACTAAAAGAATTTATACAAACTAGGAATCTATGTTCATAAAATGAATCAGGCAAACTTTCCATAAAATAAGCTATTTCGATTTAGGACACTACAACATCTTAATCACTCGTAAATATCCAAGGTTTTGGCCCACATATTTTCACACCTCGAACCAACACCCTGGGCGAGATGGGAACTCGGTTACCATTACTGGGCTCGAGCGAATCGTTGTCCTGGCTTACATAACTCAGTGGAAGACAACAATCATACATATAAGAATGAAAGAACTTAACTGAACTTAATTGAAATACTATTTGGAATGATTTAAAATTTCAAACAATCAAACTGACCAAAATGACAACTAAACTCTTTAACATAAAAAGTAAAACTAAAATACTACTGAACTACTAACTGTCTAAGAAGACTCTAAACTGACTGAGATGAATGTTGGGACAAGCCCCACAACATTCTATTGAACTAATCTAGAAAGCAATAAAAAATGTCCTTGAGAATGCAAGGAGGCTCACCAATTGAGTCTTGAGTGCTCAACTAGATAAAAAGTTTGCTGGATGTCGATCCTCGTTACCTGCGTCTGTATCATGATACGATGCAAGCCAACTGGAATCAGTACATTGATTGTACGAGTATGCAAGTTCAAAAACTAAACATTACATAAGCTTGAAAAATAGCAAGAATGAACACTTACCTTGGCTCTGGTCAACTCATGATTTACTACTCTTATACAATATACACATTTTAAAAGTAAATTCAATTTAAAGAAATGTTGACTTAAATCATGTTTTAAACTCCTAATGTTTACAAGAACACAAATAATATTTGATATATATGTAAAACTACAAACAACTGATTTATATGAAAATACAATACTCTATGGGAGCTTCTCTAACAAACAACTATCACTTAAGAGTTATAGTTATGACACAACGTTACTCGGCCCATGCTGCCCGGCCATCCTAACCTTGCAAGAGTATAGGACCTGAACTACCTAATGGATCCACTAGGAAACTATGAAGAGTGTTCGTCTAAAAAGTATGACCCTTTTCTAACCATGATGGCTCCATGGTCTAAATAGAGACTTGAGGTAATCCAAACTCGCATCCCCACAGCGATGCTAATACTACTCCCAATATATATATATATATATATATATATATATATATATATATATATATATATACTGGCTCTTATATTTTTAAAACATACTGATTCAGTGATTTGAGATTAGTGCTCAAAATTAAGCTTTTAAAAAGCTCCCTTGGAAATCATAGTTTCCTCCTTCTTCTATTAAATCTAGCCATAGGCTCTGTGGAAGTCTAACTTTCTTTCTTCCTTAAAATTATGAAAACATTTTAGTTCAAGCTTTGAGGGACTACTTAGTTCCCTTAACACTCTTGAGAAATGAACTCAAATTTATGCTCTTTGCTTACTCGAAACTTAACTCTTAGGGAATACTAAGTCCCCTTATACCGTTTGAGAATTTAACTCAACTCTTCACTTGAACCTTAAAATAAAGTTAAAACGTTTGCGTAAGACTCTTGAATACTTCATGAACATACTTTGACTTGCTTCTTAAATTTTAGACTTGACTCCTACTCTGTTGACTTTGATATTAACTTTCCTTGAATTAGATTATGGATTCAAGGATCATGATATCATGTTTATTGATGATTTCATGATGTTTAGATGTACTTCAGAGTTTTAGAATCAACTAGAAATGATAGGTACATAACTAAGGAACTCGTACAGAAAGATAGGGAAAGAACGGGTTCTCCAGGGGTTATTGGCGCTATGAGAGGCATGGAGTGCCAGGTTCTGTCGCGATGAAACTGGTCTAGGGCGCTCTGGCTGAAGCCCGCGCCAGGGCTTGCAAGGAGGCGCTCTAGAAGGCGGCGTGCCCCAAGGGATGTTTGACGGGACCTCTGACTTTTCTTCTTCGTTTTTCATCTCTTTATCTTCCAAAACCACATGGATCCAACAACAAACAGTTAGGATCCTAAATAACTCATTACCCAATAGTTTATACCAAAAACAGTTCGGAAACATGAATCAAAACTACTATAGAAAACCTACAATTCAATCAACAAGGAATTCACAACTTTTCATCAAGAAATTCAAAATTTTCATTCATATAACTCTAAATTGTTGTGTTAAATCAAGTTGGAGGATGGGTGAAGGGACCAACACCGAATGATCTCACATACCTTGATTGGGATCACCTCGATGAAATTTCCGCAACGATCTTTGCATTCTTGGATGGTTCTTGGTCTTCCTCTTCTTTTCTCCTTTTCTACTAAGCCCTAAACGTTCTTAAAATTGAAAAATTTATTTGCCACTTGTTTTAACCCCTATTAAAACCTTAAAACGGATTAAGAAATACTAGGGTCAAAAGAAAACTTTGCCCTTAATAAAATCCGGATTAGACTTTCCTCAGTACAACAATACAACTTCCGAAAGGAATTTCTCCCTCATAAAACATCATATTTGTTAAAACTAGGGTCGTTGGAAAGATCTTCTCAAGGTTTTCAAACCATATAAAGAACTTATCAAAACTCGTCCTAAGTTGGAAGTTATGACAGTTTAAAAAAGACAAAAACTCACTTTTGAAAGTTGGAAATTTTTCAGATTTCCCTACTTAATTCTGAAAATAATTATTCTTGGTTTCTTAGCTTATTATTAGTTACTTTAAGTGATTAGATGATACAATATATCCCCCTTGGAAACATTCGTCCTCGAATGAGAACTCCTTCACTAAGCTAAGGGTAGTAACATCAATTCAACACTCACCAATAAAAGCCAATAATCACATGCTTACAATAATCTTATGATGTACCAAGAAGGGAATTTAATAACTTTATTCGCATTGTCTCCGGATTCAGATTGATGTGGATATCTCTTCTTCATATCCTCGTCAGCTTCCCAAGTAGCTTCCTCAACAAATTGGTTCCTCCATAGGACCTTGACTTAAGCAACTTCATTAGTCATAATCTTGTGAATTTGGCAAACAAAAATCTGAACCAAAATTTCTTCATAGGATAGGTTATTCTCAATTGAAATTTCTTCATAGGATAGGTTATTCTTAATTGAAATTTCTTCATAGGATAGGTTATCCTTAATCTCAATGAGAGGTATATGATAATCCCCGTTTCCCTTGAAGTCGATCACACAATCTCTCAATATATCTTCTAAGATCAGGATAGTACGCTCTACTTGTCCATCTGTTTGAAGATAAGAAGCAGTACTCAAATTTATCATCGAACCAGAATCTTTTTAGAAAGATTTCCAAAATTATGCAGTAAATTATGCACCTCTATTGGAAATAATGGAGATCGGAACTCCCTGAAGTCTTACCACTTCTTGAAGGTACAACTTAAAAGAATCCTCAGCTGAATGGGTAGTCTTTACCGGCAAAAAATGGGCTGACTTTTTCATTCTGTCGACAATCACCCAAATAGAATCATGTTGACTTCAAGATTTTGGCAAGCCTATGATGAAGTCTATATTAATCATCTCACACTTCCATAATGAAAGTTCAATATTCTGAGCTAAACCTCTAGGCCTTTGGTGATCCACTTTTACTTGCCGACAATTTGAATACTTGGCAACAAACTCAACAATATCCTTCTTCATACCTTCCCACCAATATATCTCTCTCAAATCACAGTACATCTTTGTAGAACATGAATGAATGGAATAACTTGATCTATAAGCCTCCTCTAAGTTCCTCTCTTTGAGTCCATCTGCTTTAGATACACATAATCTTCCTTGGTACTTCAGTGCACCATCTCCCCCTTGTTCAAAATCCAATAATCTTTTGGTTATGCACACTTTCCTTAAGATCAAGAAAAATAGTTTCTTTGACTTGCTTCTCTTTCACCTCTGACACTAAGGAGACTCAGCCCCATTGATCACCACTATTCCTTCTTTTATAGAATCTATGAGTCTGACACCCAGGCGTACAAGTATGTGTACATCCATACCTAACTCCCTTTTTCTTCTTCAACATAGGCGGTACTACCAATAGACAACCTTCTTAAGACAACAACAACCACATTAGCCTTACTTATGTGGTAAAGAATACTTATGTCATAATCCTTGAGTAATTCCAAGTACCTCTTATGTATGAGATTGAGCTCTTTTTGAGTTAACACATGTTGGATCCTCTTGTGATTAGTGAATATATCAACATGAACAGAATACTAGTAGTACAACCATATCTTCAAAGCAAACTATACTGTAGCTGATTCTTAGTCAAGAGTTGCATAAGTTTTCTCATGAATCTTCAACTGTATAGAGGCATAAGCTATAACCTTTCCATTCTGCATCAACACAAAAACCAAGCCAACTCTTGATGCATCACAATACACCGCAAAACCTTCTGTACCTTCTGGTAAGGTTAAAACTTGAGCGGTAATCAATCTCTTTTTCAACACTCTAAAACTTTTATCACAAACTTCACACCATTAAAACTTGACCGTCTTCTCAGTTAGCTTGGTCAAAGGAGAAAAGATAGGTGAGAATCTTTCAACAAATCTCCTATAATATTGCTACCTAAGCCCAAGAAACTCCTAATTTCTGTTGGAGATGTGGGTCTAGGTCAAATCTGAACTTCTTCAATCTTATAATTGTCAACTCTAATCCCTTAACCAAAAACGATTTGGCATAAGAATGCCACAGACTTAAGCCCAAAACTCACACTTGTAGAACTTGGCATATAGCTCCTTATTATTCAAAGTCTACAGAACAATCTTGAGGTGACTAGCATGATCTTTTTCATTCCTTGAATAAACAAGTATGTCATCAATTAAGACGATGACAAACATAGCTAAACAATGTTTGAAGACTTTGTTCTTGAGATCCATAGACTGGAGGTGAATTAGTAAATCAAAGGACATAACAAACCATTCATAATTCCTATACCTTGTTCGAAAAGCTTTCTTCGGAATATCACATTCCCTAGCTTTAAACTGATGATATCCTGATCGGAGGTTAATCTTGGAAAATCAAGAAACACCACGGAGTGGATCGAAAAGGTCATCTATCTTTGGAAGTGGATATTTATTCTTGATCGTCACCTACACATCCTAAGGGGCCCATCTTTCTTCCTTACAAACAAGACCGGTGTGCCCTAAGGTGAGACATTTGGTCGAATGAAGCCTTTATCTAACAAATCTTTCAATTGCTCTTTTAGCTCTTTTAACTCAGTTGGTGCAATTCTATATGGCCGAATAGAGATAGGACGAGTATCTGGGATGTATGCCGAAATCTATCTTTCTTCAAGGAGGAACTCCGGGCAAATCATTAGGAAAGACTTCTTATAACTCACTTACTATAGGAACTGACTGAAGGGAAGATTCCTCAACACTTTAGTCATTAACTTGGACTTAGTTATAGATACATCCCTTACAAACTAACTTTCTTTCCTTTAGGTACAAATGAAATAAACTTTAGGCATTGCCAAACTACTACTTCACTCTATAACTGGCTCATTAGGAATATGAAATTTTGAAAATCGAGTTCTGCAATTATTGATGCTTAACAGGCAAGGAGCAAGTCCATAGCTATTATGACATTAAAATTCTACCATGTCTAACGATATTAATCGTCCATGGTACTCTTGTGATTGATGGAAAATGAAAAATAACGATAGACCCTTTCTGCTAGAATAGATTCACCAATAGGTGTGGAAACACTAAATGGTTCGCTACGTTACTGAAGAGAAATCTCAAAGTTCATAGAGACACAGGGAGTTACAAAATATAAACTCACTTATGGGTCTAAAAATTTATAAACAGTAAACTCAAAGACTCGAATCATACCAATGACAACATCTAGCAATTTCGTCTGTTCATGTCGATTATTGAGAGCATACAAGCGGTTTGTTCATTCGCCAGTACCACAAGTAGCTCCCCTATAGGAACACTTGTCTGGTGGAGCAACTAATGAAGAATAAGCCCTATTGCCCCCATTGTCATGCTTTTCCTTCTCTTTGGACATTTTTTCATGAAATGTCTGGTCTGACTGATCGTGAAATAACCTTTGGAGCCTTCAAGACAGATGCCAGAGTGATTCTTACCAAACATGGCGCAGCAGGAGGCTTACTACCTCCTTGTGCCATAGTACCTTGTGAATATGCAGGCCTAGCTCGGGAATTCTGAAAATAATGCTCAACTTTGTCTGAGTCCGCAGGTTCACTAACAGATGATGGTGCATACCCCTTCTGCTTCTGAAATTGTGGCCGACTCAAACAACTTTTCTGTTGCCTACTCTCATTATCAGTCTTGGATTTCGTGTTCTTGTAATTTTCTCTATCCCTCAGCTTTTCTTTTTCAACTTGCTGCACATAGACTATTAGCCTGTATATGTCCATGTATTGAATTAACATTGCAGTCGTGCCTTACTTTCTTGATGCATGACCCAAACCAGCAACAAACAAACTCATTTTGCTCTTCATGTCCTTCACCATTTCAAGAGCATAGCGAGATAGCTGGTGAACTTTAGGGCATATTCGTGCGCGCTCAAGTAGTCCTGTTTCAGAGTAAGGAGTTTCCCTACATTGTCTTCCTTCAGATCTTTAGGAAAGAACCTCCATAAGAAGGCTTCTTCGAAAAACGCCTAACTTGGATGTGGTCAATCCTCAGCTCTACCGTCCTTCTGTTGATCAAAAACAGTTTCTAGCTACACCTTTCAATTGATATGCATCCAATTCGACCCTCTCAACATCAACCACATGCATTACCTCAAACACTTTCTTCAATTCTTCCACAAAGTTTTTCGGATCCTCAATGGTGCTTGATCCGGTAAAACTAAAAGGATTCATTCTCAGAAATTCGCGAACCCTTGAGGTGTTTGCCCCTTCTTGTAGAGATCCTTTCTTTTGCCCGACCTGGTTTGTAACAACTTGACTTAACATCCAGATAGCTACCAATAATTTGGCATTCGTAACCTCTCCTAGGGGCTGCACATCCAGTACATTCGGAACCTCTTGTTACTATTCATTTCTTCGGTCTGTTCAACCTCTGACATCTCTTCATGGAGGCATGATGATCTAAAAATATGCATAATCACAAATTGGAAAGAGTCTTTTAGAGATAAAAATCTTCGTACGAAAAGAATATGAAAGATAGGAAACATTCCTAAATGTTGTAGCCTCCTAAAGATAGATGTTGCACGCTTTACACCGATGACTAAGACTCTACAGACACAAATTCATGGACTCCCTACGACTCTTGAACTCTATGCTCTGATACAAAGTTTGTCACCCCCCAAGCGTACACCTTGGGCAGGACTGGCACTCTGTGACTATTACTGTCCTCGAGCTAAACCTTGGCCTGTCTTACTTAACTCAGTGGAAAACAACAATCATAGTTGTAAGAATGAAAGAACTTAACTGAACTAAATAGAAAAACTCTATATGAAATGCTTTAAAATTTCAAAAATTCAAACTGTCCAAAATGACAAGTAATGTTTTTCACATAAAAATGAAAATGAAAAGAGTACTAAACTACTAATTGTCTAAGGAGCCTCTAAACTGACTGAGATGAATGTTGGGAGAAGCCCCACAACGTTCTATTGAATTATTATAGAAAGCAATAAAATGATGTCCTTCGGAATACAATGAAGCTCACCAATTGACACTGGAGTACTCAACTGGATCAACGGTGCACTAAATATCAATCTTCGTTACCTGCATCTTCATCATGATACGATGCAGACCAACTAGCATAAGTACATTGAATGTACGAATATGCAAGTTTGTAAGTTAAACATCACATAGTCTTAAAAAGGAGAAAGAATGAACAATTACTTTGGATCTTCTCAACTCTTGATCTACTATTCTTATTAAATAGATAGTTTAAAAGTAAATGCAATATTAAGAAATACTGAGTGAAACATTTTATAAACTATGAATGTATAAATCTATGTAAAATACAAATACCTGATGTATATGAAAATACAATACTTCTACGGGAGCTTCTCTAACCAACAACCATCACTTAATAGCAATAGTGATGATACAACGTTACTCGGCCCACGCTGTCGGCCATCCTAACCTTGCCAGAGTGTAGGAGCTAAACAACCTAATGGATTTACTAGTAAACTATGAAGAGGGTTTATCTAAAAGGTATGACCTTTTTCAACCCACGATGGCTACATGGTTTACATGGAGACTTAAGTTAATCTGAACTCGCATCCCCACATCTGTGCTGATATTTTTAAAATATTCTGATTCTGTCATTTGAGATTAGTACTCAAAAATTAGATTTTAAAAATCTCTCTTGGAAATCATACTTTCCTCTTTCTGCTATCAAGCTCTAAAAAATTCTAGCTTCCTTTCTTCCTCGAAAGTTTGAAAAGTTTTTATTTTAAGTCTTGAGGGACTATTTAGTTCCCTTATATATCTTGATAATGAATTCAGCTTTATGATATTTGGTTACTCGAAACTGAACTCTTCAGGAATACTTAGTCCTTTTATAGCACTTGAGAGTTTAACTGAACTCTTCCGTTGAATATTAAAACAAAGTTAAAACATTTTCTTAAGACTCTTGAATGCTTTATGAATTCACATTGACTTTGTTCTTAACTTTTGGAATTGACTCTTAACTTCCTTGAGTTTGGTCTTAACTTTACTTGAATTGAATTATGCATTCAAGGATCATGATCTCATGTTTATGGATTACTTCGTGATGTTTAGATGTTCTTTTGAGTGTTGTAATCAACTAGGAATTGTAGATACATCACTTAGGAACTCGTACAGAAAGATAGGAAAAGAATGTGGTCTCCAGGGTTTTTTGGCGCTCTAAATGGCATGGAGCACCAGGGCCTGTCGGACAAACCCTGGTCTGGGGCGCTCTTGCTCGCGCGCAGCGCCAGGGAATGCGTTGAGGCACTTTGGCATGTGCGGCACCCCAAGGTGTGTCTTACTAGACCTACGACTTTTCTTCATTGTTTTTCATCTCTAAACCTTCAAATCTCCCATGTATCCCACCCCAAACACTTAGGGTCCTAAATAACTCATTACCATATAGTTTAGACTGAAAAATAATCCGGAAAAATGAATTAAAACTACTAGAGATCAACTACAATTTAATCAACAAGGACTTCACAACCTCTCATCAAAAAATTCAAAATTTTTATTGTAATAACTCTAAATTGTTTTATTGAATCAATTTGGAGGGTGGCTGAAAGGACCCAACACCGAATAATATAACATACCTTAATAAGGATCACCTCTGATGAAATCCACAAACGATCTTGGCGTTGTTGGACGATTCTTGGTCATACTCATCTTTTCTCCCTACCTCCCAAACCCTAAGCATTATTAAAATATAAAAACTGATTTGGGACTTGTTTTTACCCCTAATATATCTTTAAAATGGATTAAGAAATACTAGGGTGAAAAGACAACTTTGCACTTACTAAAATCTGGATTAGAATTTCCTCAGTAAACAACTTAACTTCCGAAAGGAATTTATCCCTCATGAAACATCAGATTTGTGAAAAATCAACGATATTGGAAAGATATTTTCAATGGATTTCCAACCATATAAATAACTCATTAGAAATTCTCCTGATCTGTAATTTATGACTATTTGAAAATGACCAAAACTAACTTTTGAAAGTTGGAAATTTTTCAGAATTCCGTACTTAATTCCAAAAATGATTATTCTTTGTTTCTTCTCTTATTCTTAGTTACTTTAAGTTAGAAGATGTTGCATATATATGGTGAAATATTTCAATTTTAGGGTTAAAACTTGAAGCTTTTGACTGATCTTTGGAAACTAGAGCCTATTTCTTCTCATTATGCTCTAAGTTTTGATGGATTTTGGTGAATAAAGGGTTTGGTAAGGTTTTGACTAATTACTAGGTTTAAACTGAGTAATAAAACGTATTTTAGGTGCGTAAGAGAAAAGACAAAAATAAACCTGACTTAAAAGCTTTTGAGTCTAGACGACAGGGTAATTAAGGGACCGCCAAAGGGACCACGACCCTTCAAGTGGGTCGTGATTGCTGGACAGTGTCTACTAAATCTTGGTAC
Organism: Solanum chilense; assembly: GCA_032847665.1. NCBI lineage: Eukaryota > Viridiplantae > Streptophyta > Magnoliopsida > Solanales > Solanaceae > Solanum > Solanum chilense. Next base: position 9,984,911 of record CM064974.1, on the reverse strand, counting down.
CCCCATCCGCAGTCAAGTTCATGAACCATGAAGGCCACCGTTGTGCTTCCCTTGGGCTACAGGTCTACTCGCTTCTTGCTAAAGACGACGGATGCATCCACGACCCATCATTTAGATCACAGTCCATTGTGGGATTCCATGGTTTAATGTCTGAGCATAATGGCTCTGCCTCGCCTCTACGATCCATCACACGACTCCTGTAGGGATACACGCCTCATGGAGGGTCCATGGTCCTTTATATTTTTTTATAGTTTTCCCCCTTTTCCTACTTAAGCGCTTAAGGTAAGTACTGAGATTCAAAATATCTCCCGTTTGGGATCATTAGCCCTCGAATGAAGGCTAACCAAGAGGGGTATGGAGGGAAGGAGCAGGAATCCCTACAACTAAATACTAGAAACAAATATCGAACTGATATGAGTTCCTTAATGTTTAAAGAGGCTGAAATGTATGGATAACTAAAGGAACAACATATTGAGACTAATTACACAAGAGTAACCAGAGAGAGTGGAGAGGAACAACATGTCCCAACTTAAAGTAGTATGATTATGATGAATCAAGGTTACCTTAATAAGTATCGTAAGTGTTTTATATGAGAATTGCTTATATGATGTATGCTTAGCTTTGATTGTATCTATAGTTTCTTTTCATGATATGATTAACTAATGGTGAATATTCCCTTGTCTATGAGAAATAAGCTATGTAGGAGACCAAAACACGATGAACAGTAAATGGTGGCATAATGTTGTTTACTTAGCATGGGTGAGATTTGTGGCTTCTTATCCATTCCTTGTACAAGTATGCTTTTAGGTTACTTTTGAAGTGTTTCTCTTATATTATGATGATCTAGATTCCTTCATTGTGCCTAAGTCTATGTTGTTATCCCTTTTGCATACATCTTGTGTCATATGTTGACTTATTTTTATGTTATGCTCTTGATAAGGTTATGCTAGCTATCATATTTAGACATTTTGTAAGACATACTCTAGCGTAGATTCTTTTCAAATATAGGGTCTAGCGATATTGACTTCCATACTCGTTGTTAGGATTATATTAGAGCTAGGATTGAATCTTTGGTGACTCCTAATAGTACCGAGAAGATTGTCACCAGGTTCTTTTTTTTTTGTTTAAAGTTCCTTGAAGAATCCATACGGGTGGTGAAAGAATCATTATTGAGTGACATCTCTGAAACTAAATTTTTGCAGAAAGTGGTGGTGGGTAATCTGATGGCGCAGCGTTCTTAGAGTAATACTCATGTAGTTGAAACATCTTGAAAACATCAAAATACTGAAGTTAATAGAGGAAAATACCGACACCTCCGACTTTGCGTGACAAATCTACTTTGGCTGAATTAGGTCAATTCTAAGGTGTAAATCCGGAATAATGGGTTTTTCAAGTAGGGCATTACTTTAAATTTTATAGAATCACAGAGGATCATAAGTTAACACTACCATCATTCTACTTGGATGGTGATGCATTGGAGTGGTACTGATGGTTGTTTCCCAATAATTAATTAGTTAGTTAATTGGGAGCATTTTGCTGAGAAACTACATGTTCTATATCAGAAATGAGATCTAGCGGCACTAGAGGCTCCACTTGCTTTACTTCTACAGTCCAGTACGGTGGCAGGATACAGTAGTTGTTTTGAAGTAGTTTCTAATGAAACAATGCATTTTCCACGTTAGGTGTTAGCACATTTTTTTTAATTCTTGCCTGATGATATACCGTGGTTTCACGGTATAATTAATACTTTTTCCTTAAGTTTAGTGTGTCCGAAAGCCTTTTTGTGCTAATTTTGATATAAGTTTCTCTTTGTTTTGTAGGAAATCTGTCCAAAGCTGAATGCGGAGATTTTGAGCGAAAATTGCAGAAAAGACCACCTACGGAGCTTATGACGGTCCGTCGTACTTGTGACGGTCCGTAGGTGGCAGCGTAGAGAAGCTGCTGATGGAAGATGGGGAAGTCTGACCACGTGTGGGATTACGAAGCTCGTGACGGTCCGTCATGGCCATGACGGTCTGTCCTGCAGGTCCGTCGTGAAGATCAGAGAAGTGATCCCAGTACCCAGATTCCAAGAGTTAAAGTATTTTGAAACGAAGACCCTCGACGGACCGTCGTGACTATGACGGTCCGTCACACTTGCCGTCGAGGGGAATGCAGAAAGCAGCAGAAGAAATTGGACAAGTATGGGACGACGGAGCCCATGACGGTCCGTCGTGACCACGACGGTCCGTCGCTAGGTCGGTCGACCCAGCCGCATTTTGGCAGATTTCCAGAAATTAGAATCCTTGTTTAATTAGGTTTTTATTTTTTATAAATAGTTCGAAAAATCTCGTTTTTGGTGTTAGACTCTTTGATTATCAAATTCCATATAGTTAGACTTTGTGAGATTAGACTTTGTGTAATAGTGTTTGATTTTTGGAGATTCTTACAAGTGATTTTTGCTTGATTAATCACCAAAAATCACTTGTAAGAATCTCCAAAAATCAAACACTATTACACAAAGTCTAATCTCACAAAGTCTAACTATATGGAATTTGATAATCAAAGAGTCTAACACCAAAAATGAGATTTTTCGAACTATTTATAAAAAATTAAAACCTAATTAAACAAGGATTCTAATTTCTGGAAATCTGCCAAAACGCGGCTGGGTCGACGGACCTAGCGACGGACCGTAGTGGTCACGACGGACCGTCATGGTCACGACGGACCGTCATGGGCTCCGTCGTCCCAGACTTGTCCAATTTCTTCTGCTGCTTTCTGCATTCCCCTCGACGGCAAGTGTGACGGACCGTCATAGTCACGATGGTCCGTCGAGGGTCTTCGTTTCAAAATACTTCAACTCTTGGAATCTGGGTACTGGGATCACTTCTCTGATCTTCACGACGGACCTGCAGGACGGACCGTCATGGCCATGACGGACCGTCACAAGCTTCGTAATCCCACACTTGGTCAGACTTCCCCATCTTCCTTCAGCAGCTTCTCTACGCTGCCACCTACGGACCGTCACAAGTACGACGGACCGTCATAAGCTCCGTAGGTGGTCTCTTCTGCAATTTTCGCTCAAAATCTCCGCATTCAGCTTTGGACAGATTTCCTGCAAAACAAAGAGAAACTTATATCAAAATTAGCACAAAAAGGCTTTCGGACACACTAAACTTAAGGAAAAAGTATTAATTATACCGTGAAACCACGGTATATCAACACCCTCAACTTAAATTTGTTGTTTGTCCTCAAGCGATGCACTATGACTCACTACACAATCTTTGTACAATAGTATTCACGTTTTATCCTTTGCAATCATTTGGCTATCAATCCCGATTAATCCCATCAAATCTGTGCATGCTATCACTATTAGGCTTGAATTTTGTGGGATTCGAACATGACACAGACTCACCATGCACCAACACCTATCCTCTTCAATTTCTCACCGAGGTGCTAACAATTCCGGTATTGCAACTAGTGTCCTCACTTTAGAACAAAATCCTCATTTTTCACACAATGATTTCAGTTTGAGTATAAGGATTACATTTCAACACTCGCTATCAGAACAAAGTCACACTCATTCATACCTATTGCCATAAGCTTGCCCTTATTTTCACTGCCTTAAGTTCGCTATACAACCCTTAGGATCACGATAGGACTTTTTTTTAGCTTGTAACGTAGGCTCAGAGTCGGGTAGGGTATATTTAGGTATACTTTAGTGACTTTTTTCCCTCCTTGACATATCGGCTAAACCTTCCACTCTATATCACTTTATCTCGCCCAGTTTCTCCTATTCTTTCACCTTGCTGTTTCCCTTCTTTCTTCATTTGTGTAAGTGACTCTTTTCTTTTTTTTTTTTGTAATTCTTGAATTTTCTTTTATTTTTTTTATTTTTTTTTTCAACGAGTTCTTGAGTCACTTTACTTTTGTTCTTTCTCTCTCTTTGTTATTTCAACCCCACTTTCCAGAGCATTCCTCAAAACAGCCACCCTCAACTCATGGCTTTGCCATGAGTCAAGGTACACAATACCCAAAGTCGGGTCAGGGCCATAACGAAGGTTGTTTATACATTAGCCACCCTCAACTTATGCTTTTAGCATAAGCTGAGGTGCACATGTCCAAGGAGGGACCAGGGCCAACATATTGTTCCCAGAAAAGATCAGTTGGGGTGAAAAAGAAAGGTCTAATTTTAAGCTCAAATTATTTGGATCAAAGAAGGATAACTTTCATTTGGTTTCTTTTATTTAGGCTAGAAATGGGCTATTTTGAAAAAAAGGGCCTATGATCCTTTCCTAATTGTCTGTTACAGCTTACTTTTAGCAGGACTAACCAGGCAAGTTCTAGCTCAGTACCAATAGTGGACTATACAACTTTCCTCACACTCACTTGACATCTCATCACTATACCGAATTATCAGACACCTAGTTTGACTTGAAGATTTAGGGTCATGCAATGGTGTAACTCTATTTCATGTTTAGAGCCACACAATTATCAGTTACTACGACTAGTCATGCAACATTTTCCAGTTTTATCGGGATATCATTTTAGCCATCATGCTTCAGAGTTAAACATATGTACAAAAGATATAACGTGCCGGTTCAACAGAAAAATAATCAGTCTTTTGGGGAAAAAGAACACAGGCAAGAAAACCCCAAAAGAGGATAGTGAGTTAGGCTACTCAGACTTCACCCTAACACTCACTTTCCATTTACCCCACCCCCAACAAAAAGCATGCAATTGTCTCCAATGCATAAAGAAATCTAAAGATTAGAGGGGTAGGTGAAGCAAACCTGTGGCGCATAGCGCCGTCGATCATCAAGTTGGTGGGTCCGGTTTCCCGGAACCCACAGCCTCTGCAATCTGGACACCCTCAGTGGTGTCCTCAGCAATCTGGACACCCTCAGTGGTGTCCTCAGCAACAACCGCACCCTCAGTGCCTCCTGCGGTCTCTACAGTACGAGAGCTAGACGCCCCAGCCGCTATCTGCGATGCTCGGATCCGGTGTGCCTCCGCCTCAGCAAGTGAGGCTCTTCTCGCGGCCTCCATCTCACGGCGCTCCTTCTTCGTCGCTCGCGCCTCATCCTCTGATCGACCCCTAGGCCTCTTGGCACTCTCTCGAGGGGAGGGTGGGGGAATGTCTGGAGTAGGAAACAGGGCCGCCAATACAGTATCCTCAGCAGGCTCGACAGACTCCGGCACTCTTGTCGCTAGGATCGTGTCGATGTCTGCACGAAGACTGTCGACTGCAGC
>CM064974.1:9860302-9979579 GCA_032847665.1 Solanum chilense | reverse complement strand
TATGCATTTTGAATCTATTTAATCCTTATGAGGATGATAAACAAGTTTTCCAAAAACTTGTATATGCTTTATATTTTGAACCCATCGGATAATTTCATATCAATTTTGTCAAGTAACAACATTCAATATTAGATGTATGACATCTTCTAGTGCCTAGATTGCAAGTCAAATAAGCTTTACGCTTACCAAGATGCATCATTCCACTTTTCACTTGATAATTATTTCTACACAAGCATGCTTTAATAGATGTAGAATTTATATCCTCATTATATTTTACAATATTACGCGCTATTGTATCAAAGATATCGTCAACGATATATCATTTTGTATCGATTCACAATACGACAAAACTTATTGAGATCTCATCACTTCATTATCTTTAGGTAGCTACCCCTCTCATGAGGTTTCATAAAGTGTTATGTCGTAGGCTCTCCAAGAGCCCATTATATTCTTATTCTGATCATTTTGATTCTTTGATCCTACCCCTTTTTCAAGGATTATTTTATTTAGAATTGATTAGTCTATCATGCTTCATGTATGTCATAGACTTTATCCTTAAGGGACATTCAATAGGAGTATTTACCACTTTTGTGTTGCTTCTAATCTCCCCCTTATGTTAGACAAACTAACATATATCTCAATCATTGGAGAATCTATCTTTGTGCATCATAGTATATTCATTAATCATATATTGCACATCAAAATTATCAGATGAAATTATTTGGTCACTGACCATAAACCAATTAACATAAAAATTGATCATAACTTATTGGTTTGATTCATACAATTATGTTTGTATATAATATCATATTTCATATCAACATATGAAACTTTATTTTCATAAGCAATGATTCACTACATGAGACATTTAATGTCACACCATCTTATATATTTATCAATATTAGCAAGATGAATTATCTTGATTTCATATTTTGAAAGTTGTGCTTTTAGCTCAATTATCTTGCATAAACAAATTTGCGAATGTCAAAGTGCAAGTTGACAACAAGCGCACATGTGATTATCTTATTGATGCATCTTTTTATCATATCACATGATAGCTAAACGAGCCCATATTCACCTTTTATACTTTTCAGAATTTAGGGATTTAGTCCCAGCTTTAGTTGATCCAATCAACTTTATCACGAGAACAAGTAGCGTAAAGAATTCTGGAAGAATCTTCCAGTTTTTCAATTTATGTCCATTACTTAGTATGCTCATCTTCAGGATGACCAAATTATTCATGCCAACTATTAAAATTATTAGTACTCGTAAACTCCAAGTTTACAACGTCATGTGCCATTTGCTTTAGTAAATTTCTGATTTACTATTATATGACAAAATTTCAATTTTATTACTCCAAGAGTAATTTTCATATTTCTTTCTTCTCACTTACTTTACCTTTTAGGTGAGTCGTGATCCCATCATTGAATGAACTAATCTGAAGAAAATTGTGCATGTAAACATATTATTTGTGCCAACATTTTTGCAAACATCAAGTTGCGAGAAAATAATAGACACACATGAGATCATATAGAAGAAACATTTGTTAGGACCATTAAATATATAAACAATCCACTTGGTGGATGACTAGGTCGACAAATATCTGTATACGTTCATAGAACGTAGAAAATTCAATCTCAACTTTCGTTTATGGTGGTGTCACAATTAGCTTGCCTTGCTAACAAGTAGTATACAAAAATTCACCATTTAAAAGAATTTTTAGTTTCTTCCATGAAATTCCATAATTCGTCTAAACATTATAGACTAACGATGTCCCAGACAATCGTGTCAAAACTAAGAAAGTACTGAAATTAGTAAACTTCTTATTTATCATCGAATGTGCCTCAATCTCATTAATTCTTGTCCAATACAAGCCCGAAGATAAAACATGAAACTTTTCTATAATACATGTCTTCTTAGCGATATTCTTGGTGATACCACATCATTGACCAAGATCAGAATCTTTCTCATGCCTAGCATGGTGGCTTACACCTCACCTCATTCCCTTCAGAGAATGAATCCATATTTTAGCATTTATCAGAATTTCTCATTCTTCATGAATGGAACACAAACATGTGAGCTTATAAAATTATGATAGCTAGTACCTCATTCCATATTTATGTGCATTATTCAATCACTTGTCTTCTTTCAGACATATTATGCACTACAACCACATTCACTTTACGTAATGGAGTAAATTCAGTAAATTTCATGCTTCTCATCAAAAACACATTAGTTTTTCTTTTGGCATTATTATATCATCAATATGGTGCATTGAGACTCACATTCAATGTCTTATCCATATAAAAATGTCTTAGGTCATAAATCGATGGATCTTGAACCCAATATCTTATCATCATGGTGCATCAGGAGTTTAACCCAATGTCTTACCCTCTTTGTGCGATTAGACCTAAATCCATCGTCTTATTCTTTTGGTGCGATTAAACTTAAATCTATCGTCTTACCCACAATGTGGCTCAACCTCAAGCCTTCAAAATAATTTAATTTTATTACCTTTGATGATCATTTATATGATCGTACATTATAATTACACACAGAATTGAGATTATTGATTTCTTATAATCAACATTAGTAGTTAACAAATATAGCTTAATATATTACATACCTCATATAAAGGTTGAAAACATATATTTCACTAAATTGTGCTTATTCAATTATTAAAATAAATTAAGGAATTCTCTTCTCATCCGTTTAAATTAAACATATAAAACTTTAAATACTTACTCCAGATGGTAACTTCAGATTTGTCACATAAATAATTATAACATAAAGATAAATCATACCTTGAATAAGAACCTTATTGCATAGCTTATGCAATATCTCTTTTGTATTTTTTCCGTCTTCTATAATAATTCTTTAAGAATAAAACAATCGTGCTGATAACGTGTTATGAAACTATATGAAATTAGAAGAAGAAGAAAGTAGGGAGAAGAGAAAAGCCTTCTTATTCATCGTGAAGTATATTCATGATTCATAGATCTTTCACCAATCTTATTTACAATGAAGGAAAACCCTTTATTTATAGGGAAAACCTTATTTGGTCCCCAAGTAGGATTCCTAACCATATCCTACTAGGAATCCACAAAATTAGACATTCACTATAACACAAATATGTTTATAACAAATTATTTATTTATTGATTTATTCTTGACAATAAGAATCTCTAGCAACGTTTTCTTAAGCTTTTGCGAAGTCTAAAAATAACTCATAACATCAATCATAAAAATGATATTTCATAATAATAATAATAATAATAATAATAATAATAAAACACTATTAAAAGAATTTCATATGATTGGAATTAAACATTCTTACAAGCATTTCATTTAAATCATACAATAATTCAAGAATTTAAAGTTACCTCACATTATTGATTCACCACAAAAAACTTCTACAATCTACTGATTTCCAAAGTTAATAAACAAGTATTAACTTTAATGAGACACAAAGTGGAACCACGAACAAAATTCTAAATCTAACCTAAATTTCAAAAGAATAACTCACTTTTCTTCTCCTTCATTTTTGCTCTTGCTTTTTTCTTTTCTCTCTCTCTCGTCTTTCAATCTCCATTTTTTTTTCTCTTTTCAATTGAACGTGTCTTTTTATAATATTTTTTTTGTGAGAGTCTGGTGCTAATCAAAAGGAACGTAATAGAGTGGGATTAGGATTTAATTTGAAATATTGTTGAGGAAATTATGATTGAGAAATAATTAAATAATTAACCTACTAAATAACAATATGTACGACCATTTTTTTAAAAACTAATTAAAAGTTGAAGATTTAAAACAAATACCATAAATTCACATTTTTTTTATTAAAGTAATTTAAAATTTATTTATTTTTATTTATTTTAAATGTAACTTTATTTAAAATTGGTGTTAAATATATTATGTTTTGGTAAAAAATTAGATGTTCACATTAATTACAAATGAGTTATTAAAAATCTCTCTTTTTCTACTTTATTCTTCTTCTAATATGCTAATTTCAGAATACACTATAACATTAGGTATGACAAAAGATATAAGGATTCATAAAAATAAGTAATTAGTGGTGTTTTCATATGTTGTAATAACTTTTGTTTGGTGGCTGCTTTCCTTTTTGGTAAGAAATTAAACTTCCAATATTTTATTTTCATCAATTTTTTGTTAATTTCAAAGTGAAAAGATTGAGCGGCACAATCCAAATTGGACGTCGTGATACTTGTTTTATCCCACCAAGAAAAGTCAGCCTACAATTCAAATTGAGAGATAAATGGAAAAGTAAATCAAAATAAAAAATTAACATAATCTCAAAAACACACCATGGATAACATAACTCAATTATAACTCCAAAACCTTGTAGTCACTTGTACATGCCTCTAAGTAAGAAATACTAGTTTGAATGTCTTTATTTCTATAATAGAACAAAAAAATACTAAAAAAGTAGGAGGTGTCAGCCGAAATGACAAGCAACTAGCTCATAAACTCCCAACTGTATCCTCACACATAGAAGAGAAAAAAAAGTAATCAAGGTGATTCAGATTCGTAACCTATAGAAATGTAGAAGAAAGGGAGTGAGTATCGAAAAACACAGTTCTTAGCAAGCAAACAACTAACTCTAAGTAAAACAATATCGAAAACAAGTACACATCCACTCCAATGGAACCTCCTCACCTACAACCTGGAAGAAGCAATTAGCCCAATCTAAAAATGTTCACTCCATACCACTAAGCTCATAAGAACATAAATTTTTGCACCTGAACATGAATAATCAAAGTCACCATTGTGTCTTATAATACAATAGCCACAATAATATCTCAACAATCGCAACTGACGAGAATCAAATCAAGTACAATGTTATATAGAGTGATGCATGTTTGTCCTAATGATAAACATTTTTTGTCTCTCAATCTTGAACTCATGAGGATCTCTTCATTCCATGTTTCTGTCCGGGCATATGGGTCTATCCTTATTTTATTTCAATGAATATTACATAGATGTTGTAACACCCCATATCCTAGATAGACCAAATTTCAGATTTCAAAAGTTACATGTGCTACCGAGGGGCACCACCACGGACCGTAAGGTGAAGCACGGTCTGTGCTGGTGGTCCATGGATGGTCACTTGTATCCCTCCCTAGAAGCAGTCTAAAAATTTCTCAAAGTGTCGACCTACGACCGTACCTATGGGCGGTAAGCCATGCCACATACCATTGTCCTAGTTCATGGATCGATACCCAAAATTTCAGTACCACTCGCCGAACGATGGCCGACCAGCACAAACCGTCGGTGACCCCAACAACAGTTAAGTCACGGGTCGTTTGGTTTTTCCTATGCGTTATCTAAGTTACATTATTTAAACCCTAAACTATATAGTTTATGTCAATTTTAGCCTAGAAGCATATGTCAAACTTACTCTAGTCAGACCATTCACCAAAATTAATAAAACATAAAACACAAAGAGGTGAAAAGGTGACTAAACCCTTCCTAATAACGCAATGAGTTTCCATCAGTTTTAGACCCAAAATTGAAAGATTTTTCAGTAGAATTCATCACCAAGTATGTGGGATTTCAATAGTGGGTTTCTTTCGCCCATTAGGTCCCTAAATTCAGTAAGATTCTTGATTCCCTTATTATCAGCTAGACATAGGATTTCTAGAATTCAAAAAATTATCATGAATTAGTTACATTACTATTCCTAATAAGTAAATCATGATCTTTAGCATGTCTTATTATAAACTCCTTCATAATTTTAGAAACTTATCTATGTAGTTCTTTAAGTTCATGAATTACACATGCTAGGTCAGATCAAACAATTATACATGCTCCAATTATAAATGTTACATTATCAGTACACTACTGTTGTGTTTTAAAATAGCATGCCAGTATTTGATTCATCCAGATTTTTAGCATTTAATTATAAATTTCTAAATTATATAATCAGTTGGAAGAAGACTTAATACAAAGTGGACTAGGTTCAGTCACCCATAGGTCCAAAAACTATGTGTCCCGTAGGTTGAAAGTCCCTTTTGTGGTAAATATTTTTGTGATCACGCTAGTCATACCTTTATACCTCTGGCAGAGTATATTGGGTCTTCTCGATATGGCGTCAGACTCCACATTTAGGTCATGTTTCTTTATGTTGGTCATCAGAACCTCTCACAGTTAAGTTAGATTCTATTGCATTAACCATGTTTTCAGTTCTCTATTTAGTACCAACTTGTTCATTGCACTCACTAATTTCATTTTCACTATTCTCAGTTTGATATCGTGCTTGTATCATATCATTGCTCAGTATATGATTTGGTTCAGTTATGATTATTAATCAACTTTACTCTATTCTGCATGCTCAGTACCTTTAAAGTATTGACGCATACTCTGCGCTACATCTTTTCATGATGTAAGTTCAGGTCCTCAACTTCTTGATCATGCATAGATCGGTTCATGATCTCAAGTTTAGCAACATCAGTGATGAGTCCTCATTTATCAAGGACGTCATACATGTTTTCTTATGATTTTAGTCTTTGGTTTCAGTTTTTATAGACTTAGATGGGGCATTTCCCAACACTTCTAGTTAGTTAAAGGCCTATTTCAAACATGGATAGTTTCAGCCTTAGTTTTGAGTTTCATCTTCAGTTTTTATTAAACTCTCCTCAAATTATTTTTTGAAACACTATATGTATATTTCCTTATCATTTCAGATTATCTCATGATTAGCTTACGGACAATATTTATTGTTTTAGTTTACTTTAGTTTGCTTATGATATGCCTACAAAGTTAGTTTGGGGACACTCATGATCTTAGGTATCGTGCCGACGTTGGTATCAAAACGTTAGGTTTGAGTAACCTGGAATGTTTGAAAATCCGTACTAAGTAGAGTCATTTTCATAGGTATTAAGTGAACCACATCTAATGAGAAGTAGGATATGGGGTGTTTAAGGAAAACTTCACTCTCTTGCTACTCTTATCATGCGTGAGGTATGATCTAACTTCTCATTTCAAATGCTATGTTATGTGGTTTAGATCATGCCTCCTCATAGAGCTTACCCATGGAATGCTAATGCACGCAACACTAACGCAGTTCCTCCAGTTCGAGACCATGAGGTTTCAAATGCAGAGTTTCTAAATGCTATTCGATTTTTGGCTCAGAGTATGACTTATCTAAACAATCAGTAGGTTGAGAGGATAAGATAAGGGAAATATTTAGGTCAACACGAAAGCTGGAACAGGGAACTATGAGTGCTCTCAGCAGAAATCTGGTGGTGGAAATCACTTACAATTTTTAAAAGATCAAAATATTAGGGCACTAGGCTCTAAGTCTCAAGGAAGTGTTTTAGGAAATAAGACCTACCCAACTTGTCCAAAGTGCGATAAGAACCATCTAGGCGAGTGTATTGTAGCCAAGAAGTGATGCCTTGGGTGTGGTTAGTCTGGTTATAGGGTGAAAAATTGCCCTTTTGCCAAGAAGGGTAAATAAGGTAAAAATAATAGGGCTAAGTCTACACCAGTAGGTTGCCCAAATTAGTAGGGAGTGTCATATGGTAAAGGTGGCAGTCACGGCCAGAACAAGTTCCATGCTATCCACTCTCGCTAGGACCAGAAAGATTCTCCTAATGTGGTCACTAGTACGTTACTAGTCTTTCTTTTAGATATATATGTCTTGTCAGATCCATGGACTACTCTTTCTTTTGTAACTCCCTATATAGCAATAAACTTAGGTGTTATCCCAAAACATATTTTAGAACCCTTATCAGTCTCTACTCCATTTAGAGACCCAGTTATAGCTAGATAGGTATACATAAATTACCTTATCGAAGTCTCTCTAAAAAACACCTTAAGCCTTGTAAAGTAAGAAATGGTAGATTTCGATATCAATCTAGGCATTGATTGGTTACCCTCCTGTCATGCCTCAATTGATTGTAAAAATAGGATAGTTCAATTTTATTTTCAAAATGAGCCAATCGAGAATGGAAGGGCAGTAACTCAGTGTCTGTAGGTCAATTTATCTCTTACCTTAAGACCAGAAGATGATATATATGGGTAGTGTAGTATATGCTGAGAAAAAAAGAAATGAATTAGCAAAAGATGTTAATCGTCTTGCTCGCTTAGGAATTGTCTAATGAACATGCCAGATGGTGGTGCAATAACCCAGGAAGATCACAATATTCATTAGTAGCGGAGGTTAAGGAAAAAAAACATAGTGCTCCTAAACTGCTTCAGATGGAAGGTGTTGTTCATCGGCATAAAGAAGAGCTTTACCTCGGGGAGAGATGGTCTCTTATGTGTTTCTAAGGTGGATGAGTAGGTGAAGCAACCTTGATAGGGATTTATTCACTTAATGATACTATGTAGGAACTGCAACACATTAGAGATATATTAAGAAAACTTAGAGTCTCCAGAAGTCTTATGTAGACGTAAATAGAAGATAATTAGAGTTCCAAGTTGATGATTGAGTTTTCCGGGATGATGAGTTTTTTCAAGAAAGGGAAGCTTCATCCTAAATATATCGGCCCTTACAATATTCTAAAAAAAAATTGAAAGGCGGCTTATGAGTTAAAGTTTCCAGCAGAACTAACAGTAGTGCATCCGATTTTTCATATTTCGTTCTTGAAAAAGTGTGTAGGTGATCCGTCGTCCATCGTACTTGAGAAAGTTTGGCTATAAAATATAGTCTCACTCATGAGGATGTTCCAGTTTAGATTCTTTATCGTCGGGTTCAAAGATTGAGAAATAAAAAAGTTGCTTCATTTACTTGGGAAGCAGATGAAGCCATGAAGGCCAAGTATCCTCAAATCTTTCCTTCCGATTAAACTCCATCTTGAGGCAATAGTTCTTCTTCAATTTTTCTGCCATTCATGAGTAAATTAGTCATAGTATCATGTTCCTTCAGTTTGTACTTTCATTTTCAACATATTTGTATGTTCTTAGAACTTAGTTAAGTTACAATTTAGTTTTAGTAATTTTTTTGTGGTAAGGTTCAAATCTTTCCCTCCATTTTAAATAGTTTAGTCTTCACTCGACGATGATTTTTACCAAGGGAGAGATAATGTAACATTTATGTCCTAGACAAACCACATGCAGATTTCTAAAGCTATAGGTGCCACCGATGGGAACCACCTACAGATTGTGAGGTGACCTACGGTCCGTGCTGTTGGTCCGTGGATGGTCACTTGGAGCCCTCCCAGAAACAATCCAAATATTTTTCTTAGTGTTGACCCATGACCATACCTATGAACCGTAGGCCAGGCCACATGCCGTGGTCCTGGTCTGTGGATCAATACCCCAAATTTCAGTCTCAGTAACCGAACGATGGTCTACCACTATGGACCATAGGTCAATCTAAAGTCCATCGGTCTGGTCTGTTGGTGACCCTGACCACAGTTAAGTCAAGTGTCGTTTTTTTTCCACTATGTGTTGGACCTCTAAACTACATCGTTTTTTTCCACTATGTTTGAGGCACTGTATGGGAGGAGATGTAGGTCTCCCATTGGTTGGTTTGATGCATTTGAGGTTAGATGTTGGGGTACTGATCTTGTGAGGGAATCATTAGAGAAAGTGAAATGTATTTAAGAAAAGCTTTTAGCAGCTTAGAGTAGGCATAAGGAATATGAAGATCGAAAATTTAGGGACATGGATTTTATGGAGGGTGAACAAGTTCTGCTGAAGGTTTCACCCATGAAAGGTGTGATGCGGTTTGGTAAGCGATGTAAGCTTAGTCCGAGGTATATTGGACCATTTGAAGTTCTTAAGAGCGTGGGGAAGGTGGCCTATGAATTGGCCTTGCCTCCAGGGCTGTCAGGAGTGAACCTGGTATTTCATGTGTCTATGCTGAAAAAATACCATGGTGATGGAAACTACATTATTCGTTCGGATTCAGTTCTTCTTGATGAGAATTTGTCTTATCAGAAGGAGCCTGTTGCTATTCTAGATAGGGAGGTGAGCAAGTTGAGATCAAAGAAGATTGCATCTATCAAGGTTTAGTGGAAGAATCTGCCAGTTGAAGAGTCCAAAAGGGAAAGTGAGGCTGATATGCATGAAAGATATCCACATCTTTTTATTTATTCAGGTACTCTTTCTCGTCCTCACCTTTTTTTTATCATTCGAGGACGAACGATGGGTAAATTTGTATCTATTATAACAACTATTTTGTTCATTTTAAGTACTATAGCTTTTTATTTCATAAATATTTTTTTGATAGACTTTCAATGGGTATTTTGGACTATTTATAACTACCATTATGAAATTAGTAGGATAGTTTTTATAATTTATTTAGTTAGTGATTCAAGAAGATAACTTTAAAGTTAATAGGGCATATATTTTACCACATTTATAATTAATTATATAATAAGTAGGAAGAAATATACTATAAAAAGGAAATAAGGGTTTAGTCGAGAGAAACCTTACATGTGGCAACGAAGAGAACGATGAATCAGGTGATATTCTAAGATATTAAATTATCATATATATTAATGTTACAATTTGATTATTAGTAATATTATATCATTGAATACTTTCGAAAAAGAAAGAAAAAGGATTTAAGAGTAGGTGGAAATTGAAAAAGTATTACTTTAAGTTGTAATGGTTATAATTGTGGGTTAGGGGAAACAAAAAGTTTCTTTGGCCATCATTGATTAATGATTGTCCAATTATTGGCAGCTTAGATGAAAAAGTAAGATCATTTAGTATAATAATAAATTGGATTAGACGTCGAACACCAGTTGCTTGATATTGATTTTTTTTTTGCATATCATTCTTCTATAAATTGAGTTTGGTATATTAAGATAGGTAATTAAATATTAGGGGTATCGAATTATGTAAATTTCATTCAAATTATGTTAATTGGGGAAATTAAGAACCATCCTTAGGCGTGAATTTTAGAAAATTGGTTATATAATAAGGCGCATTTTTGGGTCTAGGCTAAACATAGAACAAAAATGAGTGTTTATAGACTCGTCAGCTTACAAGTTCTGCACATATACTTGATAGATTGGAGAAGTTTGGAGGAAATATGGAAAGGAAAGGAATTGGAGGACTAGTTTCTTGACTTCGATTCTTCAGTTGAGGTAGGTTAGGGTTTATTTCTATTTGATAGATAAACTGTCAATAGCGATTGATATGTATTGAGTGATATTGTAAAGTCTCCTATATAATTGATTGTGTTGTTGAATGTCTTGATTGTGTTGTTTGTGGTTGGCCTAAAGTTATGAGACTGTTGAATTTCTAATCTTCAACCCTCTCTATTAAAATGACGCCTTGAATTAACAAGGCTTGACAAAATAAAATAATGAGATAATTGGATCGGAGTGTCACGTTTCGACACGTCATTATGGGATTGGAGTGTCACGTTCCGACATGGTATATGGGATCGGAGTGTCACGTTCCAACACAATAACATGAAAGGAATGGAATCTTGAATTAACTTAATATACTCAATCTTAAAGAACCCATTTTCCAAATGAGTATGGTGTGGAGGCATGAGTCCTCATAGGTGTGGTTGATGTTGTGATTGCTGGTGTACCTACTACGGTGTTGTTGTCATTGGTTTATGTGTTTGTTGCTTGACACCTGTTGAGTATTGTAGTTGATTTTATATTATTATTCAATATATATTGGTTTCTATTTTGAGTTGGCTGATGATACCTACTCAGTACATGTTCATTGTACTGACCCCTACTTGTATTTTCTTCTTTGTTCTTTTGTGGAGTGCAATAAGTTTACCATCGAATTTGACTCGCCCTTAGCTCTAGATAATCTCCAACACATCAGACTTCAGGGTGAGCTATTAATTCTAGCTCGTGCTGAATTCTCTCATTGACGTCTTGAAATCTTTGAATTTCGGACATGGACCATGTCTTTGCTTATTTTTGTTTCTTAAACACTCTTAGACTTGGTAATTTGAAAATAGATGTCCTTGATGTGATGAGTATACGATTTTGGGATAATAAGTATTAAACTTTAGAAAATTATCTAAATTGGTTATTTAATAAGTTTTGGAGCTTCCACATTATTTTTGTTATTTATAGTTGAACTATTGGTATATGTTGGAGTTTTTATTTGTTTGTTCTCCCCACCTAGGGGGGTAAGTGTGGGTGCCAATCACGATTCATTATGGTTCGTGACAGATGTGTGGCCCGTTCTCTATTTCAACTCAATGAATTCGTCATGGACGTGTGAATTTATTATTTCCTTTCATACTCATAAAGTTTCATCATAAATGTGATACAAAACCAATGCAACATATATGTGCAATAATCAAGTACGAAGATGATAATTCGAACACCAGTATGTAATAACAGTTAATCACGACATATGATCAATTGAATCATCATATTCATCCAATTACCTACAAAATAATGAAATCGTACAAACAAACAAGATGCTCACTTTTACCCCAAGTTGTTATGAAAAGACTGATTCATCATTTAATAATATACACAATATATATATATATATATATATATATATATATATATATATATATATATATATATATATATATATATGAAATGCTTCACCAATTCTCATACCTCCAATCACACAATGATATAAAAGGTTAATATACTTATCAAAAAGTTAAGAAGTATACTTGTCTTACGAAATCAAACAGTCACTCCGGTAATTGGGTCTTCCCTGTTCGACAAGTCTCTAAATCAACATAATTTTTTTAGATATGCAATCATAATAAGAATTTGAATTCAACAACACCCATATAAGTTATTTTGGGAAATTAGATCAAATCTACCTAAAAAATCCGTTCTCAAATACTAGGATTAATGTCATTACCCAAAAATAGGTGTGATGACACTCGTCTATCCCACCAACAAAAGTCAACAAAAATTCAACATATAACAATATAAATGTGAAAATTAAACTATAACATCTATGCAAATAACTCAAACAATCTCATAAACACCCATAAAATCTAGTTGTCAGGTCTACAATCCACTAATGTATTACAACATAATTTAAATGATTACAAGTCCCATTTTCTTTGTTTATAAAATAGAACAATAATATAAACAAGGAAAAAGAGGGTCTGCTGAAGTGAAAGTAAACTGCCTATTAATTTTCCATAGGAAAGCCTCGGACGAAGTAGACAAGAAGAAGAATCTCGCAGATCCGGGCTAACGCCTTCTCAACTATAGAGGTGTAAGTACCAAACAACATGGTACATAGAAAGCTAAACATTAAACAAAGTAAAACAATAGAAAGTGATTTCTATTTTAATCCCAATTAAACCTCCACAAACTACAACCTCCAAAGAGATCAGCCCCAACCTAGCAATTCACTATTTCAAGTAACACATTATTTAATAACAATGCTTCAACAATTATAGGTCAATGACAATGAAGCAGCATGTTCATAAACCGAAGTTCACAACAATTTGTACTCCTGAATTATGAGTCTCAAACTACAAAGAATCAATAATCATAATAATTTGCGATGCACTGTCATATAGAGTGATGCATGTCTGTCCTATGATAATATCCATTGAATATCAGACCAGATCCCATAGGAAATTCACTAGGTCCATGTAACCACTGAAAGAAACCTCAACATCAATGTCATTCAGCAATCGAAACCTCATTATCAATATCACTAACCAAAAGAGACCTCTACATAATCATGATATAAACATTGTCACATGTTTTAGAAAAAAATGTAAATATGCATGTTCACACAATAATCTAAAGATGACAAATCCACAATAATTCAGAATCACACCACCACCATTATTGCATTTCATCAATAGCCGAAATAATATCACCATTCAAGTCTTTAAAAATATACCACATAACAACCACTATCACATTGACTTTTTATCATCCCTTTTGTTATCAATAAGATTAATTAATTTGAGAAATTCAACCTATCACCAATGTTCACTACTCCCCAACATATACAACAAGGAGAACACGTGATTGTACAAGCTTAACAAAGGCTCTGAAGTTCACTTGCCTTGTTCAATCAACAAATCACTATGGGACTTGAACTTTTCGTTTTTCTGAATAATATGCGAATTAACACAATCTAGTTAATAAAGTAATCATAATAAGATTCTTAAACTAATAACACATATGTCAAGTAATTAACTTGAAGTTTTCCTTGTTCATTCATTATAATATTTCTTGCTTTTCTAGTAAATTGGTCCTAGTGTCACGGACTTAGAGTATTTGCTAAGACTTCGTGCGACACTTGACAACTTACTCACGAATCTTTCACGATCTTATAAGCTCAAGTAAGCCCTTTTATACTAAGATCGCTAAGAGAATAAAAGGAAGACTTAGAGAATTTTGAAAAGGATTTTATTACTTTGAAATATTGCTTACAACTTTCGCTAAGTCTTCCTTTCATTCTCTTAGCGATCTTAGTATAAAAGGGCTTACTTGAGCTTACAAGATCGTGAATGATTCGTGTGTAAGTTGTCAAGTGCCGCACGGAGTCTTAGCAAATACTCTATGTCTGTGATAAAGTGGTATCAGAGAAAAGGTTTGTACTAAAGGAATGGCTAACGCAGGAAACGTAAATGCCTCTAGCACCACCAACATTAGGTTGGATAGTGGGGAGGAGTTGATCGCAAGGGTTGAAACAGCGAGGCTGGCCGTGGATACATTAGGTCAGCGTTTGAACGTGACTGATGGCAAGTTCAAGAACCTTGGAGACTTTACCCTCGAGGAGACCCACTCCATCAGTAAAGAGTTGGAGGGGCACCAACGAGCTGAGTTAGAGATGAAGGAGGTTATCACTTTCTTGGAGTGTCGGCTTATGGAGGCACTGAGTATGATTGAGACCATGAAGGATGAGATAAATGCACTCAAGGAAGGTGTGAAAGTTAGAGGATCATTGTCGCTTGACCGATATAGGGAGGCCAAGGTCGAGGCTCCCAAGACACTTATGTTTAGAGGCATTCGTGATGCAAAAGAGGTGGAGAATTTCTGAAGGCACTAAGAGAATTACTTCAAGTGCAACAGGCAGAAAAGCAACGACAGTAAGATCAACACCGCTGTGTTGTACCATTCGGAGATGGGCATGCTATGGTGGATTCTATAGAGACCTAAATAATGAAGGGGACGTGCACCATTAACACTTGGAAGCGATTCCACGTCGAGTTCAAGAAATCCTTCTTCCCTAACAATGTCATCTATGAGGTCAAGTGAAAGTTTAGGGAATTGAATAAAATGGGAAGCATTTGAGCGTATGTGCAGGAGGTCACCACCCTCACGCTTTAGATTCCTAACCTAAAGGATGAAGATATGTTTTTCAAATTCATGGATGGGCTTCGAAATTGGGCCATGATGGGGTTGGAACGCCGCAGGAAAGAACTATTGATGAAGCCATCATGCAGGCCAAAGCTTTGACAATCTTCAGGTACGAGAAGACCGACAGAGCTAGAGGAGAGAAGAGGAGAGGTAGTAATTACCATGGTGGGGGAGATCATGAAAAGGTGATGAGCAGTGGCCACATCCTAAAAAGCATGATACCTATATTTCCGATGCAAGAAGTCTATACGTTATGGCGACACGGAGAGAAAGACAAAGCTTATCAAAAGAGGTGGTTGCTAAATATGTGGTGGGCCACATGGACATTCAAGGTTCATTAAAATTGAAGATCCGTTCTTCTATCTTACAAGAGTGGAAGGAGAAGGATGCCCAAGATCAAAGACAAGGGGTAGAGATGACACAATTGGGCTTGATAGGACTATGTGGAGATATCACCAACCAAAGTTGTAAGCATTCTCCAAGCATAATACAAAAGCCATCTTCCAAAATTCTTTTAGTATTCCTTTCATTCTCTTAGCGATCTTCATATAAAAGGTTTACTTGAGCTTACAAGATCGTGAAAAATTTGTGAGTAAAGTTTTCAAGTGTCACACGGAGTCTTAGAATACTCTAAGTTCGTAACACTAGACTCTACACTTGTTCAAGCAGTTCTAGTAGATTTCTATATATTTTACATCTTATTTAGCTTTACATATCCTTAGTGTCTTTAGTTAATGATTGTGGACTAAGGTCATGGCATCAGTTGAGGCCATGGGCAAGGTGAAGTGGTGGTAACATTGTAATGAAATTTCCTAAGATGAACGTATGGGATCCTGGAACATAGAGTCACTCTAAAAAAGAGGTAGATAAATATAGTTTGTGTCCAAGAAACCAAAGGGGTAGGTAACAAGGCCCATGATGTGGATGAGTTTAAATTTCCATATTAAGGCAATTTTTAGTAGCATTGATGATTTCACAAAGCCTTCCTTTTTTTTGGGAGATGAATGGAAGTAAAGCTTCAATTTTGGATTTTTCAAAAGATTTTGAGGTAGTAATATGATTGCTAAATTTTGTGTTCAAAAGACAGAGAGCCAAATGGTTACCTTTCACACGTGATAGTTAATAATGTCACAATCCAAAGTAAACCCTAGACGTCACTTGGTATATAGGACCCTGAGAGGCCCTACACAAGGTACTTGAATTATATGCAACACAATAGAATATACAGTAAGACGGGTTAGGTAAGTCAGCTCAAATCATAAAAGAGAGTTTGAACATAAGTGGAGAATCATAATTATGTCTTGACAAGCCCTTTTAAAAAAACATATGATTGGTTGGGGCATAACCCATACACCATGTAAAAATTCTCAATAGTAAAGAATAAAAGCAATAAATGGTCTTCATGGCTTTGCCCTCGGAGTATTAGGACTCTACTGTGCAATAACTATTAGCAATTCAAGCTAGCCATGAGAGGGAGGAGAAAAAGCATCAAACCGTATAATCTGAGATAATATAGGTACAAGTATGCATCATTACAAAATGTACTGTGTTGTAAAAATGGGTAAACATAGACATGATATTATGGTAGGCTTAACACATGTTGTTAGTGTTTAACAGAGGAGAATAGAGTTGTTTAAAGAAGAAAAAGAAAAAAAGGTTTTTATTGATTAATTTGAGACGCAATAAATACATCTTAGTGAACTAAGATGATGTAAATTAATGCTAAAATATCTGCTAAAACTATGTTACTGCTTGCTGAAATTGAGGAACTAATCCTTAACTGTAGCTAACATAGTTTTAGTTACACTAGAAAACTGAAAACAACTAGAAATAAGCAATTTATTCTGGTGTGCACTTCCTCAACATTATTTTTCCCTACGTCATCATCTAGCATGAATTTAGATCATGTACCTTGTTTCTTTGAGAACCATGAGAAACATGTTGAACCAAGGCTAAAATAGTAACCTCAAGTTCCTTCATGTCATCATCTGACCCAACACAATCATTTTCAGAATACCCTTGCAACTTGAAGTTCTGACTTTTACCGAACTTGACATACCTTTTTACTCTTTTTGATGCTTTCATGTGCATTTAACTTGCACAAATCCGAAATCTAGACAAGAGACTTACTGCTTGCAGAATGCCGGGTCTAGTAGGGAGAGAGATACGTGAGACATCCAACCATACTTCTATAACTTGCTTCTTCAACCTTGTCACTACTATCATCTTTAATGATCCTTTTTTTATTCATTGGAGTGTTCATAGGTTTGCAATCTTTCATTTTGGAATTCTTCATTATCTCCCTTATGTATTTCGTTTGACAAATATACATTCAAAGAAAGTAAGACATTTTCCCCAAGTCTGTCATTTCGAACACTTTCTTCATGTCTTCCTTAAATTCATCTATCATTTTAAGGTTGTTTCCTGTTACAAGAAGATCATCAACATAAACTTACATATATAACAACAATAGCATAATCTCTTTTCATAACAAATAGAGAGTTGATTCTCCTAGGATTTTCATAAATCCTTAGACTTGAAAATAATAACAAATTCGACTATACCAAGACCTTGGATCTTGTTTTAAACCATAAAGGATTTCAATATATACACTTTGTCATCATGTCACTTAATAGAATAACCTTGAGGTTTCTCCACATAAATTTGCTCATGTAGAAAACCATTTACAAAAGCATACTTGACATCTAATTGAAAGATTTTGAAACCCTTTCGAGTAGCAATAGATAGTGTTACAACTAGAGTCTAGACCCCAGACGAGACCGGCGTCATTGCCCTCTCGGAGGTCACAGAAAATCCTACCTACGTTATTCTTACTTCGTCTAGGTTAATTTTAGCGGAAAATTTGAAATTTTTTGTTTCTTAATATATATTCTAATCATTCTATTAGATTCATAATTGTTCACCATCAACCATCTAACATTAAGATCATCAAATGAAAGAAATAGTTTAATATAACATTAAATGTATACTTGCCAAAATGGCACCAATACAATATTTAAATAAAATGGAAAGAAAATCTAGTGGAACATACTCCACTAGCTCAATCGTATAACTAATCTAGAATGTAATGGGCTAGCATCCTCGAAATCATGAGGGCCTACCATGTCCGGTTGAATGCTCCGTGTCGGGATAATTTCAGCGTCAACCTATATCTCTAGCGTTCACCTGTGTCTTCACCTGAAATTTTAGAGTTGTATAAGGTTAGTACACACTTGTACTAAGTATATGTATATGCAAGAACACAGCAAGGACATGCATGCGTAAGAATAGCTCTTTTCTAACAACGTTATTATGGAAAGTCAAGTCAGTGGACTTGCAACATTGGGATTAGGAAAGTTGGTGAACTTTCCATATTTGGATTAGGAAAGTGAGAGAACTTTTCAAATTTTTATTAGGAAAGTCATGTCATGAGAGTAACATGCATCATCATACTTTACATATTTCACACAGCATATAACATCTAGTACATATCACATAAAATATTGCATATAGCACATAACATTTTTCATATTATTCGTTCATATGCGATGAGACCTTGGAATCATGGACTTGACATCAAGAATTTCCGAAAATGAAAGCTCAACATATGTGACCTCAACTAGGGAGCCTTCTTTAGCAAACACAGTGTCTGCTTCATTCATTCATACGTACTTCATTTCATTTCATTCATAGGCTAGTGTAAGCACCATCTATACCTAGGATGTAGTTTAAGACTTTCGTCGGGGTCGCTGTGCAATGATCAATAATTACCTAGTGAAATTACTTATGTCTATCTTACCTCTTGATTATCCTATCCTAACATCTTTGGAATCATTCATTTAATTATTTGCATCATTGAGGCTGGACTCATTCATAAATGGGGAACTTTAGCTTAAATTGACATAGATCATGTGAGCATCATGAAATCCAATGCCTTTCCCACACCGAAAAGAGCTGGAATCACTGGCCGAAGTGACCCAAAACATGCTAGCGTACATGAAAATTTAACCCCACCAGATCCCTATGTTGACAATACAGGTTCGAACACTAAGAGATAGAAGGATACCCATACCCGGCATGCCAGACAGTCTCATCTTATAAGAGTTACGTGAATCTCTACCCTTTACAAAAAAAAGCATCACCGCTCATAGCTAGTCTATCGGTGCTCAGTATAAAGTTCTATTACATTCTACTCATCCGTCATGGAAGTTGGCTATCTGTATGAGGACATCATAGATCATCGATGATATCTCATCTCATCATTAGTTTTAAGTGTATTAATATCAATACTTTCAATAGATGTTTATAAAGACTGGTCTCTTCATTAACTTTACACTCTCATAGGTGAGTTGTTTGGTAACATTTACTTAGGCTCATTTGAGCCTGCTCTCATCTTTTACATTAGCCTCAAATAATGTTGTCACCACATTCATTAACATTACAACTTTTGCTCTTCATAATAACTCACCTAATTTTATGTGACGTTCATTTCATCATATACCAATGCAACTTACCATTTAGTGTATTTCATACTCTTACTTAACCCTTCTAGGGTTTCATCATTTCATTGTTCATTTAATCAGTTCTTTGATTATTTTCATCATTTCTTTGTTCATTTCATCATATGCCAATGCACTTGGCCTTTTAGTGTGTTTTACACTCTTACTTAACCTTTCTAGGGTTACATCATTTCATTACATACATCTTAGGTTCACCTATTTTTAGACATATTCTAGAGTTATGGGTCAATACATACAAGCCATGAGGCTTCATTCATTGTTCAATTAAGTGATTCATATTTTCCTAAGATTATGTGGTACAGGACTTATGCATCTTGTATGTATGCCAAGATCTTGATTTCGATCTAAGTACGCATCATTATTCAAGAATATTTAATTCATGTATGGATTATGTGTCAATACGAAATTTGGTTAAGGGAATCCAATATCAAATCCCTTAGAAAAAACTTACATTTTTTAAATTTTGGTCCACACTTCTTGGGGACCCAAGATCGAGCCCCAATACCTTCATTTAAATTTTCCCTTAGTTTTTCTCTACATTTTTCGCTCAATGGGATTGAGAGGATGTAGGATCGAACCCCCACAACCTCATTTTCTTTTAATTTCTTTTCTTTGAACTCTCTCTCCCTTGGCCGATAGGTTGTGGTTTCGGAACCCCACAACCTCTCTTTAATTGCTTTTGAATTTGCCCTCTTGAATCTGCCTAGGAGGTCGTGAGTTCGATTCCCACACCTCCTATTTCTTTTTCTTTCATTTTTCTTTGACTCTCATTGGCTGCCTAGAGGTTGTGGGTCCGATTTCCATGCCTCATATTTCTTTTTATTAATTTTTTTGGTACTTTACTTTTCAGCCAGCACACCCGAGATCGAATCTCCTTGACCCCCATTTCCCTTTCGTGATTTTAAGGCATTATAAGGGTGAGGCTGCGGGTTCGAATCCTGGTGACTTCACCTTATTTTTCAGGCAATTAATTTTCCATATTTGGTCATCTTCATTTAGCCTAAACTAAATATGTAAATTTCTGGAAATTTTCTCACATTTCAGCTCACTTTCATCAATATTTTCACTTGAACTCATAGAGTAAATCGTAGACAATTTAACACGTTTTGGGGTGCGTTTTTCATAGATTCGTTTAGCCAAGAGATTGTTAATTAAATCAGAAAGATTCCATATTTTATGAACATCACGATTTACATAGGTTTATACATGTAAAATGACAACCATAACGTTACACATATTGGAACCTCAAGCCAAGACCCTAGTCATCGTCACATTCTTGCACACACATGCACATAGTTGTGACAACACATAGGTTGTCATTCATACGATTTCAAATACACACACATAAACATATTCATCATGGAAACACAACATACACCTACATTTACCATCAATTGAACCCAACCTATGAATCATTCGTAGCTAGTGACGATGACATGCAACATGGAAGAACCCTTGTTTTCGGACTGAATAATCTTACCCTTAAGGGGTCTCTTGGGAAAGGTACCAAGAGAAAAGAGAAACCATACCCTTTTGATGTTACACCCTTGACTTGCTTCCCAAAAACTTCACCCAAAATCACGTCCAAGTCCCCGAAATGTCAACACCACTCGATGGACAACCTCCCTTTGCCTAACATGTGATTAACGTTTGTTTTCTTGTATTTTCGTGTGAGTTGTTCAAGTGTGAAGAACTTGGTTTATTTTTATGTTCTTGAAAGTTACTTTGGCAAAGAGAGATCGTGAATGAGAGTGATAGAGACGTGAGAGACAGGGATGAGCGTGGGAGAGAAGAGTTTTCTTAGGCTTAGGAGTCTAGTTTATGACTTAGTCAAATAAGGTTTTATTTAATTATTGAAAATCTGATTTCCTTTTATTTTATATAAGCTAATAAATAATAAATATAAAATTTCATTAATTTACCATTATAAATTAAAAACAAATTTAATTCATTGCTTCCACCTGGGTTCGAACCCGAGTGAAGAAAGACTTCACTTCAAGGGCCAATTTTTGGAAATCTCCCCAAAAATACCCCTCCACCTTATTAAATAAATAATCAATTATATATGTAGGGTAATTACGATACTACCCTTATCTTGGAAAAAGACCATTTTACCCCTAGACCCTCCAAACGTAAGATTTTCCCTTTTTAAATCAAGTAAAAGACTCATTCAAGTAAATCTTCATATTCGAGAGCCCTAAATGGCTGGACCAAACCTTTTCTAGATCAACTAACTCCCCAAGTTAGTTGGCTTGGCCGTAGCAAGGGTTCAGAGGTCTGGTTCAACACGCATCAATCTGTGTGAACGCGGTCTAATCATAGGAATTTTAGAGACATTAAGCATTACTTATCTTATACATTTTTAGGGTTTTTACATTATCCCCCCCTTAGGATCATTCATCACCGAATTACACTACTAGTTACATCGCGTAATACCAAACAGATCATAATAAGTTATTATACACAATCAAGCAATATCAACAAAGAATAGAGAGATAACAGAACATAGACTTAAGAGTAGGTAGTCTAACCTCCAGAGCTGAAAATGTGGGGGTAAAGGGATTTTATATCGGCCTCCGCCTCCCACGTAGCACCATCAACAAGATGATTCCTCCACAATACCTTCACTGTGGCAATCTCTTTGTTCCTCAGCTGTTTGAACACTCTGTCTAAAATATCAACAGGTACCTCCTCATAGGACAAATTTTCATCAACCCCCAAACCTTCAATAGGTAGAATTGATGTTGGATCACCTAGCTACTTCTTTAACATAGAGACATGAAAGATCGGATGAATAGAAGCTAGCTCCGCAAGCAATGCCAACTCATCCTCCACCTCATCCACATGCTGTAGTATCTTATATGCCCCAACATACCTTGGAATCAACTTCCCCTTCCTGCCAAACCTCATCACCCCCTTCATAGGTGATATCTTTAAATAGACCTGGTCACCAACATCAAACTCTAATGGCAATTTTCTATTGTCAGCATAAGACTTCTGCCGACTATAAGGAGTAGCCATCCTGTCCCTAATCACTCTAACCTTCTCTAAGGCATAATGAATGATATGTGGACCCAAAATGAATGACTTTTCAACATCAAATCACCCAATTGTATACCTATGCCTCCTACCATACACTGCCTCAAATGGTGCCATCCCAATGCTGGAGTGATAACTATTATTATACGAGAACTCTATCAAAGTCAGATGGTTGTCTGAACTACCCTTGAAGTCAATCATACATGCCTCAACATGTTCTCCAATGTTTAAATGGTGAGATCTGCCTGCCCATCAGTATTAGGATGAAAGAGAGTACTAAGCTTCACTTGCATGCCGAAGTTCCTCTAGAATGATCTCCAGAAATGTGAAGTGAACTGAGCTCCTCTATTTAAAATGATAGACAAAGGAATCCCATGCCATATCACAATCTCATTAATGTAGAGTTCCTCATAATCCTCGGCTTTGTAAGTAGACTTCACAGGGATAAATTGGGCGGACTAACTCATCCTATCTACAATAACACATATGGAATCATGTTGTCTCCTAGTCTTCGAAAGACCAACTACGAAGTCCATATTAATCTCCTCCCATTTCCAAGTCGGAACCTTAATAATCTGAGTAAGAACGCCAGGCTTAAGATGTTCTGCCTTAACCTGTTGACAGTTAGGACACTTGGCCACATATTCTGCAATGTCCTTCTTCATGCCATCCCCCCAATAGATCTGCTTTAGATCATGATACATCTTGGTGGAACCTGGATATATGGAATATCTGGAACCATGTGCCTCTGCAATGATTTTGGTCCGCAAATCATCCATATCTGGTACACACAACCTGTCTTGGTACCTATGTATGCCGTCATCTCCCAAACCAACACTAAGTCCTTCAGTTCCATCAACACAGGATCAAGATGCTAGCCCTCCTTGACTTCAACTACTAAGGATGATTCAAAACTAGGATGAACTGAAACACCCCCACTAGTAGAGGCAACCAACCGCACACCCAGTCTTGCCAATCTACGTATATGTTTCACCAATTCCTTCTTCTCACCCTCAACGTGGGTTGTACTTCCCATGATCATCCTACTCAAAGCATCAGCTACAACATTACCCTTACCTGGATGCTAGTGGACATTAATGTCATAGTCCTTCAACAACTCCAGCCATCTCCATTGACGTAGATTTTACTCCCTTTGTGTGAACACGTACTGGAGACTTTTGTGGTCTGTGAACACATCCTTATGCACTCCATACACGTAGATCCTCTACAATTTTAGTGCAAACACCACCGCTGCCAACTCCAGGTTATGAGTGGGATAATTCTTCTCATGAACCTTGAGTTGTCTGGATGCATAATCTATAACCTTACTTCCCTGTATAAGAACACAACCCAAACCAACCCTAGATGCATCACAATAAACAGTGTAATTCTCACCCTACTTTGGCAAAGTAAGCACCAGGGATGAAGTAAGTCTATCCTTGAGCTCCTGGAAACTCTTCTCAAAAGCCTCCGTCCATTCAAACTCGGCCTTCCTTTTAGTAAAAGTTGTCAGTGAGGCAGCAATGGAACAAAAAGCCTCCACGAACATGCGATAATAACCAGCCAATCCCAAGAAGCTACGAATATCTATGGGATTTAGAGGTTTTGGCCAGTTCTTAAAAACATTCAGTCTTTCTCGGATCTGCCTGCACACCTTTGTCGAACACAACATGACCTAGGAATAAGCCATAATTCACACTTGCTGAAATTGGCATACAACTGATGTTTTCTAAGTACCTACAAAGTTAGTATCAAATGTTGTTCATGCTCTTCATTGTTCTTAGTGTAGATGAGAATGTCAACAATGAATACTATGATGAAAGATTAAGGGTATTCATGGACGAATCTATTCATTAGATCCATAAATGCAGCAGGTGCATTTGTGAGACCAAATGACATAACTAGAAACTATAATTGACCATAACGGGTACGAAAGGCTGTCTTTGGAACATCTTCATCCCTAACCCTGAGCTTATGGTACCCTGAATGAAGATCAATGTTTGAGAAGAAACTAGACCCTTGAAGTTGGTCAAACAAGTCATCTATTCTGTGAAGTGGATGCCTATTCTTGATAGTGACATTGTTGAGCTGTCAATAATCGATACACATTCTAAGGGTTCTATATTTCTTTTTCACAAACAACACGGGAGCGCCCCAAGGGGAGATGCTCGGCTGAATGAAACCCTTATCAGTGAGATCTTTTAACTAGAGCTTCAACTCTTTGAGTTCAGCTGGAGCCATTCTGTAAGGAGGAATTGAAATTTGCTTAGTATCAGGTTCTAAGTCTATGCCAAAGTCAATCTATCAAGGGGGAGGAACTCTAGTCAAATCATCAAGAAATACATCTTGGAACTCATTCACTACATGCACTGAGTCCATGGAATGAACGTCATGATCTAAATCATTAACACTCACAAGATGTCATAATAAACCCTTGGACTTTATTTTATT
This sequence comes from Solanum chilense, assembly GCA_032847665.1. Classification (NCBI taxonomy): domain Eukaryota; kingdom Viridiplantae; phylum Streptophyta; class Magnoliopsida; order Solanales; family Solanaceae; genus Solanum; species Solanum chilense. The sequence continues at coordinate 9,954,310 of CM064974.1, read as the reverse complement.
GGATTTAAGGTTCGAAATAAAGGAATTAGGATGACTCGAGTTGTACCCCTCCCAGACTAGCTCTTCTTCATTAGGGAAACGAAATCTCACAACCCTACTATGAAAATCCATGCAAGCATGACAACTATAAAGCCATTCCATGCCAAGAATAACAACAAAATCATGCATTGGTAACTCAACCAAGTTTATAGACAGAGTCTTACCACATAAAACTATTGGGCAATCTTTTTATACTCTATTAGTCATTACATTTTCTCCTAAAGGTGTACGAACCACTATAGGATCATGCATAACTTCAAGAAATATCTCAAAAGTGAGAGCAATCAAAGGAGTTACAAAGGAAAGCATAGACCGTGGATCAAGGAAAGCATAAAGAGAAGTTGACAATACTTGCAGCATACAAGTGACCACATCAGTGGATTTCTCCTGCTCCTCTCTGCCCTTCCGGGCATAGAACCTGTTCCTCTTAGGAGACTCGGCTGCTGCTGCATCCTGACCTATGTTGAGCATTACCTCCAACCTGACCTCTATTCTGTGGGTAGTCCCTAACCATGTGGCTACTCTTACTGCAACCGAAGCTGGCATTAGTGCCCTGTCTGTAATCTCCAATGTGAGCACGACCACACTTAGCATAGTTTTTTTGGACGCTGCATCTCAATTCTATTGCCCTTCATGTGCTCGGGTCTGCTTCCTCTAGGTGTTGTACTCCTTTGAGAGTTAGAGTTCCTTTAACTCTGTTGTCCCTTTGAAACAGGGCTGCTCACGGATGCCAAAATTGTTTATGTGGCCTCCATGGCTGGGACCTGCCTGATCTTGAGGCTTAAGCCTCCTAGCATCATGAATATACTTTTTCTTGCGGCTGTCCTCTACCTGCTGGACATGCACCATCAACCTTGAGAGGTCCATGTTATCATGGATCATCACAAACCGACACTTCTCCTCCATATCTCCGTTGATTCCTGTGAGGAACCTGCTCATCTCATCCCCGAGGTTAGATACAAGGGAAGTATCATAAGAGGACAACTTAATAAGCTTCAGCGAATACTCCTTGACTGTCATGGATCCCTACTTAATGTTGATAAAGTCCTCAACCTTGGCCTCCCTCATCTCTCTGGGAAAGAATCTCTCAAGAAATGCTGTCTTAAACAGCTTCCATGTGATCGGATCTCCGCCCAAAACTCGACTATTTTGCCATATCTTGTACAAAGTATGTGCAATATCCTTGAGTTGATAGGAAGCAAACTCTGCTTTCTTAGTATTTGTGGCACCCATAGCCACCAATATCTTATGCACCTCCTTCAAAAACTCCTGGGTATCCTCCGAAGTCTTAGACCCTGTGAAAATAAGAGGATTCATCCTCATAAAGTCTCTCAGCCTCTCAGCCATACTATGAAGCGGTGGGTTCTCCCTATGAATATTCTGCCGGTTGGCCTGTTCAGTGATGGCTAGGTCCTGCATAATGATGGATTGTGCCATCTAGCTAGAGATTCCATCACCTCAGCATCAGTCAACCCAGCTGGGTTAACCGGCATAGCCACTCCTTCGACTGGAGCCTAGGGTGGAACTTGATTGTCCCCAGCAGCTGCTCCTCCTCTCCTCTATCCAATGGTTCTCCTAGTATTCATTTTCTAGAATAACAACAAGGATTGATGTTATACACGCTCATAACATCAAGAAATAAGACATTAGGAAAAGGCACGATGATATCAAAAGAAGGGAAATTTTCCTACGCATCAATCAGTCTCTAATTCAGGATAGTGGTGCACTTCACTACCATGACATAAAAACTACTCAATATGGTTGATGTGAACTTATTATCCTCAAAATTTAACCTATTGCTATGATACCAACTTTTTCACGACCAGAGTCTAGACCAAGACGAGACCGGCGTCATTGACCTCTCAGAGGTTGCATACAAGCCTACTTACGTCATTCTTACTTCGTCTAGGTTAATTTTAGCAGAAAATTTAAAAGTTTTGTTTTTTAATATACATGCTAATCATTCTATTAAATTCATAATTGTTCACCATCAACCATCTAACATTAAGATCATAAAATGAAAGAAATTGTTTAATATACCATTATATGTATACTTGCGAAAATGGCACCAATAAAATATCTAAAGAAACTGGAAAGAAACGCTAGTGGAACATACTCCACTAGCTCAATCCTATAAATAATCTAGAATGTAATGGGCAAGCATCCTCGAAATCATGAGGACCTACCAACTCCGATTGAATTCTCCGCGTTCGGATAGTTTAAACGTCAACCTGTAGCTCTAGCGTTCGACTGTGTCTACACCTAAAATTGTAGAGTTGTGTAGGGTTAATATACACTTGTACTAAGTATATGTGTATGCAAGCACACACCAAGGACATGCATGAGTAAGAATAGCTCTTTCTAAACAACATTATTATGGAAAGTCAAGTCAGTCGACTTGCCAAATTGGGATTAGGATTGTTGGTGAACTTTCCAAATTTAGATTAGGAAAGTGAGAGAACTTTTCAAATTTGGATAAGGAAAGTCATGCCATGAGAGTAACATGCATCATCATACTTTCATATTGCACACAACACATAATATCTAGCACATAGCATATTGCATATAACACATAACATTTTTCATATTATTCGTTCATATGCCATGAGACCTTGGAATCATGGACTTGACATCAAGAATTCTCTAAAATTAAAGCTCAACATATGGGACCTCAACAAGGGAGCCTTCTTTAGCAAACACAGAGTCTGCTTCATTCATTCATACGTACTTCATTTCATTTCATTCATAGGCTAGTGTAAACACCAGCTATACCTAGGATGTAGTTTAAGACTTTCATCGGGGTCGCTGTGCAATGATAAAAAATGACCTAGTGAAATTAATTAAGTCTATATCACCTCTTAATTATCCTATTCTAACACCTTTGGAATCATTCATTTAATTATGTGCATCATTGAGGCTGGACTCATTCATTAATGGGGAAATTTAGCTTAAACCGACATAGATCATGTAAGAATCATGAAATCCGATGTCTCCCCTACACCGAAAAGAGGTGGAATCACCGGCCAAAGTTTCCCAAAACATGCTAGCATACATGGGAATTTAACCCCGCTCGATCCCTATATTGACAGTATAGGTTCGAAGACTAGGAGATATAAGGAGACCCATACCCAGTATGCAGGATAGTCTCATCTTATAAGAGTTACATGAACCTCTTCCCTTTGTGAATGAAAGCATCAACGCTCATAGCTAGTCTATCGGTGCTCAGTATAAAGTTCTATTACATTCCGCTTATCCTCCATGGAAGTTGGCTTCTAGTATGAGGAGATCATAGATCAATAGATTATATCTCATCTCCTCATTAGTATTAAGTGTATTAATCTCAATACTTTCATTAGATGTTTATAAAGACTGGTCTCTTCAATAACTTTACACTCTCATAGGTGAGTTGTTTGGTAACATTTTATTAGGCTCATTTGAGCCTGCTATCATCTTTTACATTAGCCTCAAATCATGTTGTCACCACATTCATTAACTTTAGCACCTTTTATCTTCATAATTACTCACCTAATTTTATGTGACGTTCATTTCATCATATGCCAATGCAACTTGCCAATTAGTGTGTTTCACACTCTTACTTAACCCTTCTAGGGTTTTATCATTTCATTGTTCATTTAATCATTTCTTTATTTATTTCATAATTTCTTTGTTCATTTCATCATATGCCAATGCACTTGGCCATTTAGTGTGTTTTACACTCTTACTTAACCCTTCTAGGGTTACATCATTTCATTGCATACATCTTAGGTCACCTATTTTTAAACGTATTCTAGAGTTATGGGTCTACATACAAGCCATGAGGGTTCATTCATTGTTCGTTTAAGTGATTCATATCTTCCTAAGATTATGTGGTACAAGACTTATGCTTCTTGTATGTATGCCAAGATCTCGATTTCGATCTAAGTAGGCAACATTATTCTTGAATATTTAATTCATGCATGGCTTATGTGTCAATACGGGATTAGGGCAAGGGAATCCGAATAAAATCCCTTAGACAACACTTTATTTTGGTCCACACTGCTTGGAGACCCAAGATCGAGCCCCAATACCTTCATTTTAATTTTCCTTTAGTTTTTCTCTTCATTTTTCACTCAATGGGATTGAAAGGATGTTGGATCAAACCCCCACAACCTCATTTTATTTTAATATCTTTTATTTGAACTCTCTCTTCCTTGTGCAGATGTTGTTGGTTCGAACCCCCACAACCTATCTTTAGTTGCTTTTAAAATTTCCTCCTTGAATATTCCTAGAAGGCCTAACACGTGATTAAAGTTTTCTTTCTTGTAATTTCGTGTGAGTTCTTCAAGTTTGAAGAACTTGGTTTATTTGTATGTTATTAAAAGTTAATTTGGCATAGAGAGATCGTGAATCAGAGTCATAGATTTGTGTGAGAGAGAGATAAGCGTGGGAGAGAAGAGTTTTCTTAGGATTAGGAGTTTAGTTTATGACTTAGTCCAATAAGGTGTTATTTAATTATTGAAAATCTGATTTACTTTTATTTTAAATCAGACAATAAATAATAAATATAAATTAATTTCATTAATTTACCAACTTAAATTAAAAACAAATTTAATTCATTGCTTACACCTAGGTTCGAACCCTGGTGAAGCAAGACTTCACTCCAAGGGACAAGTTTTGGCCCTCTCTCCTCAAAATACCCCTCCACCTTAATAATTAAATAATTAATTATATATGTAGGGTATTAAGAGACTACCCTTAGCCTAAAAAAAGACAATTTTACCCATAGACCCTCCAAACCTAAGATTTTCCCTTTTTTTAAGTCTGGTAAAGACTCATTCGAGTAAATCTCCATATTCGAGAGACCTACATGGCCATAGAAAGGGTTAAGAGGTCTGGTTCTACGTGCATCAATTCCTGTGAACCCAGTCTAATCGTAGGCATTCTAGACACATTAAGCATTACTTATCTTATACATTTTTAGGGTTGTTACAACTAGTAACAACCTTATAGTATCAAGCCTAGCAAATGGAGCAAAGGTTTCTGAATAATCAACTCCAAAAATTTGTGAGTAACCTTTCACAAGAAGTTTTGCCTTGAGATTGTTCAGAGATCCACAACATTCAATTTTGTGGGATAAACCCACTTCACACGAATGATCTTCCTATGTTGTGGTTTTTCGACAAGCTGCCATGTCTTACTCTTCTCAATCATTGCAAGCTCCTCCTCCATTGCAGCTTTCCAGTTTGGATAGAAAACTGCTTTTTCAAATCCAGAAGGATCTAAAATTGTCAAATTGCATCTCTGGTTATGTTAGAGAGGGACTGTTTCTCTCACAGGTTGATCATCAATATTCTCATCTGAATCTAGTAGATTTCTTGTGCTTCTGGTTAAATTCTTCCAAGTTCTATTGCTCATTCTCCATAATAAAACACATCTCTGCTTACCATTATTTTATCTGTTGGAGACTGAAAAATTATTTAAGCTTTGGAGATTGTACTATAAATAACAATGACTCCACATTCAACTTTCTTATCTAACTTGTCCCTCTCAACCCGTGGAATATGAGAGAAACAAAAATAACCAAACATTATTAAGTTTTCTAAGGACATCTTATACCTGTGCCATGCCTCAAAAGTTGTCTTTTCCTTCACAGCTTTTGTAGAAAATCTGTTCAACAAAAGAACAACAGTGTTAGCTTCTTCTGCACAGGTCCTTCTTATACAATAAGCATCTCAACATCTCCATTATCGATCTTTTCTTCCATTAACTGACACCATTTCGCTGTGGAGTATATGGAATAGTAATTTGATACTTAATTCCTACATTTCACAAAATTTTTCAAAGTCAATCAGATGTGTACTCGGTACCATCACCTGATCTAAACATTTTAATCCTGCAACCACTTTGATTTTCTACCAAAGCTTTTAATTTCGAGGACACTTCAGGTACTTCAGGTTTGAACTTGAGAAAATAAATCCAACACAATTGAGTCATATAATCAATGAATGCTATAAAATATTTACTTCCGTTAAGAGAGCAGTCATTTGTGGTCAACAAAACAAAAATCAGTATGGACTAACTGAAACTTCAGTGATGCTCTCCACGTTGCCTTGGATAAAGGCATCCAACTTTGCTTTCCTAATTGACATGTGCTGCAAGCTGCGTGTTCAGCCTGGATAAATGTTAGTCCTCGAACCATATCTTTCTTTAGCATGTACCATAGTGACCTATGATAAAAATGTTTGAGTCTCTTGCTCTATATATTAGTTGTCATCTCCTAGCACGGATACACAACCTATTTTTCCTCCATTGAATCAAAGGAAAAACTCTTTCCTCTCATTTTAACTTGATGCATTTGTTGGCTCTTTGGATCAAATATCACACACTTATTGTCCTCTAATGTAAGCTTAAACCATCCTCCAAAATTTGCCCTACGCTCAACAAATATTGATAAAGTTCAAGAACATAAAGTACATATGAGATTAACTTTGTACCTGAGTAGATTTCAATAGCTACTGTGACTTTCCCGTTGGATGGAAGGTAATCTGCGTTATCACCCTCACCAAGTTTAAGACCTTCATGCCTCAAATTCTTTCATCTTCATAATATTCCATTTTCAGAAATTCCTATATTTCCTTAGGAAATTTAAGTGTCATGATTCGAGAAAATATAGTAGGAGATACTGCGGCATACAATGGTGGAATTATAATTTATAATGGGATTCAAAATCAAAAAAATAAACACACAAAGTAGTCAAAGAAGTTTGACAACTACTATATATACCTAAAAATAATTTTAAACATGTATAAATCATATATATTTTTTGCCGAAGGGGTTTCCGATGAACCCCTTCATTGAAAGGTGGCACTAGCACTGGAGGCATAGAGGCATGCCTTCGCCTTCGTGTTCCTAGTTTTCATCTGTTTGTCTGTTTTAATCAGAGCCGTTGTAGGATTGCCTAGTAAAGGATGAACTTCATAATCCTCCTCTACTTCGTCCCAGTGATCCCATGCATCCAATGTAGGCTTCCATCATAACAGGCCAAACCTGATAGTTTCTCCATCGAAAGATCATGAAGTCCTAAAAGACTGTGCTGTCATTATGAAACCTTAATTAGAAGAATCCCTAAAGTTAATGAGCTTAAATACTGGTGACTATGCTAGAATGGCATATGAACGTTTGGATGCTAGCCTAAAGTCCTAAAGTCACTGCTCACAAGAAAGAAGGAAAAACCGACATTTTTAATTATGATGTATGCCCACTTATTGTAACGACCATTTTCGGTCGTTTTGATCACTAGAACTTTTTATGTTAGAAAATGCCTTCCGATAGATTTAAGTGGGTGTTTTGAACTATTCATAATTATTTTTATGAAATTAGTAGGGGTAGTTTTGAATAATTTATTTAGTTGAGGGTAAAGAAAAGTAACATTAGAAGTAAGGTGGATCACTTTTATTATTTTTATAATTGGTTATTTATAATAATTAGGGCAAAGAAATAGTTTGCTAAACAAAGAAAAAAAATAAACGGAAGAGAAGAACAACGAAAAGGAGGCAAAATGTAAAGGGACGACATAATTGTCGAGGTAAAAACGCATATGCATATGTAAATTTGATGAATAATGTAGATATAGAATTTATTATTATTATATTTTATATGGGCAGATTGTGTGCATATAGTTGCAGTGCATATAAGATTGTTTCTTTTGTTATAGTGGAGAGAGAGTAGTGGATATATATATATATATATATATATATATATATATATATATATATATATATATATATTTGAATAGGTGGAAATCATGTTATTGTTTTAATATTATTTGAGTTTGATAAGAAGTAGTTAAAGTCAATATTGTTGAGGTTGCATGTTGTTACTACAATGTGTATTTGTCTTGTGAAATTGTGGAATGGAAAATTGTTAGGTAATTAGTGGTCATTAATTATTCAATAATTAGGAGTTATGATTTGAAAATCATAAGATACTTTAGAATTAAAATGCTAGCCATCAATTTCATTTATCATGTGTTTGCTGTCACTGGTTACCCTGGCTTAAAAATTGAATAAAAATATTTTTCTATCATATTATAAATTAAATTTAACATATTGTGATAGGTAATTATATATAAGGTGTAGTATATTATATGAATTACATTAAAGTTATGCTAATGGAAGTAATTAACGTTTACTTAGGGAGTTTTTGGGTCTAGGCTAGAAGTAGAATAATATGGATGGTTATAGGCTTGTTAACTTACAAATTATGCATATATATTTGATAGATTGAAAGGTTCAAAGCATTGAGGAAAGGAAAAGCATTGAAGAATTAGTTGCTTGACTTTGGTTCTTCGCTGGAGGTAGGTTATGGTTTATGCTATTCGATAGTAAACTTTTAATAGTGACTGATATGCATTGAATGATATTGTGAAGTTTTCTATGTACTTGATTGTGTGATTGTGTGTCTTGGTTGTGTGTTTTGTAATTGGTCTGAAATCCCGAGACCGTGGAATGTATAATCTTAAACCATCTCTATCAAAGTGATGCCTTGAATAAAGAAAGCTCGATGAAATATTATTAACGAATGGAGAAGTGGTGATACTTAATGATAAACTAATGATATTATTGGATCGGAGTGTCACGTTCCGACACGGTATTCATGGATTGAAGTGTCACGTTACGAAACGGTATTCTTGGATCGGAATGTCACGTTCCGACATGATATTCTTGGATCGGAGTGTCACGTTCCGACACGATATTCTTGGATCGGAGTGTCACTTTCCGACACGATAATATTGAAGCAAAAATATGTTGAATTAATGGAAGATACTCAATCTCAAAGAACTCAACTCCCAAAATGGTTTGGTTTAGAGGCATGAGTCCTCATGTGTGATGCTGATATCATTGACTTATTATTAGCTTACTTTAATGTTGTTGATACTTGTTCATGTTGTTTGTTGTTTATCACCTGTTAAGTGCTATAGTTGAGTTCATACTATTATTTATTGTATATTAGTTCCTATTTTGGGTAGGCCGATGATATCTACTTAGTACATGTTGCCCCCGTACTGAGTCCTACTTGTGTTTTTCTTTGTTTTCCTTTTATGAAATGCAGCGAGTGTACCTATGACTTCAGATTTCCCTCAGCTCTAGCCAGCCTCCCGCATATCAAGTTCCAGGGTGAGCTATTCATTCAAGCTCGTGGTGGATTCTTTCTGTCATGACATGATTTCCTATACTTTCGGACACATACTATTTTATTCATTTATTTTGGTGTCTTTGATACTCTTAGACTTAATAATTAGAGATTAGATGTCCTTGTTGTGATGACTTTCAGGTTTTGGGAAACGATAGTTAATAAATTTTGGAGCTTCCGCAATATTTTGTTATACGCAGTTGAATTATTGGTACATGTTGGGATTTGAATTTCTTGGTTCGTCCACCTAGGTAGTTAAATGTGGATGCCACTCATGACTCGTTTTGGGTCGTGACACTTATATGTGTAAATGAATGTTTGGATTTATAGACAATGAAAGTGAATTATTAAAATTAAACAAAGCATCATATCAATAAATATTTCTTTAGAAAAGCAAGCAACCATTGTTTTAGTAGTAGACAATATAGTTATGAGTACATCATACCATTTCTTTTCCTTTTGGCTTTTCATTGCATAATAAGGACATCATTCCAGTATAGCCACCAGAATTTATGGTCATTCATTTTACGGCTTCTACAAAGTACGGTTTCACAATGGTAGCACAGGACTTCGTGATCTTTTGATGGAGAAAGCTATCAAGTTTGAGCTGTTACTATTAAAGGCTGGATGCATATGATTTCAAGGAGGCAGTAGAAGAGGATTATGAAGTCATTCCTTTATCAGACAATACTACAATGGCTCAGAATAAAACTGACAAAGAGAAGAAAACCAGGAAGTCGAAGGCAAAGGAATTCCTCTATGTCGCTAGTGACGGAACCACCTTACAATAAGGGGTTCAACGAACCCCTTTTGTGTAAAATTATATGATTTATACACAGTTAAAATAATCTTTTAGGTATATATATTTTATGTCGAACCCCTTTGGCTACTTTGTGTTTCTATGTTTTTAGCTTTTGAATCTCTTTATTGAAAATTTAGGTTGCGCCACAGTATGACGCAATATCTCCTATTATTTTTTCAAGACTTTTAACACTTAAATAAACTAAGGAAATAAGGGAATTTCATAAAAATGAATATTATGGAGATGAAATATTTTGAGGCATAAAGGTCTTAAACCCGGTGAGGTAATTTGAAATTCAAAAAATTAAGAAATCTGAGACAATTAAAGAGCACTTAGATAAACTTATTAGTGAGGTCAATAAGGTAAAGTTAGTTTGTGCTGAACTTTTTCGGTACAAGGATTGTACAAAAAATCCTTGTTACTTTACCTGATAAGTTTGAATAAATAATTGATTTATTGGAAAATACAAAAGATCTGTCAAACATTACTTTGGCGGAACATTTAAACTACTTGCAAGATCAGCAACAAAGAAGAATGATAAAGAACAAAGGGACTATTGAAGGAGTTCTAAAAGCAAGTCATAAATTCAATGTTTGAGGCAAAGTTAGAAAGTAGAACATAAAGAAGATCTATGCTACGTCAACATAAGCTACTGTAACTGATAGCAATTCTAGCAATGATAACAAAGGTGGAAAATATCCACCATGTCAGCATTATGGTAAGAGAAATCATCCACACTTCAAATATTGGAAAAAACCTCATAAGAGATACAGAAAGTTTCATAAAGTTGGTCATGCTGAGATTATTTGCAAAAAAGAAAGACCACAATAATTAAATGGATACCAAATTGCAGACGAACAAGAAGAATATCAATTATTTGTTACCATTTGTTTCGCAAGTAGAAGTTTAAGTGAAAGCTGGTTAATTGATAGTGATTGTACAAATCATATGAATCATCATGAGGAGATTTCAGAGATCACACAAATATGTAATCTCTGAAATCAGAATTGATAATGGAGATTACCTGCAGCCAAAAGGAAAGGTACAATAGCTATTGAAGGCTAATCAGATACAAAGTTAATCTCATATGTACATTATGTTCCTGAACTTGATCAAAATTTATTGAGCATAGGGAAACTTTTGGAGAATTGTAATAAACTTTTGTTTGAGGACATGAAGTGTGTGATATTTGATCTAAAGGGCCAAAAAATATGTCAAGTTAAAATGAGAGGACAAAACTTTTCCTTTTATTCAATGGAGGAAAAATTGGTGGCCTATCCGAGCCAAACGCTGATAACAAATATATAGAAAAAGAGACTAGGAAATTTCCATCACAGGCCACTCTTCTACATGCTGAAGAAAGATATCATTCCAGCACTACCACTTATAGAGGATGAACACGCAGCTTGCAACACATGTCAATTGGGAAAGTAAAGTAGGATGCCTTCTTCCATGATAGACTGGAGAGCATCAGTGAAGCTTCAATTAGTCTATACCGATTTTAGTGGACCACATAGGACTACTCTCTTAATGGAATTAAATATTTTGTAGCATTCATTAATGATATGAAATGATTCTGTTGGATTTATTTTCTCAAGTTCAAATCTGAAGTAACTGAAGTGTTCTCGATATTCAAAGATTTAATAGAAAATTAAAGTAGTTGCAGGATTCAAATAGTTCGATTAGATAGTGGCACTGCGTACACATCTGATTGATTTGAAAAGTTTTGTGAAAATTCAGGAATTGAGCATCAACTCACTGTTTCATATACTCCACAAAAAATGTTGTCAGTGAAAGGAAGAACTGATCGATAATGGACATGTCAAGATGCTTATTATATGATAAGGGCTTACAAGAAAACCTATGGGGAAAAGCACCTAACAAGACTATTTTTTTTGCTGAACATGTTGCAACAAAATGCGTGAAGGAGAAGACACCTTTTGAGTCATAGCACGAGTATAAGCCGTCCTTACAAAATGTTATAAACTTCTGTTGTTTGTGTATATCTCATATTCCACAGGTTAAGAGGGACAAGTTAGATAAGAATGCTGAATCTGGAGTCTCTATTGATCATAGTACATCTCTAAAGCTTACAGAATTTTTCAGCCTTATATAGGAAAAATTATGGTAAGCATACATGTATTTTTTTTTTATAGAGAATGAGAAATGGGACGGGGAAGAAGTTACAAGAAAATTATCACAAGAAATCTACAAGATTCAGATGAGAACATTGATGATCAACTTGTGAGAGGAACAAGGCCCCTCTATGACATATACCAGAGATGCAATGTGGCCATTTAGAGCCTTCTAGATTTAAAGAAGCAATTTCATATACCAAGTAGAAAGCTGCAATGTCGGAGGAGTTTGCAATGATTGAGAAGAGCGAGACATGGCAACTTGTGGAAAAATCACAACTTAAGAAGATCATTGGTTGTGAAGTGGGTTTATCGCACGAAATTGAATGTTGATGGATTTATTAAGAATCTCAATGAAAGACTTGTTGTGATATGTCAATCATAAATAATGGGAGTTGATTATTCAGAAATCTTTGCTCCAGTTGCTAGGCTTGATACTATAAGGCGGTTACTAGTTATTGCTACTCAAAAAGGTTGGAAAATCTTCCAATTAGATGTCAAGTCAGCTTTTTAAATGGTTTTCTACGGGAGAAAAATTATTTGAAGCAACCTCAATATTTTTATGTAATGGAACATGACAACAAAGTGTGTCTATTGAAGAAAACCCTTAATTGTTTAAAACAAGCTCCCAGGGCTTGGAACAGTTGAATTGATAATCACTTGTAAGGCTTAGATTTTGTGAAAAGCCTACACGAATCAACTCTATTTGATAAAAAAGAGATTTTGGTATTGTGGTTATATCACTTTATGATGATGATATTCTTGTTACAGGAAACAACCTTGAAATGATACATGAATTCAAGGTTGAGATGAATAAAGTGTTCCAAATGAAAGACTTGGGAAAAATGTCTTACTTTCTTGGAATGTAGATTTGTAAAATCCACAATGAAGAAGTTCAATATGGAATATTTCAAACCTATGAACACTCCAATGTATCAGAAAGAAATGTTGATTAAAGATGATAGTAGTGACAAGTTTGACCAGGCAAGTTATAGAAGTATGGTTGGATGTCTCGTGTATCTCACTACCATGAGACCGGACATTCTGAAGGCAGTAAGTGTCTTGTCTATATTCCTGAATTTTGCAAGTGAAATGCACATGAAAGTACCAAAAAGAAGAATAAGGCATGTCAAGGAATTTGGACTACGGTGTAAGGTTCAGGAAAAGTCAAAAGTTCAAGTTTCAAAGGTGTTCTGATAGTGATTGGGCTGTGTCAGATGGTGTCATGAAAAAGCACTTCAAGTTATTATTTTAGCCTTAATTCAGGATGTTTTTCATGGTGATCAAAAAGCATGGTATCGAGGCGTAGTCAACTGTAAAAACTGAATTTACAGCCGTTGTTGCAACTGTTAATCAAGCTTTTTGGGTAAGGAAGATTATGTTATATCTTTATCTTGAACAACAAGAAATCACGTGTTTGTGGATAATCAGGCAGCCATAGCGATTTCTCATCGCTTCTCTACTTTGGGTGTGCCTTTTTATCTCATAACTAGAAATTTTCTTTCTGTCTTTTCTCAATCAAACACCATTTTCCCTCTTGAACTGGTAAGTTTTTCAAGAATTCTTTCAAGTACTTTTTTATATTAATAATATTCTTGTATTGATGTTTGTTAAGAACACTGGTTGCAATAATATTTTTGGCGTATTGTTATTTATCAAGGTTTTTGAATGAAAAATAAATTCTCCAAAACATTATTTTTGAAACTTTTTAAAATTATTATTTTATCAGAAGTGATATATTTTGTTGAAATGATTTTTTTAATATTTATTAATATAATGTTCAATTTCACTTGCATATTCAAATATTAAAAACAAACAACATTATTATTTGGTGTTCAAATTTAGACCACATCTTAATATTCAGATGTGTATTACGATCAAAATACTCAAATGTTAATGCAAATCTTAATATTCAGATGTGTATTCAGACTCATACCTCTTAACCTTAATGGAAACAAATCAGGTCTAAGACTACTTTATGGGTGATGTTAAATGAAAATATAATTTTATTGTTATGAATTCAAAAATTAATGGGATTTAACTTTCATGAGCCTTTTGAATTTAATGCTAATGTATCTTTTTTCCCTTGGGAAGTTCAATAGTATATTCATAACTTCCTCCGTACACTTTTATTTGTCAGTTACGTTTTTCAAAAGTCAATGATTTTTAAAATTAAATTAGATTACATTAATTCAATATTTTAAACAAAAAATTTAGATATTCAAAAACTATATGAATAGTATTATAAATTACAATCTTTTGCATATCAATATAATGAAAAAATATATCCTAAAATGTTAGATAAAATTATTATAATTTGACTCTAAAAATAGAAACCATTTTCTTCATTACAAATTAATTATTCAAAATCTCTCTTTTTCTACTTTATTCTTCTAATATGCTAGTTTCAGAACACACTATAACATCAGTCATGGAAAAATATGTAAGATAACCATACAAATAAGTAATTAGTGGTGTTTGCATATGTTGTAATAACCTTTCTTTGGTGGCTGCTTTCTTTTCTGTTAAGAATTTAAACTTCGAATATTTTATTTTCATCATTTTTTTGTAATTTCAAGGTGAAAAGATCGATCGGCACGATCCAAAATGGACGTGATGATACTTTTTTTATCCCACCAAGACAAGTCAGTCGAAAATTCAAATTAAGAGATAAATAGGAAAGTAAATCAGGATGAAAAAGTAACATAATCTCTACAACATACCGTGGATAACATAACTCAATTTTAACTCCGAAACCTGGTAGTCACTTGTACATGCCTCTAAGAAAGTAATACTAGTATAAATGTCTTTGTTTCTATAATAGAAACAAAAAACATTCTAAAAGTGTAGGAGGTCTCCACCGAAATGACAAGCAACTAGCTCATAAACTCTCCAACTGTAGCCTCACACATAGAAAAGGAAAAAAAAGTAATCAAGATGATTCAGATTCGTAACCTAAACAAATGTATAAGAGAGGGAGTGAGTACCAAATAACACAGTACTTAGCAAGAAAAAAACTAACTCTAAGTAAAACAATATTGAACACAAGTACTCATACACTCCAATAGATCCTCCTCAACTACAACCTGGAAGAAACAAATAGCCTAAGATAACAATGTTCATTACATACCACCAAGATCATAAAGAACATAAAATTTTGCACATGAACATGAATAATCAAAGCCACCATTGTGTCTTATAATACAATAGCCACAATAATATATCAACAATCGCAACCCACGAGAATCAAATGAAATGCAATGTTATATAGAGTGATGCATTTTTGTCCTAATGATAAACATTTTTTGTGACTCAATCTTGAACTCATGCGGAACTCTTCATTCCATGCTTCTGTGACGGGCATATGGGTGATCTTTATTTTATTTCAATGAATTTTAGATGGATGTTGTAACACCCCATATCATAAATAGACCGAATTACAGATTTCAAAAGCTATATGTGCCACCGATGGCCACCACCTTGAACCGTAAAGTGGAACACGGGCTGTGCTGGTCTTCCATGGATTGTCACCTACAGTCTTCCCTCTAAGATGTCAAAAAATTTCTTTAAGTGTCGACCCACGGATGTACCTACGAGCCATAAGCCATGCCACATATCGTGGTCCTTGTTTGTGGATATATACCCAAATTTCAGTCCCAGTCACCGAGATCACCGACAAGCACAAACCATCAGTGACCCCAACAACAGTTAAGTCAGGGGTCGTTTTGTTTTTCCCTATGCGTTGGACATCTAAGTTACATAATCTAAACCCAAAACTACATAGTCTAGGTCAATATTAGCCTAGAAGAATAACTCAAAACTTACCCAAGTTAGATATTTCACCAAAATTAATAAAAAGTAGAACAGAAAGAGGTGAAAGGTGACCAAACCCTTCCTAATAATGCAATGTGTTTTCAGTAGTTCTAGCCCCGAAATTGAAAGATTTTTTCGTAGAATTCATCACCAAGTATGTGGTTTTTCACTGGTGGGATTCTTTCACCCATTAGATCTCTAAATTTACTAAGATTCTTGATTCCCTTATTATCAACTAGACATAGCATTTCTATAATTCAAAAAATTATCATGAATTAGTTAGTTTACTATTCCTAATAAGTAAATCATGATCTTTATCATGTCTCATTATAAACTCCTTCGTAATTTTAGAACCCTAGCTATGTATTTCTTTCAATTCATGAATTACACATGCTAGGTCAGATCAAACAATTGTACATGGTCCAGTTATAAATGTTTCATTATCATTACATTAATGTTGTGTTTTCAGTTAGCATGTCAGTATTTGATCTATCTAGATTTTTCAGCATTTCAATTATAAAGTTTCAAATTATATAATCCGTTGGAAGAAGGATTAATACCGAGTGGACTAGGGTGAATCACCCGTAGGTCCCAAAACTACGTGCCTTGTATATTGTAATTCCCTTCTATTGTAAATATTTTTGTGATACACTAGCCATGCCTTTATACCTCTAACAGGGTATTTTGGGTTTTCTCGATGTGGCTTCGGACTCAACATTTAAGTCATGTAGTTTTATGTTGGTCATTAGTAGCTCCCATAGTTCAGTTAGATTCTATTCCATTGACCATGTTATCAGTTCTCTATTTAGTATCAACATGTTATGAACTTGTTCATTCCATTCACTAATTTCATGTTTACTATTCTCAGTTTGATATCTTGCTTATATCGTATCATCTCTAAGAATATGCTTTGCTTCAGTTATGATTATTATTCAACTTTACTCTATCATGCATTCTCAGTATCTTTCAAGTACTGAAGCATACTCTATGCTACATCTTTTCGTTACATAAGTTGGGGTCCTCAACTTCCATATCATGCATGGATTGGTTCTCAATCTCTAGTTCAGCAACATCAACAGTGAATCCTCATTTATCAAGGACGTCAAACATAATTTCTTTTGATTTTAGTCTTTAGTTTTAGTTTTTGTAGACTTAGATGGGACATGTCCCAACACTTCTAGTTAGTTAAAGGCCTATTTCAAACATGGATAGTGTCAGTCTTAGTTTTGAGTTTCATCATCAGGTTTTATTAAACTCTCCTCAGATTGTTTTTTTGTATATGTATATTTCCCCATCATTTCATATTATTTCATGATTAGCGTATGGATAATATTTTGTTGTTTTAGTTTACTTTAGTTTGCTTATGATATGCCAACAAAGTTAGCTTGGGGACACTCGTGATCTTAGGTCTAGTGACCGTGTCGGTATTAAAACATTAGGTTTGAGAATCCTAGGATGTTTGAAAAGCCTCACTAAGTAGAATCATTTTTATAGGTGTAAAGTGCACAAAATCTAATTAGAAGGAGGATATGAGGTATTTAAGGAAAACTTCACTTTCTTTCTACTCTTATCATGCGTGAGGTATAATCCAACTTCCCGTTTCAAACACTATGTTATGTGGTTCAGATCATGCCTCCTCATAGTTATTACCCACGGAATGCTAATGCACGTAACACTTACGCAGTACCTCCAGTTCGATACCATGAGGTTTTAAATGTAGAGATTCTAAACGCTATACAACTTTTGGCACAGAGTATGACTTATTAGAACAATCAGTGGGTTGAGGGATATATGCTTAGGGAGATATTTAGGGTCAACACAAAAGCTAGAATAGAGAACTATAAGTGCTTTCAGAAAAAATCGGGTGGTGGAAATCACGTACAATTTTGAAATGATCGGAATATTGGGGCACTAGGTTCTAAGTCTCAAGGAAGTGTTTCAGGAAATAAGACAAACCCAACTTGTACAAAGTGTTGTAATAGTCATCCAGGTGAGTGTATTATAGGCAAGGAATGATGCTTTGGGTATGCTTAGTTTGGCTATAAGGTGAAGAATTGTCTTTTTGCCAAGAAGTGTCAAGAAGGTAAAAATAATAGAGCTAAGTCTACAGTTTCAGCAACACCAGTAGGTCACCCAATCAGTAGGGTGTGTCATATGGTACAGGTGGCATTCACCGCTAGAACAAGTTCCATGCTATCCACGCTCGCCAGGACCATAAAGATTCTCCTAATATGGTCACTAGTATGTAGGGTGTGTACATAAATTACCCTTTCAGATTCTCTCAGAAAAACTCCTCAATCCTTCTAAAGATAGAAATAATAGATTTCGATATCAATCTAGGCATTGATTGGTTACCCTCCTGTTATGCCTCAGTCGATTGTAGAAATAGGATCCTTCAGTTTTAGTTTCCAAATGAGCAAATTTAGAATGGAAGGGCAGTAACTCACTGTCTGTAGGTCGATTTATCTCTTACTTTAAGTCCATAAAGATGATCTATATGGGTAGTATAACATATGTTGAGGAAGAAAGAAATGAATCAGCAAAAGATGTTCATCGTATTGCTCACTCAGGAGTTGTTTTATAAACATGCCAGATGGTAGGGAAATAACCTAGGAAGATCAAAATATTCATTGGTAGCGGAGTGATATACCATGGTTTCACGGTATAATTAATACTTTTTCCTTAAGTTTAGTGTGTCCGAAAGTCTTTTTGTACTAATTTTTATATAAGTTTCTCTTTGTTTTGCAGGAAATCTGTCCAAAGAGGAATGCGGAGATTTTGAGCGAAGAAATGCAGAAGAGACCACCTACGGATCTTATGACGATCCGTCGTGCTTGTGACGGTCCGTAGGTGGCAGCGTAGTGCAGCTGCTGAAGGAATATAGGGAAGTACGACCAACTGTGGGGTTACAAAGCTTGTGACCGTGTGTCGTGTCTATGACGGTTCGTGATATACCGTGGTTCCACGGTATAATTAATACCTTTTCCATAAGTTTAGTGTGTCCGAAAGCCTTTTTGTGCTAATTTTGATATAAGTTTCTCTTTGTTTTACAGGAAATCTGTCCAGAGCTGAATGCGGAGATTCTGAGCGATAAAATGCAGAAGAGACCACCTACGGAGCTTATGACGGTCCGTCGTGCTTGAGACTGTCCGTATGTGGCAGCATAGTGCAGCTGCTGAAGGAAGATGGGGAAGTCTGACCAAGTGTGGGATTACGAAGCTTGTGACGGTCCGTCATGGATACGACGGTCCGTCCTGCAGGTTCGTCGTGAAGATCAGAGAAGTGATCCCAGTACCCAGATTCCAAGAGTTGAAGTATTTTGAAACGAAGACCCTCGGCGGACCGTTGTGCCTATGATGGTCCGTCATACTTGCCGTTGAGGGGAATGAAGAAGAGTAGCAGAAGAAATTTCTAAGTGTGGGACGACGGAGTCCATGACAGTCCGTCGCGACCACGACGGTCCGTCGCGAGATCCGTCGACCCAGCCACGTTTTGGCCGATTTCCAGTAATTAGAATCCTTGTTTAATTAGGTTTTTATTTTTTATAAATAGTTCGAAAAACCTCGTTTTTTGAGGTTAGACTCTGCGAGATTAGACATCATATTATTAGACTTTGTGTATTAGTGTTTGATTTTTGGAGATTCTTACAAGTGATTTTTGGTGATTAATCAAGCAAATTTTTGGACTTTATTCTTTCTCATTGAAGTAAGTACATGAATTCTGATTTAACATATTTGAATATTATATTTATGGCTATGAGTAACTAAACTCCATAACTAGGGTTGTGGGAACCATAGGCAAATAATGAGATAAACCTTAGCTAAAATAACAATTCTAGAATAGTGTCTTGCATGTATTAATAATTCTTTCGCTTAGAAGTCTTTTTAACGGATGATCAACGTTAGAACTCGCCTTAATGCTACTTTCCGGACCAAGGAGGTATATAATAGGAAAAGAATTATTAACATAGATTTAGTGTATACTATATAATAAGCTAGTATTGATTGGTACGAGGTAATAACTTAGTCAAATATCGAATACGATGCTTAATATGAGCTAAAGATAAAGGTTAGGAAAGCAACACACGTAGCCGGACCAAGGTGCGGAGTGAGATTTTCTAGATGCCAGACCAAGGATTTAGAAATACATAACTTATCACTTTGCATGCAAAATACTAGGAAGGAATTGTTATAGTTAGAATTATCAAGTTATGAACCTGTGGGGAACAGGTAAACCCTAGTTACTTTGATTAATTGATTAAAACCCAAAATTAAAAGCTGTGAAGTGTCTTTGTCAAGTTCGTTATTTATTTTTACTCATTAGGAAATACAAACCCCCCTTTTTATGCTTTTACTTTCTAAGGAAGTCATCAACCGAACAATAGTAATAACAAGTTGAAGTTAAGTCTAGACTATTTTCCTCGTGGGAACGATCCCAAACTCACTAGTTGGGTTATTTACTTGACGTGACCGCTTTACTTCTCATTTGAGAAGTAAGTTTGAGCGTATCAAATTTTGGCGCCGCTGCCGGGGAATTTAGCTTGTAGATTAACTTGAACTTATTACTATAGTTTAGTTGATATTTTCTTGATTTTACTTTGTTTTATTGTTTTTGATTTCCTTTCAGAATTATCCTCCTTGTATGCCAAATACACGGAGAGGAAGAGAACCCTTGTTTCCCTACGATCACGAGCTAGAGCGTACACTGCGCAATATGAATCGAAACTTGGGAATAAATGATGAGGATCCAAACCAGAACATCCCAGTTCCAGTGGATGTTCATGGTCAGATGTTACCCGACGCTCCGGGTGAACATCAACAGAGAGGATAAAATCCCGCTCCACGACCTCAAGCATACTACAGAGGGTATGATAACATAGCAGACTCGGATGGGCAACTTGTCTTGCCCAATCTACCCACAGGCCACACTTTTGTAGTAACTAGTAGCCTGATGCAAATGCTCACTGCCAGAGGTTTGTTTTCAGGGCTACCTTCTGAGGATCCACATGCCCATATAGCTAAGGTAAGGTCAGTGTGTAAAAGTTGTGTGGGGAGGCCTGATTTGGATCTAGATGTAATAGGTCTCAGAGTGTTTCCTCTCTTACTAACGGGAGAGGCTGCTATGTGGTTCACTGAGCTCCCATACAACTCCATCTTCACTTGGAACCAACTACGGGATGTCTTCTCAGCACACTACTATCCGGTTTCCAAGAAATTAAACCACAAAGACAGGGTGAACAACTTTGTGGCACTACCAGGAGAGTCAGTTAGTAGTTCTTGGGATAGATTCACCTCATTCTTGAGAAGTGTTCCAAATCACCGTATTGATGATGAGTCACTGAAGGAATATTTCTATCGGGGACAGGATGATAACAATAAAGCGGTGTTGGACACAATAGCAGGTGGATCTTATGGAGAATGCCCTTATGCTGAGATTGCAGAAAGACTAGAGAAAATCTCCCGAAATAACAAAGCTTGGATTACTAGGAAGTCCGATACAGGGAGAAACACCTTCGCAGTGCAGTCCACTCACAACCCAGCCACATATGATATTCGTGAAGAAATGGCTCAGATGAGAACGAAGCTTGGGTTGGTACTAAAACATGTCACTGGGGTGTAGAAAAGATAAATGCAGTCAACTACTTGGCTAAACCACCACCTCCAAACGATGAGTGTTATTATGAGGAGGATTCCTATGCAGTAAATGAACAGATGGGGGGTTTCCGACCAAGTGCCCAAGGCTCTAATCAGGAAAATTGGCGCCAAGGTCAAGGGAACTAAGGTCGGAACTATGGTAACTACAATCGTGAGGGTCATTATGTCCGAGATGGAAACTACAATCGCGACAACAACTTCAACAGGGGTAGCTATGGTAACAGAAACGACAGGAATGGACCCTATGTTCCTCCTCAAAATCGTGAAGTTACTCCTAGGGATGGTGGAGGTAGTATGTCGCGAGTTAAGGATATGTTGCATAAAATGATGAGGAGGTTCGATGCTAGTGATGAGCACAATAAAGAGTTGAGGAATGATTTAGCGGGTATTGGGCAAAAAGTTGATACACATGCAATATCGATTAAGCAACTTGAGTTACAATTGCCTAATTATCTGCAACTGTGAACACATGGAAACCGGGCACTCTTCCTAGCAACACTGTCCAAAATCCGAAAAATGATGGACATTGTATGGCAATTACTACTCGCGGTGGCAAGCAAACATTTGACCCACCTATGCCATCTAATGAGAATAAGGTGACAAAAGATACTGATAAAGTGGTAGATGTTGATGCTGAAATAGAGGATGAGACTGAGAAAGATGCTGAAGTGCCGAAAAAGGTAATTCCTATGCCTAGGCCACCACCCCCATTTCCTCATAGATTAGTGCAAAAGACCGAGGATGGCAAATATCGGCGTTTTATAACAATGTTGAAGCAACTTTCTATCAATGTCCCTTTGGTAGAAGCTTTAGAACAAATGCCCGGTTACGCCAAGTTTATGAAAGATCTGGTCACAAAGAAAAGATCGGTTATATTTGAGGATGATGATAGAATGCAGCATTGTAGTGCTATTGCTACAAAATCTCTGGTCCAAAAGAAAGAAGATCCGGGTGCGTTCACTATTCCTTGTACAATCGGACTATTACATTTTGCGAAAGCATTATGTGATCTGGGGGCAAGCATAAATCTCATGCCCCTCTTGATTTACAAGAAGTTGGGTTTGGGTGACCCAAAACCCACAGCGATGCGGCTACTGATGGACGATCGAACAGTAAAATGGCCTATAGGGATACTCCATGATGTGTTAGTAAAAGTGGAGTCGTTCATATTTTCAGTAGATTTTGTTATTCTTGATTGCGAAGTCGATTTTGAAGTGCCCATTATTCTTGGGAGGCCATTCCTTGCTACGGGAAAAGACTTTGTAGATATGGAAAAGGGGCAGATGAAATTTTGGTTGAACAATGAGGAAGTGACCTTTAGTATTGTAGGTCCATGAGGCAGAGTGGTGAGCTCCAATCGGCATCTGCTATATCCTACAACATGGGTGAGACATTTGAGACACAAATAGAAGAACGTCTAGGTGTCGAAGCATTAGCGGCAGTGATAATGAACTTTGATAGCGATTGCATTGAAGAGTATGAGTCATTAGTCGCTGCTCTTGACCGAGGTGATGTTCAGTTTAAACCAAAGAAATTTGAGCTTGATATGAAGAATCGCGAGTCCCCACCCGCGAAACCATATATAGAGGAAGCTCCAAAATTAGAACTAAAAGCTCTCCCACCTCATCTCAGGTATGAATTCTTAGGAAAGGGTGACACTTTGCTGGTAATCATTGAATCAGACTTGGATACACAACAGGTTCAGAGTTTGGTGACGGTACTAAAAAGGTTCAAAAGAGCTATTGGGTGGACTATTGCGGATATTATTGGGATCCCTCCCGGTATTTGCTCTCATAAAATCCAACTCATGCCTGATCATAAGCCGAGTGTTGAGCACCAGAGACGCTTGAACCCTCCTATGCAAGAGGTTGTGAAGAAGGAAATCATCAAGTGGTTGGATACCGGAGTAATATATCCAATCGCTGATAGTAGTTGGGTATGCCCGGTTCAGTGTGTACCTAAGAAAGGGGGAATGACTGTGGTCCCCAACGAAAAGAATGAACTTGTTCCAATGAGACCGGTTAGTGGATGGAGGGTGTGTATGGATTACCGTAAACTAAACTCATAGACTGAAAAAGACCATTTTCCTATGCCCTTCATGGATCAGATGTTGGATAGACTTGCCGGAAAAGGGTGGTATTGTTTTCTTGATAGGTATTCGGGGTATAATCAGATTTCTATTGAACCAGAAGATCAAGAGAAAACCACTTTCACTTGTCCATATGGGACCTTTGCGTTCAGAAGAATGCCGTTTGGGTTGTGCAATGCACCCGCAACCTTTCAGAGATGTATGATGTCAATATTTTCTGACATGGTGGAGGATACTATAGAAGTTTTTATGGATGATTTTTCTGTGGTTGGTGATTCATTCGAGAGGTGTTTGGCCAATTTATCTGAGGTCCTTAAGAGATGTGAAGACTGCAATTTAGTACTAAACTGGGAAAAGTGTCATTTCATGGTGAAAGAGGGTATTGTGTTGGGTCATCGCATTTCAGAAAAGGGCATAGAGGTTGATCGAGCTAAAGTCGAGGTAATCGAGAGACTTCCCCCGCCGATCTCTGTGAAAGGTGTGAGAAGCTTTCTTGGGCATGCAGGTTTTTACCCGAGATTCATCAAATACTTTTCAAAGATTGCACACCCATTGTGCAAATTTCTGAAGAAAGAATGTAAGTTTTTTTTGATGAATCCTGTCTTAAAGCATTCGATGAGCTAAAAGAAAAGTTAGTGTCTGCACCTATCATTATTTCTCTGGATTAGAACAGTCCATTTGAGGTAATGTGCGATGCTAGTGGGGTGGCTCTTGGTGTAGAATTGGGACAGAGAAGAAACAAAATCATTCACCCAATTTACTATTCTAGTAAAGCCCTAAATGAAGTTCAGAAGAACTACACAGTGACTGAGCAAGAACTCCTTGCAGTAGTCTTTTCTTTTGAGAAATTTCACTCCTATTTGCTAGGTACTAGAGTTATAGTGCATACTGACCATTCAGCATTGAGATGTTTGATGGCAAAGAAGGATGCGAAACCAGGGCTGATTCGTTGGGTATTACTGCTGCAAGAATTTGACTTTGAAGTGCTGGATAGAAAAGGGACTGAAAATCAAGTTGCTGATCATTTGTCTCGTCTAGAGGATGAAGCTATGAGAGAATTAGGGGATAAGACTGACATTGATGATACTTTCCCCGATGAACATGTATTGGCTGCTTCACAAGACTTGATTCCATGGTTCGCAGATTTTGCGAACTATCTGGCTAGTGATATTGTTCCATAAGACTTGTCCTTTCATCAAAGGAAAAAGTTCATGTAATATGTGAAGAAGTTCTTTTGGGATGAACCATAGTTTTATAGGAGTTGTACCGACGGGCTTATTCGGCGTTGTGTGCCAGAATGTGAAATGTTGAGTGTGTTGGAGGCATGCCATTCTTCACCTGTTGGCGGACATCACAGTGGTATCCGAACCGCTCACAAGATATTGCAATGTGGTTACTATTGGCCAACTCTTCATTAAGATGCTCATGGGTTTGCTAAAGCATGTGACAAATTTCAACGAGATGGTGGTATTTCAAGAAAGCAAGAGCTCCCTCTAAATCCCATTCTTGTGATTGAGTTATTTGATGTTTGGGGTATTGACTTTATGGGCCCTTTCGTGAGTTCTCATGGGATGAAGTACATTCTAGTAGCAGTTGATTATGTATCTAAATGGGTCGAAGCCATAGCCCTCGCAAACAATGAAGGGAAGAGTGTCATTGCATTCTTGAAAAAGAATATATTCTCCCGTTTTGGCACCCCAAGGGCCATTATTAGTGATGGGGGCTCCCACTTCTGCAACAGATTGTTCAAGGGGTTATTGGAGAAATACGGGGTTCGCCATAATGTGGCCACTCCTTACCACCCTAAAACTAGTGGGCAAGTTGAAGTATCGAATCGGAAGATCAAACAGATATTGTCCAAAATAGTGAATGCTAGTAGAACGGATTGGTCAAGGAGGCTTGATGATGCTCTTTGGGCCTACCGGACAGCATATAAGACTCCCATAGGTATGTCTCTATACCAACTTGTATATGGGAAAGCTTGTCATCTTCCGGTTGAGTTAGAGCATAAAGCTATGTGGGCTATGAAGAAGTTAAAAATGGATTGGAGCGAAGCTGGAGAGCAACGGTTAAATGGGTTGAATGAACTTGATGAATTTCGCTTGAAAGCCTATGAAAGCTCAGCCCTATACAAAGAAAAGATGAAGAAGTATCATGACAACCAAATTGAAAAACGAGAGTTCATGGTCGGGGATTTGGTGCTTTTATTCAATTCCAGATTGCGCTTGTTTCCAGGCAAACTCAAGTCCAAATGGACTGGTCCTTACACGGTTACCCAACTATTCCCTCATGGAGCAGTTGAGTTGGAAACTAAGGAGGGTGTGCGATTCAAGGTGAATGGACAGCGCATAAAAATCTATCTTGGGCATGCTGAATCGGCGAATGAAGTAATCGAGGCATACCATCTTGATGAAGTCTGAGTAATCAAGTGGCTCCAGTCATGCCGCGACATTAAATCAGGCGCTTGTTGAGAGGCAACCCAATACTTATCATCTTTTTAATAATGGTAGAAATTTTCTATTAATGGGTTTTAAATTTGCAGGCACATCACCAGGAAATTCTGCAGAAAACAACTCCGCAGCAGCCACTGACGGATACATCGACGGACCGTTGCGCATACGACGTACCGTCGTATGCATCCGTTGTCCAGGTATGTTTTTCTGCTACGTTGAAATTAGGGCACACACGACGGAACATACGACTTGTCGTCACATCTGCGATGGACCGTCGTCGGGGAACCATCGCGTGATTAATGAATTCTACCCGACCCGACCCGGCTGGACCCTTTTCAAAATCTGACCGTTTATACTCCCCACCCCTCCATATTTCACCCCATTACTTCCTTATTCCTTTCATCTCCCATCTCTTTTCAACTTCCACACTTCCCACCACTGATCATTGCCCCCAAAATCCTCCTAAGCCTTATAATTATCATCTACTAGTCGGTGCTGCTGCTGTAGGTGTCTACCTTGCCAACTGAATCATTCTCCATTTGCTTTTTCTACATTTCCAAGGTATGTGTCTCTAAATTTATACTCATTTATCTTGTATTTTTGTTTATTAGTTAGTATTAGCTTAGTTCTTAGTCGTATCTTGTTTCCTTTATATGATTATGTCTAAACCTAGGCTCAAAATGTTTGAATTTGCCATGTTAAAAACACTAGACATAGGTGATTTCGTATTAATAGTTTCATAGGTAGTTGGGATAGACACATATAGGTCCACAAC
Source organism: Solanum chilense (assembly GCA_032847665.1). Classification (NCBI taxonomy): domain Eukaryota; kingdom Viridiplantae; phylum Streptophyta; class Magnoliopsida; order Solanales; family Solanaceae; genus Solanum; species Solanum chilense. The sequence goes on along the minus strand of CM064974.1, from coordinate 9,927,379 downwards.
ACTACAAGACCATGTGGGTTCATCAGGGTTGCTTAGGGTACCTACAGTTCTGTCTCTGTCATTCAGAACGAGACCCCGATGACGGTCCGTCGTAGCCACGATGGACCGTCGTAGGGTCCGTTGGACAAGCCCTAGCACCCCTGTCCTACTGGACACATGTGACGGATCGTCGTCCTCGCAACGGTCCGTCCTGCATGACGGTTATACCGGTCAGAGACCCCTCTCCTAAGGGTCTCCATTTTTTTCCAAGTGTCCTCCAACGGACACTTGTAACGGACCGTCGTACCCACGACGGTCCGTCCTGCATGACCGTCGTACCGGTCATAGACCCCTCTCCTAAGGGTCTCCATTTTTTTCCCAAGTGTCCTTTAACGGACACTTGTGACGGACCGTTGTACCCACGACGGTCCGTCCTGCATGACCGTCATACCAGTCAGAGACCCCTCTCCTAAGGGTCTCCCAACATTTTCTAAGTGTCCTACCACGGACACTTACGACGGACTATCGTCCCTTCGACGGTCCGTCCTGCACGACCGTCATGATGGTCAGAGACCCCTCTGCTAAGGGTCTCCCAACATTTTCTAAGTGTCCTACGATGGACTCTTACGATGGACCGTCGTACCGACGACGGTCCGTCCTGCTCGACCGTCATGATGGTCAGAGACCCCTCTGATAAGGGTCTCCCAACATTTTCTAAGTGTCCTACGACGGACTCTTACGATGGACCGTCGTACCAACAATGGTACATCCTGCTCGACCGTCATGATGGTCAGAGATCCCTCTTTTAGGGTTCTTTATATATACATAGACCAAGTACAACACGACGGACCTCATGACGGTCCACATAGCCATGACGAGCCGTCATCTGGCCCGTCATGTGATACAGTTTCAATATCACTAACAGACTATTTTCAATGTTTTATATCGTATGGGCTTACCTGTCTTGTTTGCCACTACTCATACTAATATTGATCCTTTACAGGTACTATATACTATGGCACCCAAGCAAGACCGCACCTACCCACGCGCCCGATCTAAGTCTATCGCTCCGTCTGCACGCTTGATCATCGGCTCTGATGATGAGAGGGACCCTGAATAAGTGCCCCCAGGAACTTCTGCACCTTCCCATGCTGCACATGCCCCCAGAGCCACACCCAAGATGGTGGCGTCCGGCATAGTCACTGCCTCCCAGTCTAATGAGGAGCGCACACTGACCGGCACGCCCTCTGGGTCAGCCACAAATGAGGAAGAAGCGTCTGGCTCCTTAGGAGTATCATGGTCCGAGGAAGCTTCAGGCTCTGCTGAGGTTACCGCACCCGCCACTGCTGCAGCGTCAGCCTCGTCTGATGAGGCTGACAGTTCAGACTCTACATCCGGCACACCAGCCTAGGTCCCCACCCCAGCCTCTGATCAGCCAAACCGGTGGTGTGTCGAAGGGCAGTTTCAAGTTTACTCCGACGCCAAATTCCTGACTGATAAAGGAGTAATAACTCGGACACTCACCTTAGAGCGGCGGGTACTTACATGGAGTCTCCCATCGATGCTGGAGATCCACAAACTATTCAACAGGCATCGCTTAGAATGGACAGCCCGTCTGTTGGGACGATACAGCGAGGAAATGGTCTAAGTGTTCTACGCATCCTACGTAGCGACTCTCCGATCACAGATCGATAGGCGGGCTGCTCCAGCTAAACAGGCCCCACTGGAGCAGGTTCGAGTCTGGGGCGTGCAGGTTGACATTTCCCCGCCAGCTATCCGCCGGTTCCTATACGTCGAGAGTGCAGATGCTACGCGGACTCCCCACACTGCCGAGTTTGACTACCGCTGGCAGATAGTGAAGGATGGCCAGTTCTTGCGCGAGCAGGCACTGAGAGAGACCACCAAGAGGTGGATGGACCTGCACCTATCAGTCGACAGAGAGGGTGCAGATTGGGTCACTGAGCCGAAGGGGGCCATCAAGAAGGCCAACCTCACGTTCGTCGCAAAGTTCTTGTGGCTGCTCGTCCGTCACTGCCTTTCCCCCACAGCTGTTGATAACATCGTCACCTGGGATCGAGCAGTGTTGATGGCGGCAATGATAGCCGGATTTGAGGTGGACTTCGCATGGCTTCTCCAGGCAGTCATGCACGAGAGGGCATTCAAGGTCACTACTACCTACCCCTTCCCGTGTATGATCTTTGCCCTTTGCAGGTCTGCAGGTGTGCCCATATGGCACATAGATCAGTTGAAGACCCCGCAGGGCACCGTTGACGTTGGCCTCATCAGAGACGAGGCCAATGAGTTGGCACCACGCAGAGGGCCCCGTCCAGAGCTGCCCCCTCTTGCTGATGATCTTGTGGATACGGTTGCCCAGGCCCGCACATCTACACAGGCATCCACTGACACTACCCCGGTCGAGTCTATCCCGGGTAGTAGCACAGCCCCGAGCTCCTCTCACACAGCCCCTCTACCGTTACTGGCCCCGCTTTCTAGGGTCCAAAAACTGGAGGCACAAATGGCCACTCTTCTGCATCATATCCAGCCGTGGATGCAGAAGTCTATTACTGAGTCTGAAGCGCGTACAGAGAGGAAGATGCAGCGGAAGATTGCTGAGGTTAACCAGCGCCTAGATACCTTTAAGCTGAGAGTGTTAGCTCGACCAGCCCCTCCGGTAGATGTGTCGACTCTTTAGGCTGCAGTCGACAGTCTTCGTGCAGACATCGCCACGATACTAGCGGCGAGGGTGCCGGATTCTGAGGCCCCTTCTGTCGAGCCTGCTGAGGACACAATATTGGCGGCACTGTTTACTACTTCTGAAATTCTACCACCTCCCCATGCAGAGAGTGACAATAGGCGTAGGGTTCGAGCAGATGATGAGGCACGAGCAAGGAAGAAGGAGCGCCGAGAGATGGAGGCTGCGAGGAGAGCCTCACTTGTTGAGGCGGAGGCACACCAAATCAGAGCATCACAGATAGCGGCTGGGGCGTCTAGCTCCCGCACTGTAGAGACAGCAGGAGGCACTACTGATGGTGCGGTCGCTTCTGAGGACACCACTGAGGGCGTCCAGATTGCAGAGGACGTGGGTTCCAGGAAACCGGACCCACTAGCTTGCTGATCGACGGCACTATGCGCCATAGGTTTGCTTTACCTACCACTCTAATATTTAGATTTTTTATGCATTGGGGACAATTGCATGCTTTTTTGTTGGGGGTGGGGTAAATGGAAAGTGAGTGTTAGGGTGATGTCTGAGTGGCCCAACTCACTATCCTCTTTTGGGGTTTTCTTGCCTGTGTTCTTTTTCTCCAAAAGACTAATTACTTTTTCTGTTGAACCGGCACGTTACATCTTTTGTACATAGTTTAACTCAGAAGCATGATGGCTAAAATGATATCCTGATAAAACTAGAAAATGTTGCATGACTAGGCGTAGTAACTGATAATTGTGTGGCTCTAAACATGAAATAGAGTTACACCATTGCATTACCCTAAATCTTCAAGTCGAACTAGGTGTCTGATAATCTGGTATAGTGATGAGATGTCAAGTGAGTGTGAGGAAATTTCAATAGTCCACTATTGGTACTGAGCTAGAACTTGCCTGGTTAGTCCTGCTAAAAGTAAGTTGTACACACAATTAGGAAAGGATCATAGGCCCTTATTCAAAATAGCCCATTTCTAGCCTAAATAAAAGAAACCAAATGAAAGTTATCCTTCTTTGATCCAAATAATTTGAGCTTACAATTAGACCTTTATTTTTCACCCCAACTGATCTTTTCTGGGAACAATATGTTGGCCCTGGTCCCTCCTTGGACATGTGCACCTTAGCTTATGCCAAAAGCATAAGTTGAGGGTGGCTAACGCATAAACAACCTTCGTTATGGCCCTGACCCAACTTTGGGTATTGTGTACCTTGACTCATGGCAAAGAAATGAGTTGAGGGTGACTGTTTTAAGGAATGCTCTTGAAAGTGGGGTTGAAAGAACAAAGAGAGAGAAAGAACAAAAGCAAAGTGACTCAAGAACTCGTTGAAAGAAAAGTAAAAAAGAGAAAAAAAAAGAAGGAAAAAAGTCACTTACACAAATGAAGAAAGAAGGGAAAATAGCAAGGTAAAAGAATGGGAGAAACTGGGTGAGATAAATTGATAGAAAGTGGAAGGTTTAGCCGATATGTCAAGGAGGGCAAAAAGTCACTAAAGTATACCTAAATATACCCTACCTGACTCTGAGCCTATGTTACAAGCTAAGAAAGTCCTATCGTGATCCTAAGGGTTGTATAGCGAACTTAAGGAAGTGAAAATAAGCGCAAGCTTATGGCAATAGGTATGAATGAGTGTGACTTTGTTTTGATAGCGAGTGTTGAAAATTAATCCTTATACTCAAACTGAAATCATTGTGTGAAAAATGAGGATTTTGTTTTGAAGTGAGGACACAAGTTATAATCTTGGAATTGTTAGCACCTCGGTGAGAAATTGAAGAGGATAGGTGTTAGTTCATGGTGAGTCTGTGTCATGTTCGAATCCCACAAAATTCAAGCCTAATAGTGATAGCATGCATAGATTTGATGAGATTAATCGGGATTGATAGCCAAATGATTGGAACGGATAAAACATGAATACTATTGTACAAAGATTGTGTAGTGAGTCATAGTGCGTCGCTTGAGGACAAACAACGAATTTAAGTTGAGGGCGTTGATATACCGTGGTTTCACGGTATAATTAATACCTTTTTCTTAAGTTTAGTGTGTCCAAAAGCCTTTTTGTGCTAATTTTGATATAAGTTTCTCTTTGTTTTGCAGGAAATCTGTCCAATGCTGAATGCGGAGATTTTGAGCGAAAAAATGCAGAAGAGACCACCAGGAGCTTATGACGGTCCGTCGTGCTTGTGACGGTCCGTAGGTGGCAGCGTAGTGCAACTGCTGAAGGAAGATGGGGAAGTCTGACCAAGTGTGGGATTACGAAGCTTGTGACGGTATATCATGGATACGACGGTTCGTCCTGCAGGTTCGTCGTGAAGATCAGAGAAGTGATCCCAGTATCCATATTCCAAGAGTTGAAGTATTTTGAAACGAAGACCCTCGACGGACCGTTGTGCCTATGACGGTCCATCATACTTGCCGTTGAGGGGAATGAAGAAGAGCAGCAGAAGAAATTGCTAAGTATGGGACGACGGAGTCCATGACGGTCCGTCGCGACCACGACGGTCCGTCGACCCAGCCGCGTTTTGGCAGATTTTCAGTAATTAGAATCCTTGTTTAATTAGGTTTTTATTTTTTATAAATAGTACAAAAAACCTCTTTTTTGAGGTTAGATTCTGCGAGATTAGACATCATATTATTAGACTTTGTGTATTTGTGTTTGATTTTTGGAGATTCTTACAAATGATTTTTGGTGATTAATCAAGCAAATTTTCGGACTTTATTCTTTCTCATTGAAGTAAGTACATGAATTCTGATTTAACATATTTGAATATTGTGTTTATGGCTATGAGTAACTAAACTCCATTACTAGGGTTGTTGGAACCATAGGCAAAAAATGAGATAAACCCTAGCTAAAATAACAATTCTAGAATAGTGTCTTGCATGTATTAATAATTCTTTCGCTTAGAAGTCTTTTTAACGGATGATCAATGTTAGAACTCGCCTTAATGCTACTTGCCGGACCAAGGAGGTAGATAAATAGGAAAAGAATTATTAACATAGATTTAGTGTATACTATCTAATAAGCTAGTATTGATTGGTACGAGGTAATAACTTAGTCAAATATCAAATACGATGCTTAATTTGAGGTAAAGATAAGGGTTAGGAAAGCAACACACATAGCCAGACCAAGGTGCGGAGTGAGATTTTGTAGATGCCGGACCAAGGATTTAGAAATACATAACTTATTACTTTGCATGCAAGATACTAGGAAAGAATTGTTATAGTTAGAATTATCAAGTTATTAACCTGTGGGGAACACGTAAACCCTAGTTACTTTGATTAATTGATTAAAACCCAAAATTAAAAGCTGTGAAGTGTCTCTGTCAAGTTCGTTAGTTATTTTTACTTATTAGGAAATACAAACCCCCCTTTTTATGCTTTTACTTTCTAAGAAAGTCATCAACCGAACAATAGTAATAACAAGTTGAAGTTAAGTCTAGACTATTTTCCTCGTGGGAACGATCCCAACCTCACTAGTTGGGTTATTTACTTGACGCGACCGCTTTACTTCTCACTTGAGAAGTAAGTTTGAGCGTATCAGTCCATCCTGCAGGTTCATCATGAAGTCCAGAGAAGTGATCCCAGTACCCAGATTCCAAGAGTTGAAGTGTTTTGGAACGAAGACCCTCGATGGACCGTTGTGCCTATGACGGTCCGTCATACTTGCCATCGAGGGTAATGAAGAGAGAAGCAGAAAAAATTGCATAAGTATGGGACGACGGAGTCAATGACGGTCCGTCGTGACCACGACGATCCGTCGCGTGGTCCGTCGACCCAGCCGTGTTTTGGCAGATTTCCACCAAACAAAGTCCTTGTTTAATTAGGTTTTTATTTTTTATAAATTGTTCGAAAAACCTCATTTTTGAGGTTAGAATCTGTTAAAGTTAGACTCTTAGATTGTTATTAGACTCTGGATTATTGATCATTGATTACTTTGAGATTTTGTGAGATTATTGATTACTTTGAGATTCTTGCAAGTGATTTTTGGTGATTAATCAAGCAAACTTTTGGATTTTACTCTTTCTCATTGAAGTAAGTACATGCATTCTTATTTAATATATTTGAATATTGTATTTATGACTATGAGTAGCTAAACTCCATAACTAGGGTTGTGTGAACCATGGGCAAATAATGAGATAAACCTTAACCAAAATAACAATTCTAGAATAGTGTTTTGCATGTATTAATAATTCTTTTGCTTAGAAGTCTTTTTTAACGGATGGCCAACGTTAGAACTCGCCTTAATGTTACTTGCAGGACCAAGGAGGTAGATAATAGGAAAATAAATATTAACAATGATTTAGTGTATTCTATCTAATAGGCTAGTATTGATTGGTACAAGGTAATAACTTAGTCAAATATCGAATGTGATGCTTAATATGAGGTAAAGATAAGGGTTAGGATAGAAACACACGTAGCCGGACCAAGGTGCGGAGTGAGAATTTCTAGATGCCGGACCAAGGATTTAGAAATACATAACTTATCACTTTGCATGCAAGATACTAGGAAAGAATTGTTATAGTTAGAATTATCAAGTTATGAACCTGTGGGGAACACGTAAACCCTAGTTACTTTGATTAATTGATTAAAATCAAACATTTAAAGCTGTTAAGTGTCTATTTCAAGTTTGTTAGTTATTTTTATTCATTTAGAACTAGAAACCCCTCTTTTAATGTTTTTACTTTCCAAGGAAGTCATTGACCAAACAATAGTAATAACAGGTTGAAGTTAAGTCTAGACTATTTTCGTCGTGGGAATGATCCCAACCTCACTAGTTGGGTTATTTTCTTGACACGACCGCTTTACTTCTTATTTGAGAAGTAAGTTTGAGCGTATCAAATTTTGGCGCCGCTGCTGAGGATTATAGCTTTTTAGATTAACTTGAACTTATTACTATAGTTTAGTTGATATTTTCTTGATTTTACTTTGTTTTATTGTTTTCGATTTTTTTAGAACTATTCTATTTGTATGCCAAATACACAGAGAGGAAGAGAACCCTTGTTTCCGTACGATCACGGGCTAGAGCATAAACTGCGCAATATGAATCGAATATTGGGAATAAATGATGATGATATGAACGAGAACATCCCAGCTCCGTTTAATGTTCATGGTCAGATGTTTCCCGATGCTCCGGGTGAACATCAGCAGAGGGGACAAAATCCCATTCCACGGCCCCAAGCATACTACAGAGGGTATGATAACATAGCAGACTCGGATGGGCCACTTGTCTTGACCCCTCTACCCACAGGCCACACCTTTGTGGTAACTAGTAGCCTGATACAAAAGCTCACTGGCAGAAGTTTGTTTTCAGGGCTACCTTCTGAGGATCCACATGCCCATATAGCTAAGGTAAGGGCAGTGTGTAAAAGTTATGTAGGGAGGCCTGATTTGGATCTAGATGTAATAGGGCTCAGGGTGTTTCCTCTCTCACTGACGGGAGAGGCTGCTTTATGGTTCACTGAGCTACCATACAACTCAATCTTCACTTGGAACCAATTAAGGGATGTCTTCTTAGCACGATACTATCCGATCTCCAAGAAACTAAACCACAAAGATAGAGTGAACAACTTTGTGGCACTACCAGGAGAGTCAGTTAGTAGTTCTTGGGATAGATTCACCTCATTCTTGATATGTGTTCCCAACCACCGTATAGATGATGAGTCACTAAAGAAATACTTCTATCGGGGACAAGATGATAACAATAAAGCGGTGTTGGACACTATAGCAAGTGGATCTTATGGGAGTGTCCTTATGCTGAGATTGCTGAAAAATTAGAGAAAATCACCCGGAATAACAAAGCTTGGAGTACTAGGAAGTCTGATATAGGGAGAAACACCTTCGCAGTGCAGTCCACTCACAACCCAGCCATCGATGAGATTCGGTAAGAAATGGCTCAGATGATAACCGAGCTTGGGTTGGTACTAAAGCACATCACTAGGGGTGCAGAAAAGATAAATGCAGTCAACTACTTATCTAAACCACCACCTCCTAATGATGAATGTTATTATGCAGAGGATACTTATGCAATAAATGAGCAGATGGGCAGTTTCCGACCAAGCGCCCTAGGCGCAAATCAGGATAATTAGCACCAAGGTCAAGGGAACCAAGGTCGGAACTATGGTAACTACAATCGTGAGGGTCATTATGTCCGAGATGGAAACTACAACCTCGACAACAACTTTAACAAGGGTAACTATGCTAATAGAAACGACAGGAATGGGCCCTATGTCCCTCCTCAAAATTGTGAAGTTACTCCTAGGGATGGTGGAGATAGTATGGCGCGAGTTGAGGATATGTTGCACAAAATGATGAGGAGGTTCGATGCTAGTGATGAGCGCATTAAAGAGTTAAGGGGTGATTTAGCTAGTATTGGGCAAAAAGTTGATACACATGCAATTTCGATTAAACATATCGAATTGCAAATGGACCAATTATCTACGATAGTGAACACACGGCAACCGGGCACTCTTCCTAGCAATAATGTCCAAAATCTAAAGAATGATGCACACTGTATGTCAATCACTACTCAGGGTGGTAAGCAAACAATTGACCCACCTATGCCGTCTACTGAGGAAAATGTGAGAAAGGATATTGATAATGTGGTAAAGGGTAGGGGCGAAGCAGAGGAAAGTAATGAAAAAGATGCAGAAGTACCTAAGAAGGTAATTCCCATTCCTAGGCCACCACCACCCTTCCCTCTGAGATTAGTGAAAAAGACCGAAGATGGTAAATATCGGCGTTTCATAACAATGTTGAAACAACTTTCTATCAATGTCCCTTTGGTAGAATATTTAAAACAAATGCCCGGTTATGCCAAATTTATGAAAGATCTGGTCACCAAGAAAAGATCGGTCACTTTCGAGGGTGATGATAGACTGCAACATAGTAGTGATATTGCTACATCCCTCGTACAAAAGAAAGAAGATCTTGGTGCGTTCACTATTCCTTGTACAGTTGGGTCATTACATTTTGCGAAAGCAATATGTGATCTAGGGGCAAGCATAAATCTCATGCCCCTCTCGATTTACAAGAAGTTGGGTTTGGGGGATCCAAAACCCACTACGATGCGGCTACTGATGGCTGATCGGACAGTGAACCGGCCTATAGGGATACTTCATGATGTGCTAGTAAAACTGGAGTCATTCATCTTTCCGGCTGATTTTGTTATTCTTGATTGTGAGGTCGATTTTGAAGTTCCTATTATCCTTGGGAGGCCATTCCTTGCTACAGGTAGAGCCTTAGTTGATATGGAGAAGGGACATATGACATTTCAGTTGAATAATGAAGAAGCGACCTTCAACATTTGTAGGACCATGAGGCAGAGTGGTGAGCTCCAATCGGTATCTTCCATATCCCACAAAGAGAAGATGAAGAAGGAGAATGAACAAAAAATTGCAAAACAAGAGTTTATGGTTGGGGATTTTGTGCTTGTAGACAGTTCTGGGTCGCCTTGTCTTCCGTGCAAGCTCAAGTCCAAATGGACTGGCCCTTACTTGATTACCCAAGTATTCCCTCATGGAGCATTTGAGTTAAAAGCCAAAGAGGGAGTGCGGTTTAAGAGGAGAAGAGATAGAATAAAACTCTATTTTGGGCATAAAGCATTGGGGAATGAAGCGATAGAGGCATACCATCTTGATGAAGTCTGAGTAATCAAGGGTCCCCAGTCGTGCCGCAACATTAAATCAGGCGCTTGTTGGGAGGCAACCCAATACTCATAGTCTTTTTAGTAATGGTAGAATTTTTCTACTAATGAGTTTTTAAATTTGCAGGCACATCACAAGGAAATTCTGCAGAAAACTACTCTGCAGCAGTCACTAACGGATACATCGATGGACCGTTGCGTCTGTGACGGACCGTCATATGCCTCCATCGTACCAGGTACATCTTTCTGCTATTTTCAAACTAGGGCACACACGACGGAACCAACAACGGGTTGTCACAACTACGACGGACCGTCGTCGGGGAACCATCGCTTGATTAATGAGTCGTACCCGACCCAACCAGGCTGGAGTCTTTTCCAAAATTAGACCGTTTAAACCCTCCCAACACCTTATTTCACCCCATTCATTAATTATTACTCCCATTTCCCTCTCTTTTAAACTTCCACATTCTCCCCCTCGATCATTGTTCCCCCAAAATTCTCCAAAGCCCTAAAAGTGTTAATCTACTAGTCGGAGTTACTGCTGTGGGTGTCTGCCTGGCCACCGAGTATTTGTCCATTTGTTTTTCACCAATTCTAAGGTATGTGTCTCTAATTTCTACTCATTTATCTTGCATTTTTGTTTATTAGTTAGTGTTAGCTTAGTTCTTCGTCGTATGTTGTTTCTTTTATACGATTCTGTCTAACCTAGGTTAAAAATGTTCGAAATTTCCATGTTTACAACCCTAGACATATGTGCTTTTGCATTGCTAGTTTCCTAGGTAGTTGGGTTAGAAAAATGTAGGTCTAGAACACTACAAGTTTGATGTGGGTTCATCGGGGATGCATGGGGTACCCCCAGTTCTATAACTGATACACAGAACGAGACCCCGACGACGGACCGTCGTCCCATGACGGACCGTCGAAGGGTCCGTTCCAAAAGCCCTAGCACCCTGTCCCAACGGACACATGTGACGGACCGTTGTCTTCACGACAGTCCGTCCTGCACAACCGTTCTAGTTGTCAGAGACCCTGTTTCTAAGGGTCTCTCATTTTTTCTTAAGTGTCCCCTAACGGACACATGTGACGGACCATCGTCTTCACGATGGTCCATCCTGCACAACCGTTATGGTTGTCAGAGACCCTGTTTCTAAGGGTCTCTCACTTTTTCTAAGTGGCCTTCAACAGACACATCTGACGGACCGTCATACCCACGACGGTTTGTCCTGTATGACCGTCATGACGGTTAGAGACCCCTCTCCTAAGGGTCTCCATATTTTTTTCAAGTGTCCTACGATGGACACCTATGATGGACCGTCATACCTGTGACGGTCCGTCCTGCACATAGCGTCATGCTAGTCAGAGACTCTCTTTCAGGGTTCTCTATATATACATAGTCTAAGTAAAACACGACGGACCTCATGACGGTCCGTCATAGTCACAGCGAGCCGTCACCAGGCCCGTCGTGTGTCACTGTTTCTACAGCAATGACATACTATTTTCAATATTGTGTTTAGTATACTTTTTCTTGTCTTGTTTTCCACTACTCGTACTAATATTGATCCTTTGCAGGTACTATCCACTATGGCACCCAAGCAAGACCGCATCAACGCACGCGGGCGATCGAAGTCTGTCGACCCATCTGCCCACATGGTCATCGACTCTGATGATGAGCGTGACCCTAAGTATGTTCCCCCAGGAACTTCCACCCCTTCCCGTGATGTACATGCTCCCAGAGCCACACCCAAAATGGTGGCATCCGGTGTAGTCACTGCCTCCCAGTCTGATGAGGAGCGCACACTAACGGGCACACCCTCTGGGTCAGCCACAAATGAAGAAGGAGCATCTGGCTCCTTATGAGTATCATGGTCCGAGGAAGCCTCCGACTCTGCTGAGGCTCCCGCACCCGCCAAAGCTGCAGCGTCGGCCTCGTCTGATGAGGATGACAGTTCAGAATCTACATCAGGCTCACCAGTTCAGGTCCCCACCTCAGCCACTGACCAGCCCAACCGGTGGTGTGTCGACGGGCAATTTCAAGTCTACTCCGACGCCATGTTCCTAACTGATAAAGGAGTGATGACTCGAACACTCACCTTGGAGCGGCGGGTCCTTACAAAGAGTCTCCTGACGATGCCTGAGATCCACAATCTCTTCACCAGGCATAGCTTGGAGTGGACAGCACGTCCGTTGGGACGGTACTGTGAAGAAAATTGTCCAATTCACAGACCGGAAGATTGCTGAGGTTAACCAGCGCTTGGACGTCTTTGAGTTGAGGGTGCTAGCCTGACCAGCCCCTCCGGTGGATGTGTCGACTCTTCAGGCTACACTCGATAGTTTCGTGCATATATCGACACGATCATAGAGGCAAGGGTGCCGGATTCTGAGGCCCCTTCTGTCGAGCCTGCTGAGGACACAGTGTTGGCGACCCTTTTTGCTACTTTAGAAATTCCACCACCTCCCCCTTGAGAGAGTGACAAGAGACGTAGGGGTTGAGCAGAGGACGAGGCACGAGCACGGACGAAGGAGCGCCGAGATATGGAGGCTACTAGGAGAGCCTCTCTTGCTGAGGAGGAGGCGCACCAGATGAGAGCATCAGAGTTAGCGGTTGGGGTATCTAGATCCCGCACTGTGGAGATAGAAGGAGGCACTACTGATGGTGCGATTGTTGCTGAGGACACCACTGAGGGTGTCCAGATTACAGAGGACGTGGGTTCTGGGGAACCGAACCCACCAGCTTGCTGATCGACGGTGCTTTGCGCCACAGGTTTGCTTCACCTACCACTCTAGTATTTAGATTTTTATGCATTGGGGACAATTGTATGTTTTTTTGTTGGGGTGGGGTAAATGGAAAGTTAGTGTTAGGGTGAAGTCTGAGTAGCCCAATTCACTATCCTCTTTTGGGATTTTCTTGCCTGTGTTCTTTTTCTTCAAAAGGCTGATTACTTTTTTTTGTTGAACTGGCATGTTTAAATCTTTTGTACATAGTTTAATTCTGGAGCATGATGTCTAAAATGATATCCTGATAAACTGGAAAATAATGCCTGACTAGGCAGAGTAACTGATAATTGTGTGGCCCTAAGCATGGCATAGAGGTACACCATTGCATTACCCTACGTCTAAAATTCTAACTAGGTGTCTTATAATCTGGTATAGTGATGAAATTTCAAGTGAGTGTGAGGAAAATTTGAATAGTCCACTATTGGTACTGAGCTAGAACTTGCCTGGTTAGTCCTGCTAAAAGTAAGCTGTAATAGACAATTAGGAAAGGATCATAGGCCCTTATTCAATATAGCCCATTTCTAGCCTAAGTAAAAGAAACCAAATGAAATTTATCCTTATTTGATCCAAATAATCTGAGCTTAAATTAGACCTTTTTTTTCACCCCAAGTTATCTTTTCTGGGAACAATGTGTTGGCCCTGGTCCCTCCTTGGACATGTGCACCTCAGCTTATGCCAAAAGCATAAGTTGAGGGTGGCTAATGCAGTAAAAAACCTTCGTTGTGGACCTGACCCAACTGTGGGTATTGTGTATCTTGACTCATGGCAAAGCCATGAGTTGAGGGTGGCTATTATGAGGAATGCTATTGAAAGTGGGGTTGAAAGAACAAAAAGAGAGAAAGAACAAAAGTAAAGTGACTCAAGAATTAGTTGAAAGAAAAGTAAAGAAAAATAAAAATATACAAGAAATACAAGCAAGAAAATAAGAGAGTCACTTACACAAATGAAGAAAGAAAAGAAAATAGCAAGGTGAAAGAATATGAGAAACTGGACGAGATAAAATAATAGAAAGTGGAAGGTTTAGCCGATATGTCAAATAGGGAAAAAAGTCACTAAAGTATACCTAAATATACCATACCTGACCCTGAGCCTATGTTACTAGCTAAGAAGTCCTATCGTAATCCTAAGGGTTGTATAGCGAACTTAAGGCAGTGAAAATAAGGGCAAGCTTATGGCAATAGGTATGAATGAGTGTGACTTTGTTCTGAGAGCGAGTGTTCAAAAGTAATTTTTATACTCGAACTGAAATCATTGTGTGAAAAATGAGGATTTTGTTTTAAAGTCAGGACACTAGTTGCAATACCGGAATTGTTAGCACCTCGGTGAGAAATTAAAGAGGATAGGTGTTAGGTTATGGTGAGTCTGTGTCATGTTCTGGTCCCATAAAATTCAAGCCTAATAGTGATAGCATGCATAGATTTGATGAGATTAATCGGGATTGATAGACAAATGATTGCAAAGGATAAAACATGGATATTATTGTACAAAGATTGTGTAGTGAGTCATAGTGCGTCGCTTGAGGACAAACAACGATTTTAAGTTGAAGGTGTTGATATACCATGGTTTCACGGTATAATTAATACTTTTTCCTTAAGTTTAGTGTGTCCGAAAGTCTTTTTGTGCTAATTTTTATATAAGTTTCTCTTTGTTTTGTAGGAAATATGTCCAAAGCGGAATGCGGAGATTTTGAGCGAAGAAATGCAGAAGAGACCACCGATGGAGCTTATGACGGTCCGTCCTGCTTGTGACGGTCTGCAGGTGGCAGCGTAGTGCAGCTGCTGAAGGAAGATGGGGAAGTCTGACCAAGTGTTGGGTTACGAAGCTTGTGATGGTCCATCGTGTCTATGATGGTCCGTCCTGCAGGTTCGTCATAAAGTTTACAGAAGTGATCCCATTACCAAGATTCCAAGAGTTGAAGTGTTTTGGAACGAAGACCTTCGATGGAACCTTGTGCCTATGATGGTCCGTCATACTTGTCGTCGAGGGTAATGAAGAGAGCAGCAAAAGAAATTGCATAAGTATGGGACGACAGAGTCCATGACAGTCCATTATGACCACGACGATCCGTCGTGACCACGACGATCCGTCGCGTGGTCCATCGACTCACCCGCGTTTTGGCAGATTTCTAGCAAACAGAGTCCTTGTTTAATTAGGTTTTTATTTTTTATAAATAGAAAAACCTCGTTTTTGAGGTTAGACTCTGTTAGGTTATACTCTTATATTGTTATTAGACTCTGGATTATTGATTATTGATTACTTTGAGATTTTGTGAGATTATTGATTACTTTGAGATTCTTGCAAGTGATTTTTGGTGATTAATCAAGCAAACTTTTGGATTTTACTCTTTCTCATTGAAGTAAGTGTATGAATTCTTATTTAATATACTTGAATATTGTGTTTATGACTCTGAGTAGCTAAACTCCATAACTAGGGTTGTGGGAACCATGGGCAAATAATGAGATAAACCTTAACTAAAATAACAATTCTAGAATAGTGTCTTGCATGTATTAATAATTCTTTCTCTGAGAAGTCTTTTTAACGGATGGCCAACGTTAGAACTCGCCTTAATGCTACTTGCCGGACCAAGGAGGTAGATAATAGGAAAAGAATTATTAATAATGATTTAGTGTATACTATCTAATAGGCTAGTATTGATTGGTACCAGGTAATATCTTAGTCAAATATCGAATATGATGCTTAATATGAGGTAAAGATAAGGGTTAGGATAGCAACACACGTAGCCGGACCAAGGTGCGGAATGAGATTTTCTAGATGCGGGACCAAGGATTTAGAAATACATAACTTATCACTTTGCATGCAAGATACTAGGAAAGAATTGTTATAGTTAGAATTATCAAGTTATGAACCTGTGGGGAACACGTAAACCCTAGTTACTTTGATTAATTGATTAAAATCCAACATTTAAAGCTGTTAAGTGTCTCTTTCAAGTTCGTTAGTTATTTTTATTCATTTAGAACTAGAAACCCCCCTTTTAATGTGTTTACTTTACAAGGAAGTCATTGACCAAACAATAGTAATAACAGGTTGAAGTTAAGTCTAGACTATTTTCCTCGTGGGAACGATCCCAACCTCACTAGTTGGGTGATTTACTTGACACGACCGATTTACTTCTTATTTGAGAAGTAAGTTTGAGCTTATCACGGAGGTTAAGGAAAAATAAGATAATGATCCTAAGTTGCTTCAGTTGGAAAGTGTAGTTCATCGGCATAAAGTAGAGGTTTATCCAGGGGGAGATGGTCGCTTATGTGTTCCTAAGGTCGATAATTAAGTAAAGCAACCTTGATAGGGCTTGATTCAATTAATGATGCTATGGAGAAAAAGCAATAAATTATAGATATATTAAGAAAACTTAGAGTCTCCACAAGTCTTGCACAGACGAAAAGAGAAGATAATTAGAGTTCAAAGTTGATGATTGAGTTTTACTGAAAGTATCACCTATAAAGGGGGTGATGAGGTTTTTCAAGAAATGGAAGATTAATCCTAAATATATAGGCCCTTACAATATTCTAAAAAGGATTGGAAAGGTGGCTTATGAGTTAAAGTTTCCAGCAGAACTAGCAGTAGTGCATTCGATTTTTCACATTTCGTTGCTGAAAAAGTGTGTAGGTGATCCATTGTTCATCGTACTTGAGAAAGTTTTCCTGTAAAAGATAGTCTTACTCATGAGAATGTGCCAATTTAGATTTTTTATTGTCAGTTTCAATGATTGAGGAAAAAAAAGTCGCTTCATTTACTTGCGAAGAAGATGAAGCCATATAGGTCAAGTATCCTCACCTCTTTCCTTCTGATTACACACCAGCTTGAGGCAATAGTTCCTTTTTAATTTATTAGTCATTCATGTGCAAATTTAGTGTTAGTATCACGTTCCTTCAGTTTCTACTTGCATTTTAACATATTTTTATGTTCTTAGAACTTAGTTAAGTTACAAGTCATTTTTAGTTTTTTTGTGTGGTAGGGTTCAAAATTTTCTCTCCAATTTAGATAGTTATTTGTTCAGTCGATGATGATTTTTTGTATCCTAGACAAAGCACATGCAAATTTCAAAAGCTATAGGTGCCAGCGATGGGAACCACGTACAGACTATGAGGTGACCTACGGTCTGTGCTGGTGGTCCGTGGATGGTCACGTGTAGCCCTTCTAGAAATAATCCAAATTTTTTTCTAAGTGTTGACCCACGACCGTACCTACGAATCGTAGGTCAGGACACAGGCCGTGGTCCTGGTCTATGGATCGATACCCCAAATTTAAGTCCAGTCACCGAATGATGGTCGACCAGTACACACCATTGGTCAATTGAAAGTTTGTCGGTCTGGTCCGTTGGTGACCCCACCCCATAGTTAAGTCAAGGGTTATTTGGTTTTTTTTGTTATGTGTTGGACCCCTAAACAATGTCGTTCAACACGGAAATTACGAACTTTTTATTAGTGTTAGCCTAGAAACATAAGTGGAACTTACCCGAGTCACATGATTCACCCAAATTCATAAAACTTAGAACGCAAGGAGGAGTAAGAAGCAACCAAACCTTTACCAAGAGCACATCATTTTCCATCAGTTTGAGCCCCAAAATCGATTTTTTGTGGTATTCATCACAAGGTATTGGGATTTCACTAGTGGGTTCCTTTCACCCATTAGGTCCCTATAATTCAATTTAATTCTTAATTCCGTTATTATTAACTAGACATAGGGTTTGTAAAATCTCAGCAAATTATGATGAAGTAGTTACTTTACTATTCCTAATTAGTATATCATGATCTTCAACATGTTTTAGTATAAACCCTAGTTATGTAGTTATTTTAGTTCATAAATTGCACATGCTTGGTTAGATCAAACAATTATACATGCTTAATTATAAATGTTTCATAATCAGTTCATTAATGTTGCATTTTCTGTTAGCATGTCATTATTTGAGCTATAAAATTTTTTCATCATTTCAACTATAAATTGCTAAATAACATCATCATTTCGAAGAAGAATTAATATCGAGTGGACAAGGTTAGTCACCCGTACGTCCCAAAAGTACGTGCCCCCTAGGTTATAAGTCCCTTCTATTGGAAACATTTTTGTGATCAAGCTAGTCATACCGGCTTTATACCTCTGGCAGGGTATATTGGTTCCTGTCGATGTGGCGTATACACGAGACTCCACATTTAGGTCATGCGGTTTTATGTTGGTCATTAATAGCTCCCACATTTCAATTAGATTGTATTGAATTGACCATGTTATCAGTTTAGTATTCATTCTCAGTATGTTATGAACTTGGTCATTGCATTCAGTTATTTCATGATTTAGTATAGAATCATGCTTATATCATATCATTGCTTATTATATACTTTACTTCAGTTATGATTATTTTTCAGATTAACTCTATCTCGCATGCTCTGTTCCTTTCAAGTACTAGCACATATTCTGCGTTACATCTTCTCGTGATGTAGGTTCAGGTCCTCAGCTTCTAGATCATGCATAGATCTGTTCCTGATCTCTAGTTCAACAACATCAGTGGCGAGTCCTCATTTCTCGAAGACACGAAACATGATTTTTTATGTTAGTCATAGTTTCAGCATTCCCAGACTTAGCTGGGACATGTCCCTAACACTTCTAGTCATTTATAGGTTTATTTTAGACATAAATAATTTTAGTCTTAGTTTTTAGTTTTATCTTTAGTTGTTATTAAAATTTTATCAAATTGTTTATTCAGATAGTATACAGGTATTTTCCCGTCATTTTAGATTATCTCATGATTAGCTTCTGCATAGTATTTATTGCTTCAATTTACTTTAGTTTTCTTATAATATGCTTGTAGGGTTTGTTTAGGGTCACTCGTCATCCTAGGCTCCGTGTCCACATCTGTGTTCAAGGGGTAGCCTCGGAGCATGACATATGTGTGGCCCGTTCTCTCTTTCCACTCAATGAATTCGCCATCGACGTGTGAATTTCTTATTTCCTTTCATCCTCATAAAGTTTCATCATAGCAGTTGTACAAAACCAATGCAACATATATGTGCAATGATCAAGTACATAGATGATAATTCTAACACCAGTATGCAATAACAATTAATCACTACATATGATCAATTTAATCATAATATTCATCATATAACCTTCAATATAATGAAATCATGCAAACAAACAAGATTCTCACTTTTACCCAAAGTTGTTATGACAAGAGTATACACAATACATATATGAAATGCTTCACCAATTCTCATTATTCCAATCACACAATGACATAAAAGGTTAATATACTTATCAAATAGTTAACAAGTGTACTTGCTGTACGAAATCAAAAAATCACTCGGTAATTCAAATAATTACATGTCCTATTGTTTTTGTTTCGAAAACAGAACAATAATATAAATAAGGAAATACAGGGCCTGCTGAAGTCAAAGTCAACTACCTATTAAGTCTCCATAGGAAATCCTCGAACGAAGTAGACAAGAATGAGAATCTCGCAGATCTGGGCTCATAGTCTACTCAAGTGTAAAGGTGTAAGTACCAAACAACATAGTACTCAGAAAGATAAACATTAAACAAAGTAAAACAAATAGAAAGTGATTTCTATTTCAATCCCAACCAAACCTCCACAAACTACAACCTCCACAGAGATTAGGCCCAACGTAGCAATTAACAATTTCAAGTAACACATTATTTAAAAACAATGCTTTAACAATAATAGGTCAATCACAATGAAGTAAAATGTTCATTAACTGAAGTTCCCAACAATTTGTACTCCAAAATCATGAGTCTCAAACTACATAGAATCTGTAATCATAATAATGTGCGATGCACTTTTATATAGAGTGATGCATGTCTGTCCTATGATAATATCCGTTGAATATCAGACAACATCTCATAGGGATTCAGTATGTCCATGTACCCTCTAAAATAAACCTCCACATCAATGTCATTCATCAATTTAAACATCAATATCAATATCACCCACCAGAAGAGATCTCTGCATAACCATAATATATACATTGTCGCATGTTTTAGAACCAATGCAAATATGCATGTTCACATTATAATCTAAAGATGACAAATCCACAATATTCACAACCAGACCACCACCATTATCACATTTCATCAATAGCCGAATGAATATTACCGTTCAAGTCTTTCATAATATACCACATAACAACTACCATCAAATTGACTTTTCATCATCACCTTTGTTATCAATAAGATAAATTAATTTGAGAAATTCAACCTCTCACCAATTCTCACCACCCCCTTACATGTACAATAACGACAACACGTGATTCTACAAGCTTAGCAAAGGCTCAGAAGATCACTTGCCTTATTCAATCAACAAATCAATCTGGGACTTGAACTTTACCTCTTTTTGAATAGTATGCAAATCAACACAATCTAGTCAATAAAGTAATCACAATAAGATTATGAAACTAACAACACATATTTCAAGTAATTTGGAAATGACATCATCGATAAAAAACCAAATTTAGAGAATAAGGTTTAATATGAAAATATTAAAGAAATACATTACCCAAAGCATTTGGATATAATTTGTGAAAACACATTTTCAAAATGGATATATAATCAACCCTTAACAACCAATTTATCAAAAATCTTTTGTTTTTTAAGAACCCCCAAGTTTTCTAAGACCCTTGATTTGATCATATAAATCATATTTAAATAATGGATAGATGAGTTACAGAATTAGAAATCGTTACCCAATCAATGAATCTTTGAAACCTCTTTTAAAATTGCAAATACCAAGTTTTCAAAGTCTGAAGATACAAAAATAGGGTTGAAACACCATGTTTGAAAACATACTATCAGAATTCACATATGCGAGATCAAGTTCGCGAATGCGAGCATCGCATATGTGATGTCTTGATCACGAAATGAACCCCTATAAGTTACCTCTCGCAAACGCGAGCCGGTCTTTGCTAATTCTAGGATCTGAAGGCTCGAGCCCTTGTAAAAATAAATCGATCTTAGATAACAGGACCATCGCAAAAGAAAAAGCTCTGCATGAACACGAGGCGATGCATTCACAATAAATCAACAATTCAGCCAATTAAATCCCTTCAAAAGGACGATCAAAATTTATCCCAAACCCCGTATACACTAACTAAATATGGTAACAATCTAAACTCAATGTTCTAGTCTGAATGAAACCATCAACATACGAATCTGAGGTCCCTTTGACCCAAAATCTTCAAAAGTTTCAATAAACTAACTTAGTGCTCAAAAATACTAACCTGACTTTGGGACCTCTAAAATTCAACCAATACCTCTCCTAGGCTGAAAATCATATTCCGAATCCAAAAAAATTGTCAAAATTTGATCTAAGCATTCAAACATCAAATTTCTACCAAAGTCAACTAAAAGTTTTAAATTACCAAAACTTCCAACTTAGAACCTCGAATACATAAAATACTTCTAAATAAGAAACTGACAACTCTTTTAGACCAAATTCCACATTCTAGAGCTCATGGAAGACACAACCACATTTTGAGATTTGAAATGCCAAATGACTCTGAAAACCACTTTTAATTGACTAAAGACATTCGAAACTTTAAATTTTCTAAATATAACTACTTTTTGAACTTCAAAACCATACTTACAAACATATTAGAAATCACTTGGAGTAACAATTGAGAGAGTGTATAAGTGTAAATTTTTAAAAAATTCTAGAAATGATTTTTGGGTGATTACATTATCCATTATTAAAAACATATTCCTAATTAAATGTAAAGTCAAAGAACTTACCTGAAGCCTAAAAAAATTTGAGATACGAAGCCTTGAAAAGCTGGAGATGTGTGGCATATATGTCGACTTCGGTTTCTCAAGTCACCTCTACAACTGAACGTTGTTTCCATTACATCTTTACTGAAGTAATATCCTTTCTTATACGCTTTCAAACCTACCTATCTAGAATAGAAATAAGTTCATTCTCAAATGAAATTCTAGACCCTACACCACAAAATCAAGCGAAAGCATATGAATCTGATGCAACACATACTTCCAAAAGCATGGAGACACGAAACACATAATGCACAATTGATAGGCTTGGCGACAAGGCCAAATTATAGGCCATCTCTCAACTCAAATCAGAATATCAAAAGGACAAATGAATCTAGGGCTAATCATGCCTTCTATCCGTAGTTGATCAGACAATTCATGGGTGACCTCGGAGCCAAACATGATCATCCTCAATAAACTCAAGGCTCAAACTCTCATATCAACGTAACTCTTTTGTCGAGTTTGAGACATAAATATCCTATCATGAATCATACATATTTACCCCATGGTCTCTCTAAGCAAGTATGTATTTAAAGATTCATCACATTTAAATGAACAAATTAGAGGTCTACACTACCTACCATATAATGCCTCGAATGGATCCATCTAAATACTAGAGTAATAACTATTGTTATTTGCTATGGGAAAATGATAGTTGTAATAAGCACAAAAATAAATTACACATACTTAAAGAATGTCCTCTAACACCTGAATCATCCTTTTATATTTTTTTTTGTCTATATGAGGGCGAAAAGATCTACTCATATCTAACTGAGTATCCAAATCTTGTTCCAAATCTCTCTAGAAGTGATAAGTGAATAGTCAACTTCAATTAAAGACAATACAAATTACCCCATGAATACGAACAATTTGAGTTATAAAAATCTAAGATAATATGTCTGTCGTGTACTTCAACAAAACTGGAATAAAATAGGCAGCTTTAGTTAGCCTTTTGACATCTACAAAATAGTGTCATAACTACCCACAATAGTAGGTAATCCCACAACAAATTCCATGGTGATCCATTCCCACTTCAAATAGGAATGAGCATCCTCAGAGAAACACCTGTGCGCCACTAGTGCTCACAATCGACCATTTGACATGTCATATGCCTAGACATAAACTCTTAAATATCACTCTTCATGCCATACCACCAATAATGTTGACTTAGATTGTGATACATATATCCATGGATAGAATATCCAGAATAGTGAGCCTCTTCTAGAATCAACCTAATCAACTGACCCACCATGGTCAAACGAATCCCACATTTGATCCTCAATACCCCATAAGAATGAATCAATATGTCCTTGGATTTCCCTCAACAACTTTTATTGAATAATACATAACTTATCTTTATTAAACCAACCCTCTCAAATATGCTCAACAAAGTAATATCGAGCCTCGATGAAAATAATGAAACCACCATTCTCCAAAAAAAATCTACAAGGAGGAAATATTGATGGCTAACCCTCCAAATAATCGTCCCTCTTTAACACTTATTATGAAAAAACTCCCCATGCTTAAGTTTTCCTACTCAAAACATGGGTCAACATATTGGCCTTTCTCAGATGATAAAGGATATTCACGTCATAGTCCTTCAACAACTCTAGCCTACTAATCTTCCTCGAGTTTAGATATATTTGAATGAAGATGTACTGAGACTTTAATGGTCTGTGAAGACTTGACAATTCACCCAATACAAATAGTGACGCCATAACTTAAGCAAAAAAACCATGAACGCTCACCTCCAAATAATGAATAAGATAGTTCCTCTGATGGGTTTTTAACTTTCTTGAAGCATAGGCAATCATCTTACCTTTTTGGTC
This sequence comes from Solanum chilense, assembly GCA_032847665.1. Taxonomy (NCBI): domain Eukaryota; kingdom Viridiplantae; phylum Streptophyta; class Magnoliopsida; order Solanales; family Solanaceae; genus Solanum; species Solanum chilense. The sequence goes on along the minus strand of CM064974.1, from coordinate 9,903,674 downwards.
CAAGACAACTCCTGAAGCATCACCGATAAATAGTAGAGTCCACACCATCTTCAAGTAGAATCAACATAGGAGTCGAAGTCAACAAAGTCTTGAGATTTTGAAAGAGTTTCTCACACTCACCGAACAACTGAAACTTAACACTCTATTGTGTCAATCTGGGCAATGGGGATGAGATATGAGAGAAACTCTTAACAAACCATTTGTAGTAGCTTACCAACCTCATAAAACTCCAAAATTCAAACCTTGAAACACCATGCTTCGCAATTTCACAATATTATCATAATAGTATAGAATAACAATGATCTCATCTACGCTTTAAGTCTAAGTGGTACCTCTACCCCTACTCTGCTAAATTGTGGTCCCATTGCTAGAATTTGTACTACCCTTGCCTGACTGACCCCTAGTTTTAGGCGTTGGTTCTCTCACTAGAGTAGTATATGTATGTTGGATTGTTAAAGAGTATATAAATGAGAAAAGTTACAGTGAGAAATTCTTGAACCCGTAGAAATAAAGGAATGTTAGCATGAAATAACATAGTTAATCAAATATCAACAATATTCCTATGTTTTCTTTGTAAAACTCTAATTTGTTCAGGTTTGTTAGGACATGAAATGTTCCTTACAATACCATAATAATCTGCAGGATTAATAAAGTGTATGTTAATGAACCTACCACATATATCACATTGAAATACCTTAATTTCTTTCAAAAACTGTTTTGCTACCATTTTTTGAAATTTTACACATACTTTAAAAAAGTTCAAATTTCCTTTTAGTGGACAAAACCAAGTTTACCCCGTTTCATAACTTTAAAAACCCTAAAAATGAATAGGATCAAGATTTAGGGTGTCCATAATGCTTGCAATTAAACAAAGGTTCACACGGATTGATACGTGTAGAACTAGACCTCAAAAACGTTACCACGACCAAGTCAACTAACTTGGGGAGTTATTTGAGCTTGGAATGGTTGCAACCAACCAAGTAAGGCTCTCGAAAATTAAGATTTAATCGAAGGAGTCTTTACCGGGCTTAAAATAGGAAATTTTAAGTTTTGAGGGTCCAGGGGTAAAATGGTCTTTTCCAAGAAAAGGATAATATTTGAATTACACTGAGGAATTAATAAATTAATTAATTAATTTAATAAAAATAGCAATTGGGATTGGGGCGACTCTAAGTGACCTATTTCGCAAATGGGCTGCCACTCGGGTTCGAGCTCCACTAGGAGCAATGAATAAATCATCGATTAAAATCTATTCATTAAGTATAAAATGGCCCTTTCACATATTAATTCAAATAAATCAGATTTTTTATTAATTTAATTAAATCCTATTATGACTAAGTCTTGAATTTAGTCTCGTAATCCTAATAGCTCTCACCCTCACGTTTCTCAACTCTCTTCCACGTCTCTCAACTCTCATTCTCTCACGCTATGACTAACAAGAAAGCTCAAGAATAGTTTAATAAAAAAATTTGTTCACACTTGAAAAACACATGAAAAGTTTTTAGAAAAGAAAGGTAATTAAAAATGTCAAGGCAAAGGGAGGTTGTTCATCGAGTGGCGGGTACGTTGAGGAGAATTTGGGTGTGGTTTGGAAGAGTTTCTGGGCAGCAGCTGCACACTTGAACAACATAAAAAGGTATGTATTTCTTCTCTCTTTGTCCCTTTCCCAAGAGGTCCCTTACGATTCAAAAAATTCATTCCAAAACTAAGGTTGTTTCCTTTTTTTATGTCCTTGTCCCTAGCTCCCAAACAAATTCGTAGGATGGGTATCTTATGCTGCTATATTTAGGCATAAATGATGTATTTATATTGAATGTGAACATGTTTATGTGAGGTAAATAATGAAAAAATATTCAAAGTGTGATCGAAAAGGCTGGTGTGTGTCAGCACGTTCGTAGTGCCTTAGCCACTGTTTGGAGTCGTATAAGACAAAATAATTTTGTGTCTTTGATGTGTGAAATGTGTATACCTTGTGATTCTCATTGCAATGAAATATAGTGGATGAAATGACCATCTTTTAGCAAACTAAACTTATCAAAAATGTGTCTAAAAATGAGTTGAAGAATGACTAAAATTTTCCAGATTTTTGTACTCTTCAAGGATGTCAAATTTAAAGTAAAATAAAATAAGTTAGGTCAATGGGAATTGAACCCAAGGCCTCACGTGTTAAAGAAGCTGAAAAGTAAAGAAAACAAAATGTGAAGGAGATAAGGGGATTCGATCCTAGTTACTACTTTCGCTAAATAAGAAAAGGGAAATGGGGCAAAGGGGATTCGATCCTAGCTACTGCTTTCGCGAAAAAAATAAAAGGGAAATGGGTATAAGGGAATTCGATCCTAGCTACTGATTTTGCGAATAAGGAAAGGGAAATGGTGATCAGGGGATTCGAACTCGTGAACTGGAGGTCAATGAAGACAAAAGTAATTAATCAAATAAATGGGAGGCGTGGGATTTGAACCCACAACATCCCAAGTATTAGCGAAATTAATTTAAAAAAATAAGGAGGTTGTAGGGGTTCGAACCCACAACCTCCCTGTCCCAGCGAGAATAAAAGGAAAAATCAAAGAGGTTGTGGGGGTTTGAACCCACAACCTCTTGGTTTAGGCAAGAATGGGCAACAACAGACAAACAAAAATTAAAAAGGGACTGTGGGGGTTCGAACCCCCAACACTTCGATTAACTAAGAGTAAAATTAAAATAGAAAATTACTATTTCAATGTAAATGTTGAGATTTAATTTAGAGTTTTAATGTTAGGAATATTAGAAATAAAATAAATGAAAAATATAAATGATATCCAAGTGATTAAAGATTTGGGTTTCCTTGCTCAAACTTCCGTATTAGTTCATAAGTCATACATGAGTAAAATATCCAAGAATAATGTCATCTACTTAGATCAAAATTCAAGATCTTGGAATATATACAAGATACATAGGTCTTGTACTACATAATCTTAGGAAAGTAAGAATCACTTAGCGAACTATGAATTAAGCCCCATGGATTTTATGTTTAGACACATAAGTCTAACATACGTTCAAAAATAAGTGAACCTAAGATGTATGTATTGAAATGATGAACCCTAGGAGGGTAGGTATGAGTGTAAGATACACTAAGTGGCCAAGTGCATTGGCATATGATGAAATGAACTAAGAAATGATGAAATGAACATTTACATAACAAGTGGTGAGTAACTATGAAAAGCGAAGGTGCTAATAAAGAAGAATGTGGTTACAACATGATATGAGGCTAATGTATATGATGAGAGCAATCTCAAATGACCCTAAGTAAATGTTACCAATACGTACTAACCAATGAGAGTTTAAAATAATGAAGAGACTAGTCTCTATCAACACTCTAATGAAAGTATTGAGCTTAACATACTTCATATTAATGATGATATGAGAACTAATCTAATGAGCTATGTTGTCCTCATACTATAAGACAGCTTCCATGACGTATGATTTAGATGTAATGGAACTTTATACTGAGCACCGATAGTCTAGGTATGAGCGGTGATACCTTCTTTCAAAAGGGGCAAAGATTCACGTAACTCTCATGAGACGAGACTATCCGGCTTTCCGGGTATGGGTCTCCATAAATCTCCAAGTCCTTGAACCTAGACCGCCAATATAGGGATTTGGTAGGGTTAAATTCCCATTTAAGCTAGCAATTTTTGGGGTCACTTTTGTCGGTTATACCATCTCATTTCGGTGTGAAGGAGACACTGGATTTCATGATGCTCACATGATCTATGTCGGTTAAAGATAAAGTTAATGAATGAGGCCATCCTCAAATGGAGCACATAATGAAATGAATTATACAAAAGGTGTAAGGATAGGATAATAAAGATGTGTTCTAGACCCAGGTAATGACATTAAGTTATTCCATATCATTGCACATCAAACCCAATGAAAGTCTTAAACTATATCTAGGTGTAGCTGGTGTTCACACTAGCCTATAAATGAAATGAAATGAAGTATGTATAAATGAATGAAGAAAACTCTTTGTTTGATAATGAACCCTCTCTAGTTGTGGTCCAATGTGTTAAGCACTAATGTTGGAAAGTCTTAATGTCAAGTCCATGATTTCAAGGTCTCATGTCATATGAATGAATGATATGAAAGGAGCTATGCGTTATATGTTATGTGCTATGATATGTGCTTTATGAAGATGTTATGTATTCTGTTCAATACGATATTTATAATGATGCATGTTACTCTCATTGCATGACCTTCCTAACTCAATTTGGAAACTAAACTAACTTTCCTAATCTCAATTTGGCAAGTCTACTCAGTTGACTTCCAAAAATCATGTCGTTAGGAAAGAGCTGTTCTTTCTTATGCATGTCCTTGGTGTTTGATTGCATATACCCATACTTAGTACAAGTGTGTACTAACCCTATACATGTATACTATTTTAGTTGTCGGTACAGGTGGGCGATAGAGCTACAGGTTCATTGTTGCAGCTATCCGGACTTCAGCAGTCATCCGGAGTTTGGTAGGTCATCATAATTTTGAGGATGCTACTGTTTTACATTCTAGCGTAGTTTTAGAGTTGAGATAGTGAAGCATCTTCTACTAGCGTTTCTTTTCTATTTTGGTTCAGACTTTGTATTGGTGCCATTTTGTCCATTATACAATTAATCCTTAATGAACTATTTCTTTTAGTTGCTTATCTCTTTAATGTTAGATTGTTGATGATGAACAATTATAAAATGTTAAGAATATTTAGCAAGTATGTTAAAGATAAAAAAGTTTCAAATTTTCCGCTAAAATTAATCTAGGTGAGGTATGAATAACGCAAGTAGGCTTGTTTATGACCTATGAGAGGTTAATGATGCCAGTCTCGTCTGGGTTCTAGATTCTAGTCGTGATCAAAGTTGGTATCAGAGCTCTAGGTTTAAATTTTGAGGAATATAAGTTCAAACCAACCACATTGAGTAGTTTCTAAGTCATAGTAGTAAAGTAAACCACTATCCTGGATTAGAGAATGCATGATGCGTAGGAAAATTTTCCTTCTTCTGATGTTATCGTGCTTTTCCTAATGTCTAAATTCTTGGTGTTATGAGCGTTTATAACATAAACCCTTGTTGTTTTTCAGATAATGAACAGTAGGAGAGCTAATGGTCGACGGAGAGGGGGAGCAGCTGTTGGGGGTAATCAGAATCCACCCCAGGCTCCAGTTGAAGAAGGGGCCATCCTAGTTAACCCAGTTGGGTTGAGTGATGCTGAGGTGAGGGCATCTATGGCCCAGATGGCACAGGCCATCACGATGTAGGCTCAGGCTATGACTTCCCAAGTCAACCGGCAGGTTGTTAAGAGAGAGAACCCACCGGTTCACAGCATGGCTGACACACTGAGAGATTTCACGATGATGAATCATCCTATTTTCACAGGGGCTAAGACATCGGAAGATCCTCATGAGTTTGTAGAAAAAGTGCATAAGATCCTGGTGGCTATGGGGACCACTGATATTGTCGAGGCTTAGATGGCTTACTATCAGCTCAAGGATGTTGCATAGACTTATAGCAAGATAGTCGTGTCTTAGGTGGATGGCCATTCACATGGGAGCTATTCAAGACAACATTTCTGTAGAGATTCTTCCCTAGAGAGATGAGGGAAGCCAAGGTTTAATAGTTCATCCACATTAAACAAGGCTCTATAACAGTCAGGGAGTATTCCCTGAAGTTTGTTAAGCTACAAAGGTATGTTACATTCACTATTATTTAATAGCAAGAATGGGGAGAATACTAAGCTTTGTTGAAATCATCCAGGTATGCTACTTCCCTGGCTTCTAACAGCAGGGATGAGATGAGTAGGCTCCTCACATGAATCAATGGAGACGTGGATGAGGAGTGTCGATCTGCGATGCTCCATGATAATATGGATCTTTCCAGGTTGATGGTGCATGTCAATTAAGTAGAGGATAGATATAGAAATAGGGTTTTTGTGATGTTAGGAGGCCTAGGACTCAAGATCAAGCAGGTCCCAGTCATGGAGGCCACAAAAACAACTTTAGCGTCCGTGAGCAGTCGAGGTTCAAAAAAGGGCAACAGATTTCTGGGAATTCTAATCCTTTAAGAGGTGCTACACCTAGAAGAGGCAAACTTGAGCCTAAGAAGGGAAATGGAGGTGAGATGAGGCGTCCTAAGAAGAATTGTACTAAGTGTGGTCGCGCTCACAGTGGAGAGTGCAGACAGGGCACAAATGCCTACTTCGGTTGGGGTAAGAGTGGACACATGGTGAAAGACTGTCTACAGAACAGAGGTCAGGCTGGAGGTAATGCTCAGCCTAGGCCTAACCCACAGGGTGCATCAGCAGCCGAGCCTCCCAAGAGGAACAAATTCTATTCCTTGAAGGGCAAGGAGGAGCAGGAGAAGTCCGCTTATGTTGTTACAAGTATGCAACAAGTATTCTCAACTTCTGTTTATGGTATACTTGATTCAGGGTCTACATTTTCTTTTGTAACTCCTTTGTTTACCCTTTATTTTTAAGTATTATACACCTTTAAGATAACATGTAAGAACAGACAGGGTATACAAGGATTGCTCAATAGTTCTAAGTTGTAAGACTATGTGTGAAAACTTGATTGAGTTACCTATGCATGATTTTGATATTATTCTTGGCATGGAATGGCTTCACAGTTTTTATGCTTGCTTAGATTGTCATAGTAGAGTTGTGAAATTTCGCTTCCCTAATGAAGAACAGTTAGTTTGGGAGGGGTACAATTCGAGTCGTCCCATTCCCTTGATTTCAAATCTTAAGGCCAATAAAATGATGTCCAAGGGGTTACTATGTCATCTTGTGAGTGTTAATAATTTAGATCATGACATTCCTTCCTTACACTCAGTGCCTATAGTGAATGAGTTCCTAGATTTGTTTCTTGAAGATTTGTCTTCAGTCCCTCCCCTTAGAGAGATTAACTTTGGTATCGACTTAGAAACTGATACTAAACCAATCTCAATTTCTCCTTATCGAATGGCTCCAGTCGAAATCAAAGAGTTGAAGTTGCAGTTAAAAGATCTCACTGATATGGGTTTCATTCAGCCGAGCTTATCCCCTTGGGGCGCTCCAGTGTTAATTGTAAAGAAGAAAGATGGGACCCTTAGAATGTGTATCGATTATCGGCAACTGAAAGAAGTCACTATCAAAAACAAGTCTCCACTCCCAGAATAGATGATTTGTTCGATCATATTCAAGGGTCTAGTTTATTCTCTAATATTGATCTTCGTTCAGGGTTTCATCAGCTTAGGGTTAGGGAGGAGACATCCCAAAGACATCCTTTCGTACCTACTATGGTCACTATGAGTTTCTAGTCATGTCATTTGGTCTCACGAATGCACCTGCTGCATTTATGGATCTAATGAATAGGTTCTTCCGTTAATAGTATTCATTGATGAAATTTTCATCTACTCTAAGACCAAAGGGGAGCATGAACAACATTTGAGACAAACTTGTAGGTACTTAGACAACATCAATTGTATGCCAAATTCAGCAAGTGTAAATTTTGGCTGATATAAGTGACCTTCCTGGGTCATGTTGTGTACGATCATGGTGTAGAGGTGTACCCCAGGAATACTGAATATGTAAAGAACTTGCCAAAGCCCCTTACTCCTATTGACATTTGTAGCTATCTCGGATTGGCTGGTTACTACCGTAGGTTTGTGGAGGGCTTTTCTTCCATTGCTGCACACTGACAGCTTTGACGAAGAAGGAAGACAAGTTTGAATAGACAGAGACTTGTAAGAAGAGTTTCTATGAGCTCAAGGATAGACTCACATCAGCCCCGGTGCTTACGCTGCCTAAGTGTGGTGAAAATTACACGGTTTATTGTGATTCATCTAAGGTTGGTTTTGATTGTGTTCTTATGCATGACTGTAAGGTAATAGTCTATGCTTCCAGACAACTCAAGGTTCATGAGAAGAATTATCCCACTCAAGACCTGGAGTTAGCAGTTGTGGTGTTTGCACTAAAGCTGTGGAGGCACTATCTATATAGAGTGCACGTGGATGTGGTCACAGACCATAAAAGTCTCCAATATATGTTCACACAGGGTGAGTTGAATCTACGTCAGCGGAGATGGTTAGAGTTGTTGAAGGATTATGACATGAATTTGCACTACCATCCAGGTAAGGCTAATGTTGTAGCTGATGCTTTGAGAAGGATGAGCATGGGAAGTACAACCCACGTTGAGGATAAGAAGAAGGATCTGGTGAAAGATGTACACAGACTGGACAGACTGGGTGTGCGGTTGGTTGACTCTACTATTGGGGATGTTTCAGTTCATCCTATTTCTGAATCATCCTTGGTAGTTGAAGTCAAGAAAGGTAAACATCTAGATCATGTCTTGATGGAGCTGAAGGATTCAATACTGATGAAGACGAATGAGTCTTTCGCTTTGGGAGGTGATGTCATACTTAGGTATCAGAGAGGCTTTGTGTATCGATGTGGATTATTTACGGACCAAGATTATTGCAGAGGCCCATGGCTCCAGATATTCCATACATCCATGTTCCACCAAAATGTATCATGATCTTAAGAAGATTTATTGGTGGGATGGTATAAAGAAGAACATTGCAGAATACGTAGCCAAGTGTCGTAATTGTCAGCACGTTAAGGCAGAGTATCTTAAGCATGGTGGTCTGACTCATATTATTGAGGTTCCGTCTTGGAAGTGCGAGGCCATTAATATGGATTTTGTGGTTGGTCTTCCGAGGACTAGGAGGTAGCATGTCTCTATATGGGTTATTGTGGACAGATTGACTAAGTCTTGCCACTTTATCACTGTGCAGTTTACCTATAGAGCCGACTATTATGCGAGACTCTACATTGATGAGATTGTGAGATGACATAAGATTCTCTTGTCTATTGTTTCAGATAGAGGAGCTCAGTTTACTTCACATTTCTTGAGATCTTTCCAGAAGAGCTTGAGAATGTAGGTGAATCTTAGAAATACCTTTCATCCTCGGAAAGATGGGCATGTGGAGCGCACCATTCAGACATTTCAAGACATGTTAAGAGCATGTGTGATTGGCTTCAGATGTAACTGGGATGACCATATGCCTTTGATAGAGTTCTCGTAGAATAATAGCTATCACTCCAGCATTGGGATGGCACCATTTGAGGCACTGTATGGTAGGAGGTGTAGATCTAGATTTTGGTTGTTCGAGGTTTGAGAGTCATCCATTTTGGGTAAAGAGATCATTCATGAGGCCTTAGAGAAGGTCAGAGTTATTAGGGACATGTTGGCTACTGCTTATAGTCGGCAGAAGTCATACACTGATAACCAAAAAATGACCCTTAGAGTTTCATGTTGTTGACCAAGTTTACTTGAAGATATCACCTATGAAATAGGTGATGATATTTTGTAGAAATGGGAATCTGAGTCCGAGGTATGTTGGCCCATGTGATATCCTACAACGTGTGGGTGAGGTGGCTTATGAGTTAGCATTGCTTGCGGAGCTAGCTTCTATTCATCTAGTCTTTCATGTCTCTATGTATAAGAAGTGCCTAGGTGATCCATTATATATCCTACCTATTGAATGTTTGGGGGTCGGTGAAGACTTGTCTTATGAGGAGGTACCTGTTGAGGTCTTAGATAGACTGGTTAAGCGGGTGAGGAACAAGGAGTTTGGCATAGTGAAGGTATTGTGGAGAAGTCATCTTTTTGAGGGTGCTACGTCGGAGGCTAAGCCGGCTTAAGATTCCACTACCCTTATCTTTTCAGCTTTTGAGGTTAGACTTCCTACTTTTAAGTCTATGTTTCCTTATCTCTCCGTATTTTGTTGCTATTGGTTGACTGTTCATAGTGATTTTATTATGATTTGACTGGCATTATGATGTGAAGTGTTAGTGTCATTCGGGGACGAATGTTCCTAAGGGGGTGGGGGGGATAATGTAACAACCATAAAATTTAATTGGATCAAGACTTAGCGTGTCAATAATTCTTGCGATCAAGCCAAGGTTCACACGGATTCATACGCGTAGAGCCAGACCTCAGAACCCTTACCACGACCAAGTAACCTAACTTGTGGAGTTAGTTTATCTTGTAGTAGTTGGAACCAACCAGGTAAGGTTTGCAAAAATGAAGATTTAATCGAAGGATTCTTTACCGAACTTAAAAGAGGAAATTTTAAGTTTTGAGGGTCCACGAGTAAAATGGTCTTTTTGAAGCCAAGGGTAATATTGTAATTACCCTGAGGAATTAATAAATTTATTAATTAATTTAATTTTAAAGAGAAATTCGGATCGGGGCAACCCAGAGTGACCCATTTCGCAAATGGGGTGCCACTCTAGTTCGAGCCCCACTAGGAGCAATGAATAAATCATCAATTAAAATCTATTCATTAAGAGTAAAATGGTCCTCTCACGTATTAATTAAAATAAATTAGATTTTGTGTTAATTTAATTAAATCCTATTTTGACCAAGTCTTGAATTTACTCTCCTGATCCTAATAACTCTCTCCCTCACGTTTCTCAACTGTCTTCCATGTCTCTCAACTCTCATTCTCTCTCGCTCTGACTAACAAGAAATCTCAAGAACAGTTTCTTAACAATTGTTCTTCACACTTAAAAAACACATGAAAAGTTTTAGGAAAAGCAAGGTAATAAAAAAAGTCAAGGCAAAGGAAGGTTGTTCGTCGAGTGGCGTGTACGTTGAGGAGAATTTGGGCATGGTTTGGAGGAGTTTCTGGGCAGCAGCTTCACACTTCAAAAACATCATAAGGTATGGGTTTCTTATCTCTTGGTCCCTTTCCCAAGTGGTCCCTTACTATTTAAAAGATTCATTTTAAAACTAAGGTTGTTTCCTTTTTATTTTATGTCCTTGTCTCTAGCTCCCAAAAGAATTCATAGGATGGGTATGTTTTGCTGCTAAATTTTGGCATGAATGATGTGTTTATATTAAATGTGAACATGTTTATGTGAGGGAAATTACGAAAATGATATTCAAAGTGTGACTAAAAAGGTTGGTGTGTGTAGGCACGTTGGCAGTGCCTTAGCCACTGTTTGGAGTCGTATAAGACATGAAATTCTTGTGTATTTTTTTTAAATGTGTATACCATGTGATGTTCATTGCAATGAAATATAGTGGATTTAAATTACCATCTTTTAGCCAACTAAACTTTCGAAAAATGTAAAATGAGTTGAAGAATGACTAAAATTTTCCAAATTTGTGTACTCTTCAAGAATGTCAAATTCTGGCTTTTTAAAGTAAAATTAAATAAGTGAGGTCAATGGGAATTGAACCCAAGACCTCACATGTTAAAGAAGCTGAAAAATAAAGAAAAAAATGTGAAGGAGCTAAGGGGATTCGATCCTAGCTACTGCTTCCGCGAAAAAGAAAAGATAAATGGGGCTAAGGGAGTAGATCCTAGCTACTGATTTTGCAAAATAAGGAAAGGGAAATGGTGCTAAGGGGATTCAAACTAGCGAACTTGAGGTGAATGAAGAGAAATGTAAATAATCAAATAAATGGGAGGCGTATGGTTCGACACCACCACCTCCCAAGCATCAGCAAAATTAAATGAAAAAAATAAGGAGGTTGGGGGGGTTCAAACCCATAACCTCCCTATCCCAGGGAGAAATAAACGAAAAACCAAAGAGGTTGAGATTAAATTAAAATAGAAAATACTCCTTCAATGTAAATTTTGAGATTAAATTTAGGCAAGAATGGGCAACAAGAGACTTAATGTTAGGAATATTAGAAATAAAATCAATGAAAAATATAAATGATATCCAAGTGATTCAAGATTCGGGTTCCCTTGCACAAACTTCCGTAATGATACATAAGTCATATGTGAGTAAAATATCCAAGAATAATGTCATCTACTAAGATCAAAAGTCAAGATCTTGGCTTATATAAAAGATACATTGGTCTTGTACTACATAATCTTGGGAAAGTAAGAATCACTTAGGGAATTATGAATGAAGCCTCATGGCATGTATGCATAGACACATAAGTCTAACATACATTCAATAATAAGTGAACGTAAGATGTATGTAATGAAATGATGAACCCAAGGAGGGTAAGTAAGAGAATAAGATACACTAAGTGGCCAAGTGCATTGGCATATGATGAGATGTACTATGAAATGATGAAATGAACATTCACGTAATAAGAGGTGAGTAACTATGAAAAAGAAAGAAGCTAATAATGAATAATGTGGTGACAACATGATATGAGTCTAATGTATATGATGAGAGAAATCTCAAATAATCCTAAGTAAATGTTACCAATACGTACTCACCAATGAGAGTGTAAGATAATGAATATTAACACACTTAATACTAATGATGAGATGAGAAATTATCTAATGAGCTACGCTGTCCTCATACTAGAAGCCAGCTTCCATGACGTATGAGTTGAATGTAATGGAACTTTATACTGAGCACCGATATGCTAGCTATGAGCGGTGATGCCTTCTTTCGGGAAAGGCAAAGGTTTACACAACTCTCATGAGATGAGACTGTACGGCTTTCCTGGTATGGGTCTCCATACATCTCCTAGTCTTTGAACCTATACTGCCAATATAAGGATTTGGCAGGGTTAAATTCCCATGTACGCTATCATATTTTTGGGTCACTTTGACCGGTGATACCACCTCTTTTTGGTGTGGGGGATACATTGGATTTCATGATGCTCACATGATCTATGTAAGTTAAAGATAAAGTTCCCAATGAAGGAATAAGGCTAGCCTCAAATGGAGTACATAATGAAATTAATGATACCAAAGGTGTTAGGATATGATAATCAAGAGGTACTATAGACCCAAGAAATGACATTAGGCCATTCCTGATCATTGCACATCAAACCCGATGAAGTCATAAACTATACCCTATGTATAGCTGGTGTTCACACTGGCCTATGAATGAAATGAAATGAAGTAAGTATGAATTAATAAAGCATAATCTTTGTTTGCTAATGAAGACTCCCTTGTTGATTTCTCATGTGTTGAGACCTCATTTTGGAAAGTCTTAATGTCAAGTCCACGATTCCAAGGTCACATGGCATATGAATGAATTATATGAAAGGAGCTATGTGTTACATGTTATGTGCTATGATATGTGCTATATGAAGATGTTATGTGTTGTGTTTAATACGATATTTATATTGATGAATGTTACTCTCATTGCATGACCATCCTAACTCAATTTGAAAAGTTCACTAACTTTCCTATTCTCAATTTGGCAAGTCTACTGACTTCACTTCCAAAAATCTTGTCGTTAGGTTAGAGCTGTTCTTTCTCATGCATGTCCTTGGTGTGTGCTTGCATATACCCATACTTAGCACAAGTGTGTACTAACCCTATACATCTATAGTATTTTAGGTGTAGGCACAGGTTGGCGATAAAGCTACAGGTTCATTGTTGCAGCTATCCGAACGTCAGCATATATCTAGAGTTTGGTAGGTCCTCACGATTTTAAGGATGCTACTGTTTTACATTCTAGCGTAGTTTTAGAGTTGAGCTAGTGAAGCATGTTCCACTAGCGTTTCTTTCCTGTTTTGGTTCATACTTTGTATTTGTACCATTTTGGCCATTATATAATTTATACTTAATGAACTATTTCATTCAGTTGCTAATCTCTTTTATGTTAGATAGTTGATAATGAACGATTATGAAATGCTAAGAATATTAAGCAAGTATGTTAAAGATAAAAAATTTTCAAATTTTCATCTAAAATTAATCTAGGGGAGGTATGAATAACGCATGTAGGCTTGTCTGCGACCTCTTAGAGGTTAAAGACGTCGGTCTCATCTGGGGTGTAGATTTTAGTCGTGACAATAATCTACAAATGCTAAAGCAAAATTTTACTAACTGTCAGTAGATTCTTACTTATCTTAGGAACTACAATGACTTCATGTATTTTCAGGCATAATCTATTTGTATTCCCAACATTTGGTATGTCGAAATTTGATATATTCCCAACAATGACTTTATCTAGTCTACTTGTAGTGTGTAAGTTCAGATAAAATACAAGATTTACATGCCATATGACTACTTGGTCTTGAGTCTACATACAAAGTGTCATCTATGGCTTTGATTTGAAGTAATCAATCTTATACTAGTTCATCTGCAGATTGATAGGAGTAGTCCCACATGTGAAAACAATTAAGAGAAATATAATTATTCCTACCAAATATTTACATGACTCACTATGTTCCTTTCCTTGTTCCCGATTGAGAAACTCTAATTGTTCTGAGAACCTATTCCATATTGGTTTTTCTAAAACCCATTCCTTCTCGAGCAGGCTTGAAGCTTCTTCCTCTGGATTTCAAGTTGTTTTTTTTTTAGTAGTTTTCTTTTCTCTTATCCCTTAATGTAGAAAATTTCATGTTATGATTCTGTTGTGGCACCTCTTGTTCATCCTCCCTCATATCAAAACCTCTAAGATCAATAGCAAATCGATTAAGAGTGAGATATAGTGCCTTACCTATCATGACAATCTAAAGTACTTGAGTCCTAAAAGTGTAGAAAAATTGATTATTTAACAATCTTCATCCACATGTTTGTGAATGGATACAAAGCCATCATATATGCCTTTGAATTCTTTAATGCATTCATCAATCTTTTATGTTCCTCGACTAACACTTTGTGGTTGATGTTAAGATGAGACTCCTTATTTTTTATTGCTTGAAGATGAGTTTGTTCCAAGCAGTTGAGCATCCCACAATCATGTACATTCTTTCTTTATTCAAATTGCATGAGATTCAACTCCTTAGCAACAAATCTTTCTCATCCCAGCCATCAATATTGCCACTATCTTCTACATCCTTCTTAACATCCACAACTTTCTCAACAGTCTTTCTAGTGGAACAACTACTTTGTATCCACCATATAAGATAGTTTCTAGTATCATTACCTTAATCACCTTTGAAAGCCTGAATAACTTATTCTTAGTATCATCACCTTAATCAACTGCATTATTTGTGTCCACCACATAAGGTAGTTTCTTGGCTTAAGTTTAATGGAACAAGATACAATGAGGTGCCAAGTGAGGAGGTGTACAAAATATTTGTAGAGGAGGTCACTGCAGTTTGAAACATATGGTCATTTTTTATTTTAGATTCAATACTTAGAGAGAGAAAGAATTGATATGCTTTGAGACCATGCCTTACGTTAAAAAATAAAAAGAAATTATGGATATATCGATGATTAAAAACATTTGAGTACATACTCTTTAAATAGGAGTGAATTGTACAATCCTAGGCTTAATACACTTAAAATTCTACTACAATACACACATATAATAATAACCTATCCTAGTCGACTTCACTTAGTACAAGACATAGCAATACAATCGACTTTTAGTAGACCAATTATAGTTAGACTTAAACTATAGAGTCAGTTAATAGTTGAACACACTGATTATCCCACGTTGTTCAAACCGTTTCATATCTTCATTATCCCTTATCTTCAACAAGTGAATAAGAATAAGGTATTATGGGTTTGAATATTCATGTAATCTTTGAATTGTAATCATATTGTGTTTATTTATTTATTTATTTATTTTCTTGTGAATGATTTGAGTAAATACGATGAAGGGCAGAAAGGTGATTACTATGTGGTTGTGTATAGACTAATATTTATGCTTGAATATTTCAATTACATACACTTATCATTAAATTATAAAGCATTTCACATTATAAATTATACATTTGATTCATTCTTTGTACTTTTATATTTTTTTTTTTGTGTTACATATGACAATTTTCAAACCTGGTTTACATTATGTATAAACATTGATTAATAGATAGGAAACCATCTGAGACTTCTTATTTTGGCACATCATTTTGTTAACTATGTGTTGATCCTTTATTTTACGAAAATTTTTGGACTATACAATACAGCTTGATGTTTGGACATAGAATGCTTTAATTTTTGTCTGAATATTTTTTAATTCGTGGTACCTATATTTACTTTTCGATACTTATGACAAGAGTATCATTGAAAATATTTTGTGTTAACAAATGCATAAAACATAATGTCAATAAATTTTATTAATTATAGACCTCATTAATGATTTGAGACTCATTATTTACGTAAATTTGCAATGCTTTTGAGTCTCTTAGCTTATTTTTATAATTGGAAAATAATGAAAATAAAACTAGCATTTTCTAGTGGATGGGTGAGAACAAAAAAAAAGTAAGAATAAAGCGAGAACATAAATGTTGAAAGAGATGTATTGTTTCACCGAAAGGATAAAGTGGGATTTGAGGACTAATATCTTTTTTACTTAAAAAAAAAATAGTTTTCTTATGATTGCACGAAGGGAAGACAGTGTACTAATTAGATATAATTTTAAATTTCTTAAATCTAATTATGAACAGAAATAGTAAGTTATTTATAATCTTTTCATATTTAATTTTAATGAATTCTTTCTAGCGTATCCTTTTCAGCGAAACAATAAATTAATCATTTTAAAAATATTTTCCATTGATATTCACCCATAGTTGTGTGATTTTTCTCCCTTTTAAAACTTATTTTTACATCTTATTCAAGATTTCTTTAATATAACAAATACTCCATATTAATTGTGACATACGAACTGTTCCAAATTTACTAAATTATGTGTTGGATCCTTTTTTAATTTGTTTATTAACGTAACATTAAATTACTGAGTCACCAAATCTTTTGATGAACTATAATGCAATCAATTAATGTTACTAAATTGGAGCATTTCCCCGTAGATAAGATTTACTAATTAGACTCATTTTAAATACATAGTTACTTCTTTTAGCAGTTCATTGACCACTATGTTACGTAAATTTATCATCTTTTCTTTTCACTTTGAAAAATATGCATGATATATATATTGAATTAAACAACATGCATAACTATACCAAAAGGACCAATTAGAGTACTGAAGATTTTCTGTAAAATGTTGGAATAATGGTAGATGATAGTGAAGGGTACTCATATTTTAATATAGATGCAATTGAAAAATATATCACGCATTGCTAGGTTTGTTCATGGTGATAACAATCTTAAGGTAATAATGCTTCTTAATCTTGTATCTATCGAAATCGATCAACATGATAACACAATTTATCTTCACTTATGTAACTATTTCTTGCAAATCATTACAAACCATAAGAATTACGGTGTACTAACGGTTAGACACAAATTCAGTCCATATATATTATGGAATTTGTAATGTGCGTGTAATGTACTGTTGAAAAGATAATATTGGGTATATAGAATTTCTTATAAAATCTCGTGATATCAATTTGAGATAATTTTGAAATTAAATTTGGTTCATGAACCAACTTTATGTGCATTAAAATTAAGGAAAAATTAACAATTAAGTCATAATAAAAAACATAATTAGTTAAAACAACAACATTTTAAAATATTTATTCAAAATGTCAGAATGACAATATTTTAGAAAATATTTTGTATTCAAATTTTATAGTTTAAATTTTCTTTTATCATTGCATTCCTACATAGACCAAATTCTAAAACCAATAAACTTTTAAAAAGAAAATAAATATTTAAACCACTACCCATTAACCTTCTTTCTCCATATTTCAAGTTCTTTTCCCCCAGTTTTAACGTTTTCATATAACTCCTCTTTCTTTAAGGTTCTTCAAAATTGTTCAACAAATCTCTAGTTTAATTTAAGATATTTGTATTACAAACTCGCTTTATATTTCATTCTCACTTTCTATGCCAACAAGTTTTCAAATTTTTTTGCTCATTTTGTATTTCAATATCATTATATATTTTTCTCATTTTAATGTCAACAAGTTTTGTATTTTTTTTTTGTGTTCACTTTGTATTTCAATATCCTTTTGTATTTCATTTTCACTTTCTATCCTAACAAGTTTTGATATTTCTTTATTTATTTTATATCAATTTTAAATGTGTGCCAACAAATTTAGATTTTTTGTGCTCACTTTGTATTTCAATCTCACTTTTTTTGCAAATTTTGTATTTCTTTTTTGTTTTTTTTATCCTACAAACTTCTTCACTGCCAGCGAAATCTTAAATCAATCAACTTCAATTGGATATCAATTGAGTGTTTTGAATGAAGTGGTAAAAATTTATAGTGCAAATTTGAGGAATTAGGGGGAAAAAGTCATGTCGACTATGGAACCAAACACATATAATAGGAAATAAATTTTGAAAACTTTAATCCCAAAAATAAAAAATGATAATATTGAACAGTAGTGGAAAATAAAAATAGGCCTAATTAAAGTTATACATAATAAAACTAATATTACCTTATTTGAAATATTATTTTTCTTGATTTTCTCCATTATGTTATTAATTAATTGTATTTTATCAATTAAAATCTTTTTTATCTTGTTTGAATATTTTTGTTTAATGATTTTCTCTTATTAATATTTGTGTTGTTTTCAAATTAACAATAAATACAAATCTAATTCCATATCAAACTAAAGTATGACATTTTAAATACATAATAAAACTAATGCTCCACTAAAACCTAAAATATTGCTACTTTGAAAATCTTTAGAATTATTGATCAGACAAAACAACAAAAGAAAGTAACAAAAAATGGGCCCAAATATTCCAGTCCACAATTAAAGCAGGATAAAATAGTGATCAGGCCCAAAATATACCTAGCCCAAAAGAATCTAAGTATATATTTGAGCAAAACATACTGCAGTTTCTCTATCTTTCTCTGTATAGATCTGCAGAACCCTCGCGATGTTGCTTTCCTCTTCACATTTTCAGTTTTGATTCAATCTCGCAAGGTGATTTCTCCTCAGATTTGTTATCTTTGATACCATCTTCAGTTATTCCATGTACAAATGTCTCATCTAAGTTATATCATTGTAAGTATCGATCACCTAAATAGATTTTAGAGTTTCTATGTAGATCTTCTTGATTTTTCTTGTTACGATGATGATGATTATCAAGATACTCAAATGATGCCTGTCAAGAGGGGAATATGAAATTTGAAATTTCTTTAGAGTTTTTCTTGTTGTTTGTATTCTTTTGTTATATATGTAATAACAAAAGTTATCATGATGTCTTTCCATTTTTTGGTTCTCTGTTCTCTGCTATTCCCTGTGTCTGTGTTGTATGACATAATGCTTTGGTTGACTTGTACTTTCTCTAGGTTGTTTTTGCATGTGCTATATTATTTTAGGTATTCTATGCTTATATTCTTATTAATGGTGTGTATGCTTTCTCCTTGTTCAAAATTATTCTCTTTGTAGTTAGGTGCTCCTTAAAATAATATATTGACATATGATTTTATTTTCTAGAGCTGATAAATAATTACTTTTTCTTAATGTATATGATTAATTTATATGCGTTGTGTATCTGGTTGAAACGTTGTTGGTTGAATGGTTAACGATGAAATTTTTGTTAATATGCGATTTTCATTTTCAAAAAACATGTAATATGAAAATGTATATAATTTTTTTTTCAAAATTCACCCTTAAATCTAACTTCTCGAATAATGAAAAATGCTTTAGTTTGATTTATTTTTTAAAATATGAACAATTTATAACTCTTAATACATACATGTGTATGTACTGATCTCTCAATGTAAAGAAGAGAATTTTAATACTTTAATTCATATTAGGTTACGTAGTTCACTACTATATAGTACACTTTTATATTAAAATTACAATAGCAAAAAAATTGCATATGAATTGTATTATAAATATAACATTCATACTAAGAAAAGTTTGTATTTGATGTTACATTGTATTCAAATTTACATGCCCTCACATATTGCAACACATATATTATTGACAGAATTCAGGAGTCAAGCTAAGTTATTTAATGTGTTCAATCTCACGACGATAAGTATTATTTTTTTGAGATTATGGATGGTGGATCCTAGAGCCTCTATATAAGGTAGTATTTATAAATCTGCCTAATAATTATATAAATTGAGTTTTTTTTTTAATATAAAGGATAATTCATTTTAATATCCTTGATCAATAATTGTACTTGTAAGGAAAATGTGTGAGTTATTACCGTGTTTTTTAGAAATGTTTTGCATTATTTCCTTTATGGAAGTATATTTACTTTGTTTTATCTACTAAGGATCTAAAAATAAAAATACACGTTAGGATATGAGTAAAAAAAACTCAATTTTAATAGTGTTGTTCTAGAGGAATATGAAGTGACAAGTGAGAAATATGTCTCTTACGCTTGGATTTCTTATCATAGAAAAATGTTCTTAAGAAAGTGTCACGACCCAAATCGGGGACGCGACTGGCACCCACATTTACCCTCCTATGTGAGCGGACCAACCAATCTAAACCCAAACACATTGAACAAAATACAACGCGGAAGACTTAACTCATTAATAAACATCAAAACTACAAATATCCCCAAAATCTGGAAGTCATCATCACAAGAACATCTACGATCAAATTTCCAAACTAAGAGTATTTTAAGAAGCTAAACAAATAAAAGCTAGTCCATGCCGGAACTTCAAGGCATCAAGACGAGAAGAAGAAGATCCAGTCCAAGCTAGAAGCATCGCTCACCCTGAGATCCGGTGCAGTGAAGACTGGCTAGAATCGCGGTCGAGTTGAAGACGACGGCACGTTTGCTGCACTCCACAAATACAAAGAAAGAAACATACAAGTAGGAGTCAGTACAACCACACGTACTGAGTAGGTATCATCGGCCAACTCAGAATAGAAAACAGTATATATCAGTTAATCTCACAAATCAACTATAATACTCAACATGTAATAACAACAAGTACCAAAACCATCAATAAGTACCACCAAGTTCATCCAGGAGGACTCAAGCCTCAATATCATACTCATTAGGGAAAAAGGTTCATTAGCTTAGCATATTAACATCTTTCAAGATTCAGAACTTATTCCTCTCGTGTCGGTAGGTGACACTCCGCTCCACTAATACTATGTGCCGGAACGTGGCGCTCCGATCCACTGATACTATGTGTCGGAACGTGACACTCCGATCCACTAATACTATGTGTCGGAACGTGACGCTCCGATCCACTAATACTATGTGCCGGAATGTGGCACTCCAATCCTCATATACTATCCTGGTACCGGAACGTGGCACCAGATCCATATACTATCCTGGTGTCGGAACGTGACACTCCGATCCTCATATACTATCCTGGTGTCGGAACGTGACACTCCGATCCTCATATACTATCCTGGTGTCGGAACGTGACACTCCGATCCTCATTTCTATCCTGGTGCCGCAACGTGGCACCCGATCCATATACTATCCTGGTGCCAGAACGTGGCACTCCGATCCTCTAATTCATCGAGCCTTCTTTTATACCAAGGAATCATCAATAGCAAAAAATAGTTCATCAAGCCTTCTTTATACCAAGGCATTATCAATAACAACACATAGTTCATCAAGCCTTCTTTTATACTAAGGCATCATCAATAACAAAACATAGTTTATCAAGCCTTCTTTTATACTAAGGCATCATAATTCACAATACATAGTTTATCAAGCCTTCTTTTATACTAAGGCATCACAATAACAAGACAAAGTTCATCAAGCCTTCTTTTATATCTAGGTGTGTGCACTTGGATAAAAGAAAGGTGTCTAATTATAAAACCCATGATGCTCATTTTATGTTACATTAATTGCTTCCTATACAAATTAAAATTATTCTTCCTGACCATGTGGGTATTCCTTTGATTCGTCTAAGTTCCTTCTTCCATCGTTTGTGCCAAAAAGTAATCACATTGGAGGAACTGGATTGCTTAGAAGTAGAGATCATACAAACAGTAAATCAGTTGGAGAGAATTTTTCCTCCTTCATTTTTTGATATCATGATTCATTTGCCTATTCATTTGGCGAATGAAGTGAGATTAGGCGGCCCAGTGCAAAATCGATGGATGTATTCCACTGAAAGAGAAATGGGTACATTCAAATCATACATTCGCAATAGGCGTTTTCCAGAAGGTTGCATAGCAGAGACACGAGTGGAATAGATTACATGAATTTATTCTCAAAATATCTGCATCGAGGTGTCCATACAAGATTTAATAGAAGAGCGCGAAGCAATAATGAATGTTACCCAAGTGACGCAGAACCTGTGAGTTTATTTTCTAACAAAGTAGTTCCTTTAGGAGCAAAGAAAACTGATCCAATCATTTAGATGACAAGCCAATAAGTAAGGCACATGCATACTTATTGGGAAATTGTGACGATGTTCAAGAATATATTAGGTACGTTAATTTGAATATAGTATTCTTTTTGTATAATAATTTTTAACTAGTTTAATTTATTATTTTAACAAAAATAGTAAATGTTTTGTAGAGAGCATGAGCAAGAGGTTAATAATCAGTCACGAAGATCTTAATGGAGCAAAGCCAAGAATCATTGTAAAAACTTCTCTTAATGGTTTGAAACTCGTGCTTTGCAAGAGGATGTGCCTGATTTGATAAAACAATTGTCTAGAGGACCAAATTTTGTTGCAAAAAGATATTTTGGGTATGTCATAAATGAATAAAGATTCCATGTTAGGCAGTGTGATTCAAGGCGTAAAACACAGAATAGTGGTGTTACACTAATTGCCTCAACTACAAGCTTTGCAATCTCAAAGGATAAAAATCCGATTGCTGCAAATTTGACTCATTATGGTATAATAGTTGATATTGTTGAATTAAACTATTACAACCATTTTATGTTTATTTTATTTAAATGTGATTGGCATGAGGTTGAAAAGGATGTTTATGGACATACTTATGCCTATTTTAACAATAGATGCTCTCAGGAAGAGCCTTTTGTGCTTGCATCTCAAGTACAACAATGCTTCTATGTGCAAGATTCATATGAACAAGATAAACATTATGTTATGAAGACTGTTCCAAGAGACTTGTTTAACATGGGTGATAAAGTTGAATCTAATCTCCCACAAAGTTATGAAAATGAGTCATCTGAACATTCGAAGGGTCCGTCTATACCAAAAGATAATGGTGAAGTACTCTTAACAAGGTCTGATTTACCAGAAACAATCATTGATGTGCCTGTGGAGGAATTTTTTCACTCAACAACTTGAAGTCGAGTATGCAGAGGAGTTTTAAGATAAGTTCGAATATGAGTCTAAAAATGAGTATGAAGATGAGTTTTCAGATGCGTTTGAAGACGAGTCCAAAAATGAGTATGAAGATGAGTCTGATGATGAAGTCAATCTGAAGAAGACAGACCATGAGTTTCATTATTGTTGTGATGATCATATAGGGATCACTCACTGTTTTTGTAATATTATAGATTTTTTTTGTAAAACACATTAATTATCTAATCTGTGGAATCTAATATTAGATCGCTACAATGTTATAGTTTTTTTTTGGCTTTTTTCATGCGCCCAATTGTTCTTTTGTTATGTAATTTATGTTGCCTTCTTATGTGATTATTATTTTATTGAGGAACCTATACTTCTAGCTGATTTTTGATTTATTTGGTTGTTTGTTATTTTTATACTTTCTTGTTTCATTTTATTATCAGGCAATTGGCATTAGAGGCATTCAACTCTGTAGTTTGAAGTTGCTTCTGGTTTGGTTGTTGTCCCGAGTTTGTTGCTCTGAGAGAGGTACAACACTTTTCCTTTTATTAATTTAAGTAATAAGAAGCTCTCCAGTATTAGATTTGAACCTGCAAATTGTTTTTGATATAATCCTCCTAAAGTTGTCACTATTGAACACATTTTTAACTCTAGAAGTTTTTCCAGATAGGTCTGGGGTTCTTTGTTATCTTCTTGTGTATCCAAAAGGATTATAATTATCTTAAATTCATGGTGATGATATGATGGAACAGTGTGCACAGAAATGAGTCTTTTTGTTTCACAATGTCTTAGTTGATAGGATTTATGTTTGTTTCTTATTTGATTATTATTTATTTGAGGAATATGTACTGATTGTTGATTATCAGATTATTAGTTGTTATGATCTATTCGATCTGTTTTATTAAAGTTAACGGGGTCTCATTTTAGTTTGTTCCAGTCATCTTCAAAAAAGTTGACCTGTCTATGTTGCTGTCACAGTAAACTAAAACTGCCCTTTATATCTTGATGATAACCTTTTTGATTAACTTCTTAACCCAAGAAACTTGTGCAGTATGATTCTAAAAGTAATTTTTAACCCAAGTATTTTTAAGTTCAAACTATTGAAAAAATAAGAATGCAACTGTGGAACTGCAGGAGTCTTAATTCAACATTTAACCCCAATGTACTATTATGTCTGTACGTTACAGAGAGGGGCCATCAGAAGCCTCAAATAAAGATTGTTGTTATGATTATGTAGTGTATGTGTGTTTGACTTATTATGTGATTTAAAATGAGTTCTGTAATTACATTACTGTTTTGTATAAGTTCTGCAATATGTACAATACTTTAATGTATAAATTCAGGAAATTTTAGGAAATTTTGGAAGTTCTTGAAATTACAGAAATTATGAAAATTTTAGAAACTCAAATGTTGCAATCTACTATAATAAGCTATCCATCTGTCAACCTTATATCAAAATTACATTGCTCCTACTTCTTTCACATAAACAATTTTATTATTTTGTAGGTTTACTTGCTATAGGAAAACAAATTGAAGAGATTTATACAAAGCGAAAAGAATGAATCGATCAACAATGCTAAAGAAAAAGAGTTTGAATCCAAAAAAAGCTCAAAGTCCATTGAAGAATCTGGGTGTTGATATGCAACACCGATCAGGTGCTGAATGGCCAACCAATTCAACATTAATAGAGAACAACTTGCAAATGAACTCAATGATAAAGATAAGAAAGAGTAGGCACCAATACCACATAAAAGAAAAAATTCTGAGGATTTCATTCCACAACAAGGAAAGAGTAAATTGCTTGGGCACAAATCAGTCATTCAGTCGTCTTCAAGGGCAGAGCTTAGAACCTCACGTATGATTGCAGGGAAAGGACCAAATAAACAGAGGTTAGTTCAATTTGAAGAGTCCATTCAAGATAATGGAACTAAACTTCCTATAAATTACTCTAGGTTCCATACGTCATTCAAGAAAGATGTTATTGCTTCAACATATGTGACTGGAAGAACACTAGGTAATTGAGAGGCATGACATGATATTCTTGATCTACCGAATCGTAAACAGGTAAAGATGAAGTCGATCATACCAACTAGTACTCTTGATCAGTTTCTAACAGATCACGGGAAACACAAAGAAGATGAAACAAAATGTGACAACAACACAACAAGTAATGTCGAATTTATGCATACTCCTATTATTAATGAACAGAACAAAGGATTGGATGATCGTGTGGAACAAGAAGAATTGAGTAAAGATAAATGTGATGTCGAAGAGGAAATTGACATTGATTGTAGTACAAAAGGCATGTTTTAAACCTGGTAAGATTTAGAAGTCATTATAAAAGAAATATCTTATTTCATGTCTGTTACATCAATCTAGAAATGTCGACGCCAAAAAAAGTTCGAGGACATACAACATGTAAGGATATTCATGCAAGAAATTTGGAAGAAAAAAAGGAGGTGAGATTTGATAAAGGACAAGGGTGGGACCAACTAATAAGATAGTGTCACAATTAAGCAACTTTATAGGAACAATTGCAAGGAATCCTAGATTCATCAGCTTGATGTACACTAGTTGGCATGTGGTGCCAAAGGATACTAAAAAGCGCATGTGGTAATACGTCAATGTAAAAACAACCACTCTTGAGAATTCATATTTCATTTTATTTTTTACTTACTGAAAATAAATATATTTTATTTTGCATAGACCGAATTTCTACTTCCAGTAGAAGGAGAGAAGTGGTTGATGACTGGTCTTCGTGATGCTTGAAGGCGACACAAGCAAAAAATTAAAAAAAGATTTTTTTTTGATAAAAACAGTACCCTTGACGATATGCTTGCAAAATGTCCTAATGGCATTCCACATAATAAATTCCGCCAGTTGATCGAGTATTGGAAACACCCTACTTTTCAAGTAAGGTTAAAATGGTGCATTTCTACTCATCGACTAATTCTGCATCATATCTATTCTTTTTATACATATCGATTATTTTTTGTTTTTAACAATAGGCTATATGCGAGATGAATTCTCAAAATAGGAAAAAACAAAAGTGGAGGCATCGAATGGGACCTATGAATTTTGCTAGAGTACGCGTGGCATTAGTAATACTTAGATGACATTTCATACAAAATTTGATTTTCATTTTTTTGTAATTTATAAGAACATACTGATTTTTAAAAATTTCTTTTGATATAATCTGTAGCGTGCAGCCAAAGACAACAACGATGAACCATCAAAGCCTGAAATATTTATTGCAACTCGTACCAAGACAGGAAATGAAATCCAGGCTGATACCCAAGTTGCAATAGTAAGTTTTTCAAAGAGTATTAGTAGTGAACTTTATTCAGACATAACATTTATATTGTGGGGAGTTTGACTACATTAAATTTTAATCACGTATGTCTTCTTCTTCTTCTTCTTCTTCTGCAAGTTCTAGGAGATATCAATTATTTGTCGACGTTGTTTAATTATTTTTTACAAAAATTTTTCATAATGTATTTATTGCTTGATCGCTATCATAGGATTCGAAATGAAATAGTACTTACAATTCACTATCGATGCCAATTTTATTCAATAGGCTGAACTTCAAAATCGCCAAAATTCTGGGGAAACAACTAATGATGCACTTAGGGCAGTATATGGAAAGGAGCAGCCTGGTCTAGTTAGGTGCTATGATAGATCATTGACAACAAGTTCTTTCAAGAAAGACGAGGAAATTAACAATCTAAAACAAAAGCATGCCAATGAAATTACTTCTCTAAAGGAAGAATAGAGAGAAGAAATACGACATTTATTTACTCAATTGTTGCAAAAAAACCCTAGATTGAATTTTCAAGATATACTAGGGTGTGTTGGATATAACCTTGCTTCACCTATTGATGCAAGTAGAGCACAAGCTATAAGAGGCACAAATCTTCCATATTCTTCGGGGTCAGCTCAAGATTCGATTCTTCAAAAGGTATTTTGTATTTCTGATTCTCTGTTAATAGTGTCAATATTGTTTTTCTTCTAGTTTAGTTGGTGTTCTTGGTAATGAAATTCGAAACTTATTTTTACTTGTCTAAGTTCAGTCCAACCAATTTGACATCCCTAATTTCTAGTGTACCATATCCTTCATGTTCTCCATTTTTGAAAGGTGTATACTATTTAACATTAAAATGGAGACATTCAACCATATGATTGAAAATATCAATGAATGGAGGCATCCTTTATGTTAAAACATGTATAGAAGGGAGCTAATTTGCAAAGAGATAATTATGAGGTGTTGTCAAGATAATTAAGGGAAGATTATAGTAATGAAATAAACATAAGTTGTGTGCCTAGATCTAACAACAAACAAATGAATTTTTTCTACAATAGCAGACTAATATATGTTCAATTATGCAGGACAAAATGTTGTTGCATTTGGTTTTACTAGTATGTTAAAATCCCAGAAAACCAATTTTGGTCCATAAAAAATCACCAAATCCCACTTTACTCCATACACTTCCTTGGGAATATTTGTAACAAGTGACATATATTTGCACTTTCCTGATGTAGCAGTCTTTTTGGTTTGGTCAAATCTTGTATGCATCTCTAGCAATTGTTTGATACTTGACTCTGTGAATTCGAGTACTATCAACATTACTCGTGGAGTTATAAAGTTTGATTTTTGCGGGGTTGTCCTCAAGAAAGACAGTGAATCCAACCCTATTGATTGTTGAAATTTGAGAAGAGTACTGTGTTTCAAGCCCGAAAACAAGAATATTGCAGGGGTATTTTCGCGATACAAGATAATAAAGAAATCTGATTTCTTTCTTCGCAAGGAGGTTGTGGCTATGTTAAACTACAGACAAGGCAGAGAAAATGGGAGAGGAAAATTGGCAGGGGATTTTCTTGTAGCCTAGTCCTCTATTTTTGTTCACTGTCTGTTAAATCTTTACCTTGTTCAAGATTTTATTTGTCTTTCTATATCATTCCTTCTCTTCTTACTAAACATTTCTTCTGTTTGTATTTTTTTTGTGTCTTTTTTTGTTCACTGTCTATATTTTTTGAACTTGAAATAACAATAACATAGGCTTCATTATAGTGAAAAGGAAATCCATAACCTCCTGTAAAACAAGAGTCATTTCATCCCTCCCTGGAGATTTCTTTTCCTGCAAATTAGTAGTGTCCTGCACTT
This sequence comes from Solanum chilense, assembly GCA_032847665.1. Lineage (NCBI taxonomy): Eukaryota > Viridiplantae > Streptophyta > Magnoliopsida > Solanales > Solanaceae > Solanum > Solanum chilense. The sequence continues at coordinate 9,875,515 of CM064974.1, read as the reverse complement.
TCCAGCCATATCAGCAACTTCCTAAACAACAATATTATCTAGGAGCTTAGGGAATGGTGTACCTGCATTTACCGAACCTTTAGAATATTTTTCCTCTTCCATGTATGAACTAGAGATGCAGTTTGATGATGAACCTTGCCCTATGCTGCAGTTCTTTGAAAATATCATGTTCATGTTGTTATGTATTGATTTTTGTGGTCATTCTAAACTATGTCATGAACCTTGTTTCCAGTGGTCATCTCTGGTTTGTTTGAACTATTTGTGTGTTCCTGTGAGTGTTCTCAGGATCAATATGTTGTTAGTGATGGAGATATTATTAATTTGTGTCTCCTTTGTATCCTTATTTATTGATTGTTTTGTTCATCCTGCATAGAAAGATTAATTAAATTATTAGAAGTATCAACTGCAGAATTAGTAGTGGAATAGTGTGATGAGTCTGTCTTATTAGGTGATCAAGGCAAGTAAAGAGAATTATCCTACAACATTCAAGACTTGTTAGTGCAAAATTATTAGAAGTAAGACATGTACCATTCAAGACTTGTTAGTGCATAATTATTAGAAGTAAGACATGTAACATTCAAGACTTGTTAGTGAAGAATTATTTGAAGTAGCAAGTGCATAATTACTAAGTAGTTCTGTTGCTTCTTAAGTTACTACTATCTGTGAAGTCTAAAAGAGGAAGTAGAGGATTAGAAAAAATCATTTTTCATATTATATACTTCTTTCTATATGCAATTAAAGAATTCATATCCCAAAAATTATCTCACTTGTCCTATGAAAAATCTTTTATCTCTGTTTAAACTTTTGAAGTTTATTTTTAGAGAGCCAACAACAGAAGACTGCACAAATGTTGTAGTCTTTATAATGTGTAATTTTTATATTGAAATTGTATTTAGATTTGGATTGGTTGTCTTACAGTGAAATCTCTCTGATTATGCACTTCCACAATTAATTCACAGACTTAGAATTTTATGTTAAATGTGCAGGAAAAGGCAGGTAATTGAATTTGAATTTGGCTAGAAGTAAACTTGATCAATTGTGGCAAAAGATGAAGAAATTTTTGTACTATTGTCATATACGTTTGAATGACACTTTTGGTTTTTTGGAACTTGTTGATATTAGAGATCTTTAAGCAATCACTTTCTATGTTTTGGTTGTACATGAAATATTTCTCGAAGGTTATTTGAAATATAAAGCTTCAATTTAATGATTAGTTCATTTTGTGTTTTAGGTCACTTGTATGTATGTAAATATATTATTTATATTTGTGCTACATGTAGGCTTATAAATGTTGAAGTTACACTTTGTAAGTGTTGCTCTAGGTAGATAAAAAGTTACACTTTATAAATGTTGTTCTAGGTAGATATAAAGTTACACTTTGCAAGTGCTGTTGTAGGTAGATATAAAATTACACTTTGTAAGTGTTGCTGTATATGAGACATAAAATCAACACTTTATAAGTGTTGCTATAGATGAGATATAAAGTAACACTTTATAAGTGTTGCTATAGCTCAGATAAAAAGTAACACCTTATAAGTGTTGCAATAGATGAGATATAAAGTTACACTTTATAAATGTTGCAATAGATGACCAATAAAAGGCAACACTTTTTAAGTGTGACCAATATATCTGAAAAGGCAACGCTTTTAAGTGTAGTCTAACAAAAAATAGGTGTTGCTAATGCACGTCTTCAAAGCGTGCCCTTATACCTATTTGTCTACGCTTTGCAAGTGTAACCAAATATGGCAACATTTAAAAAGTGTTGCCTAATGTCAAAGGTTACGATTCTTTTGGGAAGCCTCTTAAAAGTGTTGCTGAATGTCCAAAAGTGTAGCCTTTTATCAAAGGCCAAACTTTTTGCTAGTTTAGGCTACACTTACGTGGTGTTGATGTAGGCTAAAAATGGTGTAGTGAACTGATATTCTTTGAGACCATGCCTTACGTTAAACAATAAGATAAATTAAGGATATATTTATGATGAAAAACATTTGAGTACATGCTATTTAGATAGGAGTGAATTGTACAATCCTAGGCTAGACACACTTAAAATTCTACTAAAATACACACATACAAATTACAAGAGTAGTGGTTGACTACTACCACCATAATTATAACATGTCGTAGTCGACTTCACTTAGTACAAGACATAGAAATACAATCGACTTTTAGAAGAAAAATTATAGTGAGACTCAAACTATAGATTCAGTTAGTAGTTGACCACACTGATTACACCATGTTGTTCAAACCATTTCATATCTTCATCATCCCTTATATTCAACAAGTGAATGAAATTAAGGTATTTAGGCTTTAAATATTCATGTATTCATTGAATCATAATCATATTGTGTTTCATTCTTTATTTATTTTCTTATGAATGATATGAGTAAATACGGTGAAAGGCACGAAGGTGATTACTATGTGGTTGTGTATAGACTGATATTATTGCTTGAATATTTCAATTACATACATTTATCATTGAGTTATAAAGTATTTCACATTATAAATTATACTCTTGATTCATTCTTAGTACTTTTTCTTTCTGCATTTGATATATCATGGTTTCATGGTATTTTAAATGCTTTTTCCTTAAGTTTAATGTGTGTGTCTAAAAGACTTTTTGTATTGATTTTTATGTAAGTTTATCTTTATTTGCAGGAAATCTGTCTTAAGATGAACGCGGAAATTTTTTAGCAACAACTGCAGAAAAGTTACCACCTACGGAGTTTGTGACGGTCAGTCGAGCTTGTGATGTTCTGTAGGTGGCATCATAGTAAAGTTGCTGACGCAAGATGGGAAAGTATGACCTAAGTGTGGGATTACGAAGTTCATGACGGACTGTCATAGCCAGGACGGTCCGTTCTACTAATTTGTCGTGATGATCAGAGAGTAGTCCACTACCCAAATTCCAAGAAGTTTAAGTGTTATGAAACGGAGACCCTCGATGGACCGCCGTGTTTGGAATGGTCCCTCATACTTGTTCATCGAGGGTAATGAAGAAAGCAACAGAACGATTTTTATAAAGTATAGGATTGTGGAGGCCATGACAGCCCGTCGTGACCACGACGTCTTGTCACGAGTTCCGTCGACTCGAATGTGTTTTGATAAATTTTCGGCAATTAGAGTCCTTCTTTTATTAGTTTTTTTTATAAATAGTTGGGAAAACCTTATTTTTGGGGTTAGACTTTTTTTTAGTAGACTCTTTGTTAGTAGTGTTTTTGATTGTTAGACTTTTGGAGAATCTTTAGTCCTCGATTAATGTCAATAATTGAGACATTTTTTCTGGAATTGATTGTTAGTGCGTTCGTTGATTAATCAAGTGAACTTCATGATTTTATTCTATCTCATTGAAGTAAGTGCATGAATTCTTATACTACATATATGAATATTTTGATTATGACTATGGGTAACTAAACTCCATAACTAGGGTTATGGGAACCATAAGTGATAATGAGGTAAACCCTAACTAAAATAACAATTCTAGAATAGTGTCTTGCATGAATTAATAATTCTTTCGTTTAGGAGTCTTTTTAACAGATGGCAAACGTTACAACTCGCCTTAGTGCTACTTGCCGGACAAAGGAGGTAGATAATAGGAAAAAAATTATCAACATAGATTTAGTGTATACTATCTAATAGGCTAGTATTTATTGGTACGAGGTAATAACTTAGTCAAATATCGAATACAATGCTTATATCAGGTAAAGGTAAGGTTAGTATACAAACCTACGTAGCCGGACCAAGGTGCGGAGTGAAATTTTATAGATGTCGAACCAAGGATTTAGAAATACATAACTTATCACTTTTCATGCAAGATAATAGGAAAGAATTGTTATAATTAGAATAATCAAGTTAGGAACCTTTGGGGAAAACTTAAACCCTAGTTACTTTTATTGATTGATTAAACTCCATGATTTGATTATGTTAGTTGGTTACTTTAATTTAGTTAGTCTTTTTCATTAATTTAGAAATAAAACCCCCCCCTTTTATTGTCTTTTGTATTCTAAGAAAATAATTAACTAAATAATAGTAACAATAGATTCAAGTTAAGTCTGAACTATTTTATTCGTTGGAACGGCCCCAACCTCATTAGTTGGGTTCTTTACTCTATACGTCCGCTTTACTTCTTATTTGAAGAGTAGGTTTGAGCGTATAAAATTTTGACAATGCTGCCGCAGAAACTAGCTTTTAGATTAACTTAATCTTATTACTAAAGTTTAGTATATATTGTCTTAATTTTACTTTTATATTGTTTTTGATTCTTGCAAAACTATCTTCCTTGTATGCCAAATACACGGAGATGAAGAGAACGCTTGTTTCCATATGATCACAAATTAGAGTGTACACTATGCAACATGAATCGAAACTTGTGTATTAATGATGATGATCCAAACCAGAACATCCCAGCTCTGGTTGATGTTCATGGTAAGTTATTACCCGATGATCCGGGTGAAAATCAACAAAGGGGACAAAATCACTCTCCACGTCCTCAAAAATACTACAGAGGCTAAGATAATATAGCAGACTCTTATGGTCCACTTATCTTCCCCCCCCTACCACAAGGCCACACCTTTGTGGTAACTAGTAGTCTGATGCAAATGCTCACTGTTAGAGGTTTGTTTTCAGGGCTACCTTCTAAGGATCAACATGCCCATATAGCTAAGGTAAGGGCAGTGTGTAAAAGTTCTGTAGGGAGGCTTGATTTGGATTTGGATGTAATAGGGCTAAGAGTCTTTCCTCTCTCACTGACGCGAGAGGCTGCTAGTTGGTTCACTGAGCTCCCTTATAATTCAATTTCACTTGGAACCAACTAAAGGACATCTTCTTAGCACTTTACTACCTGGTATCCAAGAAACTAAACCACAAAGACAGAGTGAACAACTTTATGGCACTACCATTAGAGTCAGTTAGTAGTTCTTGGGATAGATTCACCTCATTTTTTAGAAGTGTCCACAATCACCACATAGATGATGAGTCACTGAAGGATTACTTCTTTATCTGGGACAGGATGATATTAATATAGCGATATTGGATACTATAGTGGGTGGTTCTTATAGGAAGTGTCCTTATGCCGAGATTGCCAAAAAGTTAGAGAACATATCCTGGAATAATAAAGCTTGGAGTACTAGGAAGGTAGATACTGAGAGAAATTCCTTCGCAGTGCAATCCATTCACAACCTAGCCACAGATGAGATTCGTGAGAGATGGCTCATATGAGAACTGAGCTTGGGTTAGTATTAAAACATGTAATTGGGGTGCAGAACAGATCAATGCAGTTAACTACTTGTCTAAACCACTAACCAAATGATGAATGTTATTATGAGGAGGATTCCTATGCAGTAAATGAGCAGACGAGGGGTTTCAAACCGAGTGCCCAAGTCTCTAATCAGGAGAATTGGCGCCAAGGTGAAGGGAACCAAGGTTGTATCTATGGTAACTAAAACCGTGAAGGTCATTATGTTCGAGATTGAAATAACAATCGCGACAACAACTTGGTGTAACTATGGTAATAGAAATGATAGGAATGGGCCCTATGTTCCTTCATAAAATCGTGAAGTTACTCATAGGGATGGTGGAGGTAGTATGGCGCGAGTTGAGGATATGTTGTACAAAATGATGAGGATGTCCGATGCTAGTGATGAGCACACTAAAGAGTTGAGGAGTGATTTAGCGTGTATTAGGCAGAAAGTCGATACACATGCAATATCAATTAAGCAGCTTGAGTTACAATTAGCCTAATTATCTGTGACTGTGAACACATGGCAACCAGGCACTCTTCCTAGAAACACTGTCCAAAATCTAAAAAATGATAGACATTGTATGGAGATCTCTACTCGCGGTGGTAAGGAAACCATTGACCCACCTATGCCATCTAATGTGAAAAAGGTGACAAAATATAATGATAAAGTGGTAAAGGTTAATGGTGAAGTAGAAGATAACACTGGAAACGATGCTGAAGTGCCTAAAAAGGTAATTCCCATGCCTAGACCACCACCCCCATTTCTTCGAAGATTAGTGGAAAAGACCGAGTATGGTAAATATCGATGTTTTATAACAATGTTGAAGAATCTTTCTATCAATGTCCCTTTAGTATAATCTTTAGAACAAATGCGCGGTTATGCCAAGTTTATGAAAGATCTGGTTACAAAGAAAAGATCGGACACTTTTGAGAATGATGGCAGAATGCAGCATTGTAGTGCTATTGCTACGAGATCTCTGGTACAAAAGAAAGAAGATTCGGGTGCGTTCACTATGCCTTGTACAATCGGGTTATTATATTTTGCGAAAGAATTATGTGATATGGGGGCAAACATAAATCTCATGCCCCTTGCAATTTACAAGAAGTTGGGTTTGGGTGATCTAAAGCCCACAGCGATGCGGCTACTGATGGCTGATCGAACAGTAAAAAGTCCTATAGGGATACACCAGATGATCTAGTAAAAGTTGAATCGTTCATATTTTTGGCAGATTTTGTTATTCTTGATTATGAAGTCGATTTTAAATTGCCCATTATTCTTGGGAGTCCATTCCTTGAAATGGGAAGAGCCTTAGTTGATATGGAAAAAGGGCAGATGAAATTTCGGTTGAACAATGAAGAAGTGACCTTCAACATTTGTAGGTCCATGAGCCAGAGTGGTGAGCTCCAATCGGTATCTGCTATATCCTAAAAAGTTGGTGAGTCATCTGAGATACAAATAGAAGAACATCTAGGTGTAGAAGCATTAGATACAATGTTAATGAATTTTGATAATGATTGCATTGAACATTATGAGTCATTAGTCGCGGCTTTTGATCGAGGAGATGTTAGGTTTAAACCAAAGAAATATGAGTTAGACATGAAATGGTGAGTCTCCACCCGCGAAACCATCAATAGAGGAGGCTCCAAAGTTAGAACTAAAGGCTCTCCCACCTCATCTCAGGTATGAATTCACAGGAAATGGTGACACTTTGCCGATAAACATTGCATCAGACCATAATGAACAACAAGTTGGGAGTTTGGTGAAAGTGCTAAAAAGGTTCAAAAGAGCTATTCGGTGGACTATTCCACACATTATTGGGATCCCTCCTGGTATTTTTTATCATAAAATCCAAGTCACGCCCGATCATAAGCAAAGTATTGAGCACCAGAGACGCTTAAATCCACCTATGCATGAGGTCGTGAAGAAGGAAATCATTAAGTAGTTGGATGTCGGAGTAATCTATTCGATCGCCGATAGTAGTTGGGTATGCCATGTTCAGTGTCTACCTAAGAAAGGGGTAATGACTGTGGTACCCAATAATAAAAATGAATTTTTTCAAATGAGACCGGTTAGTAGATGGAGGGTGACCATTTTCCTATGCCCTTCATGGATCAGATGTTGGATAGACTTGCCGGAAAAGGGTGGTACTGTTTTCTTGATGGATATTCGGGGTATAATCAGATTTCTATTGCACCGGAAGATCAAGAGAAAACCACCTTTACTTGTCCATATGGGAACTTTGCGTTCAAGAGAATGTCGTTTGTGTTGTGCAATGCACCCGCCACATTTCAGAGATGTATGATGTCGATATTCTCCGACATGGTTGAAGATACTATACAAGTTTTTATGGATTATTTTTTTATGATTGGTGAATCATTCGAGCGGTGTTTGAACAATTTACCTAAAATCTTTAAGAGATGTGAAGACTGCAATTTAGTACTAAATTGGAAAAGATGCCACGTCATGGTGAAAGAAGGTATTGTTTTGGGTCATCACATTTCAAAAAAAGGCATAGAGGTTGATCGAGCTAAAGTCGAGGTAATAGAGAGACTTCCCCCACCTATCTCTATAAAAGGTGTGCGAAGCTTTCTTAGGCATGCATGTTTTTACCGGAGATTCATAAAAGATTTTTCAATAATTCCACATTCGTTGTGCAAGCTACTGGAGAAAGATTGTAATTTTTTTATTTTGATGAATGCTGTCTTAAAGTATTCGCCAAGCTAAAAGAAAAATTAGTGTCTGCACCTATCATTATTTCTCTGGATTGGAACAGTCCATTTGAGGTGATCTGCGATGCTAGTGGGGTTGCTCTTGGTGTAGTACTGGGACAAAGAAAGAACAAAACCTTTCACCCCATTTACTATGCTAGTAAAGCCCTAAATGACGCTCAGAAGAACTATACAGTGACTGATCAAGAACTCCTTGCAGTAGTCTTTGCTTTTGAAAAATTTTGCTCCTATTTCCTAGGTACTAGAGTTATAGTGCATACTGACCATTCATCATTGAGATATTCGATGGCAAAGAAGGATGTGAAACCGAGGTTGATTCGTTGGGTATTACTGCTACAAGAATTTGAATTTGAAGTGAGGGACAAAAAAGGGACCAAAAATCAAGTTGTCGATCACTTGTCCCGTCTAGAAGATAAAGTTATGAGAGAGTTAGGGGATTAAACTGATATTGATGATACTTTCCCCAATAAGCATGTATTGGCTGCCTCCAAAGACATGATTCCATGGTTCGCAAATTTCGCGAACTGTCTGGCTAGTGATATTATTCCATCAGGCTTGTCTTTTAATCAAAGAAAAAAGTTCATGTACAAGGTGAAGAAGTTCTTTAGGGATGAACCATACTTATATAAGAGTTGTGCTGACATGATTATTTGGCGTTGTGTGCCAGAATCTGAGATGTTGAGTGTTTTAGAGGCATCCCAATCCCCACCAGTTGGTGGACATCATAGTAGTATCTGAACCGCTCATAATATATTACAATGTGGTTAGTATTGTCCAACTCTTCATCAAGATGCTTATGAGTTTGCTAAAGCATGTGACAGATGGCAAAGAGATTGCATCATTTCAAGAAAGCAAGAGCTCCCTCTAAACTCCATTCTTGTGATTGAGTTATTTGATGTTTGGGGTATTGACTTTATGGGTCCTTTTGTGAGTTCTCATGGAATGAAATTTATTTTAGTAGCGGTTGATTATGTATCTAACTCGGTGGAAGTTATCGCCTTCGCAAACAATGAAGGGAAGAGTGTAACTGCGTTCTTAAAAAATAATATATTCTCTCTTTTTGGCACCCCAAGGGCAATTATTAGTGATGGGGGCTCCCACTTTTGCAACAGATTTTTCAAGGGATTATTGGAGAAATATGGGGTTCGCCATAATGTGGCCACTCCTTACCATCCTCAAACGAGTTTTCAAGTTGAAGTGTCAAATAGGGAGATCAAAAAGATATTGTTAAAAAATAGTGAACGCTAGTAGAACGGATTGGTCAAGGATGATTCATGATGCTCTTTGGGCCTACCGGACAGCGTATAAGACTCCCATTGGTATGTCCCCATACCAACTTGAATATGGAAAAGCTTTTCATTTTCCGGTTCAATTATAGCACAAAGTCATGTGGACTATGAAGAAGTTGAAAATTGATTGGAACGAAGCTGCTGAACAACGGTTAGCTAGATTGAATGAACTCGATGAATTTCTCCTGAAAGCTTATGAAAGCTCAGCCCTCTACAAAAAAAAGATGAAGAAGTATCATGACCTAAAAGTTGAAAAACGAGAGTTTATGGTTGGGTTTTGGTGCTTTTATATAATTCTAGGTTGCACTTGTTTCTTGGCAAGCTCAAGTCCAAATGGACTGGACCTTACTTGGTTACCAAACTATTCCCTCATGGAGCAGTTTATTTGGAAACCAAGAAGGGTATGCAGTTCAAGGTTAATGGACAACGAATAAAAATCTATTTTGGGCATGCTTAATCGACGAATGAAGTGATCGAGGCATACAATTTTGATGAAGTCTGAGTAATCAAGTGTCTTCAGTTGTGCCGCGATGTTAAATCAGGCGTTGGTTGGGAGGCAACCCAATACTTATAGTTTTTCTTTCTAGTAATGGCAGCATTTTCTACTTATGGATTTTAAAGTTACATGCACATCACCAGGAAATTCTGCAGAAAATCACTCTGCAACAATCAGTGAAGGACACATCGACGGACCGTCGCATGAATCCGTCGTGCCAGGAACGTCTTATATTTAAGTTCAAGACTAGGGAACATGTGATGGAACCAATGACAGACTGTCGCATCTGCGATGGACCGTCATCAAAGACTCCTTGCGTCATTAATGAGCGTACTAGACCCGACCCAGCTGGGGGTATTTTAAAAATTGTTAACAATTAAAAGATCCACCCCTTCATTTCACCCATTTCCTTCCTTCTTTCACCCATTTCACTCTCTTTCAAACTTCCAACTTCCCACCTCTCTTATTTATCAACCAATTGCTTCCCCAAATTCCCCAATTATGGATATCTCCTTTCTACTGGTCAGAGTCGGTTTTTGTGGTTCTGTTCTCTATCACCAAGTACCTCACTTTATTTTTTTTTTCTCCTCTTCTCATGTATGTGTGTCTGATCTATACCCATTTACATTGCATTTTTGTTTTTTAATTCGTATTAGCCTATTTATTTTTGGTGGGTCTTGATTCTTTGATCCAATTTTGTCTGACTTGGGTTTAGAATCCTCAAATTGCATTGTTAAAACACTAGAAAAGAGTGCCTTAGAATTTCTAGTTTGCTATGTATTTGGGTTAGAAACATATAGGTTAACACTAAGAATTCAATTTGAGTCATAGGGGATGATTTTGGCATCCGAAGTTCTTTCAGTGAATGACAGAACGAGACACCGATGACGGACTGTCGTACTAGGAAAAAACATCATAGGGTCTATTCCAACGTTCCACTATTCATTTTCTCTAGGTGTCCACCAACAGATAAATGCGATGGATCGGTGTTCTTACGACGGTACGTCCTGCACAACTATTCTGGTTGTCATAGACCCTTTTCCTAAGGGTCTCCATACTTTTTCTAAGTGACCTCCAACGGACATCTATGACGGACCATCGTTGCCACGATGGTCCGTCGTGCACAACCCTCATGGTTGTTAGAAACCCTTGTCCTAAGGGTCTCCCACTTGTTGTAAGTGTCCTCTGACAAACATCTACGATGGACCGTCAAACCCTCGACGGTCCGTCCTGCACAATTGTCGTGACGGTAAGAGACCCCTTGCCTAAGGGTCTCTATACCTTTTTCTAAGTACCCCATGACAGACATCGACGACGGAGCCGTCATACTTGTCACAGACTTTCCATCAGGGGTATCCACATCAACATAGTTGAAGTAAGACGTGTTGGACCCCATGATGGTTCGTCGTACTCACGATGAGCCATCACCTTGTCCGTCGTGTTTCACTGTTACTGCATAAAAGTCATTACAACTTAGCTCTTATATTTATTTTGTGTCGTTTTTGCTAGTCTTGTTTGCTCCTTGTCGTACTAATATTGATTCTTTAAGGTACTATCTTTAATGGCACCAAAACAAGATCGAGTTTACGCACATGGTCCCCATCTTACCAACTGGTTATAGGCTCTGATGATGAGCATGAACCCGAATACGTGCCCCTAGGCACTGCAACACTATCACGAGCTGCTCGTGCTACAAGAGCTACGCGCAAAAAGGTGGCGTCCGGCGTACTCACTACCTGCCAGTTTGATCAGGAGTGCACACTAACCGGCACACCTTCTGGGTCAGCTACACATGAAGAATTAGAGTCTAGATCATTAGGAGTTTGTGGTCGGAGGAAGCCTACGGGTACACGGAAGTCCCTGCCCCCGCTGCATTTGCACACTCTGCCTCATTTGATGAGGCTGATAATCCTGATTCCACTACAGTCTCCCGAGTGGTGCTCTCACCCAGGTTGCCTACCATCACAACCGATGGTGTGTCGACGGTCAATATCAAGTGTATTACGACGCCAAGTTTATAAATGATAAAGGCATCATGACATGGACCGTTACACTGGAAAGGCGGGTCCTTACAAGAAGTCTCTCCACCATGCCAGCGATCCTTAATATCTTTACCAGACACCGGCTAGAGTGAACATCTTGTTCTTTAGGCAGTTATAGTAAGGAGTTGGTCGGAGAGTTCTATGCCACTTACGTGTCTACTATCAGATAAAAATAGATAGGCAGGCTGCCGCTGCGAAATAGGCCCCACTTGAGAATGTATAGGTACGTAACATTTAGGTTGACGTCTCCCTGCCCGCCATCCACCGGTATCTATATAGCGAGGATATTGATGCCAACAGGACCCCTCTCACCGCAGAGTTTGACTATTGGTGGCAAATTTTAAAAGATGGAAAATTCATGCGTGAGCCATCGCTGAGAGAGACCACCAAGAGGTGGATTGCCCTGCACTAGTCTATTGATGAAGAGGGTGTTGACTGGGTAACGGAGCCGAAGGGAGTCATAAAGAAGGCTAAATTGACCTTCACAGCTAAGTTCTTATGGTTGATTGTCCGCTACTTCCTTTCCCCCACGTCCTCTGATAATATAGTCACATGGGATTGTGCGTTTCTTATGGCGACAATGATAGTCGGGTTTGAGGTGGACTTCCCTTTGCTTCTACAGGCAGTCATGCACGAGAGGGATTTCAAGGTCACAACTACTTGCCCTTTTCCGTGCATGATATTTTCCTTATGCGGGTCCACAGGTGTGCCCATCTGGCACATTGATCAGCTCAAGACTCCACTGGGCACTGCTGATATCGTCCTCATCAGGGATGAGTCCAATGAGTTGGCTCCACGTAGAGGGCCACGTCCAGAGTTGCCTCCACTTCGTGAAAATCTGGTGGATACGGTAGTACTTGCTCGAACGGCTACGTAGGATTCTTCTGAAACCACTGACACTACCCCGGTCGAGTCTATCCCAGGTAGTAGCACTGCCCCTAGCTCCTCTCGCTCTGCCCCATTTCCCTCTCTGGTCCCGCTTGCTAGGGTGCAGAAACTAGAGGCACAGATGGCTACACTTTTGCATCACATCCACCCTTGGATGCAGAGGTCTATTGCTGAGGAAGAAGAGCGCTTGGAGCGTAAAATGGTCCTACACACAGAGCGGAAGATCGCTGAGGTTCATCAGCACTTGGACACTTTTGAGTTGTGGGTGCTAGCCCGGCCATCCCCTCTTATGGATGTGTGAACCCTTCAGGCTGCAGTTGAAAGTCTGCGAGCAGACATTGATATGATCTTATAGGCTAGGGTGCCTAAATCTGAGGCCCCTTCTGCAGAGCCTGCTAAGGACACAGTGATGGCGGCGTTATTCGCCACTTCTGAGATTCCACTACCTCCCTCTCGAGAGCATGCCAAGAGGCACAAGGGTCGAGATAAGGATGAGGCTAGAGCACAGAAGAAGGAGCGCCATGAGATGGAGGCTGCGAGGAGAGCCTCGCTTGCTGATGAGGAGGCATGTTGGATGAGCACTATAGAGTCAGCTGCTGGGGCTTCTAGCTCCAGTGATGTGGCGATAGCATGAGGAACTGCAGATAGTGTTGTTGTTGATGAGGACACTACTGAGGGTGTCCATACTACAGAGGTAGTGGGTTCTGGGGAACTGGACCCACCAGCTTGCTGATTGTCAGCGCTTTGCCCCCGAGGTTCGCTTCACCTACCACTCTCGTATTTCAATTTTTAATGCATTGGGGACTATTGCATACCTTTTTGTGGCCCTGACCCAACTTTGGGTATTGTGTAGTTTGACTCATGGCAAACCCATGAGTTAAGGGTGGCTCTTATATGGAATACACTGGAAAGTGGGGTTGAAAGAACAAAGAAATAGAAAGAACAAAAGTAAAGTGACTCAAGAACAAGTTGAAAGAAAAGTGAAATAAAAAAAATACAATAATTACAAGCAAGAGAAGCAGAGAGTCACTTAACAAATGAAGAAAGATAGAAAAATAGCAAGGTGAAAGTATATGAGAAATTGGGCGAAATAAAATAATAAAAAGTGGTATGTTTAGCCGATATGTCAAGGAGGGCAAAAAGTCACTAAAGTATACCTAAATATACCTTATCTGACCCTGAGCCTATGTTTCAAGCTAAGAAAGTCCTATCGTGATCCTAAGAGTTGTATAGCAAACTTAAAGAAGTGAAAACAAGGGCAAGCATATGGCATTATGTATGATGAGTTGTGAATTTGTTCTGAGAGTGAGTGTTGAAAATTAATCCTTATACTCGAACTGAAATCATTGTGTGAAAATTAGTAGGTTGTTTTGAAGTGAGTACACTAGTTGCAATACCAAAAATATTAGCACCTCGGTGAGAAATTGAAGAGGATAGGTGTTACTTCGTGTCGAGTCTCTGTCATGGCCTGATTCAACATAATTCAAGCCTAATAGTGATAACATGCATAAATACGATGAGATTGATCAGGATTGATAGCGAAATTATTGCGAAATCTAAAACATCGATACTATTGTACAATGATTTTTTAATGTTTCATAGTGCGTCGGTTGAGGACAAACAATGAATTTAAGTTGAGGGTGTTGATATACCATGATTTCACGATATTTGTAATGCTTTTCCCTTAAGTTCAGTGTGTGTCCAAAAGCCTTTTTGTATTGATTTTTATTTAAGTTTCTGTTTATTTGCAGGAAAACAGTCTAAAGATTAACGCGAAAGTTTTTTAGCAAGAAATGTAGAAAAGTTACCACCTACAAAGCTTGTGACGGTCTGTCAATCTTGTTATGGTTTGTAGGTGGCATCGTAGTGAAGCTGCTGAAGGAAGATGGGGATATCTGACCTAAGTGTGCGATAATGAAGTTCATGACGGACCGTCATAGCCACAACGGTCCGTCCTGCTGGTTCGTCGTGATGCTTAAAGAGTACTCCCAGTATTTAAATTTCAAGAAGTTTAAGTGTTATGGAACAGACACCCTCAACGGACCGTCGTGCTTGGAACGGAACATCATACCTTTTCATCGAGGGTATGAAGAAAGCATCAAAAGGATTTGTAAAGTATAGGATGACGGAGGCCATGAATGCCCCTCGTGACAACGATGGCCCGTCACGAGGTCCGTCGACTTGGATGCGTTTTGACAGATTTTCAGCAATTAGAGTCCTTCTTTTATTAGGTTTTTTTTTTTATAAATAGTTGTAAAAACCTCATTTTTGGGGTGAGACTTTTTGTTAGTAGACTCTTTTTTAGTAGACTTTTTGATTGTTAGACTTTTGGAGAATCTTTAGTCCTCAATTAATGTCAGTAAGTAAGACACTTTTTTCTGAAATTGATTGTTGGTGCGTTTGTTGATTAATCAAGTGAACTTCTGGATTTTATTAGTTGTCATTGAAATTCATATGTCTATGGGTAACTAAACTCCATAACTAGGGTTGTGGGAACCATGGGTGAATAATGCGATAAAATCTTACTAAAAT
>CM064974.1:9781866-9859102 GCA_032847665.1 Solanum chilense | reverse complement strand
ATCAACACATAACATTCACTATTAAGAGTTCACTACGAATATCGTAACATAAACCATAACCTACCTCCACCGAAGAATTGGAATCAACAAGAAATCTCCCAAGCTTTCTTCTTCTCGTCCAATCTCCCTCAATTCGTTTCTCTCTTTTCTCTCTTGTTCTTTCTGTTTGTTTTATTCAAACCTTCTTTCATTTACCCTAATTATCATGTAATTAAGACTAAAGGAGGACAATAGAACCCACTAATTAACTTAAGGTTACCTCTTTTAACCCACAAGTAATTAGACTTATTAATATTAACCCTCAATCTTTATAATTAAGGAAAGAATAGTCCAAAACGACCCTTAAAACGTGTAGAGAAATCCTAATCTGCCTGGGATTTGCGCAACCTGTGACGGCCCGTCGTGCCTGCGATGGTCCGTCACGTAGGTCGTCGCAACTGCCCAAAATCCCATTTTTCACTAAGTGCATTGTGACGGTCCGTCACACTTGTGACGGTCCGTCCTGCACTTCCGTCATGACGGTCAGAGACTCGTTCCTTGTACCAAATTCTCAAAAGTTGAAGTGTTTTGCAACGGGAGCTCACGACGGTCCGTCGTGGCTGTGACGGCCCGTACTGCAGGTCCGTCACAATTTCCAGAGAGTCGATTTTTCAGTACCCAATTTCAGAATTCCCAAGTATATTGAAACGAGACCCTGCGACGGTCCGTCGTGCCTGTGACGGTCCGTCGTGGGTTCCGTCGTTTCAGCCAATTTTCCAGAATTAAAATCTGCTGCTCAAAACGACTAAACAGGTCGTTACAATATTCAATTAATGTTTCAACTTTTCCATTTAAATTTACAGAAAAAACTGCAGAAAAGAGGAATGAAACTCACGTTCTTCAAAATCGTAATGAGCTTTTTCTGCAATTGATCTCTCTATAAGGTCAATTTTCAGAGAACTTGATTAAATTGGAGACAAAAATACTGCATATACATTTATTTACATTATTATTATGCATATTTAATTGTACCTTAAAAATTTCGGATTTATCGGAGCACTGTCCAAATTCAGAACTTGACGCCTTTTTCAATCGATATCTCGAGCTTTTGTAGTTCAATGATTTGAGTTCTTCTTCTTTAGTAGGGACTTAATGGAAATATAGTTCAAGTTTAATATGAGCCTGTTGGACCTTCAAATGGCCTTAATAAAATATCCAGTAAGATTCATGGTTTACTTTTTCTACCAGACATTGTTATACTGTAACAACAAAAACGCTAACTCTCAAAACTCGTCGTCAATGCATACCTGAAATATAAAGGACGAAACTCTTGTTGGTAATTGAATTCCTACATGGAGCGTCCTTATTGTTGTCAAATTGAGTGTAATTCATCCTACCTTAAAATAATAAAATAGAGATATTTTTTTTAATAGACTCCCAACTAATAATAATTCTATATGTATATTATATACTAGATGGGCACTACCGGTGTTAACATTTTATGTTGGGAAAATTAACAATGTCTTACACAAAAAATACTTTGCTTAAAAGAAATAAACCCTTCATTACTGAAAATAGTCATTCAACACGTCTTATTTCTCCAAAAAATGAGCAGGCAAAAACATACTTTATTCTGTTATTCTTTTTGGTTATGATGTTTAACACTTAATGCACATTTATCAATAGGAAGAATAGAAACAGGGCTTTGAGTTTGTTGACTAACTTCATTCACATTAGATTGTGTGTTGTTTATCATTCATTTGGAAAGTTTTAAAATATAAAGTGTCAACATCTTCTACAAATATAAACCTATATTTTGCTGCCAATGCAAACAACAATAGTATATCGCTCTTGCACTTTCTCATTTTATTTTCATTATTCACGGTTCATCTCTCTTATATTTGCATCTCAAGAGGCAGCTTATTGCAATTCTTCACCTTAGAACATCTAACAAAAAATGTTTACTTATTGCTAAGACTTAACAGAAGGGAGGAAACCCTATATTCTCTTAGAAATAAAATGAATGAAGAAGGAAAAGAGAAATTGAAAGAAATTATTCTTGAATTCAATATTGTGGACCGTCTTGTGGATCTTTCTTAGTTTACCCCCCTCTAATAAATGCAACTTATGATTTTCATACTTTTCCTAGTACGGGGTATGTGCAAGTATGTGAAAAGTGGGTAAAAAAGGCCTCAGTCAAAGCTCGGGCGGACTCTCCCTAACCCTCAAAAATGTCAGCGGATTCTGCCGGTTTTTTATTGCAGAACAATGAAGATGTAAAAACTAGACTCTGAGTTGTAGAACGATACTTGGAAACCCTTCATGATGTTGTGGTGTTTACAGAATAATTTTAGCCCTTATATCGGTAATTAGTGGATTTCCATGACAACGAACAAGCATGAAGGTATCTCAATGGTAAATCGCTTAATCCAACATGTTGACTCTCTCAAAAGTGGAGTCAACTCCTCCAACAATGAGCTTGCTGTTACAATTCAGACCTCATACTCCAGTCTTTCGCGAAATGTGGAACGTTCTTATAACACCTTCTATGAGAAAGTGATTAACTCTCTCAAGTACTTTTGAGGTGGTCATTAACTCTACTGACTGACCTTTACATTTTGCACTAACTTCCAATAGGGGCACGTACCTCTATATCTCTTGGACTTCTGTTTTTTTGTCTCTCTTAATATTAGACTACTCTGTTATCTGTTTTCATTGCTTATATGTAGAATGCTTTTCACTAGTCTTTTATATTATGACAAAGGGGAAGAAATCAAATTTATCATTCTTGGTCCTCTGTGAGACAGGGGGAGATAAGAGAGGGAGAGTTGCATGCATCGATGAACTAAGACATGAGACCTCTGGGAAGTCCAACTAACTTTAAGTAAAATTGACTATCAAGATTATTATTAATATTGTGATTAATCTTTTAATTATAAAAAAGGGGCAGATTGGTAACTCTTTTGAGTTAGTTGATTTTGAAAATAAACACTTAAGGCGTTGATATTAATTTTCGTACGTCAAAAATTCAAAAAGGAAATCATCGATATAAATGACTTCATGAAGGAAAAGAATATTGGCTTGAAGTTGCAGAAAAGCATTGGAAAGGCAAGACTCAAATCTAATGGACAAAATAAGGAAAGGAATATATGGTTAATCGACACATGGACAAAATTTAAATGAAGAAGAATACTGACACACTTGGCAGAGATCACAACCAAATCATCAACAAAGGAAAATACATGAATCAACCCACAAGATAAGAAGTATGTGGATCATACAAGGAAATGATCACACCATCAAAAGGAATGAAGAAGAAACGATTTACTTCATGGATACAGATCAACTGAATCGGCTCAATCAAGGACCCCATAAATTTATCCTTCTTTGAGATAAATCCCTTGGGTTTTTCCTTAAAAGATCACTAATCATCATCTACACAAATTGACCCAGTTTTTTAGTGTGAAATAAGCAATTTCGCTTGAGCTTAGCAAACATTTTTCTTTTGTCTTTCATAAATTTTGTAAGAACGTGAGTGATAAAATTTAAAAGAAAAGAGAAAATAAATAATTTGAGTGTAGGTATAAAAGTTGAAGCAGTGTCAAGGTAGAAATCAGATTTGCATATCAAGACAGGATAAAGTTTCAAATTTCTTTAACATTAGGATATCTTCAAATATCTTAACGAAAACCCTTGAAACCCAAGAGGGATTGACTGCCCACCGCATTGGTAATTCGAACAAGGATAAAACCTTTTGTGTGAATTATTACTGCAACTTTCTACTATTGTTTATCTTACTACTAACTTGCATGTGAGACTACTATCGATTACTGCTAGTTTACTAAGTGAATTTTAAATTTACCCCCCCCCCCCTCCGAATATCACAATAAACTTAAAAAGAAATAAGGGTTTTAACTAGATTGAAACCCTAGTTTTTTGGTGATTCCTCTAACAAAAGAATAACTCGACTTTCATTAAATGTGAACACTTAATTACATCTTTGTCTTTGACAAAGATAGATATACATGTATATGCACCATACATATGAATGTGGGTCCGTCTCTAATAACAAAATAAAGTTACTTAATGAGTGAAAATAATTTGTGCAAGTTTCAGGCTCTGATACGGCATTTTAAAGCATAAACATTTATGCTAATAACGAAATTAATATTCATGCATACCAGGATTTTCAACGAGCTTATCTGAGAAAGAAAACGAAATCAATCTCCCTTTTCCCTATCATACACTACATTAACTTCGTGATAGAATCGATTGCAAGTATTGATCCTAATGAACATAATTGGACCAATTTATAGGACTCCACTTAAAATGTTATTAATTTTGTTGCACAACATATAATCTAATGAAATGATGAAAACTTAATTATTATAAAAATGAAAATTATATGGTGAAACTAATTTATGATATGCAATTATCATATTAGTATTATTAGTAGTGAATGCTAGAATAATTACTATTTATAGCTTATCTTTTTATTTCATAGAAAAATAGTAAATACACATAACTATCTACAATTTAGTTGTAACATTAGAAATTTCTACACTAATATTCATTTGATCGGATGAATCGCGACTCATCCAAAAGAGGGTAACTATTTATTATTTTTTCCTGTATATCTGTATTTGTTTCATTAATTTTTCTTCTATTTTAAAATTGAGCGAATTAGATCAATTTTAGTCAAATATATTGTGTCAAGATAAAAAAGTGACCAAGATCCAATTCAAACTGAATTTGATTGGATCAATATGAATTGAGCCAAAACGTGGCAAATAATGAGTCAAGACCCAACTCAACACAATTTTCGCTAAGTTTAATTATTTTATTAGTTCTTTTAAAATATTTTGGTACAAAATAACAATACTGATAAAAATATTTTATGAATATATATATAAAGAATTCATACTACTACAAAACCTCGAACTTTTTAATTGTGTGCTAAAAAAATGGTAATTAAACATGTGACAATTAAATGCCTTACAATGTACAGAGCCATTTATGTTTAGGAATTTGAAATTTATATATAAACACTAATTTTTTTTTATGTATATAAAAAAAATATTTTTAATGAAAATTCAAATGAATATACCTTCGCCCCTTCTATATTCGCCCAAACATAAAAGTAACTAAAATGTAGGAAATTTGTATCTATAATACAAAACATATGATATCTCTTGATATTTTTAGATCTCTTATATATAAAAAAGGTCTATTTTTTATAAAAAAAATAAGTCATAAAATCAGAAAATTGAAATTTTGACTGACCTGTCAAGATCATGGCCTAATCCTTGGTAGGGACTTGCACTCGATGACCATTACTGGTCTCGAGCAAACCGTTGGCCTGACTTACATAACTCAACGAAAGACTTAACTCAATTTAATCAAGAAACAGAGCATGGTTTAAAGTAGTACTTAATATGATATTCTGGCTAAAATGGCACTTAAGTCTCAATACTTGAACATATGAAATTACAAGGTACATGAGACTCCAAAACTGAACTAATAAGTTTATATGAAGCCTCTAAATTAACTAAGATGGATGTTGGGACAAACCCCACAACATCCTAATGAACAGAACTAGAAAAGCAATCACAAGGATGTCCTCCAAAATGTAAGGGGCTCACCACTAACTCTGGAACTCGAACTTGATCAATTAAGTGTTTCGTGTTGATCGTGGTTATCTTTGTCTTCATCATAAGACGATGCAAGCAAACTGACATCAGTACAATAATGTACGAGTGTGCGAGTTGGAATGCTAAACACAACTATAATGCTTGAAATGGATTAAGGAGGAACTTAACTTGGCTCTGCTTGACTCATAAGAAAAGAACTCAATATAAACAAATATGAACCTATGCGATATATATATATATATATATATATATATATATATATATATATATATATATATATATATATATATATATATATATATATATATATATATATATATATATATATATATATATATATAAATATATATAACACCTAGTTTAGTAAAGATAAAACAATAATAAACTCAACTTTACTTATATATGAAAGTTATATAATTTTCTGTGGGAGTTTCACTACTAGAAATTTGACTTACTGCAACGCTTATTTAGCAACGGTTATACCATCGTAGCAATAGCTCACCCATTACAACGGTTATAACCGTGACCAAATATCCTTGAATCTAATAGAACAATTCTTAAAATAAACTGTTGTATAATCCCTATAACCGTCCCTATAGAGTGTGTATAGCTACAATTTTCAAAACCGTCGCTATAGATAACTCTATGGCAACAGTTTTTTAGAAAAATAATTCTGATTTTTTAGCCCTAAATAATTTTCCCTCCTAAAAAAATATACTTCCCTCCAATATAATTTGGCAAAGATACATTAGTCCCTCCTAAAAAAATAATTCTGATAAATTAACTTTTTAAAAAATGTAAAAGAAAAAGAAGAAATTGTTTTCAGAAACCCTTATTTTTTCAGACAATGTGAGAGCCATTTTCGGGTGAAGCTGCGTGTGAAAGGAATTCTGAAGATTTTGGTGAGAAAAACGAAATTTGTTGGTGAAGCTGTTGGTGAAGCTGTTGGTGGAGCTCGTTGGTGAAGTTCGTTGGTGAAGATCGTTGGTGAAGCTGTTGGTGAAGCTCGTTGGTGAAGAGCTGTTGGTGAAGTTGTTGGTGAAGCTCGTAGGTGAATCTATTGCTGAAGCTCGTTGCTAAAGCTCATTGGTGAAGCTCGGTGGTGAAGCTATTGCTGAAGCTCGTCGAGGAAAACAACCAGCTCGTTCTTTTTGGTGATGCTTTTGAGGTTCGACTACGAATTCATCTTAAAGGTTTAATAATGTTTAAGTTTTCTATGCTAGTTCATGATTTCTAAGTCCCCATTGAAGTAATTTCGAAAAATCTTAAAGAATAATGTATGGGTTAGTCTTAAATCTATGTTATTTGCTCCAATATAGTTAGTGTATAAACTTCCCCTGTTTGATTCTGTGATATATAAGAGAGTCGAAATCTAGTGCTCCAAGTTTGTGGATCTGTAAGTATTTATCTCTGGATTTTTTTTTGTTTCAAATGAATTCTTCCTTAATATTCCCCATTTGATGTGAATCTGGACAAAAATTACTCCCAAATTACTTCCTACTGGTATTTGTTTCACTTTTTGTTGACTGATATAGCTTAAGCTAATTCGTTTTTGAAAAACTTTCTTGTCCTTTGAGTGACTACAAACCTTGATGTAAATATGGTAGTTGTGTGACCCTGTGTTCTCTCCTCTGTTTTTTGGTGTTCATATTGCTGATCTCAACTTGTTTCGGATTAAGGCTTAGTTATCTTCAATTTTGTTTTTGATTATTAAGAGATGTTTAAACTTGAATATCACTGTCGTCTTACTTTGAAATACATTCGGATTCTGAAATTGTATATGTCTTTTGCTTGTTCGATTTAATGTTATCTTCCCTTATGAGTCACTGCCAGCATAAACTGTGACACATAATGCACTTCTGACAATATCATTAAGCCTTTTGTTATGCAGAATTCGATATAATACGAGAAAATATAAACGCGAAAAACAAGACAACAGATTTACGTGGTTCACCCAACATACAGAATTGACAGATAATTAAGGGCGAGACCCCCGTCCTTTCTGCTGTAACGGGTCCTATTCAAGGCATTCAACACCTTTCATCTGCAAATATTTCTGTTAGTCAAACTATGGCATGCTACAAGCACAAAATAAGAATTGATAAATGTTGTATGCATTAACATTTACCTGGTGTTACATAATCAGAGAGACCAAGTGAATGGCTTTTAAAGGAGAGTTCTCATCCTTAGAAACGAAAAGAAAATTCTGAATAGAACAGAAGAACAACTGTCAATATAATGAGCTTGGAAACCAAGCATACGAAACATAGAGTGATGTGTTTGCGTGTGCCTTTAGTCATTCATTTGTATAAAGTTTATTAAATGGTGGAAGCTGCTAATAACTTAACTTCTCAATATTTTTTGGTTCTACTATTAGTGTTGTAATTGTTTGTTGTTGAATTGATGTGAAGGTTTGAGATTCGATTAATCTAAAAGTTCAAGTTGTTAAGTTCTGCCGATACTATTTGTACGCATGAATTTATTGGTGTCTTCATTTGTGAGGCCGGCATACTTTTGCTGACCCCTATTACACCATATATAGAATGATTGCATAGTCTTAATGCATAAGAGTATAGAATTTTGTTTTTTCTCCTTTAGTAAAATTACTGTATGTGGTATTGAGTGGATTTCTATAGTATGGTATGAGAAGATACTTCCTTCTGGTAAAACTGTTAACTTGTTCTGCTACATTGACACCAACAGAATTACTAACCTACGAATAATGATTGAAAACACAAGGAGTTGCTACTCATGATATTGTAACGAATAATGTTTTGCACATGTCATGTAGGATAAATATTGAATGGATTTTGGAGATAAAAGTTGGATGAATCTCCGAAGATCCACCAATGAATATATTGATGGAGTTAATGATTTTCTTGATAAAGCATTTGAACGAGCTTCCCAAGGAAATGAAATATTGTGTCCTTGTAAGAAGTGCTTTAATCGTAATTGGCATCGCCGAAATATGGTAGAGGATCATTTGATTTGCCATGGATTTGTTCATGGATACACCAAATGGGTTTTTCATGGTGAAGGATTTTCCTCAGGAAATATGCCACATCCAACCGATGAAGAAGAAACTTCTAACATGCATGACGACATTGATATATTACTTCATGATACTTTTAGAAATATAGTAGATGATCAGAGACATGAAGGAGTGAGGGAGGGGCCACATGAAGATGCAAAGAGATTTTTTAAATTAGTGGAGGAAGGGAAAGAAGAGTTGTATCCAGGGTGTAAGAATTTTTCTAAGTTGAGTTTTACCATTCGGCTATACTTGTTTAAATGCATTCACAAGTTGACTGATGTGGCCTTTTCAGATTTGTTGGACTTGATAAGAGAGACATTTCCATTTTCTAAGATACCCGACTCGTTTTACAAGGCAAAAAAGGTCATAAAAGATTTGGGTCTTCATTATGAGAAAATACATGCTTGCACTAATGATTGCATATTATTTTGGAATGACAATGCAAAGTTAGATAATTGCTCTGTGTGTGGAGCTTCAAGATGGAAGAATGTTCGTAATGACTTAAATAATAAGGTTACGAAAATCCCAGTGAAGGTGTTAAGGTACTTTCCTTTAAAACCTAGGCTTCAGAGGATATTCATATGTTCTGAAACATCTGTAGCTATGAGATGGCATGATACTGAACGACTTAAAGATGGAAATTTAAGACATCCTGCAGATGGTGAAGCTTGGAAGGATTTTGATTCATTGCATCCTGACTTTGCTAATGATGCTCGTAATGTTAGATTGGGTCTTTCAAGTGATGGTTTCAATCCATTCAGAACTATGAGCATTTCCCATAGCACATGGCCAGTTATGTTGATGAACTATAATTTATCTCCATGGACTTGCATGAAGTCGGAGAATATTATGTTGTCAATGATTATTCCAGGTCCATCGTCTCCCGGAAATGATATAGATGTATACTTGCAACCACTGATTGCGGAGTTGAAGGAACTATGGGAAGTGGGAGTTGAAACATATGATGTTGTAACTAATCAAACATTTCTAATGCATGCAGCTTTATTGTGGACAATTAGTGATTTTCCAGCTCTAGC
This sequence comes from Solanum chilense, assembly GCA_032847665.1. Classification (NCBI taxonomy): domain Eukaryota; kingdom Viridiplantae; phylum Streptophyta; class Magnoliopsida; order Solanales; family Solanaceae; genus Solanum; species Solanum chilense. Next base: position 9,849,401 of record CM064974.1, on the reverse strand, counting down.
AATGCTTTCTGGATGGAGCACCAAGGGGAGATGGGCATGCCCCACTTGTAACCATAATACTTGTTCCCAATATCTCAAACATAGTCGCAAGATGTGTTACTTGGGTCATCGGACGTTTTTACCTCCTGATCATCCATTCAGAAGAGATAAAAGATCATTTAACGGTAAAGAGGAGCATAAAGTTGCACCTACTCCATTATCAGGTGCACAAATTCTTGAAGAGCTTCGTGAATTCAATAATGTATTTGGAAAGAACAAAAAGAAAAGAAAACGAAAGAATGATGGTCCATGGAAAAAAAAATCCATATTTTTTGAGTTACCGTATTGGGCAACAAACAAATTGAGGCACAACCTTGATGTGATGCACATAGAGAAGAATATTTGTGACAGTGTGCTTGGGACTTTATTGGATATACTTGGAAAGTCCAAAGATCATGTAAATTCTCGCTATGACTTGTATGAAATGGGGATACGTAAAGATCTTCAACCTCTAAAAGATTGTGATACAGGGAATATCCATCTAGCTAAAGCTTGTTTCTCTATGACACCAGATGAGAAAAAGTTATTTTGCACCGTCTTAAAAGATGCCAACTTTTGAATATCATTTGAGGTGCATCATATAGATTATGAATGTTGAGTAAACTGTATTTGCTATCTCTTGTTTTTGTTTCTATGTTTTTTTTCTTCATGTTATCGTTAAATTACTACAACTTTTGGATTATTAGTTTTGGTAAGTCCTTTTTCTCTCTTATTGATCATTTTCATTCTTCTTCTTTTTGCAGTTTTGGTAAGTCCTTTAGAATGTCCCTTAAGGGTACATTTTATTTTCAGCTCTTTGTTATATCTTGGTGATTGATTTGTGTAAGTGTGCAGGTGTACACTGCCATACATTTTAACTTTTTAATTTCTATTTTCACACAGGTTTGAATAGTCATAGATATGAGTCAAGAAGAAACTTCAAAAAGAACCAAAAAAGCCAAAAAGAAGACATTTGCTAAACCGGGATCGTTATCATTCTTGGCAAATAAGAAACGACGGTTATTGACAACAAATGAAATTATTAAAGAAATAGAGTGCGAGAAAGGACATCTGCTCAAATTAATTGGAGCAGAACAATCAGTAGCACCACAATCTGAAGCAAAAAGACAATCTGTCGAGGAGTTGCCTTTTGAAAATCAGCCTGTCGAGGAGCTTCCTGTTGTGCAGCCTGTCGAGGAGCTGCCTCTTGTGCAGCCTGTCGAGGAGCTGCCTCTTGACCAGCATGGAAAAGATTTTCCTTTCGAGGATCAAGTGGAAATGAATTCTGTCACTCCTCGAACAAATGATCAACCTGAAGAACAAGGTAACATATAAGATTACAAACTTATTTTATGTATTCATAATTTTTAATTATTATTCTTGTATTTTCTTATAGCTGGAGATGTTTCCACTCCAAATAAAAGAGGTAGAACGCAAATGCATGATGTTCATGCCCGAAAAGAACGTAAGTTGATCATACTGAATAGTCAAAATCAACCCGTTGGTCCTACGGATGATGTTGTCATAGAGCTAAGTAGCTTCCTAGGAACATTGGCTAGAAATGCGACTCTTTGCCCATTTGATATATTGGATTGGAGGAGCATGGACACTAAAAAAGATTTATGGGATTATACCAAGGTTTGTAGTTTACAATAATAAATTATTTGTAAAAGTATTTTACTTCTATTGGCTAATTGAATGACACAAAATTATAGGGGAAATATATTATTCCTGAAGCTGCGTACCATTGGGCTATGGTAACAATTCGAGATGCTTGGAGAAGACATAGAAGTGATTTGAAGCTTAATTATTACGATCCATATGACAATGATGCAGTTCGAATGGCAAAAAAGCCTGGTCATATTCCAGAATGTAAATTTAGAGAGCTCCTCAAATATTGGAATTCTGAAAAATTCAAGGTAAAAATGTAGTTCAGAATCTCAATTTTTTGAATAAGTAGCATTTGTATTTGGTACTTTAGTGTCTAAAGTAGTGTGATAATAGTATATATTCTGCTTTATTTTTTCTTCTACTCTCTTCTCTATTGTAATATTTTGCAGCTTCTTTCTTCATTTATTATGATAGTCACATGCATTTGACAAGACACCTTAACACTATATAATGACTGATATTGACAGATTGTTATAAAGGAAAAATAGACTTATAAAGGAAAGACAGACTAATATTGACCTCATCTAGTACACTATATAACACTAATATACCTTCGATTAACATTACTGATTCATTTCTTTGCAGAAAATGTCTGAAACAAATGCAAAGAATCGAAAGAAAATGATGAATCCACACACTACTGGCAAAAAGAGTTTCGCTTTAGTTCGTAATAATCTGGTGAGTTCTCTTATATATTATTTTTTTGCTGAAATTTTCTTTTGGATCTCTTCTAGTGTGAGTTTATTTTTTATATATATTTCAATTTGACTAGGAGAAAGATAAGGAGACAGTGTCATCTAAGGATCTCTTTGTGGTTACAAGAACAAGAAAACCTGGTCGTTTGTACAAGGCCTCAAATGAAGATACTACTAGTAAAATTGTATGTGTCTGCCTATTTTTTTTTATTGAGATCAATTATTTATTTCATAATATTGTGTTTGTTGGATATGCTTTGGTAGGCTGAAATGGAGGAAATTGAAAAACAAATAAGCATAAATGGTGAGTATGTTGATGCATTTTCAAGCGTCATGGGTCCTGAACATCCGGGACGTCTAAGACTATATGGCGCAGGAGTTACAAAGACTACTTTGAAAAAAAAGTTGGCAATTCGGAATCAACTTTAAGTGCAACAACTGATGGAATGCAGCAAATGCAAGAGAGGATGCAGAAAATGGAGAAACAGATGGAGGAACAAAAGAAAATTGTGCGACAAGAAGTTATTGCAGATGTTATTGCACAACTTAAGCATGCAGGATTAATTGATCCTAACATATTGGCAGCATTGTCGACTCCTTCACCAAGAGAATCTACTTCTGTTCAAGGGGCTAAACAAGGTTGGTGTCGCTAATTCTATGTTTTGATTGGTATTTGTTGTTGCTACTTGCTATAGGATTAGAATGGAATAGTATGCTATTGATCTAAGGAAGTTGGGGAAAAGTTAGGCAGAGGATCAGTAAATGCCTGATTCATGAGTATAATGTCTGAGTTGCTGCTTGTTCTCTGATAGTTTAATGTCTGAGTTGCTGCTTGTAGTCTGGTTCATGAGTTTTCTGGTGCTGCTTGTAGCCTAGTAGAGGACCAGTTGTTAGATTCATGATTTTTTTGATACTTGCTGCTTGTAGTCTGGTTTCTTGTGGTTTCTTCTTTATGTTAATTAAACATGTCTCTTGTAGCATGATAGTGTTGTTTCTACTGCTTGTAGTTTGGACTCTTGTTTCTGCTGCTGGTTTCTTGTAGCATTATAGTGTTGAATCCTAGCTTCACGATTATGTTTAGTCGAGCCAATGTAGTAGCTAATTGCTGCATGTATAGTAGTCTGGTCTCTTGATTCTGCTGCTTGTAGAAGTTTAAATGCAGCTAGCAGTTGAATGTTATTGGCATGTGTAGTAGTCTGGTCTCTTGATTCTGCTGCTGCTTGTAGAAGTTTAAATGCAGCTAGCAGTTGAATGTTATTGGCATGTGTAGTAGTTTGGTCTCTTGATTCTGCTGCTGATTGTAGAAGCTTGAATGCAGCTAGCAGTTGAATGTTATTGGCATGCATAGTAGTCTGGTCTCTTGTTTCTGCTGCTTGTGGAAGTTTGAATGCAGCTAGCAGTATAGTAGTCTATGTGTCTTTTATTTTGCTGCTGCTTGTAGCAGTTGAATGTTATTGAATGCAGCTAGCAGTTCAATGTCTCTTGATTCTGTTTAATGTCTCTTGATTCTGCTGCTGCTAATGCATGGTTGTAACATGTTAATTTCCAAGATTTGAGGTTTGCTAAATTATTTATATTTTTTTCTGATTATATGTAGGTGATGAAATCGAAGAAAGGGATGAAAGCAGTAGTGAAGACTTTACATAGGAGCTGAAGTATATATTGATGTAAACTTTATTGATGTTCTAGAAATCATATATTTTTGAAGATTGAAAATTCTATGGCATGTGTTTCACCTTTTTTAAATGCTATAAAAAGATTTGTATATTTTGGATCTTGAATTCTAATTAAGGTAATGAACATTTATTCTCGTTAACGATTTCTGTGTGTTTTTATGATATAAATTTGATTCTCATGAATGATTTAGTATATATATAGCAGGTATATATTAGCTTACTAATATTGCATTAGAATTGTTGCAAATAGCAGGTAATAACCGTTGCAATAGGCATTAAGCCACAGTTCTACAATTGTTTGCAATACCCTATAACAACCGTCGCAATAGAGTGAAAACGGTGTGTTGAATCGAAAAAAAACTGTAGCCATAGCCTTAACAGAACTGATGCATAAACCTCTATTACAACGGTTAAAATTGTACCAATACGTCCATAACCGTCGGCAATTAATTCAAATGAGAACCGTGGCAATAGCTCAACGTATGGCTACGGTTATTAGAACTGTCGCATAGAACCGTAGCAATATCCCTATTGCTACGCGATTTGTTGTAGCGGTTGTGGTAACCGTAGCCTTAGACCTATGGCTACGGTAGTAACGTCAATTGCTACGATAGGTGAACCGTGACAGTAGACCAAATTTCTAGTAGTGTTTCTCTAACCAACAACCATCACTTGAGCCTAAGTGATGATAAGAAATTTACCTCACACTGTCGAGGACCATCCTACACCTTACAATCGGTATAGGACCTTACTTAACTTAGTGGATCCACAAGTTTAACTAACCTGATAATCTATAAAGTATGACCTGTTAATACCCACAGTAGGTACATGGTGTAATGGAGACTTGAGTTAATATGAACTCTCATCCTCACATCGGTGCTCAACACTATTCCCTAAATATACTTTAGCTCATGCTTTTAACATAACTTACTTCCTTTGGGTTGAGATATTTGCTCAACCCTTTTTACCCTAAAAAATCCCTCTTGGAATTAGTGTTCCCCTTTTCTTACTCAAAATTATTTTGGAACTCTTAGTTTCCTTGTAACTTAAATGTGAAAATATTTATAAACCTTTTGGCAATATTGTGTTCCCTTATAACTTTTTTACAGAACAACTCAACTCTTACTATTTACTTCACTTGAACTTAACTCTTAGGGAATACATAGTTCCCTTATCGCTTTTTGAAAATATAACTCAACTTTTTACTCTTTGGTCAACTTGTAACTTGAGCCTTAAAACAAAGTAAAAGTGATTTTTTAAGAAATTTTGAATCCTTTAAGAACTTGTCTTTACTTACTTTGACCTTGATCTTAGCTTCCCTTGAATTTGATTAAGGAACAAGGATCATGATGTCATGTTTATGGATGATTTAATGATGTTTAGATGTACATTACAATGTTTGATTCAACAAGGAATGATAGGTACATCACTTATGAACTAGTTCGAAAAGATAGGGAAAGAACGAGGTCTCTAAGTGACCTTGGCGCTCTAAGAGGCGCGGAGCTCCAGAGCCTTTTCTACAGACTCTAGTAAGAGGTGCTCTAGCTAGTGCCGCACGCCAGGACCTGTCGTACAGAGCCTTCCCTGAGGGTCTCCGATGTGCGCTCTCTCAAGGGGTTGTTAGAGGGAACCTCCGACTTTTTTTCTCCATGTTTCATCTATAAACCTCCTAAACATCCACGGATCCCATCAAAAACACGTAGGATCACTAAATACCTCATTACCCAATATATTATAACCAATGTACTGGAGATAAATTACAATTCAATCAACAAGAAATTCATATTTTTTCGTTAAGAAGTTCCATGTTCATCATTCAATAAACCCTAACTTGCTGAATTGAATCAAATTGGGGTGTGGGTGAAAGGACCCTACATAAAATGGTCTGACATACCTTAAAGGAATCACCTCTGACGAAATCCGCAACGATTCTTGGCGTTCTTTCTTCTTTCTCCTCTTCTCTTCTCTTTTTCCAAGCCCTAAGTGAATTAAATATTCTAAAAACTGACTTAACGCTTAAATTTTCCCTTGATAAACCCTTAAAACAAATTAGTAAATTGTAGGCTGAAAATACTACTTTACCCTTACTAAAATTCTGATTGGATTCTCCTCAATCCAACAACCTAACATCCATAAGGCATATCTCATTCGTACGATATAAAAATTTCTCAAACTCTGCAGCATTAGAACGATCTTAGCATAGGATTTCCAACCGTATAAATAACTCACATCAGTTTCTCCTAAGATGAAAGTTATGGCCGTCTAAAAAAAGGCCAAAAACTCACTTTTGAAATATGGAAATTTTCCACATTTCTCTTTTTATTTCCAAAAACAATTATTCCTTGATTTCCTAGATTATTCTTAGTTATTTCAATTTACTAGATGTTACATGACCTATACAATCAAATTTAACAATTTTGAGGTATTAAATGTCACATGCAAAAAATAATTAAGTGGACAAAATTAAACAAGTCAAAGTAAATTATTAGTAACTAAATATATCCGCCAATTTCTCAAATTAAATAATCACTTTTTTTTACTCTCTTTTTCGCATAAGTTATGTAATATTTACTTTTTTAGGTTATTTCAAAAAGAATGTCTTTTTATAAACCTATATTAATTGTTCACTCTATTATAGATAATTCTTCCAATCATCTTGATCTCATTGATCCATCAAATTATTCCTTTTTTATTTTTGTAAATTAATTATGTTTGTAAACCTTAAAAAAAATTCTGAAAGTGCAAATGAATGAAATTTATCATTTTTATTTATGATTTGTTATAATGAGAAAAATAAATAACTAAATAAAAATAAAAACGACATTTTAACTCTATAAATTTTTTTTACAATATTTAATCACATTAAGCTCTAAAAATTCTACTACATTTCACATTTCAATTTCCTTTTATGTTTTTTGTCTCGAATTAAATCGTGTCATATAAAATTATAGGGACACAACAATACAACTAAGAAACCTCCAATACTAATTTCCCCCACTCACCCCACTCCATATTACATTTCTGTAAAATTTAATTTAGGGAGAAAACCTCTCCCCCTTGTTCAGTTCCCTCTTTAAATTTAATTTAAGAAGAAAACCTCTCTCCCTTCTTCAGTTCCCTCTTTCACTCCGGGGTGATGAATTTGAAGATTTCAAAATCATACAAATTTGTGTTCAGCAGGTGAAGGATAACGTGTTCTCAAAAGGGTATTTGATACTTTTCTAATGTTTTTTGGATGTTCACTGTATCAGTAATAATTTTAGATCTTGATAAGCTTAAAATTTCATTCCTTGATCTGTTTAAAAAATCATATCTTTCTCATTTGGGTATTGTGAATTTTGTGAAATAGAAGCCCTATCTTTCTCTTTGTACTTTTTTTGGGGTAGATGTTGGTTTTCTTGGAATTCTTGAATGTAGAAAAACCCTAATTTCTTTTCTCTTTTTTTTTTGGTGTTTTTTAGATGGTTTTAACGCAATGACATTCTTTTCTGTCGAGGGTCTATCGAAAATCAACTCTCAAACCTGGGAAAAAAAGTTAGGACTAAAATGTTTTCTACATGTTATCCTTTCTAGACCTCTGAAAACTTACTTTCTGTCTGGCTAGTAGAAATCTCGTGTTTCATAAGGAATTAGTCCAAGATAGACCAAGATGTATATAAGTTGGACATGATCCTTCCTCAAGTATAAGGAATAAACTCGAAAAGCATCACCCAATTTGGCATTCATGAGTTGATATGTAATTTGAAGTTATGTTATGTTTTGAATTACGTGAGGCGAGATTGAAAATTTGAGTGGAACTTACTTTCTATCAGGTTAGTAGAGAGTTCATGCTTGTTAGGGGATTAGTCCAATTTAGAACGAGAAGTATGTTGGACATATTCTTTCCTTAGGAAGCAGCATGACCCAATTTGGGATTCATGAGTTGATGTTAATATCAAAGTTCTGTTATGTGTTAAATTCTCATAGGCAGGCTTGAAGTATTGAATGGAAACATACTTTTTGTATGGTTAGTAGAACTTTCTAGTTTTCTAAGGGATTACTAATAGTACATCATAAAACATAACTATCCTTAGGTCATTAAATGTGATATCTGAGAAGCTTACATGAATCTCATCAACAAATTCCTGGGGCAGAGGTTTGAAATAATCCCCTTTCACGAAGGACACATAATCATTCATCTTGTAGCATAAATTTTGGGGTCATATATCCCAAAAAAGGTTAATTGAAATAGTACAATTAGTTGTACCAGAGTTAAATTACAGTCTAACAATTGTACTAAAATTTAATATTAATACTATTTTTATATATACTACCAAACTACTTCTTTAGTGTTGAAGGAAGTTTTAAGTGTTATCAATTGAATTCATAATATTGCGATAAGCACATGTTATTTTTAAGTGTTTTGATGTAAGAACTAGTACTATAAATTTCTAGTACAATAAGTATAACACCACTAATTTAAACTTCAATGTTCTCTTGAAATTGTATACAAAAATACTTTATATGTGTTTAATTTTACCTAAGCCAGCCAATTTTACATCAAGAGTTGCAAATTAATGAAATCACTGCAAATGTCATCTAAAAATTCTACACCTTTTCATTTGTTTTTAAAGTTGTGATATGTTTGTTTGTTTTTCATGAAGCGTATACTCTGACCTTACCAATAGTATTGTGTTTAAGATTATGATGAATCCAAATGAACAAAGACTACATTTACCTTCTCCTGATCGACTAAGAAACCTTGTCATTCATTTAATCTATGACATTCTAAATAGGTTGCCTTTTCGAGATGTTGTAAGAACTAGTACAGTTTTTTTGGATTGACCATATACTTGTTGTACAATTAAAAAGGTAGGAAACACTAGAGGACTTGATAACCCCTACCATTGGATTTATAATTCTCATTATCATATAGGAACTACATTGAATGTTATCGTTGATATTACTAGTCTAAAAGTATGTCCTAATATTGATCGTTTGATACATTTGCTCACAATAAATTTCATTCAACATTTCGTCCTTAAACTTCCATTTACTTATCAACCATACAAGATCCCTTACTTCATTTTTATTGTTCAGCATTAAGACATTTGTATCTCATGGAATGTGAAATACACCTTCTATGCTTCTTAGGGATTTAATAAGTTGATTAGCCTAAAATTAAAATTTGTAACATTATCTTCTAATATGTTTGAAATTCTGATCTCTAATTGCCCATTGCTTAAGGATTTGAATCTAAAAGACATAGACAATTACTACCTCCTGAGTATTGATTCTCCTAAGATAATGTCATTTGTCTTTTGTGACGATATACAATTGATATATCTAAAAAATGTACCTCTTCTTTCCAATGTTCTGTATGAGCCTGCATAATTAGTTATAGAGGAAAAAATGATTTTTATAATATGTTTTTGTTTTTTTCATGCTCTTGTGTATTTCAGTTGGTATCATTTTGAGGTAATGTTGCTGCATTTCACTTGTCTATGTCTTTTATAATGTTACAAATTATAATTTTAGGCTAATCAACTAATTAAATCCTTGAAGAAGCATAGAAGGTGTATTTCACATTCCACGAGATACAAATGTCTCAATGCTGAACAATAAAAAAAGAAGTAAGGGATCTTGTATGGTGGATAAGTAAATGGAAGTTTAAGGAAGAAATGTTGAATGAGATTTTTCGTGATCAAATGTATCAATCGATCAATATTAGGACATACTCTTAGACTATTAATATCAATGATAACATTCAATGTTCTTGCTATATCAAAACTGAAGAAACAATTAATAATGAGAATTATTAATCCAATTGTAGGGGATATTAAGTCCTCTGGTGTTTCCTACCTTTTGAATTTTACGGCAAGTATATTGACAATCCATAAAAAGTGTACTAGTTCTTAACACATCTCGAAAAGACAACCTATTTAGAATGTCATCGATTAAATGAATGGCAAGGTTTCTTAGTCGATCAGGAGAAGGTAAATGTAGTCTTTGTTCATTTGGACGCATGATAATCTGTAGAAATTAAACATAATACTATTGGTAAGGTCAGTGTATACGCTACACAAACAACAAACAAATGATCTTCGCCTTATTCAATTAACATGTCACAACTCTAAAAATAAAAGAAAAAGGTGCATAATTTTTAGATGAAATTTGTTTTAATTTCCTTAATTTACAACTGTTGATGTAAAATTTTCTGGCTTTGACTAGAAATTGAAGAGAACTTAGAAGTTTAAATTAGTGATGTTATACTTATTGTAGTAGATATTTATAGTACTTAATGCTTACATAAAAACATCATATGAATGAAATGTGTTTATCATAACATTATAAATCAATAGATAAGACTTGACAGTTCATTCAACACTAAAGGAGTCATTTGGTAGTATGTATAAAAATAGTATTTGTATTAAATTTTGGTACAATGTTTGACTGTAAAATAAACTATGGTACAACTTATTGCAATTTCTTTTTCTTTATAATTATTAGTATGTATTTGATTTCAACACTCTCTATGCCACTCAACACCAAAAAAGTTTATTTATTTACTTTTCAAATTAGTTATAGGAGGTATTAGGGCATTTAAAGAAAATGTGTGTCCTTAAAATTTCCACCATAGTTCAATGGAAGTACTTATGCCTTTTTTAATAATATACAATAAAATAAGTATTAAAAAATTAACTTTGATTTTCCATAACTTTTTCTTTTTGGAATTCATGGGTTCTAGGACTAAATAAGAATCATTTTCATTCTTCTAGTTAGATTTCTATCATGATAAATTAAATCTATCAAAAAAATATTGTTGTAGTTTATTAAATGCCCATTTTTATCAACTTTTTCTTTCTTCAATCGTAATGGTGGTTGTCTACACTCTTATGTTGTAGTAGAACATAAAAATTTGCTTTTATAACAAGCAAAACCGAACCTAATAATTAAGCACCTTAGGTGCACCAATACGTTAACTCGTTAGAGTTAGTTGATTTTTAAAATACACTTAACGCATTTATATCAATTTTCGTAGGTCATTATTTCAAAAAGGAAATCATAACGAAAATGACTTCAAGAAGGAAAAGAATGTTTGCTTGAAACTTTAGAGAAACATAAGAAAGGCAAGCCTCAAATTAAAGGGACGAAAGAAGAAAAGAAATATATGGATGATCAGCACATAAAGGAAAATCTAAATGAAGAAGAATACTCGCACACTTGGCAGAGATCACAACTGAATAATCAAGAAAGGAAAGAGTCATAAATTAAGCGACAAGTTAACAAGTCTGTCGATCATACAACGAAAAGATTAAACCAGCAAAATGAAAGAGGACGACGCAATTTACTTCATGGATATAGATCAACTAAATCGCATCAATTAAAGACAACCTAAATTAATCCTTGATTGAGATAAATCCTTTGGGGTTTTCCTTAAAAGAGCACAAATAATCATCTACATAAACCGACCCAGATTTGTATTGTGAAGTACGCAACTTCACTAGAGCTTAGCTAATAGTATACAAATGAAAAGAAAAGAGAAGAGAATGAATTTGACTGTAGGTATTCAAGTTGAGGTACTGTCAAGGTAGAAATCTTAATTGCATATCACACATGATAAAGTTTCAAATTTCTGTAGCACGAAGTTCTCTTCAAAGCTCTTAAGGAAACCCCTTTAAAATCCAAAGGGAATGGATTAGGCACTACATTGGTGATCTGAACCAGGATAAAACCTTTTGCGTCAATTATTTACTGCAACTTTCTCTTATTGTTTATCTTCCAACTAACTTACAGGTGAGTCAATTCTCGACTATTATTAGTTGACTAAGTGAATTTTAATCAATTCTCGACTACTATTAGTTGACTAAGTGATTTTTAAATTAACCCACTCCCTCTTGAATATCAATTGGTATAAGAGAAGGTCTAATAGATTTAGTGTTTAACCACACGAGAGTAAAGATCAAATGTCACATTACCAAATCCGCAGTGCTTTACTTTAAGACAGACACTTTTCACATAGAACACCTTACTTCAATTGGAAAGATTACTTTCAAAGAAAAGATAGATTCAGAATCTTTGTCTCCGCAAATGAACATCAAGCTTGAGTATTCATCAAGGAAGGCCCAAAGTCATTCCTTGGATTAACTGAAAAGGATGGAACTAAAAAACCTTTTGATTCAAAATTTTTCGATATTTCTAAGGAACAACAAGAGGTAATTCAAACTAACGCTAAAGCTATAAGTTTGTTGTATGGTTCAGTAAGAGGAGCAGAATATTACCCAATTTCAAATGACGTAGCTGCGAAAGAAATGTGAGATAATCTTTAAGAGACCTATGAAGGAACGACGAAAGTCAAGGAAGCCCAAATCATCTCCCTTGTAAATGAATATGAACTGTACAAAATGGTTGACGATGAAAATGTTGAATCTATGTTCTGAAGATTCAGCAAAATTGTAATTGAATAAAATCTGTTGGAATGGTGTATTCAAACTCGTTATGAGTCAGTAAACTTGTCAAAAGTCTTCACAAGGGAAACAAAAGTTGTAAATCTTAAAGACGGAGATCTACAGAACATGACATATGATGAACTTCGAGGTAACTTAATGGCTTATAAAAAAAATTACATTAAAAGTTATAACAAGGATGATAAAAAGAAAACCATAGCTTTTATTGGTGTAACATTAGAAACTGAGGAGGAAGCCGATGAAAACCAAGATTAAGGAATGACCCTCATTAATCGTAGAGTAAGACAAATGCTCAGACAAAGGAGACAGCGACCTCAAAATGAAAAAAAAAAAGGACTTCAAAAGAAACAATGATCGATGGTACTACTGCTGAGAAGAACCAATCGACGAAATGAAGATCCAAAAAGTCTCGGAGCATGGGAACAAGGAGAAACAACCGATGTTGACAATGATGAAATGGAAAACTCGTGCTTCGTGTCTCTAGGAGAAATAAGCGAGGTAAGATCTTATAATTGTCTAAATTGTAATTACTTAGAAAACTCTTTGGATATGGTTAGTGATGAATTATAGAAATTAATTGACGAATACAACAAACTTCTACAAGAAAATAAAGTTTGGCAGATTCTCCTTGAAGCGAGTCACATTGTAAGTTGATCTGCTATAACAAGAATTGGAGAAAGTAAAAATGCAGTTAAATAGTGTTAAAAAATCTTCAAGACATAGTTCTATTCAATCAAACAGAACTACGCTCTACTGAAGAAACTCTCCAAGTCATAATTCTAACTATTGGGTGTTTTACTTATGGCGATATAGGTCATAAATCCTTCATATGTAGAAAATATTCTTCTGGAAAATAGATTTGGAGACCAAAATTTTTTAATCATCAATGGCACAAAAATACTTGGGTTCCTAAAAGAAACTAATCTTTTTGTCTTGCAGGAGCAATTCAAGAAAACCTACAAAAAGGAAAACTTCAAAACAATAAAAAGAGTAGATGAATGATGTGTTAGACTTGGAGGTAATGCTAAAGGAGAAGTTACTTGAGTAAAAACCATCACTCTTAGGTCATCATGAACGATGCTTTTGCATAGAAGTTTACTAGATCACTTTTAAGCAGACGCAGTGAGCACTACATGTACATTCTTAATAGGTGTTTAATTAGACTGATAGTGAAGAAGACTCCCTATGAACTATAGAGAGGTAATAAACCAAACATAAGCTATTTTAATCCCTACAGATGCAAGTGCTTCTTCCATAACAATGGTAAGAACAATCTTGGTAAGTTTCATCCAAGGAGTGACAAAGGTATTTTCTTAGGCTATGATCCTATCAATAGAGTCTTTCATGTTTTTAATAACAGACTTTAAGTGTTGAGAAATATGTGCATGTTGTATTTGATGAGACTAACCCAAGAATGTAGGAAATTAATGGAGGTGACGACGAAATCAACCCCCATTAAAATAGTAGAAAATACTGCAAATATAAGTTCCAAAATTCATATTGAAGTCCACTACTGCAGAAAGAAAGTCGACTAGTCTACCTGATAGATCAAACATTCCAAGAGAATGGGGACATAATACTAATTATCTTGAATGTTTCATTCTCGATAAACATGAAGGAAAAATCAGAAGTGATCTTCTCTATGAAAATAAGCTACCGTTGCATTTATATCTCAAATGGAACCTAATCGAATAAATGAAGCAACTGTAGAGTAATCATGGGTGCAAGCAAACAAGCAAGAATTTGATCAATTTCAAAGAAATCAAGTATGGACTCAAATAGAACGACAAAAAAATTGCTCTATTATTGGAATCAAGTGGGTATTTCGAAACACACTAAATGAAAATTAAAAAGTTACTTGAAACAATATATGGTTATCCTGTCAAGGATACTCACAACAAGAAGGTATTGGCTACGATGAAACCTTTTCAAATGTAACAAGCTTATAATCTATTCGAATTTTACTTTCTTATGCGTCTTTCAAGTAATTTATTCTATTTCAAATGGATGTGAAAAGTGCATTTTTAAACTATTTTTTGAAATAAGTTGTTTTCAACCCCACGGTTTTAAATCCTCCTTGTCCCAATTTTGTTTATAAACATTCCAATGCTCTATGCGTACTTAAATAATCTAGAAAAGCTTGGTATGAAAGATTTAGTTCGTTCATACTACAAAATTGTTTGGGGAAAATTTACACAACTCTCTTCATTGAAAGATCTTATGAATACATTTTTATAGCTCATATCTATGTTGATGATATTATTTTGGAAGTTCCAATCCTTCTTTGTGCAGGAATTTTGCAACTCTAATAAAAGGAGAATTCGAAATGATTCTTATGGGAGAACCCACATTCCTTCTCGAACATGAAATTAACCAGTCAACTTATAGAACATTCATTAGTCAAGAAAAGTACAATAAGGAATTAATTAAGAAGTTTGGACTCTAAAAGGGCAAAGCCTTTTGTACCCCAATGAGTCCGCCACGTGTCTTGAATCTGATGCATCTCGAAAAGACATGGATGAAAAGATGAACACAAAGATAGTTTTACTACTAAAAAATAGTGAATACCTACCTAAAAATACCAACCTCCAGAGGCCGAAAAAAGCTTGGTCACTATTCAATTCAGACCTCTAACACTGACCTCTCGAGGTCACTTTCAATTTAAGTTGGTAAAATTCATTATTTTATTTTCCGACTTCCGGAGGTATCTTTAATATGTTTGTTCATTTCTTATTTTTATTATTTCTGTCTTTCGGAGGTCATAAAATTTAATTTTCAAATTTTAGAATACCGAAATCTGGAGGTCAATATTTTTATTTCTAATTTTTGAGATTGCTACCTCCGAAAGTCGGTATTTCTTATTTTTGAGATTCCAATCTCTGGAGGTCGGTATTTTCATTTATTTTTTTTGTTTCCGACCTCTGGAGGCCAGTATTTCTATTTCTTATTTTTAGATTTCGACCTCCGGAGGTTGGTATTTCTATTTATTATTTTTTAGATTCCAACCTTCGGAGGTCGATATTTTTTTTCTTATTTGTTAGGTTTTGACATCCGGAGGTAGGTATTTTTCTTTCTTATTTTTTAGATTCCGACTTTCGTAGGTCGATATTTTTGTTTCTTAGTTTTTACATTCAAACCTCTGGAAGTCAATTTTTTTTTCATTTATTTTATTGTTGAGATTCCAACCTCCGGAGGGTGGTAGTTTTATTTATAATTTTTTGGATTTCAACCTCCGGAGGTCGGTATTTTTATTTTTATTTTTTGAGATTTTGACCTCTAGAGGTCTGTATTTCTTCTATAGAATTTGCAGCATTGAGTTACAATTTTAGTATCCCACTTGCATATTTATATCAAAACAACCTAAAGAATTCAAATAAGCTATTTCAAAATAATATTCATCCAAGTAAAAGAATTCCAAATGAGCTATTTTTAAATAAACTTCATCCAACCAAAACAACACAATATTTTCAAAATATGCATTACTCTATTTCAAAATAAACTTCATTCAACTTCAAAATTAACTAAAATACGATCAAATAATTCAAAAAATATGGAAGTCTAAAATTTCAAACAAATATAAGTAATCCTTATCACCATCACTCTCCTTATCACTCTTATCATTATCATCACATTCATGATCAGCTCCATCTTCGCTGCTTGGAGGACATGTATCTTCTTCCTTTAATGCCACAATCTCCACCTCTATCTTCTTCTCTCTATGGGCTACAACAGCAAGCTCTGCATTGAGAAAAGTTATGTCACCCTCCAATGCAGATATTGTCTCTATATCCCTGCCATTGAATCTATACGATGATGAACAAAAATAGCAAGCCTGCTTCTTTTGATATGTCCTTTCGGGATAGCCGTAGCTCTAATCGATTTGCCTGTACTTTGTTTCCAAAAATTGTCATTTTCTTCTTGTGTAAATGATCTGTCCCAGCTCTCAAGAGGTAGAGTACTACGATATTCCTGAGACATTCGTATAACCAATCCTGTAATTTAAACAATGAACTTTACTAATAAGAATGTAATATATTCATGAAAGTGAAAAAAAGATTAACTTGAATAGAGTTCTTACATATGTTTCTGGAGCACCTGGATCAATTCAACTTTCTTTTTCATCGAGCTTTGTACTCTTGTTGACATTAATAACCTTCAACATATCTTCTACAACTACCGACCTACCCATCTCTTTTTCCTGCAAATAACACAAGTATTATTTAATTTCCAGAAACTACTTACAAAAAAAAAAAAGGAAATATTTTACAAAATTAAGAAAGTATACAATTCTTTCCTTCCTAGTTACTAGGCTAATAGCTCCAATGGTGTGCAAAGAGCCTCCTTTTTTGATACGTGAGCCATCTTCCCAATCTCACTCCTCTTCTTAAACTTTTAAACAGTACCCCAATGTTCCAGTAATAGATCCCGTCGTGTTGTTACAATAAACTTAGGAATTCTATTATTTTTTTGACATTCACGAAATGTACTAGAAAGAAACTTTGAAGTTTTAACCTTGATGTTTTCTTGAACATCTTCCTCATGTTCGGGAACCCAAACATAATATTTATTTAATGAAAAATGACTAAATATTTATCATTCAAATTAATAGCGAATTTGAATGTATATGATGTGAATTTAATTCATACACATTCTTACCTTAAATTCATTGAACATATGCCCCCTGTTTTTAATTAGAATCGAACCCCAAGTCAGGTACACACCATTATAGTGAGTACCGTTGCACATCAAAATAATCTTGACATACCCACATCATGAGGTAAGCAGAAATATGAGTTCATTGCAAAAGAATGGTAAAAAAAATCAATCAATAATTAAAATATAAGAAGACAAATAAAATATGAACATAATTAAATCAAACTTTTATCCTAAAGGCTCGATGACAAGTCTACAAAAATTGTGTCTATAGCCTTCATGAGGACCACGTGCATCTGAGTGCTGGGTTGTGGGAGTATTATGCTCCGAGCGATTGGATTCATGATGAAGATTTAAAAATCCAATTGATCAACTATTAGTATTCAAATTATTGCACTGACTAGCATTAGTTGATCGTATGGTAGACTCAGGAACAAGATGTGAATAGTCCTGCAACGGTTAGTACCCAGATCTAGGTACAACAATAGGTGTAGATATAGTATAAGCAGATTGTGGAGCCACATGAGTAGAGGAACTATATGCCTGGTGTGGATAGTGAGTAGGTCAAACTGATGCTCATTTTGAAATAATTCCAACACCATATTCACAAACTAAATCACATTAACCTATATGAAAGAACTTAACATATTTATAAGTCTAATTAGTTTAGTTTTACTTAGTTCCAACCATATATTCACCAACTAAATCAAATAATTTATTTAAATAACTTAACAATTTTCTAAGTATAATTAGTTTAGTTTAAACTTAATTCCAACACTATATTCACCAACTAAATCACATTAACTTATTTAAAGAACATAACAATTTTCTAAGTCTAATTAGTTTAGTTTTAGATTAATTCAATCACTATTTTCACCAATTAAATCACATTACTTATTTGAAGAACTTAACATCTTTCTAAGTCTAATTATTTTAGTTTTAACTTAATTTAAACAATATATTCACCAAATAAATCGTATTTCTTAATTGAAGAACTTAACATCTTTTTAAGTGTAATTAGTTTAGTTTTAACATAATTCTAACGATATATTCACCAACTAAATAACATTTACTTATTTTAAGAACTTAACATCTTTCTAAGTTTAATTAGTTGAGTTTTAAATTAATTCCAACACTATATTTACAAACTAAATCACATTAGCCTATTTGAAGACCTTAAATTCTTTCCAAGTCTAATTAGTTTAATTTTAACTTAATTCCAACACTATATTCACCAACTAAATCATATTAACTTATTTAAAGAGCTTAACAACTTTCTAAGTCTAATTAATTTAGTTTTAACATAATTCCATCACTATATTCACCAGTTAAATCACATTAACTTATTTACAGAACTTAACAACTTTCTATGTCTAATTAGTTTAGTTCGAGGAGGATATGTGTTAGTAGTATTATAAAGTCTTCTATATGCTTAATTGTATGCTTGCATGAATATGATTATGTGATTGTGATAAAACAAGCATGATGAAAACTATTGAATCCCAAATCTTGAAAGAAACTTTAATCTACGTTATTAATGATGATGCCTTGGTATAAAAGAAGGCTTGATGAATTAAAGTAATGGGATTGATGATGCTTTGGTATAGAGAAGGCTTGATGAATTGACAGAATGAGATTAATGGATCGGAGTGTCACGTTCTGACACATAGTATTAGTGGATCAGAGTGTCACGTTCCGACACATAGTATTAGTGGGACGGGTGTCACGAACCGACACGTAGGATTAGGGGATCGGAGTGTCACGTACCGACACATATTATTAGGGGATCGGGTGTCACGAACCGACACGTAGAATTAGGGGATCGGAGTGTCACGTACCGACACATAGTATTAGGGGATCGGGTGTCACGAACCGACACGTAGAATTAGGGGATCGGAGTGTCACGTACCGACACATAGTAGTAGGGGATCGGAGTGTCACGTACCGACACAAGAGGAAGAAAGATAATGAATCTTGAAAGATGATAATATACTCAATATAATGAACTTAATTCCCAAATGAGTATGGTATTGAGGCTTGAGCCCTCATGGATGAACTTGATGGTACTTATTGATGATTATAGTACTTGTTGTTGCTACATGTTGAGTTTATAGTTGATTTATGATATTAACTGATATATATATACTGTTTTCTATTTTGAGTTGGCCGATGATATCTACTCAGTACCCGTGGTTTGTATTGACCCCTACTTTTATGTTTTCTTCTTTTTTATTTGTGGAGTGCAACAAACGCGCTGTCGTCTTCAACTCAACAGTGAATCTAGCCAGTCTTCGTCACATCGGAAATTCAGGGTGAGCTAATGCGTCTAGCTTGGACTGGATCTTCTTCTTCAAGTCTTGATGCCTTGAAACTTCCGGCATGGACTAGCTTTTATTTGTTTTAGCTTCTTAGACATTTTTAGTTTAGTAATTTGAGGATAGATGTTCTTGTGATGATGACTTCCAGATTTTGGGGAATAATAGATGTTGAATTTTAGTAGTTATTGAATTTGTTTTTATTAATGAGTTAAGTCTTCCGCATTTTTTTTTCTGTTGATATACATTGAAATGTTAAGGTTTAGATTGGTTGGTTCGCTCACATAGGAGGGTAAATGTGGGTGCCAGTCGCGGCCCCGATTTGGGTCGTGACAAACTTGGTATCAGAGCATTAGGTTCATTGGTCTCATCACACAAGAACGAGTCTAGTAGAGTCTTAAGGAACGGTAGGGGGACGCCTTTACTTTTCTTTGAGAGGCTATAAGACTTTAGGAAAATTCCATTTCTTTCATTCTTTCTTTCGTGCTACTACTTGAGTCCAATTGGTATCTAGGTGATACAAATTGGTATCTGACCATCTTCACTCTATTTCGCAGATGGTTAGAACTAGAGCAACGACCACACCAGCATCGACACCGGTAAGACAAGATGCATCTGAGCCAGCCACTGGGGCTGTAGCTCGAGGAGGATCAGTGACAAGAGGCTGGGTAGAGGTCGTGGGAGGACGTCCTCTAGAGGAAGAGGACGAGCACCTAGCCCATCTGGTACTAGGGCGGTGACTCCTCCACCGACTGAGGAAGTGATAAGAGAGGGTGAGGAAGGGGAGACTGAACATGTACAGAATGAGGAATTACCACCCCAACCTACCCCAGAGATGATTAATCAGGTTTTTGGCCTATCTTAGTGGTTTGTCTGATCAGGGTCAGGCACCTCCAGTATTTTCTGCACCAACACCTCCGGTTTCAGAGGTACAACATGCAGCCACTATGGCTCCTCGTATAGATGCCTCATTGGAGATAGGCACATTTCCTCGTCTGACTACTGGGCCTATAATGACAAATGATCAGCATGAACTTTTCAGTAAGTTCTTGAAATTGAAACCTCTAGTCTTCAAGGGTGCAGAATCTGAGGATGCTTACGATTTCCTGGTTGATTGTCATGAACTACTACACAAGATGGGTATAGTAGAACGGTTTGGTGTTGAGTTCGTGAGTTATCAGTTTCAAGGGAACGCCATAATGTGGTGGCGGTCACATGTCGAGTGTCAACCAACAGAGGCACCACCTATGACTTGGGCATCGTTCTCTAGCTTGTTTATGGAGAAGTATATCCCCTGGACTTTGAGGGATAGGAAAAGGGATGAGTTCTTGAGTCTAGAGCAAGGTAGGATGTCGGTTACCGCATACGAGGCTAAGTTTCATGCATTATCCAGGTATGCCACCCAGCTTTGTTTTAGTCCGCAAGAACGGATTCGCCATTTTGTGAAGGGGTTGAGGTCAGAATTGCGGATTTCAGCCTTACAGGTAGCGGCTACGGCAAAATCCTTCCAAGAAGTGGTAGACTTTGTGATAGAGGTGGAAGGAGTGAAGCCAGATGACTTCTCAACGACATCGATATCAAAAAGGTTTCGAAAGAGAGGTGAGTTTAATGGTTCTTACTCTAGAGGACAGGGTTCAGGAGGTTACTCAGTCCGACCAATTCAGTCTTCACTACAGACTGTAGTTGGGGGTCCACCTCAGACCGGTCAACACTTCTCCGAGAGACCCATGCCGGACTCCAGAGAGTGTTATGGATGTGGGGAGACTGCACACATTAGGAGAAATTGTCCAAAACAGAGTTACAGACCCCCAATAGCTAGAGGTAGAGGTGGTCATGGTAGAGGCCGTTATTCTGGAGGGCGTGGTGGCCGAGGTAATGGTGGTCACCAAAACGGCCGGGGTGACGGGCAAACTGGAGTTACTACAGCACAACATGGTAGGGGCAATGGAAGTGGGGATAGGGCCCATTGTTATGCTTTCCCTGGGAGATCTGAAGCGGAGACATCAGATGTTGTCATCACAGGTAATCTTTTGGTTTGTGATTGCATGGCTTCTGTATTGTTTGATCCCGGATCCACGTTTTACTATGTATCTTCTTCATTTGCTACGGGTCTTAATTTACATTGTGAATTGCTTGACATACCTATTCATGTGTCTACTCCGGTGGGTGAGTCTGTGATAGTTTTAAAAGTATATAGGTCTTGTTTGGTGACTTTTGTGGGGAGCAATACTTATGTAGACTTGGTTATCCTAGAAATGGTCGATTTTGATGTAATTCTGGGTATGACTTGGCTTTCTTCGAATTTTGCGATCTTGGATTGTAATGCTAAAACTGTGACGTTAGCCAAGCCTGGGACAGACCCGTTAGTGTGGGAGGGTGACTACACTTCCAGTCCGGTTCGTATCATCTCCTTTCTTCGTGCTAAGAGAATGATTAGTAAGGGGTGTTTAGCTTTCTTGGCACATCTCAAGGATGACACTACACAAGTACCTTCAACTGAGTCAGTTTCGGTAGTCCGTGAGTTTCCGGATGTGTTCCCTGCAGATCTTCCTGGTATGCCACCGGATAGAGATATTGATTTCTTCATTGATCTGGAACCGGGTACTCGCCCCATTTCTATACCCCCTTATAGAATGGCTCCAGCTGAGTTAAGGGAGTTAAAGGCCCAACTTCAGGAGTTGTTAGGGAAAGGTTTCATTAGGCCAAGTGCATCCCCTTGGGGTGCTCCGGTATTATTTGTGAAGAAGAAGGATGGGAGTTTTCGGATGTGCATAGATTACCGGCAGTTGAACAAAGTAACTATCAAGAACAAGTATCCCATTCCTCGCATTGATGATTTATTCGATCAGTTACAAGGTGCGTGTGTTTTCTCAAAAATTGACTTGAGATCCGGTTATCATCAGTTGAAAATACTGGCAACAGATGTGCCAAAGACTGCTTTTCGGACCAGGTATGGGCATTACGAATTCGTCGTAATGTCTTTTGGTCTTACGAATGCCCCTGTTGCTTTCATGAGCTTGATGAACGGGATTTTTAAGCCATATCTGGATCTCTTTGTCATCGTATTTATTGATGATATACTGATATACTTCAAGAGTAAGAAGTAACATGAGGAGCATTTGAGAATTGTGTTGGAAGTATTAAGGGAGAAAAAGCTTTATGCCAAATTCTCCAAGTGTGAGTTTTGGCTAGATTCAGTGTCCTTTTTGGGGCACGTGGTTTCTAAGGATGGAGTGATGGTGGATCCATCTAAGACTGAGACAGTGAAGAATTGGGTAAGACCTAATAATGTGTCAGAAATAAGGAGCTTTGTTGGGTTAGCTAGCTATTCCCGTCGATTTGTCAAGGGATTCTCTTCAATTGCTTCCCAATTGACGAACTTGACTAAGAAGAATGTTCCCTTTGTATGGTCGGATGAATGTGAGGAAAGCTTTCAGAAACTTAAGACCTTGTTGACTACTGCACCAATTCTTACTTTGCCAGTAGAGGGTAAGAATTTCATCGTTTATTGTGATGCATCCTATTCTGGTTTGGGTGCAGTGCTAATGCAAGAGAAGAATGTGATTGCTTATGCTTCGAGGCAATTAAAGGTGCATGAACGTAACTATCCGACCCATGATTTGGAGTTGGCCGCGGTAGTATTTGCATTAAAGCAATGGAGGCACTATTTATATGGGGTTAAGTGTGAAGTCTATACGGATCATCGTAGCCTACAGTATGTCTTTACTCAGAGGGATTTGAATTTGAGACAGAGGAGATGGATGGAACTACTAAAGGATTATGATGTTACCATTTTGTACCACCCAGGAAAGGCTAATGTGGTGGCAGACGCCTTAAGTAGAAAGGCAGGAAGCATGGGAAGTCTAGCTCATTTGCAAGTCTCTAGACGCCCGTTGGCTAGAGAAATCCAAAATTTGGCTAATGACTTTATGAGGCTAGAAGTAAATGAGAAGGGAGGATTTTTGGCTTGTGTGGAGGCGAGATCTTCTTTTCTTGACAAGATTAAGGGGAAACAGTTTGATGATGAGAAACTAAGGCGAATTCGGGATATGGTGTTGCGAGGAGAGGATAAAGAGGCCATAATGGATGAGGAAGGTGTTTTGAGGATCAAGGGAAGGGTATGTGTGCCCCATGTTGATGATTTGATCCACACTATTCTTACAGAGGCTCATAGTTCCAGATATTCTATACATCCTGGTGCAACCAAGATGTACCGTGACCTAAAGCAACACTTTTGGTGGAGTAGAATGAAGCAAGACATTGTTAATTTTGTTGCCAAATGTCCAAATTGTCAACAAGTAAAGTATGAACACCAGAGGCCCGGAGGAACACTTCAGAGAATGCCCATTCCTGAATGGAAGTGGGAGAGAATTGCAATGGACTTCGTGGTTGGTCTTCCAAAGACATTGGGTAAGTTTTACTCTATTTGGGTAATTGTGGACAGATTAACTAAGTGTTCTCACTTCATTCTGGTCAAGGTGACCTACAATGCAGAGAAGTTAGCCAAAATCTACATCTCCGAAATCGTTCGATTGCATGGAGTTCCACTTTCCATCATATCAGATAGAGGTACACAGTTTACTTCTATGTTTTGGAGAACATTGCATGCTGAATTAGGTACTAGATTGGACCTTAGTACTGCATTTCATCCTCAGACCGATGGACAGTCTGAGCGAACGATTCAAGTGTTAGAGGATATGCTTCGTGCATGTGTGATAGAATTTGGTGGCCATTGGGATAACTTCTTACCCTTGGCGGAGTTTTCATACAATAATAGCTATCACTCCAGTATTGACATGGCTCCATTTGAAGCATTGTATGGGAGGAGATGTAGGTCTCCCATTGGTTGGTTTGATGCATTTGAGGTTAGACCTTGGGGTACTGATCTATTGAGGGATTCATTGGAGAAGGTGAAAGCTATTCAAGAAAAGCTTTTAGCGGCTCAAAGTAGACAAAAGGAATATGCGGATAGAAAGGTTAGAGACTTGGAGTTCATGGAGGGTGAACAAGTCTTGTTGAAGGTTTCACCCATGAAAGGGGTGATGCGGTTTGGAAAAAGGGGTAAGCTAAGTCCAAGGTATATTGGACCATTTGAGGTACTTAAGAGAATAGGGGAGGTGGCTTATGAATTAGCCTTGCCTCCAGGGTTGTCAGGAGTGCATCCGGTATTTCACGTATCTATGTTGAAAAGATACCATGGGGATGGAAATTACATCATTCGTTGGGATTCGGTTCTGCTTGATGAGAATTTGACTTATGAGGAGGAACCGGTTGCTATTCTGAATAGAGAAGTTCGAAAGTTGAGGTTGAGAGAGATTGCATCCATCAAAGTTCAATGGAAGAATCGACCAGTTGAAGAGGCCACTTGGGAGAAAGAGGCCGATATGCGAGAAAAATATCCACATCTGTTTACAGATTCAGGTACTTCCTTTCACCCTTGTTTCTTTTCTTGTGATCGTTCGAGGACGAACGATGGGTAAATTGGTATCTATGGTAAGGACCTGTTTAGTCGTTTTGAGTAGCAGGTTTATTTCTGGAAAAACTGGCTGATACGACGGACACCACGACGGACCGTCATGGGCACGACGGACCGTCGAGGGTGTCTCGTTCCAAAACACTTAGAATTCTGAAATTTGAGTGTTGAAATCAACTCTCTGAACTGTGTGACGGACCTGCAGAACGGACCGTCACAGACACAACGGACCGTCGTGAGCCTCCGTTTCAAAACACTTCAACTCTTGAGAATTTGGTGTTGGGAGCAATTCTCTGTCCGTCGTGACGGAAGTGCAGGACGGACCATCGTAGGCACGACGGACCGTCACAGACTCCTTAAAGAAAATCGAGTCTCTGACGAACCTTCATGACGGACCGTCGCAGGCACGACAGACCGTCACAGGTTACGTAAATTCCAGGCGGGGTCGGATTTCTGTAAAATTTTAAAGGGGCGTTTTGGACTATTCCGGCTTTAATTTATAAAGTTAGTGGGTTAATGTTATTAGTTCAATTTATTGGGGGTTAAAAGACTAACCTTGAGTTAATTTGTGGTTTAGTTTCATCACCTTTTATTCTTGAATTCTTGTTATTTAGGGTAAGAGAAAGAAAGTTGGAGTAAGAAAAATTAGAAAGAGAAAGAGAGGGGAAGAGAGGCGCTTGAGAGAGAAGGAGCAAGGCTGCCTTGAAGAATTCTTGCTTGATCACAAATCCTTGGTGGAGGTAGGTTATGGTTTTATGCTATTTATAGTAAACTCTTAATAGCGAATGATATGTATTGGGTAATCTTGTAAACCCTTCTATATGCTTAATTGTATGCTTGTATGAGTGTGATTATATGTTGTGATAAAATAAGCATGATGAAGCCTTGAACCCTAATTCTTGAAGAAACCCTAATTCTTGAAGAAACTTTAATCTACGTTATTAATGATGATGCCTTGGTATAAAAGAAGGCTTGATGATTTAAAGTAATGGGATTGATGATGCCTTGGTATAGAGAAGGCTTGATGAATTGACATAATGAGATTAGTGGATCGGAGTGTCACGTTCCTACACATAGTATTAGTGGATCGGAGTGTCACGTTCCGACACATAGTATTAGTGGGTCGGGTGTCACGAACCAACACGTAGAATTAGAGGATCGGAGTGTCACGTACCGACACATATTATTAGGGGATCGGGTGTCACGAACCGACACGTAGAATTAGGGGATCGGAGTGTCACGTACCGGCACATATTATTAGGGGATCGGGTCACGAACCGACACGTAGAATTAGGGGATCGGAGTGTCACGTACCGACACATAGTATTAGGGGATTGAGTGTCACGAACCGACACGTAGAATTAGGGGATCGGAGTGTCACGTACCGACACATAGTAGTAGGGGATCGGAGTGTCACGTACCGACACAAGAGGAAGAAAGATAATGAATCTTGAAAGATGATAATATACTCAACATAATGAACTTAATTCCCAAATGAGTATGGTATTGAGGCTTGAGCCCTCATGGATGAACTTGGTGGTACTTATTGATGATTATAGTACTTGTTGATACATGTTGAGTTTATAGTTGATTTATGATATTAACTGATATATATACTTTTTTCTATTTTGAGTTGGCCGATGATATCTACTCAGTACCCGTGGTTTGTACTGACCCCTACTTTTATGTTTTCTTCTTTGTTATTTGTGGAGTGCAGCAAACGCGTTGTCGTCTTCAACTCAACAGTGAATCTAGCCAGTCTTCGTCACATCTGAAATTCAGGGTGAGCTAATGCGTCTAGCTTGTACTGGATCTTCTTCTTAAAGTCTTGATGCCTTGAAACTTCCGGCATGGACTAGCTTTTATTTGTTTTAGCTTCTTAGACATTTTTAGTTTAGTAATTTGAGGATAGATGTTCTTGTGATGATGACTTCCAGATTTTGGGGAATAATAGATGTTGAATTTTAATAGTTATTGAATTGGTTTTTATTAATGATGTTAAGTCTTCCGCGTTATTTTTTTGTTGTTATACATTGAAATGTTAAGGTTTAGATTGGTTGGTTCGCTCACATAGGAGGGTAAATGTGGGTGCCAGTCACGGCCCCGATTTGGGTCGTGACAAATGGCAAACTCAAAAAAGGAAAAACACAAGACAACAAGAGTAAGCAACCTCAAAAACTGTGTGGAGACCTACTGCAATAAACATAATTACAAAGGAAGGTCACCAAGCAGGTATAAACACTAATTCTCCTCATTTATATTTTACTAATCTAGAAATGCAGGATGATCATAATTAACCAGGAGGGGATAAACGAAATTATATCAAAGAGTTAGAGATGTACCAAACAAGGAAAAAAAAGAAAATATTGCAGCTAGAATTACCGAGTTAGGAGCCTGTTGTAAATACTTACGCCCTAGTTACTCCCTAGTTACTCTCATTACCTTATTAAACTCCAATACATAGACCTTTCTCTTGTTTACTTTAATTTAGCTAATTCCTGAACCATTTTCCTCGTAGGAATGATCTCAACCTCACTACTTGGGTTCTTTACTTTATGTGACCTCTTTTACTTCTTTTTGAGAATTAAATTTGAGCTTATCAGAATGTTGGAGAAGTCGCAGTTAAGTCAAAAAATTTTCGTTCACAAAATTGAGTAGATTCCCAGGTGTTTTGAAGTTAATTACCTACTGGGTTTACTCCCTAGGGAAGATGTACACATACAGAAATTTCAACTTCACAGAATGTCCATGTCATCGTCGACCTAAATTTCAGTAAACAAAATGATGTTTGTGCAAAATCTATTACAGTGGGGTCGGGGGGGATAGACTAAAGGCTAATGCATAGGAAGTTCATCTCACGGACAATTCAAATCACTTTACCCAAATTACAATCACAATGCAAATTCTGCCCAAATGAAGTCGGGAATGCAAATCAGCGGGAGAACAATTCAGAATTCTCATTTAGAGTAAACTAGATAGACATTACAACTCGTAAGGAGGAACAATCGCAGGCAGTTATGGAGGTTAACTATATTGAAAGAAATACTGGTGATAATGGGCAGGGACAACAATAAGAATTCAACAAGTAGAATCAAAGGGAACAACACTAAGGTAAGTACACTTCACCTAATTAATGATAATCATGTTTATAGTCGTGACAATGTTAGCCATGTGCATTATAATGCCATGGAAAAGTTAGCTGATGAGTCTCTTCATCTAGTACAGAGGAATTTAGCAAATAAAGTGATGACATAAATTAATCAAAATCATAGAAAAGGGGAGGACAATTTGGAAAAAACTCAACAAAATACTATGGTGGGAAGTAGTGATCAAAACAAGTACCATAGAGATTTCCATAAAATTCTAGAAATTATGATAAGCATGATCCCTCAGACCAAAATAACCACCAATCTGTTCCTAACAAAAGTGTGACTTAGCCTAACAGTTCTAACGGATCTTTGAGAAGCAACAAGGACAATGCACTGAACCTGCTCCTTAGATTGTGGTTTAGACTTTTGAAGCAAGGTTAAGGCATATGCATGCAGCCCAAAATCCCACAATTGTATTAAAAACCACCCCAGACAGACTATTAAACAAGGATAATTAGTAGTAATATTTTACATGCATGATTACATGCTCACTTTAAATGTGGACTGTAAGTATACCATGGTAGGGAAATTTACTAAAACTATGCATAAGGTTGAGCTCATCCGGAAGAGCTTCATCCAACAAACTTAACTAAGCGGGGGAGGGGCAATATAGATTATTAAAACTCTAGATGTGTGTTTATTGATTTACAGAATGAGTAGGACAACAACTGTCACGACCCAAAACCGGGGCCGCGACTGGCACCCACATTTACCCTCCTATGTGAGCGAACCAACCAATCTAACCTTAACATTTCGATATAATATCAACAGAAAATAGTGCGGAAGACATAACTCATAAATAAAAACCAATTCAATAACTTATTAAAATTCAACATCTATTATTTCCCCAAAAATCTGGAAGTCATCATCACAAGAACATCTATCCTCAAATTACTAAACTAAAAATGTCTAAGAAACTAAAATACATAAAAGCTAGTCCATGCCGGAAGTTCAAGGCATCAAGACTTGAAGAAGAAGATCCAGTCCAAGCTAGAAGCATTAGCTCACCCTGAAGATCCGGTGTGACGAAGACTGGCTCGAATTACTGCTGAGTTGAAGATGACAAAACGTTTGCTGCACTCCACAAATAACAAAGAAGAAAACATAAAAGTAGGGGTCAGTACAAACCACGGGTACTGAGTAAGTATCATTGGCCAACTCAAAATAGAAAACAAATATATATCAGTAATATCATAAATCGACTATAAAACTCAACATGTAGCAACAACAAGTACTATAATCATCAAGAAGTACTATCAAGTTCATCCATGAGGGCTCAAGCCTCAATACCATACTCATTTGGGATTAAGTTCATTATGTTGAGTAAGTTATCATCTTTCAAGATTCATTATCTTTCTTCCTCTTGTGTCGGTACGTGACACTCCGATCCCCTACTACTATGTGTCGGTACGTGACACTCCGATCCCCTATATGTGTCGGAACGTGACACTCCGATCCCCTATATGTGTCGGAACGTGACACTCCGATCCCCTATATGTGTCGGTACGTGACACTCCGATCCCCTAATTCTACTTGTCGGTTCGTGACACCCGTCCCACTAATACTATGTGTCGGTACGTGACACTCCGATCCACTAATTCTATGTGTCGGAACGTGACACTCCGATCCACTAATACTATGTGTCGGAACGTGACACTCCGATCCACTAATTCTATCCGTTCATCAAGCCTTCTCTATACCAAGGCATCATCAATCCCATTACTTTAATTCATCAAGCCTTCTTTTATACCAAGGCATCCTCATTAATAACGTAGATTAAAGTTTCTTTCAAGTTTTGGGATTCAATAGTTTTCATCATGCTTGCTTTATCAAAATCATACAATCATATTCATGCAAGCATACAATTAAGCATATAGCAGAGTTACAATACAATCAATACATATTATTCGCTATTAAGAGTTCACTACGAATATCGTAAAAACCATAACCTACCTCCACCGAAGAATTGGAATCCACAAGCAAATTCCCAAGCTTTGCTTTCTCCTCTTTGATCGACTACTCTCTCTCCCTCTATTCTGTTCTTTCTCTTTTTCTTATTCCAAACCCTTTTCCTTTTACCCTAATTAGTATATAATTAAGAATAAAGGATGGCAATAATAGCCCACTAATTAACTTAAGGTTACCTCTTTTAACCCCCAAGTAATTAGACTTATTAATATTAACCCTTTAACTTTATAATTAAGGAAAGAATAGTCCAAAACGTCCCTTAAAACTTAACCAGAAATCCGACTCCAGCTGGGATTACGCAACCTGTGACGGCCCGTCGTGCCTGCGACGGTCCGTCACGCAGGTCGTCGCAACCTCTTAACATTCCATTTTTCTCTAAGGATTTTGTGACGGGCCGTCACGCCTGTGACGGTCCGTCCTGCACTTCCGTCATGACATTCAGAAACTCGTTCCCCGTACCAAATTCTCAAGAGTTGAAGTGTTTTGCAACGGACTATCACGACGGTTCGTCGTATTGGTGACGGTCCGTCCTGCAGGTCTGTCACAATTTACAGAGAGTCGATTTTAGAACACAATTTTCAGAATTCTAAGTGTTCTGGGATGAGACACCCTCGACGGTCCGTCGTGCCCATGACGGTCCGTCGTGGTATCCGTCGTCTCAGCCAGTTTTTCCAGAAATAAAATCTGCTGCTCAAAACGACTATACAGGTCGTTACAACATCAACAATAAAAAAATCAAAAGAAATTTCAAATTTCATAACCCGCTCTTGACAGGCATCATTTGAGTTTCTAGTAAATCATCATCATCGTAACAAGAAAAATCAAGATGATCTATTAGAAACTCTAAAATCTAGTTAGGTGATCGATACTTACAGTGCGATAACTTAGATGAGACATTTATTCATGGAATAACTGAAGATGGTATCAAAGATAATAGATCTAGAGAGAACTAACCTTGGACGATTGAATAAAAACTGAAAATGTGAAGAGGAAAGCAACATCGAGAGGGTTCCGCAGATCTATACAGAGAAAGATAGAGAAACTGGAATATGTTTTGCTCAAATATATACTTGCATTCTTTCGGCTAGGTATTTTTTGGGCCTGATCACTATTTTTTTTTGCTTTAATTGTGGACTGGAATATTTGGGCCCATTTATTTTTACTTTCTTTTGTTGTTTTGTTTGATCATTAATTATAGGATTTTGAACATAGCAATATTTTAGCTTTCAGTGGAGCATCAGTTTCATTACTTATTTAAAATTTCATATTTTAATTTGATATGGAATTTTAGATTTGTACTTATTGTTTATTTGAAAAGAACACAAATATTAATAAGAGAAAATCATTAAACAAAAAATTTCAAACAAGATAAAAAAGATTTTAATTTGATAAAAATACATTAATTAATAACAGAATGGAAAAATCAAGGAAAATAATATTTTAAATAAGGTAATATTTGAATTTAAACAAACAAAGTTACATTTCCATAATTACTAATTATAACTTAAGTATAACTTTAAGTAGGCCTAATTTTATTTTCCACTATTGTTCAGTCTTTTCATTTTTTATTTTTGGGATTAAAATTTTCGAAATTTCTTTCCTATTAAACGTGTTTGGTTACATAATCGACATGACTTTTTTCTCCCTTATTCCTCAAATTTGCAATATACATTTTTAACACTTGATTAGGAACACTCAATTGTTATCGAATTGAAGTTGATTGATTTAAGATTTTGCTGGTAGTGAAGAAGATTGTAGGAGTGAAAAGAAAAAAAAAATTGTTGGCAAACAAACTGAGATTGAAATACAAAGTGAGCACAAAAAATCTAAATTTGTTGGCACACATTTAAAATCGATATAAGATAAATAAAGAAATATGAAAACTTGTTAGCATAGAAAGGGAAAATGAAATACAAAAGGATATTGAAATACAAAGTGAACACAAAAAAAAATACAAAACTTGTTCACATAAAAGTGAGAATGAAATATATAATGATATTGAAATACAAAGTTAGCAAAAAAAATTGAAATCTTGTTGGCATAGAAAGTAAGAATAAAATATAAAAAGAATTTGGAATACAAACCTCTTAAATTAAACTAGAGATTTGTTGAACGATTTGGAAAAATCACACAGAAAGAGGAGTTATATGAAAACGTGAAAATTGGGGGAACAGAACTTGAAATATGGAGAAAGAAAGTTAATGGGTAGTGGTTTAATTATTTTTCTTGTTTTTAAAAGTTTATTGGTTTTAGAATTTGTTCTAATGTATTGATAAATAAAATAAAATTTAAATAATAAAATTTGAATACAAAATATTTTCTAAAATATTGTTATTTTGACATTTTGAATAAAAATTTTAAAATGTTGTTGTTTTAACTAATTATGTTATGCATTATGAATTAGTTGCTCATTTTTCCTTAAATGTAATGCACATAAAGTTGGTCCATGAACCAAATTTAATTTCAAAATTATCTCAAATTTATATCACGAGATTATTATAAGAAATTCTATATACCCAATATTCTCTTTTCAACATTACATTACACACACATTACAAAGTCCATAATATATATGGACTGAATTTGTGTCTAACCATAAGTACGCCGTAATTCTATGGTTGATAATGATTTGCAAGAAATATTTACATAAGTGAAGATATATCATGTTATCATGTTTATCGATTTCGACAGATACAAGATTAAGAAGCATTATTACCTTAAGCTTGTTATCACCATGATAAAACCTAGCAGTGCCTGGTATATTTTTCAATTATATCTTTCTTAAAATATGAGAACCCTTCACTATCAATTACCATTATTCCAACATTTATAGAAAATATTCAGTACTCTAATTGCTTCTTTTTGGTATTGATTGCATATGGTTCATCAAAAGATTTGGTGAATCAATAATTCAATATTACGTTAATGAACAAACTAAAAAAGGATCCAACACATAATTTTAGTAAATTTGGAACAATTTGTATGTCACAATTAATATGGATTATTTATAATATTAAAGAAATCTTAAATAAGATGTAAAAAAAAGTTTTAAAAGGGAGAGAATTCACACAATTATGGGTGAATATCAATGGAAAATCTTTTTAAAATGATTATATATTGTTTCTCTGAGAAGGATACGCTAGAAAGTATTCAATACTATGAAATATGAAAAGATTATAAATAACTCACTATTTCTGTGCATAAATAGATGTAAGAAATTTAAAATTATATCTTCTTAGTAAATTGATTTACCCTTTGTGCAATCATAAGATAACTATTTTTATTAAGTTAAAAAGATATTAGTCCTCAAGTGCCAATTTATCATTTAGGTAAAACCATGCATCTCTTTCAACATTTATGTTCTGGCTATATTCTTGTTTTTTATTTCTTCCTCACCCATCCACTAGAAAATGCCAGTTTTGTGTTCTTTATTTTTTAATAATAAACATAAACGGAGACACTCAAAAGCATAACAAATCTATGTAAATAATGAGTCTCAAATCATTAATGAGGTCTACAATTAATAAAACTAATTAAAATTATGTTTTAAGCATTTGTTAACACAAAATATTTTGAATAATAGTCTTGTCATAAGTATCAAAAAGTAGATATAGCTACCACAAATTAAAAATATTAAGAGAAAAATTCAAGCATTCTTTGTCCAAACATCAAGCTGTATTGTAATATTCCAAAAATTTTCGTAAAATAAAGTATCAACACATAGTTAACAAAATGATATGCCAAAATAAGAAGTCTCAGATGGTTTCCTATCTATTAAGCAATGTTTATACATAATGTAAACCAGGTTTGAAAATTGTCATATGTAATGCTGATACGCTCAAACATACTTCTCAAATAAGAATTTAAGTGGTCGTATCGAGTAAAGAACCCAACTAATGAGGTTGAGATCGTTCCCACGAGGAAAATAGTTCAGACTTAACTTTAATATATTATTACTATTATTTAGTCAATTATTTCCTTAAATAAAAGACAAAAAAAAAGAGTTTTTTATTTCTAAATTAATGAAAAAGACTAACAAAATTAAAGTAACCAACTAAGAAAATCAAATCTTTGAGTTTAATCAATCAATAAAATTAACTAGGGTTTAAGTTTTCCCCACAGGTTCCTAACTTGATAATTCTAACTATAACAATTCTTTCCTAGTATCTTGCATGCAAAGTGATAAGTTATGTATTTCTTAATACTTGGTCCGGCATCTAGAAAATTTCACTCTGCACCTTGCTCCGGCTATGTGTGTTGCTATACTAACCGTTACCTTTACCTTATATTAAGGATTGTATTCGATATTTCACTAAGTTATTATCTCGTACAAATCAATACTAGCCTATTAGATAGTATACACTAAATCTATGTTGATAATTCGTTTCCTATTATCGACCTCCTTTGTCCGTCAAGTAGCATTAAGGAGATTTCTAACGCTGGCCATCCGTTAAAAAGAGTTATAAACGAAAGAATTATCAATACATGCAAGACACTATTCTAAAATTGTTATTTTAGTTAGATTTTACCTCATTATTCACCCATGGTTCCCACAACCCCAGTTATAGAGTTTAGTTACCCATAGTCATATGAATTCATGCACTTAATTCAATGAGAAAGAATAAAATCCAGAATGTCACTTGATCAATCAACAAACGCACCAACAATGAATTTCAGAAAAAGTGTCTTACTTACTGACATTAATTGAGGACTAAAGATTCTTCAAAAGTCTAACTATCAAAAAGTATACTAAAAAAGAGTCTAATAACAAAAAGTCTCACCCCAAAAATGAGGTTTTTACAACTATTTATATATATAAAAAAAACCTAATAAAAGAAGGACTCTAATTGCTGAAAATCTGTCAAAACGCATCCAAGTCGACGGACCTCGTGACGGGCCATCATGTCACGACGGGCCTTCATGGTCTCCGTCATCCTATACTTTACAAGTCCTTTTGATGATTTCTTCATTAACCTCGATGAACAGGTATGACATTCCATTCCAAGCACGACGGTCCGTCGAGGGTCTCCGTTCCATAACACTTAAACTTCTTGAAATTTAAATACTGGGAGTACTCTTTAAGCATCACGACGAACCAGCAGGACGGACCGTTGTGGCTATGACGGTCAATCATGAACTTCGTTATCTCACACTTAGGTCAGACATCCTTATCTTCCTTCAGCATCTTCACTACGATGCCACCTACAAACCATCACAAGATTGACGGAACGTCACAAGCTTTGTAGGTGGTAACTTTTCTACATTTCTTGCTAAAAAACTTTTGTGTTCATCTTTAGAAAGATTTCCTGCAAATAAACATAAACTTACATAAAAATCAATACAAAAAGGCTTTTGGACACACACTAAACTTAAAGAAAAAGCATTACAAATATCGTGAAATCACGGTATATCAACACCCTCAACTTAAATTCATTGTTTGTCCTCAACCGACGCACTATGACTCATTAAAAAATCATTGTACAATAGTATCGATGTTTTAGATTTCGCAATCATTTCGCTATCAATCCCAATCAGTCTCATTGTATTTATGCATGTTATCACTATTAAGCTTGAATTATGTTGAATCAGACCATGACACAGACTCGACACAAAGTAACACCTATCCTCTTCAATTTCTCACGAGGTGCTAATATTTCTGGTATTGCAACTAGTGTCCTCACTTCAAAACAACCTACTAATTTTTCACACAATGATTTAAGTTGGAGTATAAGGATTTATTTTCAACACTCACTCTCAGAACAAGTTCACAACTCATTCATACATAATGCCATAAGCTTGCCTTTTTTTTCACTGCTTTAAGTTCGCCATACAACTCTGAGGATCACGATAGGACTTTCTTAGCTTGAAACATGGGCTCAGGGTCAGATAGGGTATATTTAGGTATACTTTAGTGACTTTTTGCCCTCCTTGACATATCGGCTAAACATACCACTTTTTATTATTTTATATCGCCCAATTTCTCATATGCTTTCACCTTGCTATTTTTCTATCTTCCTTCATTTGTTAAGTGAATCTCTTCTTCTCTTGCTTGTATTTATTGTATTTTTTTTATTTCACTTTTCTTTCAACTTGTTCTTGAGTCACTTTACTTTTGTTCTTTCTATTTCATTGTTCTTTCAACCCCACTTTCAAGTGTATTCCTTATAAGAGACACCCTTAACTTATGGGTTTTCCATGAGTCGAAGTACACAGTACCCAAAGTTGGGTCAGGGCCACGGAAAGGTTGTTTACTGCATTAGGCACTTTAAACTTATGATTTTGGCATAAAATAAGGTACACATGTCCAAGGAGGGACCAGGGCCAACACATTATTCCCATAAAAGATATGTTGGGGTGAAAACGAAAGGTCTTTTTTAAACTCAAATCATTTGTATCAAAGAGGGATTAATTTCATTCGGGTTTTTTTAGGCTTAAAATTGGCTATATTTAACAAGGGTCAATGATCCTTTCCTAATTGTTTATAACAACTTACATTTTGCTGGAATAACCAGGCAAGTTCTAGCTCAATACAAATAGTGGACTATTCAAATCTTCCTCACACTCACTTGACATATCATTACTCTACAACATTATCAGACACCTAGTTCAAATATTACACTTAGGGTCCTGCAGTTTTGTATGTCTATGTCATGCTAAGAGCCACACATTTATCAATAACTATGCCTAGTCATGCATCATTTTCATTACATCAGGATATCATTTTAGCCATTATGCTTCAGAGTTAAACTATGTACACAAGATATAGATATGCCGGTTCAACAATAAAAATAATCAGTTTCTTGGGGAAAAAGAACACGGGCAAGAAAACCCCAAAAGAGGATAGTGAAATTGGCTACTCATACTTCACCCTAGCACTCACTTTCTATTTACCCCAACCCAAACAATAAGATATGCAATAGTCCCGAATGCATTAAAAATTGAAATACGAGAGTGGTAGGTGAAGCGAACCTGGGGTGCAAAGCGTCAACAATCAGCAAGATGGTGGGTCTAGTTCCCCGGAACCCACTACCTCTGTAGTATGGACACCCTTAGTAGTGTCCTCATCAGCAACAACACTATCAGCAGTGCATCATGCTATTACCACATCTCTGGAGCTAGAAGCCCCAGCAGCTGACTCTACAGTGCTCATCCAACGTGCCTCCTCATCACCAAGCGAAGCTCTCATCGCAGCCTCCATCTCATGGCGCTCCTTCTTCTGTGCTCTAGCCTCATCCTTATCTCGACCCTTGCGCCTCTTGGCATGCTCTCGGGAGGGAGGTGGTGGAATCTCAGAAGTGGCGAATAACGCCGCCATCACTGTGTCCTTAGCAGGCTCTGCAGAAGGAGCCTCAGACTTAGGCACCCTAGCCTCTAGGATCATATCAATGTTTGCTCGCAGACTTCTAACCGCAGCCTACAGGGTTCACACATCCACAAGAGGGGCTGGCAAGGCTAGCACCCACAACTCAAAAGTGTCCAAGTGCTGATGAACCTCAGCGATATGCCACTCTGTGTGTTGGACCATTTTACGCTCCAAGTGCTCTTCTGCCTCAGAAATAGACCTCTGCATCCAAGGCTGGATGTGATGCAAAAGTGTACCCATCTGTGCCTCTAGTTTCTGCACCTTAGCAAGCGGGACCAGAGAGGGAAATGGGGCAGAGCGAGAGGAGCTAGGGGCAGTGCTACTACCCGGGATAGACTCGACCGGGGTAGTGTCAGTGGTTTCAGAAGAAGCCTACGTAGCCGTTCGCTTAAGTGCTACCGTATCCACCAGATTTTCACGAAGTGGAGGCAACTCTGAACGGGGCCCTCTACGTGGAGCCAACTCATTGTCCTCATCCCTTATGAGGACGATATCAACAGTGCCCAGCAGAGTCTTGAGCTGATCAATGTGCAATATGGGCACACCTGTGGACCTGCATAAGGAAAATATCATGCACAAAAAAGGGCAAGTAGTTGTGACCTTGAAATCTCTCTCGTGCATGACTGCCTGTAGAAGCAAAGGGAAGTCTACCTCAAAACCGATTATCATCGCCGCCATAAGAACTGCACGATCCTATGTGACTATATTATCAGTGGCCGTGGGGGAAAGGCAGTAGCGGACAATCAACCATAAGAAATTAGCAGTGAAGGTCAAGTTACCCTTCTTTATGACTCCCTTCGACTCCGTTACCCAGTCAACACCCTCTTCATCAATAGACAAGTACAGGGCAATCCACCTCTTGGTTGTCTCTCTCAGCGATGGCTCACGCATGAATTTGCAATCTTTTAAAATTTGCCACCAATAGTCAAACTCTGCGGTGAGAGGGGTCCTGTTGGCATCAATATCCTCACTATATAGATACCGGTGGATGGCGGGCAGTGAGACGTCGACCTAAATGTTACGTACTCAGACATGCTCAAGTGGGGCCTGTTTGGCATGGGCAGCCCGCCTATCTATCTGTGATCTGAGAGTAGCCACGTAAGAGGCATAGAACTCTCGTACCAACTCCTTACTATAACGGCCTAAAGAACAAGATGTTCACCCTAGCCGGTGTCTGGTGAAGATATTGTGGATCGCTCGCATGGTGGGGAGAATTCCTGTAAGGACCCGCCTTTCCAGTGTAACAGTCCGTGTCATGATGCCTTTATCATTTAGAAACTTTGAATCGGAAACACTTGATATTGATCGTCGACACACCATCAGTTGTGCTGGTAGGTAACCGGGGTGAGAGCACCACTCGGGGAGACAGTAGTGGAATCAGGATTGTCAGCCTCATCAAACAAGGCAGAGTGTGCAAATGCAGTGGGGACAGGGACTTCTGTGGACCCGGAGTCTTCTCCCGACCACAAACTCCTAATGATCCAGACTCTACTTCTTCATGTGTAGCTAACCCAGAAGGTGTGCCGGTTAGTGTGCGCTCCTGATCAGACTGGGAGGTAGTGACTACGCCAGACGCCACCTTTTTGGGCGTAGCTCTTGTAGCACGAGCAGCTCATGACAGTGTCGCAGTGCCTGGGGGCACGTACTCGGGTTCATTCTCATCATCAGAGCCTATAACCAGTTGGGAAGATGGGGACCACGTGCTTAAACTCGATCTTGTTTTTGTGCCATTAGAGATAGTACCTTAAAGAATCAATATTAGTACGACAAGGAGCAAACAAGACTAGCAAAAACGACACAAAATAAATATAAGAGCTAAGTTGTAATGACTTTTATGCAGTAACAGTGAAACACGATGGAAAAAGTGATGGCTCATCGTGAGTACGATGGACCGTCATGGGGTCCTTCACGTGTTACTTCAACTATGTTGATGTGGAGAACCCTGATGGAAAGTCTGTGACAAGTATGACGGCTCCGTCGTCGATGTCTGTCATGGGGTACTTAAAGTATAGAGACCCTTAGGCAATGGG
This sequence comes from Solanum chilense, assembly GCA_032847665.1. Taxonomy (NCBI): domain Eukaryota; kingdom Viridiplantae; phylum Streptophyta; class Magnoliopsida; order Solanales; family Solanaceae; genus Solanum; species Solanum chilense. The sequence continues at coordinate 9,809,943 of CM064974.1, read as the reverse complement.
TCTCTGACCGTCACAACGATTGTGCAGGACGGATCGTCGAGGGTTTGACGGTCCATCGTAGATGTCCGTCAGAGGACACTTAGAATAAGTGGGAGACCCTTAGGACAAGGGTTTCTAACAACCATGATGGTTGTGCACGACGGACCATCGTGGCAACGATGGTCCGTCATAGATGTCCGTTGGAGGTCACTTAGAAAAAGTATGGAGACCCTTAGGAAAAAGGTCTCTGACAACCAGAACGACTGTGTAGTATGTACCGTCCTGAGAAAGACGGTCCATCGCATTTATCTATTGGTGAACACCTAGAGAAAACAAATATTGGAACATCAGAATAGACCCTATGATGTTTTTTCGTGGTACGACAGTCCGTCATCGGTGTCTCGTTCTATCATTGAGTGAAAGAACTTCGGATGCCACAATCATCCCCTATGACTCAAATTGAATTCTTAATGTTAACCTACATGTTTCTAACCCAAATACCTAGCAAACTAGCAATTCTAAGGCACTCTTTTCTAGTGTTTTAACAATGCAATTTGAGGATTCTAAACCAAGGTCAGACAAATTGGATCAAGGAATCAAGGCCCACCAAAAAGAAAAAGGCTAATACGAATTAAAAAACAAAAATCCAATGTAAATGGGTAGACATCAGACACACATACATGAGAAGAGGAGAAAAAACAAGAAAGGGAGGTACTTGGTGATCGAGAACAGAACCACAACAACCGACTCTGACCAGTAGAAAGGAGATATCCATAATTGGGGAATTTGGGGAAGCGATTGGTTGATAGATAAGAGAGGTGGGAAGTTGGAAGTTTGAAAGAGACTTAAATGGGTGAAAGAGGGAAGGAAATGGGTGAAATCAAGGGGTGGATTTTTTAATTGTTAACAATTTTTAAAATACCCCCAGCCGGGTCGGGTCTAGTACGCTCATTAATGACGCAGGAGTCCTTGATAACGGTCCATCGAGATGCGACGGTCTGTCATTGGTTCCATCGCATGTTCCCTAGTCTTGAACATAAATATAAGACGTTCCTGGGACGACGGATTCATACGACGGTCCGTCAATGTGTCCTTCACTGATTGTTGCAGAGTGATTTTCTACAAAATTTCCTTGTGATGTACCTGTAACTTTAAAATCCATTAGTAGAAAACGCTGCCATTACTAGAAAGAAAAACTATAAGTATTGGGTTGCCTCCCAACCAACGCCTGATTTAACATCGTGGCACAACTGAAGACACTTGATTACTCAGACTTCATCAACATTGTATGCCTCGATCACTTCATTGGTCAATTAAGCATGCCCGAAATAGATTTTTATTTGTTGTCTATTCACCTTGAACCGCATATCCTCCTTGGTTTCCAAATAAACTGCTCCATGAGGGAATAGTTTGGTAACCAAGTAAGGTCCTGTCCATTTGGACTTGAGCTTGCCAAGAAACAAGCGCAACCTAGAATTATATAAAAGCACCAAATCCCCAACCATAAACTCTCGTTTTTCAACTTTTAGGTCATGGTACGTCTTTATCTTTTTTTTTGTAGAGGGATGAGCTTTAATAAGCTTTCAGGCGAAGTTCATCGAGTTCATTCAACCTAGTTAACCGTTGTTCAGCAGCTTCGTTCCAATCAATTTTCAACTTCTTCATAGTCCACATGAATTTATGCTATAATTCAACTGAAAGATGACAAGCTTTTCCATATTCAAGTTGGTATAGGGACATACCAATGGGAGTCTTATACGCTGTCCGGTAGGCCCAAAGAGCATCATGAAGTATCCTTGACCAATCCGTTCTACTAGCGTTCACTATTTTTTAACAATATCTTTTTTATCTCCCTATTTGACACTTCAACTTGAAAACTGGTTTGAGGATGGTAAGGAGTGGCCACATAATGGCGAACCCCATATTTCTCCAATAATCCCTTCAAAAATCTGTTGCAAAAGTGGGAGCCCCCATCACTAATAATTTCCCATGGGGTGCCAAAAAGAGAGCATATATTATTTTTTAAGAACGCAGTGACACTCTTCCCTTCATTGTTTGCGAAGGAGATAGCTTCCACCGAGTTAGATACATAATCAACCGCTTCATTCCATGAGAACTCACAAAATAACCCATAAAGTCAATACTCCAAACATCAAATAACTCAATCACAAGAATGGACTTTAGAGGGAGCTCTTGCTTTCTAGAAATTATGCAATCTCTTTGGCATCTGTCACATGCTTTAACCAAACTCATAATCATCTTGATGAAGAGTTGGACAATAGTAACCACATTGTAATATATTATGAGCGGTTCAGATACCACTATGATGTCCACTAACGGGTGGGGATTGGGATGCCTCTAAAACACTCAACATATCACATTCTGGCACACAACTCCAAATAATCATGTCGGCACAACTCTTATATAAATATGGTTCATCCTTAAAGAACTTCTTCACCTCATACATGAACTTTTTTCTTTGATTAATGGATAAGTCCGATGGAATAATATCACTAAAGAGACAGTTCGCGAAATTTGCGAACCATGGAATCAAGTATTTTGAGGCAGCCAATACATGCTTATCGGGGAAAGTATCATCAATATCAGTTTTATCCCCTAACTCTCTCATAACTTTATCTTCTAGACGGGACAAGTGATCGAAAACTTTATTTTTGGTCCCTTTTCTATCCCTCACTTCAAAGTCAAATTATTGTAGCAGTAATACCCAACTTATCAACCTCGGTTTCACATCCTTCTTTGCCATCGAATATCTCAATGATGAATGGTAAGTATGCACTATAACTCTAGTACCTAGGAAATAGGAGCAAAATTTTTCAAAAGCAAAGACTACTGCAAGGAGTTCTTGATCAGTCACTGTATAATTCTTCTGAGCGTCATTTAGGGCTTTACTAACATAGTAAATGGGGTGAAAGATTTTGTTTGTTCTTTGTCCGAATACTACACCAAGAGCAACCCTACTAGCATCGCACATCACCTCAAATGGACTGTTCCAATCCAAATAAATAATAATAGGTGCAGACACCAATTTTTCTTTTAGCTTGCCGAATGCTTTAAGACAGGATTTATCAAAATAAAAAATACAATCTTTCTCTAGTAGCTTGCACAACGAATGTCCAATTATTGAATAATCTTTTATGAATCTCCGGTAAAAACATGCATGCCTAAGAAAGCTTCGCACACCTTTTATAGAGATAGGTGGGGGAAGTCTCTCTATTACCTCGACTTTAGCTCGATCAACCTCTATGCCTTTTTTTGAAATGCAGTTACCCAAAACAATACCTTCTTTCACCATGACGTGGCATATTTTCCAATTTAGTACTAAATTGCAGTCTTCACATCTCTTAAGGATTTCAGGTAAATTGTTCAAATATTACTCGAATGATTCACCAACCATAGAAAAATCATCCATAAAAACTTGTATAGTATCTTCAACCATGTCGGAGAATATCGACATCATACATCTCTGAATTATGGAGGGTGCATTGCACAACCCAAACGACATTCTCTTGAACGCAAAGTTCCCATATGGACAAGTAAAGGTGGTTTTCTCTTGATCTTCTGGTGCAATAGAAATCTGATTATACCCCGAATATCCATCAAGAAAACAGTACCACCCTTTTCCGACAAGTCTATCCAACATCTGATCCATGAGGGGCATAGGAAAATGGTCACCCTCCATCCAGTAACCGGTCTCATTTGAACAAGTTCATTTTTCTTATTGGGTACCACAGCCATTCCCCCTTTCTTATGTAGACACTGAGCAGGCATACCCAACTACTATCGGCGATCGAATAGATTACTCCGACATCCAACTATTTAATGATTTCCTTGTTCACGACCTTATGCATAGGTGGATTTAAGCGTCTCTAGTGCTTAATACTTTGCTTATGATTGGGCATGACTTGGATTTTATGATAACAAATACCAGGAGGGATCCCAATAATGTCCACAATAGTCCACCCAATAGCTCTTTTGAACCTTTTTAGCACTTTCACGAAACTCTCAACTTGTTGTTCATTCAGGTCTGACGCAATGTTTATCGGCAAAGTGTCACAATTTCCTATGAATTCATAACTTAGATGAGGTGGGAGAGCTTTTAGTTCTAACTTTGGAGCCTCCTTTATAGATGGTTTTGCGGGTGGAGACTCACGATTTCATGTCTAACTCATATTTCTTTGGTTTAAACCTAATATCTCCTCGATCAAAAGCCGCGACTAATGACTCATACTGTTCAATGCAATCATTATCAAAATTCATTATTACTGCCGCTAATGCTTCTACACCTAGATGTTATTTTATTTGTATCTCAGATGACTCACCAACTTTGTAGGATATAGCAGATACCGATTGGACCTCACCACTCTGCCTCATGGACCTAAAAATGTTGAAGGTCACTTCTTCATTGTTCAACCGAAATTTCATGTGCCCTTTTTTCATATCAACTAAGGCTCTTCTCGTATCAAGAAATGGCCTCCAAAGAATGATGGGCAATTTAAAATTGACTTTACAATCAAGAATAACAAAATATTCCAAAAATATGAACGATTCCACTTTTACTAGAACATCATGGAGTATCCCTATAGAACTTTTTACTATTCGATCGGCCATCAGTAGCCGCATCGCTATGGGCTTTGGATCACCCAAACCCAACTTCTTGTAAATCGCGAGGGGCATGAGATTTATGCTTGCCCCCATATCACATAATTGTATCGCAAAATGTAATAACCCGCTTGTACAAGGCATAGTGAACGCACCCGAATCTTCTTTATTTTGTTCCAGAGATCTCGTAGCAATAGCACTACAATGCTGCATTCTGTCATCATCCTCAAAAGTGTCCGATCTTTTCTTTGTAACCAGATCTTTCATAAACTTGGCATAACCGGGCATTTGTTCTAAAGCTTCTACCAAAGGGACATTAATAGAAAGATGCTTCAACAATGTTATAAAATGCCAATATTTACCATACTCGGTCTTTTCCACTAATCTTTGAAGAAATGGGGGTGGTTGTCTAGGCATGGGAGTTACCTCTTTAGGCACTTCAGCATCGTTTCCAGTGTTATCTTCTACTTTACCACAAACCTCTACCACTTTATCATTATATTTTGTCACCTTTTTCACATTAGATGGCATAGTTGGGTCAATGGTCTCCTTACGACCGCGAGTAGAGATTGCGATACAATGTCCATCATTTTTTAGATTTTGGACAGTGTTTCTAGGAAGAGTGCCCGGTTGCCATGTGTTCACAGTCGCAGATAATTGAGCTAATTGTAACTCAAGCTGCTTAATTGATATTGCATGTGTATCGACTTTCTGCCCAATACCCGCTAAATCACTCTTCAAATCATTAGTGTGCTCATCACTAGCATCGAACCTCCTCATCATTTTGTGCAACATATCCTCAACTCGCGCCATACTACCTCTACCATCCCTAGGAGTAACTTCACCATTTTAAGAAGGAACATAGGGCCCATTCCTATCATTTCTATTACCATAGTTACCCTGTTGAAGTTGTTGTCGCGATTTTTATTTCAATCTCGAACATAATGACCTTCACAGTTTTTGTTACCATAGATCCAACCTTGGTTCCCTTCACCTTGGCACCAATTCTCCTAATTAGAGACATGGGCACTCGGTCAGAAACCCCCCCGTCTGCTCATTTACTGCATAGGAATCCTCCTCATAATAACATTCATCATTTGGTGGTGGTTGTTTAGACAATTAGTTAACTGCATTGATCTTTTCTGCACCCCAGTTACAAGTTTTAATACCAACCCAAGCTCAGTTATCATATGAGCCATCTCGGACGAATCTCATCTGTGGCTAGGTTGTGAATGGATTGCACTGCGAAGGTATTTCTCTCAGTATCTAACTTCCTAGCACTCCAAGCTTTATTATTCCGTGATATTTTCTCTAACTTTTCGGCAATCTCGGCATAAGGACACTCCCTATAAGAACCACCAGCTATAGTATCCAATATCGCTATATTATTATCATCCTGTCCCAAATAAAGAAGTATTCCTTCAGTGACTCATCATCTATGTGGTGATTGTGGACACTTCTCAAAAATGAGGTGAATCTATCCCAAGAACTACTAACTGACTCTCATGGTAGAGCCATAATGTTGTTCACTCTGTCTTTGTGGTTTAGTTTCTTGGAGACCAGGTAGTAAAGTGCTAAGAAGACGTCCTTTAGTTGGTTCCAAGTGAAAATTGAGTTATAAGGGAGCTTAGTGAACCAAATAGTAGCCTCTCCCGTCAGTGAGAGAGGAAAGACTCTTAGCCCTATTACATCCAAATCCAAATCAGGCCTCCCTACACAACTTTTACACACTGCCCTTTCCTTAGCTTTATGGGCATGTTGATCCTTAGAAGGTAGCCCTGAAAAAAAACCTCTGACAGTGAGCATTTGCATCAGACAACTAGTTACTACAAAGGTGTGGCCTTGTGGTAGAGGGGGAAAGACAAGTGGACCATAAGAGTCTGCTATATTATCTTAGTCTCTGTAGTATTTTTGAGGACGTGGAGAGGGATTTTGTCCCCCTTTGTTGATTTTCACTCGGATCATCGGGTAATAACTGACCATGAACATCAACCGAAGCTGGGATGTTCTGGTTTGGATCATCATCATTAATACACAAGTTTAAATTCATGTTGCATAGTGTACACTCTAATTCGTGATCATATGGAAACAAGCGTTCTCTTCATCTCCGTGTATTTGGCATACAAGGAAGATAGTTTTGCAAGAATCAAAAACAATAAAAAAGCTAAAATTAAGACAATATCGACTAAACTTTACTAATAAGATTAAGTTAATCTAAAATCCACTTTCTGCTGCGGCGTTGTCAAAATTTTATACGCTCAAACTTACTCTTCAAATAAGAAGTAAAGCGGTCGTATAGAGTAAAGAACCCAACTAATGAGGTTGGGGTCGTTCCAACGAATAAAATAGTTCAGACTTAACTTGAATCTATTGTTACTATTATTTAGTCAATTATTTCCTTAGAAAACAAAAGACAATAAAAGGGGGGTTTTATTTCTAAATTAATGAAAAAGATTAACTAAATTAAAGTAACCAACTAACAGAATCAAATCATAGATTTTAATCAATTAATAAAAGTAACTAGGGTTTAAGTGTTCCCCACAGGTTCCTAACTTGATTATTCTAATTATAACAATTCTTTCCTAGTATCTTGCATGCAAAGTGATAAGTTATGTATTTCTAAATCCTTGGTCCGGCATCTATAAAATTTCACTACGCACCTTGATCCGACTACGTGTGTTTGTATACTAACCTTACCTTTACCTGATATAAGCATTGTATTCGATATTTGACTAACTTATTACCTCGTACCAATAAATACTAGCCTATTAGATAGTATACACTAAATCTATGTTGACAATTCTTTTCCTATTATCTACCTTCTTGGTCCGGCAAGTAGCACTAAGGCGAGTTGTAATGTTGGCCATCTATTAAAAAGACTTCTAAACGAAAGAATTATCAATTCATGCAAGACACTATTCTAGAATTGTTATTTTAGTTAGATTTTAACTTATTATTTGCCTATGGTTCCCACAACCCTAGTTATGGAGTTTAGTTACCCATAGTCAAAATCACAATATTCAAATATATTATATAAGAATTCACGATGGACTCAAAACTAAGACAGAGACTATCCAAGTTTGAAATAGGCGTTTAACTAACTAGAAGTATTGGGACACGGCCCATCTTAGTCTAGAAAAACTTAAAGTAAATACTTAAACCAAAAGAAAAAATGTCTGACGTCCTTGATAAATAAGGAATTACTACTGATGTTGCTGAACTAGATAACGGGAACCGACCTATGCATGATCTAGAAGTTGAGGACCTGAACTTACATCATGAAAAGATGAAGCGCACAGTATGTGACAATATTTGACAGGTATTGAGCATGCATGATATAGTAAATTTTAATAATAATCATAAATGAACCAAAGCATATACAGAGCAATGATATGATTTCAGCACGATATCAAACTTAGAATAATGAAGATGAAACTAGTGAAAGCAATGAACAAGTTCATAACATGTTGATACTAAATACAAAACTGATATGATGGTAAATGCAATAGAATCTAACTGAATTATGGGAGATACTAATGACCAGCATAAAACTACATGACCTAAATGTGGATTCTGATGTATACACCACATCAAGAGGACCCAATATACCCTGCCAGACATATAAAGATATGACTAGTATGATCACAAAAATATTTATCATAGAAGGGACTCACAATGTACGAGGCACGTAGTTTTGGGACCTATTATATAATTTAGCAATTTATAATTAAAATACTGAAAAACCTGTATCGATCATATACTTACATGCTAACTGAAAAACACAACATTTATGTACAGATAATGAAACATTTATAACTGGAGCATGTATAATTGTTTGATCTGACCTAGCGTGTGTAATTCATGAACATAAAGAACTACATAGCTAGGGTTCTGAAATTATGAAGGATTTTATTCTGAGATGTGCTAAAGATCATGATTTACTGCGTTACGATTACATGCTTTAGAATTCCGTTGGTAAGCTCTATCAGAAGGCATTATTTGAACCACATAACATAGTGTTTGAAATGAGAAGTTGGATCATACCGCATGCATGATAAGAGAAGCAAGAATGTGAAGTTTTCCTTAAATACCGTATATCCTCCTTCTCATTAGACATGGTGAACTTCACACCTATGAAAATAAATCTACTTAGTGAGGGTTTTCAAAAATCCTAGGACACTCAAACCTAATATTTTGATACCAACGCGGGCATGGGACCTAAGGTCACAAGTGTCCCCAAGCTAACTTTGTTGGCATGTCATAAGCAAACTAAAGTAAACTAAAACAATAGATATTGTCCGTAAGCTAATCATGAGATAATCTGAAATGATGGGCAAATATACATAAAGTGTCTAAAAAAAATTTGAACAGAGTTTAATAAAAAATTGAAGATGAAACTAAAAATTAAGACTGAAACTATCCATTTTTTAAATAGGCCTTTAACTAAACAGAAGTTTTGAGACATGCCCCATCTAAGTCTAGAAAAACTGAAACCAAACGCTAAAATCAAAATAAAACATGTCTGACGTCCTTGATAATTGAGGACTCATCCCTGATGTTGCTGAACTAGAGATCGGGAACCGATCTATGCATGATCAAGAAGTTGAGGACCTGAACTTACATCACCAAAAGATGTAGCACAGCGTATGCGTCATTACTTTAAAGGTACTAAGCATGCAGGATAGAGTAAAGTTGATTAATAATTACAACTAAACCAAAACATATACTGAGTAATGATATGATATGAGCACGATATCAAAATGAGAATAGTTAAAATGAAATTAGTGAATTCAATGAAAAACTTCATAACAAGTTGGTACTAAATAGAGAACTGATATCATGGTCAATTCAATAGAATCTAACTTAATTGTGAGAGCTACCAATGACCAACATAAAACAACATGACCTAAATGTGGAGTGTGACGCACCATCGAGAGGACCCAATATATTCTTCCATAGTGATAACATGCATAAATATGATGAGACTGATCAGGATTGATAGCCAAATGATTGTGAAAGCTAAAACATGTATACTATTTTACAAAGATTTTGTAGTGAGTCATAGTGCTTCGCTTGAGGACAAACAACGAATTTAAGTTGAGGGTGTTGATATTCCGTGGTTTCACGGTATTATTAATGCTTTTTCCTTAAGTTTAGTGTGTGTCCAAAAGCCTTTTTGTATTGATTTTTATGTAATTTTGTCTTTATTTGCTGTAAATATGTCTAAAGATGAACGCGGAAGTTTTTAAGCAAGAAATACAGAAAAATTACTGTCACGACCCAAAACGAGCCGCGAGTGGCACCCACACTTATCCCACTATGTGAGCGAACCAACCATAATGAACAAAATACAATGCGGAAGACTTAAAACTCATTAACAAAATCAATTAAATAACTTCTAAAATTTATCAATTATTATCCCCAAAATCTGGAAGTCATCACCACAAGAACATCTATCCTCAATTTATTAAATCTAAGAGTATCTAAGAAGCTAACATAAATAAACATCTAGTCCATGCCGGAATTTCAAGGCATCAAGACATGAAGAGGAAGATCCAGTCCAAGCTAGAAGCAATAGGTCACCCTGAAATCTGGCGTGATGAAGACTGGCTAGAGTTGCGGTTGAGTTGAAGATGATGGCATGTTTGCTGCACTCCACAATTAACAAAGAAAAACAAATACAAGTAGGGGTCAGTACAAGGCACAAGTACTGAGTAGGTATAATCGGCCAACTCAAAATAGAAACCAATATATGTCAGATAATAACATAAAATAAACTAATATTCTTAACAGGCGACAACAACAATTACCATAACCCTTGGTCACAACACCAAGCACATCTATGAGGACTCAAGCCTCCACACCATACTCATTTGGGAACAGGTTCTTTAGATTGAGTATATTAACATATTTCAAGATTCATTCTCATTACTATCCTGGAGTCGGAACGTGACACTCCGATCCATCTACTACCCTGGTGTCGGAACGTGACACTCCGATCCATTACTATCCTGGTGTCGGAACGTGACACTTTGATCCATATGCTATCCTGGTGTCGGAACGTGACACTCCGATCCATATACTATCCTGGTGTCGGAACGTGACACTCCGATACATATACTACCCTGGTGTCGGAACGTGACACCCGATCCTCTAATACTATCCTGGTGTCGAAACGTTACACTGGATCCTCTAATACTCATTACTTTAGTTCATCAAGCCTTTTTTTATACCAAGGCATCATCATTAACAAAGTAAATTTAGGATTTAAGATTCAACAGCCTCATCATGCTAATTCATCACAATTATATAATCACATCATGCAAGCAAACAATTAAGCATATAGAAGACTTTATAATACTACCCAATACATATCATTTGCTATTTAGAGTTTACTATAAGATAGTATAAACCATAACCTACCTCCACCGAAGAATCGCGAGTAAGCAAGCTACTTCCCAAGCCTTTTTGTTTTACTCTTCGTTCTACCTTTTCTCGTTCGTTTCTCCCTTTCTCTGTTCTTGCTCTTTCTATTTTTCTTATTGAAACCCTTTTTCTTTTACCCTAATTGTCATATAATTAAGTATAAAAGATGATAAAAATACCTTACTAATTATTTCAAGGTTATCTCCTTTAACCCCCAAGTAATTGAATTATTAACATTAACCCACTAACTTTATAATTATAAGCATGAATAGTCCAAAACGCCCCTTAAAAACTTTTAACAGAAATCCGACCCAGCCAGGGTTACGCAACCTGTGACGGTCCATCATGATTGTGACGGTCCTTCCTGCAGGTCCGTCACAATGTTTAGAGAGTTAATTATGTGGAAATATTTGTGACAGTCCGTCGTGCCAACGACGGTCCGTCCTGCCATTTCGTCACAAAGTTGAGAGAGTCGATTTCAGTACCCAAATTTCAGAATTCTAAGTGTTTTGGATTGAGACCCCCTCGACGGTCCGTCGTGCCCATGACGGTCTGTCGTGGGATCCGTCGACCCAGACAGTGATTTCCAGCAATAAACTCTGCTGCTAAAAACGACTAAAGAGGTCGTTACAATAGATACCAATTTACCCATCGTTAGTCCTCGAACGATCACAAGAATAAAAACAAGGGCGAAAAGGAGTACCTGAATCTGTAAACAGGTGTGGGTATTTTTGTTGCATATCAGCCTCCTTCTCCCAAGTGGACTCTTCAACTGGTCGATTCTTCCATTGAACTTTGATGGATGCAATCTCCCTTGATCTCAACTTGCGGATTTCTCTATCTAGAATGGCAACCGGATCCTCCTCATAAGTCAAATTCTCATCAAGCTGAACTGAATCCCAACGAATAATGTAGTTTCCATCACCATGGTATCTTTTCAACATAGACACCTGAAATACCGGATGCACTCCTGACAGCCCTGGAGGCAAGGCTAATTCATAAGCCACCTCCCCTACTCGCTTAAGTACTTCAAATGGTCCAATATACCTTTGGCTTAGCTTACCTCTTTTACCAAACCACATCACCCCTTTCATGGGTGAAACCTTCAGCAAAACCTGTTCACCCTCCATGAACTCCAAGTCTCTAACCTTTCGATCTGCATATTCCTTTTGCCTACATTGCGCCTCTAAAAGCTTTTCTTGAATAGATTTCACTTTCTCTAATGAATCCCTCAAAAGATCAGTTTCCCAAGGTCTAACCTCAAATGCATCAAACCAACCAATGGAAGACCTACATCTCCTCCCATACAATGCTTCGAATGGAGCCATATCAATACTTGAGTGATAGCTATTATTGTATGAAAACTCCGCTAAGGGTAAGAAGTTATCCCAATGACCACCAAATTCTATCACACATGCACGAATCATATCTTCCAATACCTGAATCGTTCTCTTAGACTGACCATCGGTCTGAGGGTTAAATGCAGTACTAAGGTCCAACCTAGTACCTAATTCCGCATGCAATGTTCTCCAAAACTTAGAAGTAAACTGCGTACCTCCATCTGATATGATGGAAAGTGGAACTCCATGCAATCTAACAATTTCTGAGATATAGAGTTTTGCTAACTTCTCCGAATTGTAAGTCACCTTGACCGGAATGAATTGAGCAGACTTAGTTAATCTGTCCACGATTACCCAAATAGAATCAAACTTACCCAATGTCTTTGGAAGACCAACTACGAAGTCCATTGCAATTCTCTCCCACTTCCATTCAGGAATGGGCATTCGCTGAAGTGTTCCTCCGGGCCTCTAGTGTTCGTACTTTACTTGCTGACAATTTGGACATTTGGCAACAAAATCAACAATGTCACGCTTCATTCTACTCCACCAAAAGTGTTGCTTTAGGTCACGGTACATCTTGGTTGCACCAGGATGTATAGAATATCAAGAACTATGAGCCTCTGTGAGGATGGTGTGGATCAAATCATCAACATGGGGCACACATACCCTTCCCTTAATCCTCAAAGCACCTTCCTCATCAATTATTGCCTCTTTAGCCTCTCCTCGCAACACCATATCCCGAATTCGGCTTAGTTTCTCATCATCAAAGTGTTTTCCCTTGAACTTGTCAAGAAAAGAGGATCTTGCCTCCATGCAAGCCAAAAATCCTCCCTTCTCATTTACTTCTAGCCTCATAAAGTCATTAGCCAAGTTTTGTATTTCTCTAGCCAATGGGCGTCTAGAAACTTGTAAGTGGGCTAAACTACCCATGCTCCCTTCTTTTCTACTTAAGGCGTCTGCCACAACATTAGCCTTTCCTGGGTGATACAAGATGGTAACATCATAGTCCTTCAGTAGTTCCATCCATCTCCTCTGTCTCAAATTCAAATCCCTCTGAGTAAAGACATACTGTAGGCTACGATGATCCGTATAGACTTCACACTTAACCCCATATAGATAGTGTCTCCATTGCTTTAATGCAAACACTACTGCAGCCAACTCCAAATCATGGGTCGGATAGTTACGTTCGTGCACCTTTAATTGCCTCGAAGCATAAGCAATTACATTCTTCTCTTGCATTAGCACTGCACCCAAACCAGAATAGGATGCATCACAATAAACAATGAAATTCTTACCCTCTACTGGCAAGGTAAGGATAGGTGCAGTAGTCAACAAGGTCTTGAGTTTCTGGAAGCTTTCCTCACATTCATCCGACCATACAAATGGAACATCCTGCTTAGTCAAATTTTTCAATTGGGAAGCAATAGAAGAGAATCCCTTGACAAATCGACAGTAGTAGCTGGCTAAACCAACAAAGCTCCTTACTTCTAACACATTAGTAAGTCTTACCCAATTGTTCACTGTTTCAATCTTAGAAGGATCCACCATCACTCCATCCTTAGAAACCACGTGCCCCAAGAAGGACACTGAATCTAACCAAAACTCACACTTGGAGAATTTGGCATAAAGTTTTTTCTTCCTGAACAACTCCAATACAATTCTCAAATGCTCCTCATGTTCCTTTTTACTCTTGGAGTATATCAGTATATTATCAAATAAATACGATCACAAAGAGATCCAGATATGGCTTAAAAATCCCATTCATCAAGCTCATGAAAGTAGAAGGGGCATTCGTAAGACCAAAGGACATTACCACGAATTCTTAATGCCCATACCTGGTTCGAAAAGCAGTCTTTGGCACATCCGTTGCCCGTATCTTGAATTGATGATAACCAGATCTCAAGTCAATGTTAGAGAAGACACAAGCGCCTTGTAACTGATCGAACAAGTCATCAATGCGAGGAATGGGGTACTTGTTCTTAATAGTTACCTTGTTGAACTGTCGGTAGTCTATGCACATTCGAAAACACCCATCCTTCTTCTTCACAAACAACACCGGAGCACCCCAAGGGGAAGCGCTTGGTCTAATGAAGCCTTTACTTAACAACTCTTGAAGTTGGGCCTTTAACTCCCTTAACTCTGCTGGAGCCATCCTATAAGGAGGTATGGAAATGGGGCGAGTATCCGACTCCAGATAAATGCAAAAGTCAATATCCCTATCTGGTGGCATACTAGGAAGGTCTGCAGGGAACACATCCAGAAACTCACGGACTACCGAAACCGACTCAATTGAAGGTACTTAGGTAGTATCATCCCTGAGGTGTGCCAAGAACGCTAAACACCCTTTACTAACCATTCTCTTAGCATGAAGAACGGAGATGATACGAACTGGAGTGGAAGTGTAGTCACCCTCCCACACTAACGGATATGTCCCAGGCTTGGCCAACGTCACAGTTTTAGCATTACAATCTAAGATTGCAAAATTCAGAGAAAGCCAAGTCATGCCCAGAATTACATCGAAATCAACCATTTCTAACATAACCAAGTCTACATAAGTATTTCTCCCCACAAAAGTCACTAGACAAGACCTATATACCTTTTCGACTATCACAGACTCACCCACCGCAGTAGAAACACGAATAGGCATGTCAAGAAATTCACAATGTAAATTAAGACCAGTAGCAAATGAGGAAGATACATATGAAAATGTGGAGCCAGGATCAAATAATACAAAAGCCATGCAATCACAAACCAAGAGATTACCTGTGATAACAGCATCAGATGTCTCCTCTTCAGACCGCCCAGGGAAAGCGTAACAATGGGCCCTATCACCTATCTGCCCGTTGCCCCTACCATGTTGTGTTGTAGTGGCTGCAGTTTGCGAGTCACCCTGGCCATTTTGGTGACCACCATTTCCTCGGCCACCACGTCCTCCAGAATGACGGCCTCTTCCATGCCCACCTATACCTCTGACTTTTGGAGGTCTGTAACTCTGTTTTGGAAAATACCTCTTAATGTGTCCAGTCTGCCCACATCCATAACATTCTCTGGATTCAAGCGTAGATCTCTGTGAGAATGAAGAAGTCTGGGGATAACCTCCAAACTCAGAGAAATGTTGACCGGTCTGCGATGAACCCCCAACTACAGCCTGCAGTGAAGACTGAATAGGTCGGGCTGGGTAGCCTCCTGAACCCTGCCCTCTGGAGTAGGAACCATTAAACTCACCTCCCTTATGAAACGTTTTAGATGTCGATGCCATGGTGAAGTCATCTCGCTTTACTCCCTCCACCTCTATCACGAAGTCTACCACTTCCTGAAAGGATTTTGCTGTAGCCGCTACCTGTAAGGCTGAAATCCGCAAATCTGAACTCAACCCCTTTACAAAAGGGAGAATCCGTTCTTATGGACTAAAACAAAGCTGGGTGGCATAGCTGGATAATGCACGAAACTTAGCCTCATACGCGGTAACCAACATCCTGCCTTGCTCTAGGCTCAAGAACTCATCTCTCCTCCTATCCCTCAAGGTCCGGGGGATATACTTCTCCATAAATAAGCTTGAGAATGATGCCCAAGTCATAGGTGGTGCATGTGCGGGTTGACACTCAACATGTGACCGCCACCACATTTTGGCATTTCCCTAAAACTGATAGGTTACAAACTCAACGCCAAATCATTCCACTATGCCCATTTTATGTAGTAACTCATGACAATCAACCAGAAAATCGTAGGCATCCTCAGATTCAGCACCCTTGAAGACCGGAGGTTTCAATTTCAAGAACTTACTGAAAATTCATGATGATCACTTGTCATTATGGGCCCTGTAGTCAAACGAGGAAACGTGCCTATTTCCAATGAGGCATCCATGCAGGGAGCCTCAGCAGTGGCCTGTCGTACTTCCGGAACCTGAGGTGCTGGTGCAGAAAACACTGGAGGTGTCTGTCCTTGATCAGATAACCCGCTAAGATAAGCAAGAACCAGATTAATCATCTCTGGGTAGGTTAGGGTGGTAATTCCTCATTCTGCACTTGCTCACTTTCCCCTTCCTCACCCTCTCTTACTACTTCCTCAGTCGGTAGAGGAGTCACCACCCTAGTACTATATGGGCCAGGTGTTTGTCCTCTTCCTCTAAAGAGCGTCCTCCCGCGACCTCTACCACGGCCTCTTGCCACTAATCCTCCTCGAGCTACAACGCAGTGGCTGGCTCAGTTGCATCTTGTCTTGTCGGTGTTGGTGTTGGCGCCGCTGTTGCTCTAGTTCTAACCATCTGCGAAATAGAGTGAAGATGGTCATATACCAATTTGTATCACCTAGTTACCAATTGGATCCAAGTAATAGCACGAAAGAAAGAAAGAAAGAATGGAATTTTTCTAAAGTCTTATAGCCTCTCAAAGAAAAGTAAAGTCATCCCCCTACCGTTCCTTAAGACTCTACTAGACTCATTCTTGTGTGATGAGACCAACGAACGTAATGCTCCGATACCAAGTTTGCCACGACCCAAAACGAGCTGCGAGTGGCACCCCACACTTATCCCACTATGTGAGCGAACCAACCATAATGAACAAAATACAATGCGGAAGACTTAAAACTCATTAACAAAATCAATTAAATAACTTCTAAAATTTATCAATTATTATCCCCAAAATCTGGAAGTCATCACCACAAGAACATCTATCCTCAAATTTACTAAATCTAAGAGTATCTAATAAGCTAACATAAATAAACAGCTAGTCCATGCCGGAATTTCAAGGCATCAAGACATGAAGAGGAAGATCCAGTCCAAGCTAGAAGCAGTAGCTCACCCTGAAATCTGGCGTGATGAAGACTGGCTAGAGTTGCGGTTGAGTTGAAGACGATGGCACGTTTGCTGCACTCCACAATTAACAAAGAAAACCAAATACAACTAGGGTCAGTACAAGGCACAAGTACTGAGTAGGTATCATCGGCCAACTCAAAATAGAAAGCAATATATGTCAGATAATAACATAAAATCAACTAATATTCTTAACAGGCGACAACAACAATTACAATAACCCTTGGTCACAACACCAAGCACATGTATGAGGACTCAAGTCTCCACACCATACTCATTTGGGAACAGGTTCTTCAGATTGAGTATATTAACATATTTCAAGATTCATTCTCTTTACTATTCTGGTGTCGGAACGTGACACTCCGATCCATCTAATATCCTGGTATCGGAATGTGACACTCCGATCCATATACTATCCTGGTGTCGGAACGTGACACTCCAATCCATATACTATCCTGGTGTCGGAACGTGACACTCCGATCCATATACTATCTTGGTGTCGGAACGTGACACTCCGATCCATATACTACCCTGGTGTCGGAACGTGACACCCGATCCTCTAATACTATGCTGGTGTCGGAACGTAACACCCGATCCTCTAATACTATCCTAGTGTCGGAATGTGACACCCCATCCTCTAATACACAGTACTTAAGTTCATCAAGCCTTCTTTTATACCAAGGCATCATCATTAACAAAGTAAATTTAGGATTTAAGATTCTACAGCCTCATCATGCTAATTCATCACAATTATATGATCACAACATGCAAGCACACAATTAAGCATATAGAAGACTTTATAATACTACCCAATACATATCATTCGCTATTTAGAGTTTACTATAAGATAGTATAAACCATAACCTACCTCCACCGAAGAATCGCGAGCAAGCAAGCTACTTCCTAAGCCTGTTTGTTTTCCTCTTCGTTCTCCCTTTTATCGTTCGATTCTCCCTTTCTCTGCTCTTGCTCTTTCTATTTTTCTTATTGAAACCGTTTTTCTTTTACCCTAATTGTCATATAATTAAGTATAAAAGATGATAAAAATACCCCAATAATTATTTCAAGGTTATCTCCTTTAACCCCCAAGTAATTGAATTATTAACATTAACCCACTAACTTTATAATTATAAGCATGAATAGTCCAAAACGCCCCTTAAAAACTTTTAACAAAAATCCGACCCAGCCATGGTTACGCAACCTGTGACGATCCGCCATGACTGTGACGGTCCTTCTTGCAGGTCCGTCACAAAGTTCAGAGAGTTAATTATGTGGAAATATTTGTGACGGTCCGTTGTGCCAACGACCGTCCGTCCTGCCATTTCATCACGAAGTTCAGAGAGTCGATTTCAGTACCCAAATTCCAGAATTCTAAGTGTTTTGGAACGAGACCCCCTCGACGGTCCGTCGTGCCCATGACGGTACATCGTGGGATCCGTTGACCCAGACAGTGATTTCCAGCAATAAACTATGCTGCTCAAAACGACTAAACAGGTCGTTACTACAAAGCTTGTGACGGTCCATCGAGCTTGTGATGGTCCATAAGTGGCATCGTTGTGAAGCTTCTCAAGGAAGATGGGCAGGTCTGACCTAAGTGTGGGATTACAAAGTTCATGACGAACCGTCATAGACACGTCGGTTCGTCATGCTGGATCGTCGTGATGATCAGAAAGTATTCCTAGAACCCAAATTCCAAGAAGTTTAAGTGTTATGGAACAGAGACCCTCGAAGGACCGTCATGCTTGGAATGGTCCGCCATACCTGTTCATCGAGGGTAATGAAGAAAGCAACAGAAGGATTTTTAAAGTATAAGATGACGGAGGCCATGACATCCCGTCGTGACCACGATGGCCCATCACGAGGTCCGTCGACCCAACAAGTTTTGATAGATTTTCGGCAATTAGAGTCCTTCTTTTGTTAGGTTTTTGTTTTTTTATAAATAGTTTGAAAAACCACGTTTTTGGGGTTACACTCTGTTATAGTAAGATTCTCTTATGTTAGACTCTCTTATAGTTAGAATTTTGGTTATTAGACACTTTTATGTTATTCTTTGTTAGTAGATTTTTTTGGATATTAGACTTTGGATTGTTACACTTTTCTTTGGAGTTGATTGTTGGTGATTTTGTCGATTAATCAAGTAATTTTTCTGGATTTTATTCTTTCTCATTGAAGTAAGTGCATGAACTCTTATATTACACATATGAATATTTTGATTATGACTATGGGTAACTAAACTCCATAACTAGGGTTGTGGGAACCATGGGTGAATAATGAGGTAAAATCTAAATAAAATAACACTTCTAGAATAGTGTCTTGCATGTATTGATAATTCTTTCCCTTAGAAGTCTTTTTAACGAATGGTCAACGCTAGAACTCGCCATAATTCTACTTGCCGGACCAAGGAGGTAGATAATAGGAAAAGAATTATCAACATAGATTTAGTGTATACTATCTAATAGGCTAGTATTTATTGGTGCAAGGTAATAACATAGTCAAATATCGAATACAATGCTTCATATGAGGTAAAGGTAAGGGTTTGTATAGCAACACACGTAGTTGGACCAAGGTGCAGAGTAAAATTTTCTAGATGCCAGACCAAGTGTTTAGAAATAAGTAACTTATCACTTTGTATGCAATATACTATGAAAGAATTATTATAGTTAGAAATATCAAATTAGGAACCTGTGGGGAACACATAAACCCTAGTTACTTTTAATAATTGATTAAACTCCAAGATTTGATTATGTTAGCTGGTTACATTAATTTAGTTAGTCTTTTTCATTAATTTAGAAATAAAGCCCCCCCCCCCCCACTTTAATTGTTTTTTTTTCTAAGGAAATAATTGACTATTAATAGTAATAATACATTAAAGTTAAGTCTGAACTATTTTCCTCGTGGGAACGATCCTAACCTCATTAGTTGGTTTCTTAACTTGATATGACCGCTTTACTTCTTATTTGAGAAGTATGTTTGATCATATCATGGGGACCTTTGGTGGCACATGTAGCTTTTGAAATATGCAATTTGGTCTATCTAGGATATGGGGTGTTACAACATCCATGTCAAAATCATTGAAATAAACTAAGGATTGACCCATATGCCTGTGACAGAAGCATGGAGTGAAGAGTTCCTTATGATTTTAAGACTAAGAGACAACTATTGTTTATCATTAGGACAAACATGCATCACTCTATATAACATTGCAATTCATTTGATTCTCGTCAGTTGCGATTGGTTATATATTATTGTTGCTATTGTATTATAAGATAGAATGGCGGATTTGATTATTCACGTTCAGTTTCAAATTTTTATGTCCTTTATGATATAAGTGGTATGTAGTAAACATTGTTAGATAGGCCTAATTGATTCTTGCAGCTTGTAGTTAAGGAGGTTCCATCCGAGTGGATGAGTACTTCTGTTCAATATTGTTTTATAAAGAGTTAGTTGTTTGCTTGCTAATATATGTGTTATTTGGTACTCACTCCCTTTCTTCTACATTTGTGTAGGTTATGAATCTGAATCATCTTGATTACTTTTTGTTTTCTCTTCTATGTGTGAGGCTACAGTTGGAGAGTTTCTGAGCTAGTTGCTTGTCATTTCGGTGGACGCCTCATATTCTTTTAGTATGTTTTTGTTCTGTTATAGAAAAAAAAACACTCAGACTAGTGTTTATTACTTAGAGGCAGGTACAAGTGACTACCACGTTTTGTAGTTATAATTGAGTTATGTTATCCACTGTGTGTTGTTGAGATTATGTTAATTTTTTTTTTTGATTTACTTTGTCATTTATCTCTTAATTTGAATTTTATTCTGACTTGTCTTGGTGGGATAAAACGAGTTTCGACACATCCATTTTTATCGTGCCGCTCGATCTTTTCACTTTGAAATTAACAAAAAAATTCATGAAAATAAAATTTTGTAAGTTTAAATTCGTACCAAAAAGGAAAGAAGCAACCAAAGAAAAGTTATTGCAATATATGGAAATACCACTAATTATTTATTTGCATGATTACCTTATATCTTTTGCCATAAGTGGTTATAGTGTGTTCTGAAACTACAAAATTAGAAGAAGAATAAAGTAGAAAAAGCGAGATTTTGAATAACTAATTTGTAATGAAGAAAATCATTTTTATTTTTAATGTCAAATTATAACAATTTTGACTAACATTATATGATGTATTTTTTCATTATATTGATATGCAAAAAATTGTAATGTATAGTACATTTCATATAATTTTTGAATGACTAAATCTTTTGTTTAAAATATTGAATTAATGTAATCTAATTGAATTTCTAAAATTAGTTAAATTGACTTTTGAAAAATGTAACAGGACAAATAAAAGTGTACGGAGGAAGTTTTGAATATACTATTGAACTTCCCAAGGGAAAAAATATATTAGAAATAAATTCAAAAGGCTCGTGGAAGTTAAATCCCATTAATTTTTGAATTCTTAAATATGGAATTATATTTACATTTCATATCACCCATAAAGTGGTCTTAGATCTCATTTGTTTTCGTTAAGATTAAGAGGTCTGAATTTTATACAAATATGAATGTTAAGATGTGCATTAAGGTGTGAGTGTTTTGATCCGAGTACACATCTGAATAATAACATGTTGTCTCTAAATCTAAACACGAAATAATAATGTTGTTTGTTTTTAATATTTGAATGCATAAGTGAAATTGAACATTATATTAATAAAATATTATAAAAGTTTACCAACTTACCACTACTTCCCTTTGCTCATGGCCTCAACTAAAGACATGACCTTAGTCCACCATCATTAACTAAAGACACTAGAGAGATGTAAAGCTGAATAAGATGTAAAAGATATATTAATATACTAGAACTACTTGAACAAGTGTAGAGTCTAGGACTAATTTACTAGAAAAGCAAGAAATATTATAATCAATGAACAAAAGAAATCATCCCTAGAATATGTGTACACCCAATATACTACACAAGACAACTCCCAAGATATATATAATATTTGACACTATGGAGCAAGAAACAGTGAGATATGCAATAGTATAATAACCCAAGAGATCACAAATTATTCAAGAAAGATATTTAAAATAATCAAATATCAGAGAAAATTTGAACATAGGGGTTATGAAAATGAGTCTAAATACTAGTAGAAAATAGATCATGTATTTAAGAAATAAAATTATGAATAGTTCCTAATCAAATGTAAAAATACAATAAAAATTGGAAAGGTTAATGGTTGGTTGACAATATTATGTAAGAAATGAAAATATAAATCACATAGCACATGGCCAGTTATATTGATGTTTTAGAATTTGCCGCCTTGAATGTGCATGAAATCTGAATATTCCATACTTTATTTACCTATACCGGTACCGCGATCACCTGAAAATGACATTGATATTTACTTACAACGATTGATAGACGAGTTAAAATTATTATGGGATTTTGGGGTTGAAACATATTATGCTTCCAGAAATGAAACTTTCAAATACGGGCAACTCTTATGTGGACAATTAATGATTTCCTGCATATCCTATGTTATCTGGTTGTAGTACAAAAGGAAAGTATGCTTGCCCTTGTTGTAACTATGCACTAATTCTCGCTATCATAAACATAGCCGGAAAATGTTCTATATGGATCATCGTGTTTTTCTACCAATGGATCATCCATGGAGATAAAAAAAAAGATCATTCAATGGAAAAACTGAATTCAGGCCTCCTCCAGCTCCTTAGGGAATTGATGTTCTTAATAGCTTACATGATTTTGAAAATGTGTTTGAGAAGAACAGAAAGAGATCTAATGATGGACCATGGAAAAAAAGATCATTTTTTTATTACCTTACTGGAAACACAACTTGTTACTTCACAACCTTGATGTAATGCACATAGAGAAGAACATAGTTCATAGCATAGTTGGAACTCTTAGGGATATTTCGGGAAAAACAAAGGATCATGCAAAAGCACAGTATGATTTGAAAGATATGGGAATCAAGAAGAACCTTCATCCACAAGATACAGAAGATAGTAAGAGAACAAATTTTACAAAGGCATGCTTCTCAATGATAAATGGAGAGAAATCCATCTTTTATGGAGTTTGAAAGACAGCCAAGCTACTTGATGGTAGTGCCTCCAATAAATCTAGGTGTCTGCACTTGGATAAAAGAAAGGTGTCTAAGTATAAAATCCATGATCCTCATTTCATGTTACATTACTTGCTTCCAATACCAATTAAAATTATTCTTCCTGATTATGTGGGTATTCCTTTGATTTGTCTAAGTTCCTTCATCCATCGTTTGTGCCAAAAAGTAATCACATTGGAGGAACTGGATTGCTTAGAAGTAGAGATCATAGAAACAGTAAATCAGTTGCAGCGAATTTTTCCTCCTTCATTTTTTGATATCATGATTCATTTGCCTATTCATTTGGCGAATGAAGTGATTAGGCGGCCCAGTGCAAAATCGATGGATGTATTGCAGTGAAAGAGAAATGGTTACATTCAAATAATACATTCGCAATAGGCATTTTCCAGAAGGTTGCATAGCAGAGACACGAGTGGGAATAGATCGCATGAATTTATTCTCAAAATATCTGCATCGGGGTGTCCATACCAGATTTAATAGAATAGCGCAAAACAATAATAAATGTGATGCAAGTGACGCAGAACCTGTGATTTTGTTTTCTAACAAAGTAGTTCCTTTAGGAGCAAAGAAAACTGATCCAATCATTTTAGATGACAAGCCACTAAGTAAGACACATGCATACTTATTGGGAAATTGTGACGATGTTCAAGAATATATTAGGTACCTTAATTTGAATATAGTATTCTTTTTGTATTATAACTTTTTTCTTATTTAATTTATTATTTTAACAAACATAGTAAATGTTTTGTAGAAAGCATGAGCAAGAGGTTAATAATCAGTCACGGAGATCTTAATGGAGCAAATCCAAGAATCATTGTCAAAACTTCTCTTAATGGTTTGAAACTCGTGCTTTGCAAGAGGATGTGCCTGATTTGATAAAACAATTGTCTAGAGGACCAAATTTTGTTGCAAAATGATATTTTGGGTATCTCATAAATGAATATAGATTCCATGTTAGGCAGCGTGATTCAAGGCGTAAAACACAAAATAGTGATGTTACACTAATTGCCTCAACTACAAGCTTTGCAAGCTCAAAGGATAAAAATCCGATTGCTGCAGATTTGACTCATTATGGTAGAATAGTTGATATTGTTGAATTAAACTATTACAACCATTTTAAGGTTGTTTTATTTAAATGTGATTGGTATGAGGTTGAAAAGGATGTTTATGGACATACTTATGTCTATTTTAACAAGAGATGCTCTCAGGAAGAGCCTTTTGTGTTTGCATCTCAAGTACAATCATTGATGTGCCTGTGGAGGAATTTTTTCACTCAAAAACTTGAAGTCGAGTATGAGAAAAAAATTTACAAAGGCATGCTTCTCAATGACAAATGGAGAGAAATCCATCTTTTTATGGAGTTTTAAAGACAGCCAAGCTACTTGATGGTAGTGTCTCCAATATATCTAGGTGTCTGCACTTGGATAAAAGAAAGGTGTCTAATTATAAAATCCATGATCCTCATTTCATGTTACATTACTTGCTTCCAATACCAATTAAAATCATTCTTCCTGATCATGTGGGTATTCCTTTTATTCGTCTAAGTTCCTTCATCCATCGTTTGTGCCAAAAAGTAATCACATTGGAGGAACTGGATTGCTTAGAAGTAGAGATCATAGAAACAGTAAATCAGTTGGAGTGAATTTTTCCTCCTTCTTTTTTTGATATCATGATTCATTTGCCTATTCATTTGGCGAATGAAGTGATTAAGCGGCCCAGTGCAAAATCGATGGATGTATTCCACTTAAAGAGAAATGGTTACATTCAAATCATACATTCGCAATAGGCGTTTTCCAGAAGGTTGCATAGCAGAGACACAAGTGGGAATAGATTGCATGAATTTATTCTCCAAGTATCAGCATCGGGGTGTCCATACAAGATTTAATAGAATAGCGCGAAACAATAATGTAACGACCTGTTTAGTCGTTTTGAGCAGCAGATGTTATTTCTGGAAAACTGGCTGAGATGACGGACCTCACGACGGACCGTCATGGTACGACGGACCGTCGAGGGTGTCTCGTTCCAAAACACTTGGGAATTCTGAAATTTGAGTGTTGAAATCGACTATCTGAACTCTGTGATGGACCTGCAGGATGGACCGTCACAGTTACAACGAACCGTCGTGAGTCCCCGTTTCAAAACACTTCAACTCTTGAGAAATTGGTACTGGGAACGATTCTTTGAACGTCGTGACGGAAGTGCAAGACGGACCGTCACAGGCGTGACGGACCGTCATAGACTCTTTAGTGAAAATGGAGTCTCTGATCTTTGTGACGAACCTGCATGATGGACCGTCGCAGGCGCGACGGGCCGTCACAGGTTGCGTAATCCCAGTCTGGGTCGGATTTCTTTACACATTTTAAGGGACGTTTTGGAATACTCCTGCTTTAATTATAAAGTTAGAGGGTTAATGTTAATAAGTCTAATTACTTGGGGGTTAAAAGAGGTAACCTTAAGTTAATTAGTGGGTTATTATTGCCATTTTTATTCTTAATTATATGCTAATTAGGGTAAAAGAAAGAGGGTTTTGAATACGAAAAATAGAAAGAACAAGAGAGAGAGAGAGAGGAATCGATCGAACGAGAGAAGAGGGAAACGAAGAGGATAGCAAAGATGTTGAGGAATTGCTTCCTTGATCACGAAATCTTCGGTGGAGGTAGGTTATGGTTTATGTTGTCTTATAGTAAACTCTTAATAGCGAATGATATGTGTTGGTAGTATTGTAAACCCTTCTATATGCTTAATTGCATGCTTGCATGAATATGATTATGTGATTGTGATAAAATAAGCATGATGAAGTTATTGAATCCAAAATCTTGAAAGAAACCCTAATTCACGTGTTAATGATGATGCCTTAGTATAAAAGAAGGCTTGATAAATTATATAATGAGAATGATGATGCCTTGGTATAAAAGAAGGCTTGATAAATTATATAATGAGATTGATGATGACTTGATATAAAAGAAGGCTTGATGAATTAGGGGATCGGGTGCCACGTTCCGGTACCAGGATAGAATGAGGATCGGAGTGTCACGTTCCGACACCAGCATAGTATATGGATCGGGTACCACGTTCCGGTAGCAGGATAGAATGAGGATCGGAGTGTCATGTTCCGACACCAGGATAGTATATGTATCGGGTGTCACGTTCCGGTACCAGGATAGAATGAGGATCGGAGTGTCACGTTCCTACACCAGGATAGTATATGTATCGGGTGACACGTTCCGGTACCAGGATAGAATGAGGATCGGAGTGTCACGTTCCGACACCAGGATAGTATATGGATCGGGTGCCACGTTCCGGTACCAGGATAGAATGAGGATCGGAGTGTCACATTCCGACACCAGGATTGTATATGGATCGGGTGCCACATTCTGGTACTAGGATAGAATGAGGATCGGAGTGTCACGTTCTGACACCAGGATAGAATGAGGATCGGAGTGCCACGTTCCGGCACCAGGATAGAATATGGATCGGAGTGTCACGTACCGACACAAGAGGAAGAAAGATAATGAATCTTGAAAAATGTTAATATACTCAATGTAATGAACCTAATTCCCAAATGAGTATGGTATTGAGGCGTGAGCCCTCATGGATGAACTTGGAGGTACTTATTAATGATTTAGTACTTGTTGTTGCTACATGTTGAGTTATATAGTTTATTTATGATATTAACTGATATATACTGTTTTCTATTTTGAGTTGGCCGATGATACTTACTCAGTACCCGTGTTTTGTACTGACCCCTACTTATTTGTTTCTTTCTTGTTTATTTGTGGAGTGCAGCAAAAGTTCCGTCGTCTTCAACTCAACAGTAATTCTAGCCAGTCTTCACTACATCAGAAATTCAGGGTGACCTAATGCTTCTAGCTTGGACTGGATCATCTTCTTCATGTCTTGATGCCTTGAAATTCCGGCATGGACTAGCTTTTTAGTTATTTTAGTTCTTATACATTCTTAGTTTAGTAATTTGAGATAGATGTTCTTGTGATGATGACTTCCAGATTTTGGGGATAATGAGTTATAAATTTTAGAAGTTATCTTGTTTGATTTATATAATGAGTTTAAGTCTTCCGCATTGTATTTTGTTCAATATGTTTGGGTTTAGATTGGTTGGTTCGCTCAGATAATAGGTTAAGTGTGTGTACCAGTCGCGGATCGGTTTTGGATCGTGACAAACTTGGTATCAGAGCATTAGGTTTGTTGGTCTCATCACCCAAGAACGAGTCTGGTAGAGTCTTAAGGAACGGTAGGGGGATGCCTTTACTTTTCTTTGAGAGGCTATAAGACTTTAGGAAAATTCCATTCTTTCATTCTTTCTTTCGTGCTATTACTTGGATCCAATTGGTATCTAGGTGATAGAAATTGGTATCTGATCATCTTCACTCTATTTCACCTAATGACATGTTTAGTCGTTTTGAATAGCAGGTTTTATTTCTGGAAAAACTGGCTGAATACGACGGACACCACGATGGACCGTCATGGGCACGATGGACCGTCGAGGGGGTCTCATTCCAAAACTCTTGGAATTATGAATTTGAGTGTTGAAATTGAGTCTTTGAACTCTGTGACGGAAGTGCAGGACGGACCGTCACAGTCATGACGGACCGTCGTGAGCCCCGTTTCAAAACACTTCAACTCTTGAGAATTTGGTGCTGGGAACAACTCTCTGAAGGTCGTGACGGAAGTGCAGGACGGACCGTCGTGGGCACGACGGACCGTCACAGACTCTTCGAGGAAAATGGAGTCTCTGACCGTTGCGACGGACCTGCA
>CM064974.1:9434766-9781766 GCA_032847665.1 Solanum chilense | reverse complement strand
ACTTTGTCTTGTTATTGTGATGCCTTAGTGTAAAAGAAAGCTTGATGAACTATATTATGAGAATTGTGATGCCTTAGTATAAAAGAAGGCTTGATGAATTAGGGGATCGGGTGCCACGTTCCGGTACCAGGATAGTATATGAGGATCGGAGTGTCACGTTCTGACACAAGGATAGTATATGGATCGGGTGCCACGTTCCGGTACCAGGATAGTATATGAGGATCGGAGTGTCACGTTCCGACACCAGGATAGTATATGGATCGGGTACCACATTCCGGTACCAGGATAGAATGAGGATCGGAGTGCCACGTTCCGGCACATAGTGTTAGTGGAGCGGAGTGTCGTGTACCGACACGAGAGGAATAAGTTCTGAGTTAATATGCTCAATCTAATGAACCCATTTCCCTAATGAGTATGATATTGAGGCTTGAGTCCTCCTGGATGAACTTGGTGGTACTTATTGATGATTTTGGTACTTGTTGTTACTACATGTTGAGTATTATAGTTGATTTGTGAGATTAACTGATATATACTGTTTTCTATTATGAGTTGGCCGATGATACCTACTCAGTACGTGTGGTTGTACTGACTCCTACTTGTTTGTTTCTTTCTTGTATTTGTGGAGTGCAGCAAATGTGCCGTCGTCTTCAACTCGACTGCGATTCTAGCCAGTCTTCACTGCACCGGATCTCAGGGTGATCTATGCTTCTAGCTTGGACTGGATCTTCTTCTTCTCGTTTTGATGCCTTGAAGTTCCGGCATGGACTAGCTTTTATTTGTTTTAGCTTCTTAAAATACTCTTAGTTTGGAAATTTGATCGTAGATGTTCTTGTGATGATGACTTCCAGATTTTGGGGATATTTATAGTTTTGATGTTTATTAATGAGTTAAGTCTTCCGCGTTGTATTTGGTTTAATATGTTTGGGTTTAGATTGGTTGGTCCGCTCACATAGGAGGGTAAATGTGGGTGCCAGTCGCGTCCCCGATTTGGGTCGTGACAAAGTTGGTATCAGAGCCTTAGGTTCGTTGGTCTCATCACACAAGAACGAGTCTAGTAGAGTCTTAAGGAACGATAGGGGGACGCCTTTACTTTTCTTTGAGAGGCTATAAGACTTTAGGAAAATTCCATTCTTTCATTCCTTCTTTCGTGCTATTACTTGGATCCAATTGGTATCTAGGTGATACAAATTGGTATCTGACTATCTTCATTCTATTTCGCAGATAGTTAGAACTAGAGCAACGTCTGCGCCAACACCAACACTGGCAAGACAAGAAACGTCTGAGCTAGCCACTGGGGCGGTAGCTCAAAGAGGAGTGGTGGCGAAAGGCCATGGAAGAGGTCGTGGGAGGACATCCTCTAAAGGAAGAGGACAAGCACCTAGCCCAACTAGTACTAGGGCGGTGACTCCCCCATCAACTGAGGAAGTGATAAGAGAGGGTGAGGAAGGGGAGAATGAACAAGTGCAGAACGAGGAACTGCCACCCCAACCTACTCCAGAGATGATCAATCAGGTTCTGGCTTATCTTAGCGGGTTATCTGATCGGGGCCAGACACCTCCAGTGTTTTCTACACCAGCACCTCAGACTCCGGAGGTACAACATGCGGCTACTGTGGCTCCCCGCATGGATGCTCCATTGGAAATAGGCACGTTTCCTTGTCTAACTACAGGGCCTATAATGACAAATGATCAGCATGAACTTTTCAGTAAGTTCTTGAAATTGAAACCTCCAGTCTTCAAGGGTGCAGAATCTGAAGATGCTTACGACTTTCTGGTTGATTGTCATGAGCTACTACACAAGATGGGTATAGTAGAACGGTTCGGTGTTGAGTTCGTGAGTTATCAGTTTCAAGGGAACGCCAAATTGTGGTGGCGGTCACATGTTGAGTGCCAACCAACAGAGGCACCACCCATGACTTGGGCATCATTCTCTAATTTGTTTATGGAGAAGTATATTCCCCGGACCTTGAGGGATAGGAAAAGAGATGAGTTCTTGAGCCTAGAGCAAGGTAGGATGTCGGTTACTGCATATGAGGCTAAGTTTTGTGCATTATCCAGGTATTCCACCCAGCTTTGTTTCAGTCCACAAGAGCGGATTCGCCGTTTTGTGAAGGGCTTGAGGTCGGAATTGCGGATTTCAGCCTTACAGATAGCGGCTACGGCAAAATCCTTTCAAGAAGTGGTAGACTTCGTGATAGAGGTGGAAGGAGTAAAGCCAGATGACTCCACCATGGCATCGACATAAAAAAGGTTTCGGAAGGGAGGTGAGTTTAATGGTTCATAAACTAGAGGACAGGGTTCAGGAGGTTACTCAGCCCGACCAATTCAGTCTTCACTACAGACTGTAGTTGGGGGTCCACCTCAGACCGGTCAACACTTCTCTGAGAGACCGATGCTTGAATCTAGAGGGTGTTATGGATGTGGGGAGACTGGGCACATTAGGAGGTATTGGCCAAGGCAGAGTCACAGAACTCCCATAGTCAGAGGTAGAGGTGGTCATGGTAGAGGCCGTTATTCTGGAGGGCGTGGTGGCCGAGGAAATGGTGGTCACCAAAACGACCGAGGTGATGGGCAAACTGGAGCCACTACAACACAACATGGTAGGGGTAACGGACAGAAAAGTAATGGGGCCCATTGTTACGCTTTCCCTGGGAGATCTGAAGCGGAGAAATCTGATGCTGTTATCACAGGTAATCTTTTGGTATGTGATCGCATGGCTTCTGTATTGTTTGATCCCGGATCCACGTTTTCCTATGTATCTTCTTCATTTGCTACTGGTCTTAATTTACCTTGTGAATTGCTTGACATACCTATTCGGGTGTCTACTCCGGTTGGTGATTTTGTGATGGTTGAAAAAGTATATAGGTCTTGCTTGGTGACTTTTGTGGGGAGCAACACTTATGTAGATTTGGTTATCTTAGAAATGGTCGACTTCGACGTAATTCTGGGTATGACTTGGCTTTCTCCAAACTTTGCAATCTTGGATTGTAATGCTAAAACTGTGACGTTAGCCAAGCCTGGGACAGATCAGTTAGTGTGGGAGGGCGACTACACTTCCACTCCGGTTCGTGTCATCTCCTTTCTTCGTGCTAAGAGGATGGTTAGCAAAGGGTGTTTAGCTTTCTTGGCATATATCAAGGATGACACTACACAGGTACCTCCAATTGAGTCAGTTTCAGTAGTCCGAGAGTTTTTGGATGTGTTCCCTGCAGATCTTCCTGGTATGCCACCGGATAGGGATATCGACTTTTGCATTGATTTGGAACTGGGTACTCATCCCATTTCTATACCCCCTTATAGAATGGCTCCCGCGGAGTTAAGAGAGTTAAAGGCCCAACTTCAGGAGTTGTTGAGCAAGGGCTTCATTAGACCAAGTGCATCTCCTTGGGGTGCTCCGGTGTATCTTCTTCATTTGCTACTGGTCTTAATTTACCTTGTGAATTGCTTGACATACCTATTCGGGTGTTTGATCCCGGATCTACGTTTTCCTATGTATCTTCTTCATTTGCTACTGGTCTTAATTTACCTTGTGAATTGCTTGACATACCTATTCGGGTGTCTACTCCGGTTGGTGATTTTGTGATGGTTGAAAAAGTATATAGGTCTTGCTTGGTGACTTTTGTGGGGAGCAACACTTATGTAGATTTGGTTATCTTAGAAATGGTCGACTTCGACGTAATTCTGGGTATGACTTGGCTTTCTCCAAACTTTGCAATCTTGGATTGTAATGCTAAAACTGTGACGTTAGCCAAGCCTGGGACAGATCAGTTAGTGTGGGAGGGCGACTACACTTCCACTCCGGTTCGTGTCATCTCCTTTCTTAGTGCTAAGAGGATGGTTAGATAAGGGTGTTTAGCTTTCTTGGCACATCTCAAGGATGACACTACACAGGTACCTCCAATTGAGTCAGTTTCAGTAGTCCGAAAGTTTTTGGATGTGTTCCCTACAGATCTTCCTGGTATGCCACCGGATAGGGATATCGACTTTTGCATTGATTTGGAACTGGGTACTCATCCCATTTCTATACCCCCTTATAGAATGGCTCCCGCGGAGTTAAGAGAGTTAAAGGCCCAACTTCAGGAGTTGTTGAGCAAGGGCTTCATTAGACCAAGTGCATCTCCTTGGGGTGCTCCGGTGTTATTTGTGAAGAAGAAAGATGGGAGTTTCCAGATGTGCATAGATTACCGGCAGTTGAACAAGGTAACTATTAAGAACAAGTATCCCATTCCTCGCATTGATGACTTGTTCGATCAGTTACAAGGTGCTTGTGTCTTCTCTAAGAATGACTTGAGATCCGGTTATCATCAATTGAAAATACGGGCAACGGATGTGCCAAAGACTGCTTTTCGAACTAGGTATGGACATTACGAATTTGTAGTAATGTTGTTTGGTCTTACGAATGCCCCTGCTGCTTTTATGAGCCTGATGAACGGGATTTTCAAGCCATATCTAGATCTCTTTGTGATCGTATTTATTGATGATATATTGATATACTCAAGGAGTAAGAAGGAACATGAGGAGCATTTGAGAATGGTGTTAGAGTTGTTGAGGAGGAAGAAACTTTATGCCAAATTCTCCAAGTGTGAGTTTTGGCTAGATTCAGTGTCCTTCTTGGGGCACGTGGTTTCTAAGGATGGAGTGATGGTGGATCCATCTAAGATTGAGACGGTGAAGAATTGGGTAAGGCCTACAAACGTGTCAGAAATAAGGAGCTTTGTTGGTTTAGCTAGCTACTACCGACGATTTGTCAAGGGATTCTCTTCTATTGCTTCCCAATTGACGAACTTGACTAAGCAGAATGTTCCATTTGTATGGTCAGATGAATGTGAGGAAAGCTTTCAGAAGCTCAAGACTCTGTTGACTACTGCACCATTCCTTACTTTGCCAGTAGAGGGTAAGAACTTCATTGTTTATTGTGATGCATCCTATTCTGGTTTGGGTGCAGTGCTAATGCAAGAGAAGAATGTGATTGCTTATGCTTCGAGGCAATTGAAGGTGCACGAACGTAACTATCCGACCCATGATTTGGAGTTGGCAGCGGTAGTATTTGCACTAAAGCAATGGAGACACTATTTGTATGGGGCTAAGTGTAAAGTCTATACGGATCATCGTAGCCTACAGTATGTCTTTACTCAGAAGGATTTGAATTTGAGACAGAGGAGATGGATGGAACTACTGAAGGACTACGATATCACTATTCTGTATCATCCGGGAAAGGCTAATGTTGTGGCAGACACCTTAAGCAGAAAGACAGTAAGCATGGGAAGTCTAGCTCATTTGCAAGTCTCTAGACGCCCGTTGGCTAGAGAAATTCAAAGTTTGGCTAATGACTTTATGAGGCTAGAAGTAAATGAGCAGGGAGGATATTTGGCTTGTGTGGAGGTGAGATCTTCTTTTCTTGACAAGATCAAGGGAAAACAGTTTGAGGATGAGAAACTAAGTCAATTCCGGGATATGGTGTTGCGAGGAGAGGCTAAGGAAGCAATAATTGATGACAAAGGTTTTTTGAGGATTAAGGGAAGAGTATGTGTGCCTCGTGTTGATGACTTGATCCTCACTATTCTTACAGAGGCTCACAGTTCCGGATATTCCATACATCCTGGTGCAACCAAGATGTACTGTGATCTAAAACAACACTTTTGGTGGAAGAGAATGAAGCGTGATATTGTGGATTTTGTTGCCAAATGTCCAAATTGTCAACAAGTAAATTATGAACATCAGAGGCCCGGAGGAACACTTCAAAGAATGCCCATTCCTGAATGGAAGTGGGAGAGAATTGCAATGGACTTTGTGGTTGGTCTTCCAAAGACATTGGGGAAGTTTGACTCTATTTGGGTAATTGTGGACAAATTAACTAAGTCTGCTCACTTCATTCCGGTCAAGGTGACCTACAATGCGGAGAAGTTAGCCAAAATCTACATCTCAGAAATCGTTCGATTGCATGGAGTTCCACTTTCCATCATATCTGATAGAGGTACGCTGTTTACTTCTAAGTTTTGGAGAACCTTGCATGCTGAATTAGGTACTAGATTGGATCTTCGTACTGCATTTCATCCTCAGACCGATGGTCAGTCTGAGCGAACGATTCAAGTGTTGGAGGATATGCTCCGTGCGTGTGTGATAGAATTTGGTGGCCATTGGGATAATTTCTTACCCTTGGCGGAGTTTTCATACAATAATAGCTATCACTCCAGTATCGATATGGCTCCATTTGAAGCATTGTATGGAAGGAGATGTAGGTCTCCCATCGGTTGGTTTGATGCGTTTGAGGTCAGGCCTTGGGGTACGGATCTATTGAGGGATTCATTGGAGAAGGTGAAAGCTATTCAAGAAAAGCTGTTAGCGGCTCAGAGTAGACAAAAGGAATATGCAGATCGAAAGGTTAGAGACTTGGAGTTCATGGAAGGTGAACAAGTCTTGTTGAAGGTTTCACCCATGAAAGGGGTGATGCGGTTTGGAAAAAGGGGTAAGTTCAGTCCAAGGTATATTGGACCATTTGAAGTACTTAAGCGAGTAGGGGAGGTGGCTTATGAATTAGCTTTGCCTCCAGGGCTGTCCGGAGTGCATCCGGTATTTCATGTGTCCATGTTGAAAAGGTATCATGGGGATGGAAATTACATCATTCGTTGGGATTCGGTTCTGCTCGATGAGAATTTGACTTATGAAGAGGAACCTATTGCTATTCTTAATAGAGAAGTTCACAAGTTGAAGTCGAGAGATATTGCATCCATCAAAGTTCAATGGAAGAATCAACCGGTTGAAGAGGCTACTTGGGAGAAGGAGGCAGATATGCAGGAAAAATACCCACATCTGTTTACAGATTCAGGTACTCCTTTTCGCCCTTGTTTTTCTTCTTTTGATCATTCGTGGACGAACGATGGGTAAATTGGTATCTATTGTAACGACCTGTTTATTCGTTTTGAATAGCAGGTTTTATTTCTGGAAAAATTGGCTGAATACGACGGACACCACGACGGACCGTCATGGGCACAACGGACCGTCGAGGGGGTCTCGTTCCAAAACACTTGGAATTATGAATTTAAGTGTTGAAATTGAGTCTCTGAACTCTGTGACGGAAGTGCAGGACGGACCGTCACAGTCACGATGGACCGTCGTGAGCCCCATTTCAAAACACTTCAACTCTTGAGAATTTGGTGCTGGGAACAACTCTCTGAACGTCGTGAAGGAAGTGCAGGACGGACCGTCGTGGGCACGACGGACCGTCACAGACTCTTCGAGGAAAATGGAGTCTCTGATCGTTGCGACGGACCTGCAGGACAGACCGTCGAAGGCACGACGGACCATCACAGGTTGCGTAATCCCAGGCGGGGTCGGATTTCTGGCTAATTTTTAAAGGGGTGTTTTGGACCATTCTGGCTTTAATTTATAAAATTAGTGGGTTAATGTTATTAGTTCAATTCCTTGGGGATTGAAAGACTAACTTTGATTTAATTGGTGGGTTGGTTTCATCACCTTTTATTCTTGAAATCTTGTGATTTAGGGTAAGAAGAGGAAGGTTTGAGGAAGAAATTAGAAAGAGAAAGAGAAGAGAAAGAGAGGCGCTTGAGAGAGGAGGAGCAAGGCTTCCTTGAAGATTCTTGCTTGAACACAAATCCTTGGTGAAGTTAGGTTATGGTTTATGCTATTTGTAGTAAACTCTTAATAGCAAATGATATGTATTGGGTAGTCTTGTAAACCCTTCTATATGCTTAATTGTATGCTTGGATGAGTGTGATTATATGTTGTGATAAAATAAGCATGATGATGCTTTTGAACCCTAAATCTTTAAGAAACCCTAATTTACTTGTTATTGATGATGCCTTAGTATAAAATAAGGCTTGATGAACTTTACTTGTTATTGATGATGCCTTAGTATAAAAGAAGGCTTGATGAACTTTGTCTTGTTATTGTGATGCCTTAGTATAAAAGAAGGCTTGATGAACTTTGTCTTGTTATTGTGATGCCTTAGTATAAAAGAAGGCTTGATGAACTTTGTCTTGTTATTGTGATGCCTTAGTATAAAAGAAGGCTTGATGAACTTTGTCTTGTTATTGATGATGCCTTAGTATAAAAGAAGGCTTGATGAACTTTGTCTTGTTATGATGATGCCTTAGTATAAAAGAAGGCTTGATGAACTTTGTCTTGTTATTGTGATGCCTTAGTATAAAAGAAAGCTTGATGAACTATATTATGAGAATTGTGATGCCTTAGTATAAAAGAAGGCTTGATGAATTAGGGGATCGGGTGCCACGTTCCGGTACCAGGATAGTATATGAGGATCGGAGTGTCACTTTCTGACACAAGGATAGTATATGGATCGGGTGCCACGTTCCGGTACCAGGATAGTATATGAGGATCGGAGTGTCACGTTCCGACACCAGGATAGTATATGGATCTGGTACCACGTTTTGGTACCAGGATAGAATGAGGATCGGAGTGCCACGTTCCGGCACTTAGTGTTAGTGGAGCGGAGTGTCACGTACCGACACGAGAGGAATAAGTTCTGAGTTAATATGCTCAATCTAATGAACCCATTTCCCTAATGAGTATGATATTGAGGCTTGAGTCCTCCTGGATGAACTTGGTGGTACTTATTGATGATTTTGGTACTTGTTGTTACTATATGTTGAGTATTATAGTTGATTTGTGAGATTAACTTATATATACTGTTTTCTATTCTGAGTTGGCCGATGATACCTACTCAGTACGTGTGGTTGTACTGACTCCTACTTGTTTGTTTCTTTCTTGTATTTGTGGAGTGCAGCAAACGTGCCGTCGTCTTCAACTCGACTGCGATTCTAGCCAGTCTTCACTGCACCGGATCTCAGGGTGAGCTATGCTTCTAGCTTGGACTGGATCTTCTTCTTCTAGTTTTGATGCCTTGAAGTTCCGGCATGGACTAGCTTTTATTTGTTTTAGCTTCTTAAAATACTCTTAGTTTGGAAATTTGATCGTAGATGTTCTTGTGATGATGACTTCCAGATTTTGGTGATATTTATAGTTTTGATGTTTATTAATGAGTTAAGTCTTCCGCGTTGTATTTGGTTTAATATGTTTGGGTTTAGATTGGTTGGTCCGCTCACATAGGAGGGTAAATGTGGGTGCCAGTCGCGTTCCCGATTTGGGTCGTGACATTAGGTGATCAAGGCAAGTACAGAGAATTATCCTACAACATTCAAGACTTGTTAGTGCAGAATTATTAGAAGTAAGACATGTACCATTCAAGACTTGTTAGTGCAGAATTATTTGAAGTAGCAAGTGCATAATTACTAAGTAGTTCTGTTGCTTCTTAAGTTACTACTATCTGTGAAGTCTGAAAGAGGAAGTAGAGGATTAGAAAAAATCATTTTTCATATTATATACTTCTTTCTATATGCAATTAAAGAATTCATATATCAACAATTATCTTACTTGTCCTATGAAAAATCTTTTATCTCTGTTTAAACTTTTGAAGTTTAATTTTAGAGAGCCAACAACAGAAGACTGCACAAATGTTGTAGTCTTTATAATGTGTAATTTTTACATTGAAATTGTATTTAGATTTGGATTAGTTGTCTTACAGTGAATTCTCTATGATTATGCATTTCCACAATTAATTCACAAACTTATAATTTTATTTTAAATGTGCAGGAAAACGCAGGTAATTGAATTTGAATTTGGCTAGAAGTAAACTCGATCAATTGTGGCAAAAGATGAAGAAATTTCTGTACTATTGTCATATACGTTTGAATGACACTTTTGGTTTTTTGGAACTTGTTGATATTAGAGATCTTTAAGCAATCACTTTCTATGTTTTGGTTGTACATGAAATATTTCTCGAAGGTTATTTGAAATATATAGCTTCAATTTAATGATTAGTTCATTTTGTGTTTTAGGTCACTTGTATGTATGTAAATATATTATTTACATTTGTGCTACATGTAGGCTTATAAATGTTGAAGTTACACTTTGTAAGTGTTGCTCTAGGTAGATAAAAAGTTACACTTTATAAATGTTGTTCTAGGTAGATATAAAGTTACACTTTGCAAGTGTTGTTGTACGTAGATATAAAGTTACACTTTGTAAGTGTTGCTCTATATGAGATATAAAATCAACACTTTATAAGTGTTTCTATAGATGAGATATAAAGTAACACTTTATAAGTGTTTCTATAGCTCAGATATAAAGTAACACCTTATATGTGTTGCAATAGATGAGATATAAAGTTACACTTTATAAATGTTCCAATAGATGACCAATAAAAGGCAACACCTTTTAAGTGTGACCAATATATCTTAAAAGGAACGCTTTTAAGTGTAGTCTAACAAAAAATAGGTGTTGCTAATGCACGTCTTCAAAGCGTGCCCTTATACCTATTTGGCTACGGTTTGTAAGTGTAGCCAAAGATGGCAACATTTAAAAAGTGTTGCCTAATGTCAAAGGTTACGCTTCTTTTGGGAAGCCCCTTAAAAGTGTTGCTGAATGTCCAAAAGTGTAGCCTTTTATCAAAGGCCAAACTTTTTGCTAGTTTAGGCTACACTTACGTGGTGTTGCTGTATGCTGAAAATGGTGTAGTGAACTGATATTCTTTGAGACCATGCCTTACGTTAAACAATAAGATAAATTAAGGATATATTGATGATGAAAAACATTCTAGTACATGCTCTTTAGATAGGAGTGAATTGTACAATCCTAGGCTAGATACACTTAAAATTCTACTACAATTCACACATACAATTTACAAGAGTAGTGGTTTACTACTACCATCATAATAAAAACCTGTCGTAGTCGACTTCACTTAGTACAAGACATAGAAATTCAATCGACTTTTAGTAGAAAAATTATAGTGAGACTCAAACTATAGATTCAGTTAGTAGTTGACCACACTGATTACACCATGTTGTTCAAACCGTTTCATATCTTCATCATCCCTTATCTTCAACAATTGAATAAAAATAAGGTATTTAGGCTTGAAATATTCATGTATTATTTTAATTGTAATCATATTGTGTTTCATTCTTTATTTATTTTCTTATGAATGATCTGAGTAAATACGGTAAAGGGCACGAAGGTGATTACTATGTGGTTATGTACAGACTGATATTAATGCTTGAATATTTCAATTACATACATTTATCATTGAGTTATAAAGTATTTCACATTATAAATTATACTCTTGATTTATTCTTTGTAATATTTCTTTCTGCATTTGATATATCATGGTTTCACGGTGTTTTTAATACTTTTTCCATAAGTTTAATGTGTGTGTCTAAAAGCCTTTTTGTATTGATTTTTATATAAATTTATCTTTATTTGCAGGAAATCTGTCTAAAGATGAACGCGGAAGTTTTTTAGCAACAACTGCAGAAAAGTTACCACATACGGAGTTTGTGACGGTCCGTCGAGCTTGTGACGGTCTGTAGGTGGCATCATAGTAAAGTTGCTGAAGGAAGATGGGAAAGTTTGACCTAAGTGTGGGATTACGAAGTTCATGACGGACTGTCATAGCCAGGACGGTCCGTTCTGCTAATTCGTTGAGATGATCAGAGAGTAGTCCCAGTACCCAAATTCCAAGAAGTTTAAGTGTTATGAAACGGAGACCCTCGATAGACCGTCGTGCTTGGAATGGTTTGTCATACCTGTTCGTCGAGGGTAATGAAGAAAGCAGCAGAACGATTTTTGTAAAGTATAGGATGTTGGAGGCCATGACGGCCCGTCGTGACCACGACATCCTGTCACGAGGTCCGTCGACTCGAACGTGTTTTGATAAATTTTCGGCAATTAGAGTCCTTCTTTTATTAGTTCTTTTTTATAAATAGTTGGAAAAACCTTATTTTTGGGGTTAGACTTTTTTTTAGTAGACTCTTTGTTAGTAGTGTTTTTGATTGTTAGACTTTTGGAGAATCTTTAGTCCTCAATTAATGTCAGTAATTGAGACAGTTTTTCTAAAATTATTGTTAGTGCGTTTGTTGATTAATCAAGTGAACTTCAGGATTTTATTCTTTCTCATTAAAGTAAGTGCATGAATTCTTATACTACATATATGAATATTTTGATTATGACTATGGGTAACTAAACTACATAACTAGGGTTATGGAAACCATAAGTGATAATGAGGTAAAATCTAATAAAAATAACAATTCTAGAATAGTGTCTTGCATGAATTGATAATTCTTCCGTTTAGAAGTCTTTTTAACAGATGGCTAACGTTACAACTAGCCTTAGTGCTACTTGCCGGACCAAGGAGGTATATAATAGGAAAAAAATTATCAACATAGATTTAGTGTATACTATCTAATAGGCTAGTATTTATTGGTACGAGGTAATAACTTAGTCAAATATCGAATACAATGCTTATATCAGGTAAAGGTAAGGTTAGTATACAAACACACGTAGCTGGACCAAGGTGCGGAGTGAAATTTTATAGATGCCGGACCAAGGATTAAAAAATACATAACTTATCACTTTGCATGCAAGATACTAGGAAAGAATTGTTATAATTAGAATAATCAAGTTAGGAACCAATGGGGAACACTTAAACCCTAGTTACTTTTATTGATTGATTAAACTCCATGATTTGATTATGTTTGTTGGTTACTTTGTTTTGTTAGTCTTTTTCATTAATTTTGAAATAACCCCCCCCCCCTTTTATTGTCTTTTGTTTTCTAAGGAAATAATTGACTAAATAATAGTAACAATAGATTCAAGTTAAGTCTGAACTATTTTATTCGTTGGAACGACCCCAACCTCATTAGTTGGGTTCTTTACTATATACGATGTCTTTACTTCTTATTTGAAGAGTAAGTTTCAGCGTATAAAATTTTGACAACGCTGCCGCAGAAAGTAGCTTTTAGATTAACTTAATCTTATTACTAAAGTCGATATTGTCTCAATTTTACTTTTTTATTGTTTTTGATTCTTGCAAAACTATCTTCCTTGTATGCCAAATACACGGAGATGAAGAGAACGCTTGTTTCCATACGATCACGAATTAGAGTGTACACTATGCAACATGAATCAAAACTTGTGTATTAATGATAATGATCCAAACCATAACATCCCAGCTCCGGTTGATGTTCATGGTCAGTTATTACCCGATGATCCGGGTGAAAATCAACAAAGGGGACAAAATCCCTCTCCACGTCCTCAAAAATACTACAGAGGCTAAGATAATATAGCAGACTCTTATGGTCCACTTGTATTTCCCCCTCTACCACAAGGACACACCTTTATGGTAACTAGTAGTCTGATGCAAATGCTCACTGTCAGAGGTTTGTTTTCAGGGCTACCTTCGAAGGATCAACATGCCCATATAGCTAAGGTAAGGGCAGTGTGTAAAAGTTGTGTAGGGAGGGCTGATTTGAATTTGGATGTAATAGGGCTAAGAGTCTTTCCTCTCTCACTGACAGGAAAGGCTGCTATTTGGTTCACTAAGCTCCCTTATAACTCAATTTTCACTTGGAACCAACTAAAGGACGTCTTCTTAGCACTTTACTACCTGGTCTCCAAGAAACTAAACCACAAAGACAGAGTGAACAACTTTATGGCACTACCATGAGAGTCAGTTAGTAGTTGTTGGAATAGATTCACCTCATTTTTTAGAAGTGTCCACAATCACCACATAGATGATAAGTCACTGAAGGAATACTTCTTTATCTGGGACAGGATGATAATAAAATAGCGATATTGGATACTATAGCGGGTGGTTCTTATAGGGAGTGTCCTTATGCCGAGATTGCCAAAAAGTTAGAGAAAATATCCCGGAATAATAAAGCTTGGAGTACTAGGAAGTTAGATACTTATAGAAATACCTTCGCAGTGCAATCCATTCACAACCTAGCCACAGATGAGATTCGTGAGAGATGGCTCATATGAGAACTGAGCTTGGGTTGGTATTAAAACATGTAACTGGGGTGCAGAAAAGATCAATGCAGTTAACTACTTGTCTAAACCAACACCACCAAATGATGAATGTTATGATGAGGAGGATTCCTATGCAGTAAATGAGCAGAAGGGGGTTTCTGACCGAGTGTCCAAGTCTCTAATCAGGAGAATTGGAGCCAAGGTAAAGGGAACCAAGGTTGGATCTATGGTAACTAAAACCGTGAAGGTCATTATGTTCGAGATTGAAGTAACAATCGCGACAACAACTTCAACAGGGGAAACTATGGTAATAGAATTGATAGGAATGGGCCCTATGTTCCTTCTTAAAATTGTGAAGTTACTCCTAGGGATGGTGGAGGTAGTATGGCGAGAGTTGAGGATATGTTGCACAAAATGATGAGGAGGTTCGATGCTAGTGATTAGCACACTAAAGAGTTGAGGAGTGATTTAGCGGGTATTGGGCAGAAAGTCGATACACATGCAATATCAATTAAGCAGCTTGAGTTACAATTAGCTCAATTATCTGCGACTCTGAACATATGGCAACCGGGCACTCTTCCTAGAAACACTGTCCAAAATCCGAAAAATGATGGACATTGTATGGCAATCTCTACTCGCGGTGGTAAGGAAACCACTGACCCACCTATGCCGTATAATGTAAAAAAGGTGACAAAATATAATGATAAAGTGGTAGAGGTTAATGGTGAAGTAGAAGATAACACTGGAAACGATGCTGAAGTGCCTAAAAAGGTAACTCCCATGCCTAGACCACTACCCCCATTCTTCAAAGATTAGTGGAAAAGACCGAGTATGGTAAATATCGGCATTTTATAACAATGTTGAAGCATCTTTCTATCAATGTCCCTTTGGTAGAATCTTTAGAACAAATGCCCGGTTATGCCAAGTTTATGAAAGATCTGGTTACAAAGAAAAGATCGGACACTTTTGAAAATGATGACAGAATGCA
Source organism: Solanum chilense (assembly GCA_032847665.1). NCBI lineage: Eukaryota > Viridiplantae > Streptophyta > Magnoliopsida > Solanales > Solanaceae > Solanum > Solanum chilense. The sequence continues at coordinate 9,766,937 of CM064974.1, read as the reverse complement.
GCATTGTAGTGCTATTGCTACGAGATCTCTGGTACAAAAGAAAGAAGATTCGGGTGCGTTCACTATGCCTTGTACAATCGGGTTATTACATTTTGCGAAAGAATTATGTGATATGGGGGCAAGCATAAATCTCATACCCCTCGCGATTTACAAGAAGTTGGGTTTGGGTGATCCAAAGCCCACAGCGATGCGGCTACTGATGGTCGACCGAACAGTAAAAAGTCCTATAGGGATACTCCACGAAGTTCTAGTAAAAGTGGAATCGTCTATATTTTTGGCAGATTTTGTTATTCTTGATTGTGAAGTCGATTTTAAATTGCCCATTATTCTTGGGAGGCCATTCCTTGATACGGGAAGAGCCTTAGTTGATATGGAAAAAGGGAAGATGAAATTTTGGTTGAACAATGAAGAAGTGACCTTCAACATTTGTAGGTCCATGAGGTAGAGTGGTGAGCTCCAATTGGTATCTGCTATATCCTACAAAGTTTGTGAGTCATCTGAGATACATATAGAAGAACATCTAGGTGTAGAAGCATTAGCGGCAGTGATAATGAATTTTGATAATGATTGCATTGAACAGTATGAGTCATTAGTCACGGCTTTTGATCGAGGAGATGTTAGGTTTAAACCAAAGAAATATGAGTTAGACATGAAAGCTCTCCCACCTCATCTCAGGTATGAATTCATAGGAAATGGTGACACTTTGCCGATAAACATTGCATCAGACCTGAATGAACAACAAGTTGAGAGTTTGGTGAAAGTGCTAAAAAGGTTCAAAAGAGATATTGGGTGGACTATTGTGGACATTATTGGGATCCCTCCTGGTATTTGCTATCATAAAATCCAAGTCATGCCCGATCATAAGCAAAGTATTGAGCACCAGAGACGCTAAAATCCACCTATGCATGAGGTCGTGAAGAAGGAAATAATTAAGTAGTTGGATATCAGAGTAATCTATTCGATCGCCGATAGTAGTTGGGTATGCCATGTTCAGTGTCTACCTAAGAAAGGGGGAATGACTGTGGTACCCAATAAGAAAAATGAACTTGTTCAAATGAGACGGGTTACTGGATGGAGCGTGACCATTTTCCTATGCCCTTCATGGATCAGATGTTGGATAGACTTGCCAGAAAAGGGTGGTACTATTTTCTTGATGGATATTCGGGGTATAATCAGATTTATATTGCACCAGAAGATCAAGAGAAAACCACCTTTACTTGTCCAGATGGGAACTTTGCGTTAAAGAGAATGTCGTTTGGGTTGTGCAATGCACCCGCCACATTTCAGATATGTATGATGTCGATATTCTCCGACATGGTTGAAGATACTATACAAGTTTTTATGGATGATTTTTCTATGGTTGGTGAATCATTCGAGCAGTGTTTGAACAATTTACCTGAAATCCTTAAAAGATGTGAAGACTGCAATTTAGTACTAAATTGGAAAAGATGCCACGTCATGGTGAAAGAAGGTATTGTTTTGGGTCATCGTATTTCAAAAAAAGGCATAGAGGTTTATCGAGCTGAGGTCGAGGTAATAGAGAGACTTCCCCCACCTATCTCTATAAAAGGTGTGCGAAGCTTTCTTAGGCATGCATGTTTTTACCGGAGATTCATAAAAGATTTTTCAATAATTGCACATTCGTTGTGCAAGCTACTGGAGAAAGATTGTAAATTTTTTTTTTATGAATCCTGTCTTAAAGCATTCGGCAAGCTAAAAGAAAAATTGGTGTCTGCACCTATCATTATTTCTCTGGATTGGAATAGTCCATTTGAGGCGATGTGCGATGCTAGTGGGGTTGCTCTTGGTGTAGTATTGGGACGAAGAATAAACAAAATCTTTCACCCCATTTAGTATGCTAGTAAAGCCCTAAATGACGCTCAGAAGAACTATACAGTGACTGATCAAGAACTCTTTGCAGTAGTCTTTGCTTTTGAAAAATTTTGCTTCTATTTCCTAGGTACTAGAGTTATAGTGCATACTGACCATTCATCATTGAGATATTTGATGGCAAAGAAGGATGTGATTCGAGGTTGATTCGTTGGGTATTACTGCTACAAAATTTTGACTTTGAAGTGAGGGACAGAAAAGGGACCAAAAATCAAGTTGTCGATCACTTATCCCGTCTAGTATATAAAGTTATGAGAGAGTTAGGGATAAAACTGATATTGATGATACTTTCGCCGATAAGCATGTATTGGCTACCTCAAAAGACTTGATTCCATTGTTCGCAAATTTCGCGAACTATCTGGCTAGTGATATTATTCCATCGGACTTGTCCTTTAATCAAAGAAAAAAGTTCATGTACGAGGTGAAGAAGTTCTTTAGGGATGAACCATACTTATATAAGAGTTGTGCCGACAGGATTATTTGGCGTTGTGTGCCAGAATGTGAGATGTTGAGTGTTTTAGAGGCATCCCAATCCCCACCCGCTGGTGGACATCATAGTGGTATCTGAACCGTTCATAATAAATTACAATGTGGTTACTATTGTCCAACTCTTCATCAATATGATTATGAGTTTGCTAAAGCATGTGACAGATGCCAAAGAGATTGCATCATTTCAAGAAAGCAAGAGCTCCCTCTAAACTCAATTCTAGTGATTGAGTTATTTGATTTTTGGGGTATTGACTTTATGGGTCCTTTTGTGAGTTCTCATGAATGAATATATTTTAGTAGCGGTTGATTATGTATCTAACTCGGTGGAAGCTATCACCTTCGCAAACAATGAAGGAAAGAGTGTCACGGCGTTCTTAAAAAATAATATATTCTATCTTTTTGGCACCCCAAGGGAAATAATTAGTGATGGGGGCTCCCACTTTTGCAACAGATTTTTCAAGGGATTATTGGAGAAATATGGGGTTCGCCATAATGTGGCCACTCCTTACCATCCTCAAACCAGTTTTCAAGTTGAAGTGTCAAATAGGGAGATCAAAATGATATTGTTAAAAAATAGTGAACGCTAGTAGAACGGATTGGTCAAGGATGCTTCATGATGCTATTTGGGCCTACCGGACAGCGTATAAGACTCCCATTGGTATGTCCCCATACAAACTTGAATATGGAAAAACTTGTCAAAGTCATGTGGACTATGAAGAAGTTGAAAATTGATTGGAACGAAGCTGCTGAACAACGGTTAACTAGGTTGAATGAACTCGATGAATTTCACCTCAAAGCTTATGAAAGCTCAGCCCTCTACAAAAAAAAAGATGAAGAAGTACCATGACCTAAAAGTTGAAAAACGAGAGTTTATGGTTGGGGATTTGATGCTTTTATATAATTCTAGGTTGCGCTTGTTTCTTGGCAAGCTCAAGTCCAAATGGACTGGACCTTACTTTGTTACCAAATTATTCCCTCATGGAGCAGTTTATTTGGAAACCAAGGAGGGTATGCGGTTCAAGGTGAATGGACAATGAATAAAAATCTATTTCGGGCATGCTTAATCCACGAATGAAGTGATCGAGGCATACAATCTTGATGAAGTCTGAGTAATCAAGTGTCTTCAGTTGTGCCGCGATGTTAAATCAGGCGTTGGTTGGGAGGAAACCCAATACTTATAGTTTTTCTTTCTAGTAATGGCAGCGTTTTCTACTAATGGATTTTAAAGTTATAGGCACATCACTAGGAAATTCTGCAGAAAATCACTCTACAACAATCAGTGAAGGACACATCGACGGACCGTCGCATGAATCCGTCGTGCCAGGAACGTGTTATATTTATGCTCAACACTAGGGAACATGCGATGGAACCAATGGCAGACAGTCGCATCTGCGATGGACCGTCATCAAGGACTCCTTACGTCATTAATGACCGTACTAGACCCGACCCGGCTGGGGGTATTTTAAAAATTGTTAACAATTAAAAAATCCACCCCTTCATTTCACCCATTTCCTTTCCTCTTTCACCCATTTCACTCTCTTTCAAACTTCCAACTTCCCACCTCTCTTATCTATCGACCAGTCGCTTCCCCAAATTCCCCAATTATGGATATTTTTGTTGTGGTTCTATTCTCCATCACCAAGTACCTCCCTTTCTTGTTTTTTTCCTCTTCTCATGTATGTGTGTCTGATCTCTACCCATTTACATTGCATTTTTGTTTTTTAATTCGTATTAGCCTATTTCTTTTTGGTGGGTCTTGATTCTTTGATCCAATTTTGTCTGACCTAGGTTTAGAATCCTCAAATTGCATTGTTAAAACACTAGAAAAGAGTTCCTTAGAATTGCTAGTTTGCTAGGTATTTGGGTTAGAAACATGTAGGTTAACACTAAGAATTCAATTTGAGTCATAGGGGATGATTGTGGAATCCGAAGTTCTTTCACTGAATGACAGAACGAGACACCGATGACGGACTATCGTACCACGAAAAAACATCATCGGGTCTATTCCAATGTTCCACTATTCATTTTCTCTAGGTGTCCACCAACAGATAAATGTGATGGACCGTCGTTCTCAGGACGGTACGTCCTGCACAACTGTTCTGGTTGTCAGAGACCCTTTTCCTAATGGTCTCTTTACTTTTTCTAAATGACCTCCAACGAACATCTATGACGGACCGTCGTTGCCACGATGGTCCGTCGTGCACAACCATCATGGTTGTTAGAAACCCTTGTCCTAAGGGTCTCCCACTTATTCTAAGTGTCCTCTGATGGACATCTACGATGGACCGTCAAACCCTCAATGGTCCGTCCTGTACAATTGTCGTGACGGTCAGAGACCCCTTGCCTAAGGGTCTCTATACTTTTTTCTAAGTACCCCATGACAGACATTGACGACGGAGCTGTCATACTTGTCACAGAATTTCCATCAGGGGTCTCCACATCAACATAGTTGAAGTAAGACGTGACGGACCCCATGACGGTCCGTCGTACTCACGATGAGCCATCACCTTGTCCGTCGTGTTTCATTGTTACTGCATAAAAGTCATTACAACTTAGCTCTTATATTTATTTTGTGTCGTTTTTGCTAGTGTTGTTTGCTCCTTCTCGTACTAATATTGATTCTTTAAGGTACTATCTCTAATGGCACAAAAATAAGATCGAGTTTACGCATATGGTCCCCATCTTCCCAACTGGTTATAGGCTCTGATGATGAGCATGAACCCGAGTACGTTCCCCCAGGCATTGCGACACTATCACGAGCTACTCGTGCTACAAGAGCTACACCCAAAAAGGTGTCATCCGGCGTAGTCACTACCTCCCAGTCTGATTAGGAGCGCACATTGACCGGCACACCTTCTGGGTCAGCTACACATGAAGAAGTAGAGTCTGGATCATTAGGAGTTTGTGGTTGGAGGAAGCCTCCGGGTCCACGGAATTCCCTGCCCCCGCTGCATTTGCACACTCTACCTCGTTATATGAGGCTGACAATCCTGATTCCACTACAGTCTCCCCGAGTGGTGCTCTCACCCCGGTTGCCTACCAGCACAACCAATGGTGTGTCGACGGTCAATATCATGTGTATTCCAATGCCAAGTTTCTAAATGATAAAGTCATCATGACACGGACCGTTACACTGGAAAGGCGGGTCCTTACAGAAAGTCTCCCCACCATGCCAGCGATCCACAATATCTTCACCAGACACCTGCTAGAGTGAACATCTTGTTCTTTAGTCCGTTATAGTAAAGAGTAGGTCCGAGAGTACTATGCCTCTTACGTGGCTACTCTCATATCACAGATAGATAGACGTGCTTCCCCTGCCAAACAGGCCCCACTTGAGCATGTCTGAGTACGTAATATTTAGGTCGAAGTCTCCCTGCCCGCCATCCGCCAGTATCTTTATAGCGAGGATATCGCTGAGAGACCACCAAGAGGTGGATTGCCCTGCACTTGTCTATTGATGAAGAGGGTGTTGACTAGGCAATGCAGCCGAAGGGAGTCATAAAGAAGGCTAACTTGACCTTCACAGCTAAGTTCTTATGGTTGATTGTCCGCTACTGCCTTTCCCCCACGGCCGCTGATAAAATAGTCACATGGGATCGTGCAATTCTTATGGCGGCGATAATAGTCGGGTTTGAGGTGGACTTCGCTTTACTTCTACAGGCAGTCATGTACGAGAGGGATTTCAAGGTCACAACTACTTGCCCTTTTCCGTGCATGATATTTTCCTTATGCAGGTCCACAGGTGTGCCCATCTGGCACATTGATCAGCTCTAGACTCCGCTGGGCACTGTTGATATCGTCCTCATCAGGGATGAGGCCAATGAGTTGGCTCCCAGTAGAGGGCCCCATCCTGTTGAAAATCTGGTGGATACGGTAACACTTGCTCGAACGGCTACGTAGGCTTTTTCTGAAACCACTGACACTACCCTGGTCGAGTCTATCCCGCGTAGTAGCACTGCCCCTAGCTCCTCTCGCTCTGCCCCATTTCCCTCTCTGGTCCCCGGGGTGCAGAAACTAGAGGCACAGATGGCTACACTTTTGCATCACATCCAGCCTTGGATGCAGAGGTCTATTGCTGAGGCAGAAGAGCACTTGGAGCGTAAAATGGTCCAACACACAAAGCGGAAGATCGCTGAGGTTCATCAGCACTTGGACACTTTTGAGTAGTGGGTGTTAGCCCGACCAGCCCCTCTTGTGGATGTGTGAACCCTTCAGGCTGCGGTTGAAAGTCTGCGAGCACACATTGATATGATCCTAGAGTCTAGGGTGCCTAAGTGTGAGGCCCATTATACAGAGGATTCTAAGGACACAGTGATGGCGGCATTATTCGCCACTTCTGAGATTCCACCACCTCCCTCTTAAGAGCATGCCAAGAGGCGCAAGGGTCGAGATAAGGATGAGGCTAGAGCACAATAGAAGGAGCGCCATGAGATGGAGGCTGCGAGGAGAGCCTCGCTTGCTGATGAGGAGGCACGTTGGATGACAACTGTAGAGTCAGCTGCTGGGGCTTCTAGCTACAGAGATGTGGCAATAGCATGAGGCACTGCTGTAGTGTTGTTGCTGATGAGGACACTACTGAGGGTATCTATACTACAAAGGTAGTGGGTTTCGGGGAACTGGACCCACCAGCTTGCTTATGGTCAGCGCTTTGCGCCCCAGGTTCGCTTCCCCTACCACTCTCGTATTTAAATTTTTTAATGGATTGGGGACTATTGCATATCTTTTTGTTTGGGTTGGGGTAAATAGAAATTGAATGCTAGGGTGAAGTCTGAGTAGCCGATTTCACTATCCTCTTTTGGGGTTTTCTTGCCTGTGTTCTTTTTCCCCAAGAGACTAATTATTTTTATTACTGAACCGGCATATCTATATCTTGTGTACATAGTTTAACTCTGAAGCATAATGTCTAAAATGATATCCTGATGTAATGAAAATGATGCATGACTAGGCATAGTTATTGATAAATGTGTGGCTCTAAGCATGACATAGAGATACAAAACTGCAGGACCCTAAGTCTAAGATTTGAACTAGGTGTCTGATTATGTTATAGAGTAATGAGATGTCAAGTGAGTATGAGGAAGATTTGAATAGTCCACTATTTGTATTGAGCTAGAACTTGCCTGGTTAGTTCAGCTAAAAGTAAGTTGTAATAAACAATTAGGAAAGGATCATAGATCCTTGTTAAATATAGAAAATTGTAAGCCTAAAAAAACCCGAATGAAATTAATCCCTGTTTGATACAAATGATTTGAGCTTAAAAAAGACCTTTCGTTTTCACCCAAACATATCTTTTCTGGGAATAATGTGTTGGCCCTGGTCCCTCCTTGGACATGTGCACCTCAGCTTATGCCAAAAGCATAAGTTGAAAGTGGCTAATGCAGTAAACAACCTTTCCGTGGCCCTGACCCAACTTTGGGTATTGTGTACTTTGACTCATGGCAAACCCATGAGTTAAGGGTGGCTCTTAGAAGGAATACACTGGAAAGTGGGGTTGAAAGAACAAAGAAATAGAAAGAACAAAAGTGAAGTGACTCACGAACAATTTGAAAGATAAGTGAAATAAAAAAAATCCAATAAATACAAGCAAGAGAAGAAGAGAGTCACTTAACAAATGAAGAAAGATAGAAAAATAGCAAGGTGAAAGCATATGAGAAATTGGGCGAAATAAAATAATAAAAAGTCACTAAAGTATACCTAAATATACCCTATCTGACCCTGAGCCTATGTTTCAAGCTAAGAAAGTCCTATCGTGATCCTAAGAGTTGTATGGCGAACTTAAAGCAGTGAAAATAAGGGCAAGCTTATGGCATTATGTATGAATGAGTTGTGAATTTGTTCTGAGAGTGAGTGTTGAAAATTAATTCTTTTACTCTAGATGAAATCATTGTGTGAAAAATTAGTATGTTGTTTTGAATTGAGTACACTAGTTGCAATACCAGAAATATTAGCACCTCGGTGAGAAATTGAAGAGGATAGGTGTTACTTCGTGTCGAGTCTGTGTCATGGTCTGATTCAACATAATTCAAACCTAATAGTTATAACATGCATAAATACGATGAGAATGATCGGGATTGATAGCAAAATGATTGCGAAATCTAAAACATCGATACTATTGTACAATGATTTTTTAATGAGTCATAGTGCATCGGTTGAGGACAAACAATGAATTTAAGTTGATGGTGTTGATATACCGTGATTTCACAATATTTTTAATTCTTTTTCCTTAAGTTTAGTGTGTGTCCAAAAGCCTTTTTGTATTGATTTTTATGTAAGTTTCTGTTTATTTGCAGGAAATCTGTCTAAAGATGAACGCAAAAGTTTTTTAGCAAGAAATGTAGAAAAGTTACCACCTACAAAGCTTGTGACGGTTTGTAGGTGGCATCGTAGTGAAGCTACTGAAGGAAGATGGGGAAGTCTGACCTAAGTGTGAGATAACAAAGTTCATGACGGACCGTCATAGCCACAACGGTCCGTCCTGCTGGTTCGTCGTGATGCTTAAAGAGTACTCCCAGTATTTAAATTTCAAGAAGTTTAAGTTTTATGGAACGGAGACCCTCGACGGACCGTCGGGCTTGGAACGGAACGTCATACCTGTTCATCGAGGGTAATGAAGAAAGCATCAAAAGGATTTGTAAAGTATAGTATGACGGAGACCATAAAGGCTCGTCGTGACAACGATGGCCCGTCACGAGGTCCGTAGACTTGGATGCGTTTTGACAGATTTTTCAGCAATTAGAGTCCTTCTTTTATTAGGTTTTTTTTATACATAAATAATTGTAAAAACCTCATTTTTGGGGTGAGAGTTTTTGTTAGTAGACTTTTTGATTGTTAGACATTTGGAGAATCTTTAGTCCTCAATTAATGTCACTAAGTAAGACACTTTTTCTGAAATTGATTGTTGGTGCGTTTGTTGATTAATCAAGTGAACTTCTGGATTTTTTTCTTTCTCATTGAAGTAAGTGCATGAATTCATATGACTATGGGTAACTAAACTCCATAACTAGGGTTGTGGGAACCATGGGTGAATAATGAGGTAAAATCTAACTAAAATAACAATTTTAGAATAGTGTCTTGCATGTATTGATAATTCTTTCGTTTATAAGTCTTTTTAACGGGTGGCCAGCGTTAGAACTCGCCTTAATGATACTTGACGGACAAAGGAGGTTGATAATAGGAAAGGAATTATCAACATAGATTTAGTATATACTATCTAATAGACTAGTATTGATTTGTACGAGATAATAACTTAGTCAAATATCGAATACAATGCTTAATATGAGGTAAAGGTAACGGTTAGTATAGCAACATACATAGCTGGACCAAGGTGCGGAGTGAAATTTTCTAGATGCTGGACCAAGGATTAATAAATACATAACTTATCACTTTGCATACCAAATACTAGGAAAGAATTGTTATAGTAAGAATTATCAAGTTAGGAACTTGTGGGGAACACTTAAACCCTAGTTACTTTTATTGATTGATTAAACTCCAAGATTTGATTTTGTTAGTTGGTTACTTTAATTTTGTTAGTCTTTTTCATTAATTTAGAAATAAAAAACCCTTTTTTATTGTCTTTTGTTTTCTAAGGAAATATTTGACTAAATAATAGTAATAATATATTAAAGTTAAGTCTGAACTATTTTCCTCGTGGGAGCGATCTCAACCTCATTAGTTGGGTTCTTTACTCGATACGACCACTTAACTTCTTATTTGAGAAGCATGTTTGAGCGTATCAGCATTGCATATGACAATTTTCAAACCTGGTTTACATTATGTTTAAACATTGCTTAATAGATAGGAAACCATCTGAGACTTCTTCTTTTGGCACATCATTTTGTTAACTATGTGTTGATACTTTATTTTACGAAATTTTTTGGAATATACAATACAGCTTGATGTTTGGACAAAGAATGCTTGAATTTTTCTCTTAATATTTTTTAATTTGTGGTACCTATATCTACTTTTTGATACTTGTGACAAGACTATCATTCAAAATATTTTGTGTTAACAAATGCATAAAATATAATTTCAATTAGTTTTTATTAATTGTAGACCTCATTAATGATTTGAGACTCATTATTTACATAGATTTGCTATGCTTTTGAGTGTCTCTGTGTATGTTAATTATTTAAAAATAAAGAACACAAAACTGGCATTTTCTAGTGGATGGGTGAGGAAGAAATAAAACACAAGAATATAGCCAGAACATAAATGTTGAAAGAGATGCATGGTTTTACCTAAATAATAAATTGGCACTTGAGGACTTATATCTTTTTTACTTAATAAAAATAGTTATTTTATGATTGCACGAAGGGCAGATCAATTTACTAAGTAGATATAATTTTCAATTTCTTACATCTATTTATGCACAGAAATAGTGAGTTATTTATAATCTTTTCATATTTCATAGTATTGAATACTTTCTAGCGTATCCTTCTCAGAGAAACAATATATAATCATTTTAAAAACATTTTCCATTGATATTCACCCATAATTGTATGAATTCTCTCCCTTTTAATTTTTTTTTTACATCTTATTTAAGATTTCTTTAATATTATAAATACTCCATATTAATTGTGACATACAAAATTGTTCAAAATTTACTAAACTTATGTGTTGGATCCTTTTTTAGTTTGTTCATTAACGTAATATTGAATTATTGAGTCACCAAATCTTTTGATGAACCATATGCAATCAATACCAAAAAGGAGAAATTAGAGTACTGAAGATTTTCTATAAAATGTTGGAATAATGGTAGTTGATAGTGAAGGGTACTCATATTTTAAGAAAGATATAATTGAATTACGCACTGCTAGGTTTTATCATGGTGATAACAACCTTAAGGTAATAATGCTTCTTAATCTTGTATCTATCGAAATCGATAAACATGATAACATGATATATCTTCACTTATGTAAATATTTCTTGCAAATCATTATCAACCATTGAATTACGGCGTACTTATGGTTAGACACAATTCAGTCCATATATATTATGGACTATGTAATGTGTGTGTAATGTAATGTTGAAAAGAGAATATTGGGTATATAGAATTTCTTATAATAATCTCGTGATATAAATTTGAGATAATTTTGAAATTAAATTTGGTTCATGGACCAACTTTATGTGCATTAAATTTAAGGAAAAATGAGCAATTAATTCATAATGCATAACATAATTAGTTAAAACAACAAAATTTTAAAATATTTATTCAAAATGTCAAAATAACAATATTTTAGAAAATATTTTGTATTCAAATTTTATTATTTAAATTTTATTTTATTTATCAATACATTAGAACAAATTCTAAAACCAATAAACTTTTAAAAAGAAGAAAAATAATTAAACCACTACCCATTAACCTTCTTTCTCCATATTTCAAGTTCTGTTCCGCCAATTTTCACGTTTTCATATAACTCCTCTTTCTTTGTGATTTTTCCAAATCGTTCAACAAATCTCTAGTTTAATATAAGAGGTTTGTATTACAAATTCTTTTTATATTTTATTCTCACTTTCTATGCCAACAAGATTTCAATTTTTTTTGCTAACTTTGTATTTCAGTATCATTATATATTTCATTCTCACTTTTATGTCAACAAGTTTTGTATTTTTTTCTTGTGTTCACTTTGTATTTCAATAACCTTTTGTAATTCATTTTCACTTTCTATGCTAACAAGTTTTCATATTTCTTTATTTATCTTATATCAATTTTAAATGTGTGCCAACAAATTAAGATTTTTTGTGCTCACTTGTATTTCAATCTCAGTTTGTTTGCTAATTTTTTTTTTCTTTTTTAATCCTACAATCTTCTTCACTGCCACTGAAATCTTAAATCAATCAACTTCAATTCGTTATCAATTGAGTGTTTCTAATCAAGTGTTAAGAATTTATATTGCAAATTTGAGGAATAAGGGAGAAAAAAGTCATGTCGATTATGGAACCAAACACGTATAATAGGAAAGAAATTTCAAAAATTTTAATCCCAAAAATAATAAATGAAAAGACTGAACAGTAGTGGAAAATAAAATTAGGCCTACTTAAAGTTATACTAAAGTTATAATTAGTAATTATGGAAACGTAACTTTGTTGGTTTAAATTCAAATATTACATTATTTTAAATATTATATTCCTTGATTTTTCCATACTGTTATTAATTAATGTATTTTATCAAATTAAAATCTTTTTTATCTTGTTTGAAATTTTTTGTTTAATGATTTTATCTTATTAATATTTGTGTTCTTTTCAAATAAACAATAAGTACAAATCTAAAATTCCATATCAAACTAAAATATGACATTTTAAATAAGTAATGAAACTGATGCTCCACTGAAAGATAAAATATTGCTATGTTCAAAATCCTATAATTAATGATCAAACAAAACAACAAAAGAAAGTAACAAAAAATGGGCACAAATATTCCAGTCCACAATTAAAGCAGAAGAAAATAGTGACCAGGCCCAAAAAATACCTATCCGAAAGAATGCAAGTATATATTTGAGCAAAACATATTCCAGTTTCTCTATCTTTCTCTGTATAGATCTGCGGAACCCTGTCGATGTTGCTTTCCCCTTCACATTTTCAGTTTTTATTCAATCGTCCAAGGTTAGTTCTCTCTAGATCTATTATCTTTGATACCATCTTCAGTTATTCCATGAATAAATGTGTCATTTAAATTATCGCATTGTAAGTATCGATCACCTAAATAGATTCTAGAGTTTCTAATAGATCATCTTGATTTTTCTTGTTACGATGATGATGATTTACTAGAAACTCAAATGATGCCTGTCAAGAGCGGGTTATGAAATTTGAAATTTCTTTTGATTTTTTTATTGTTGATGTATTCTTTTTTTATTATGTAATAACATAAGATATCATGATGTCTTTCCATTTTTTTGGTTCTCGGTTCTCTGCTACTCACTGTGTCTATGTTGTATGACATTCTGCTTTGGTTGACTTGTAGTTTCTCTAGGTTTTTTTTGCATGTGCTAGATTTTATTAGATATTCTATGTTTATATTCATATTAATGGTGTGTATGCTTTGTCCATGTTCAAAATTATTCACTCTGTAGTTAGGTGCTCCTTAAAATTATATATTCACATATGATTTATTTTCTAGAGCTGATAAATAATTACTTTTTTTAATATATATGATTAGTTTATATGTGTTGTGTCTCTGGTTGAAACGTTGTTGGTTGAAAGATTAAAGATGAAATTTGTGTTAATATGCGATTTTCATTTTCAAAGTACATCTAATATGAGCATGTATATAAATGATTTCTTAAAATTCACCCTTAAATCTAACTTCTCGACTAATGAAAAATGCTTTATTTTAATTTATTTTTGAAAATATGAACAATATGTAACTCTTAGTACATACATGTGTATGTACTAATTTCGCAATGTAAACAAAAAAAATTAATACTTCAATTCATATTAGGTTACGTAGTTCACTACTATATAGTACACTTTTATATTAAAATTACAATAGCGAAAAAATTGCATATGAATAATGTGTTATCAATATAACTTTCATACCAAGAAAAGTTTGTATTTGATGTAACATTGTATTAAAATTTCGATGCCCTCATTATGTTGCAACACATATATTATTGACAGAATTGAGGAGTCAAGCTAAGTTATTTAATGTGTTCAATCTCATGACAATAAGTATCAATATGTTGTGAGATTATGGATGGTGGATCTTTGAGCCTCTATATAAGGTAAGTATTCATAACTCTGCCTAAAAATTATATAAACAGAGATTTTTTTCTAATATAAAGGATTATTCATCTTAATATCCTTGTTCAATAATTGTACTTGTAAGGAAAATGTGTGAGTTATTTGTAATTATGTTTTTTCATAACCGTGTTTTTTAGAAATGTTTTTCATTATTTCCTATATGGATGTATATTTACTTTGTTATAGCTACTAAGGATCTAAGAATAAAAATGCACGTTAGTGTATGAGTAAAAACACTTAACTTAAATAGTGTCGTTGTAGAAGAATAAGAAGTGAGAAGTGAGAAATATGTGTCTCTTACACATAGATTTCTTATCATAGAAAAATGTTCTTAAGGACGTATCTGAATGCAATATTACAGAGTTTAATATGCATAGAAGTATTAAAGAATCATATCTTTTGTTAGTAACTATAACTAAATTTACTACTCTTCTTGAGAATTGAGAAATATGTGTCTCTTACACATAGATTTCTTATCATAGAAAAATGTTCTTAAGGACGTATCTGAATGCAATATTACAGAGTTTAATATGCATAGAAGTATTAAAGAATCACATCTTTTGTTAGTAACTATAACTCTTCTTCTTCTTCTTCTTCTTCTTCTTCTTCTTATTCTTCTTCTTCTTCTTCTTCTTCTTCTTCTTCTTCTTCTTCTTCTTCTTCTTCCTCTTCTTCTTCCTCCTCCTCTTCTTCTTCCTCCTCCTCTTCTTCCTCCTCCTCTTCTTCTTCCTCCTCTTCTTCTTCTATGACCCACACTATTTGGGCTTCCCTTTCCTTATTTTTTACTCTCTTTTTTCTATATCTACTGTATTTGTAGGTAAGCTTTTGAGCCAAAAGAAGGTTGTGATAAAATTGGAATATTGGCTTTTGGAGACTTTGGGGAAATCTCAGGTGACTTCTGGCAACAACAAAGTATCAGGTTTCTTGTTTGTTTAACATTCGCTACACAAAAGAGGTTTTTATTGAGCTCTTGCAATATTTTTATTTCTTACATAATATTGTCAACCAACCATTAACCTTTCCAAATTTCATTGTATTTTTACATTTGATTAGCAACAATTCATAATTTTATTTCTTAAATACAATGATCTATTTTCTACTAGTATTAAGAATCGTTTTCATAACCCCTATGTTCAAATTTTCTCAGATATTTGATTTATTTCAAATATCTTTCTTGACTAAATAGTGATCACTTGTGTTATTATACTATTGCATATCTCATTGTTTCTTGCTCCATAATGTCAAATATTGTATAAATCTTGTGAGTTGTTTTGTGTTAGTATATTGGGTGTACACATATTATAGGGATGATATCTTTTATTCATTGATTATAATATTTCTTGCTTTTCTAGTAAATTAGACATAGACTCTACACTTGTTCAAGTAGTTCTAGTATATTTTTATATCATTTACATCTTATTTAGCTTTACATCTTTATAGTGGCTTTGGTGAATGATGATGGACTAAGGTCATGTCTTAAGTTGAGGGCATGAGCAAGGGGAAGTAGTGGTAAATTGGTAATTAAATTTCCTAAGATGAATTAATAGGGTCATGGAACATAGGGTCACTCTAAAAAATAGGAAGATAAATATATTTTATGTACAAGACACCAAATAGGTAGGTGTTAGACCCGAAAACTACTTGATCTAACTAAGTGCAGACATGTCAAGGACTTGGGCATTGGTCTTGACATGGATGACTGCAAAACCGTGCAACATAAGTTCAAGGTGCTTGGGTGTTGGCAAGGCAGCTTGAACGTTCAAGGCTTACGTGCGGGCTAAGGGCATTGGCAAGGCAGCATATTGTCTTGACAAGGCAAGGTTGTGAAGACTTGACAATGGCAAGAATAAAGGCAGTTCACCCGAATTGCTGAAATAAAACTAAGTGTTGGAAGGACAGCAAAAATATTCTAAGTGTTGGAAGCTGGTTGAAATATTCTAAGTGTTGGAATGTAGCCTGAAATATTCTAAGTGTTAGAGTATTAATATTTCGTGTAGATAAGAATGTAATTTGAATTAGATTGTATCTGTTAGAAATATAGTTGTTGGAAAACTTAGTTTGAACCGTGTGATGACAAGTGTCGGAAAGGTGTCATTTGTAACTGCCGCATGTAACTGCCATGTGCAGAATTTTTATTATGGGTGGAAATTCGTCTAAGGCTCAGACAGAGTGTGTTTAGCCTTAGAAAAATTCGTGAAGCCTTTATTTGTATTAATTATCAGATTAATAATGGTTGGGACAAGTTCCTGTAAATTTTGTTTGCTGTTTAACTTTGCTGCTTAAGTATTTTTATACTTAGTCAGATTCGTGGGTGTAAAGTACGCTGAGTGTTACAGACGTTTGTAAGACTGCCTAGAGTTGTGTTCGGTAAAAATAAATCGACCCTCTTTCAATTGGTATCAGAGCACGATTGAACGATGGTGAAAAACGCAAAACTGTGGGAACTGGCACGAAAAATTGAATCCTTCGTTGGGTTTACTGATGATATTTTGGGAGACCCTACGTTTGTGAATTTATTTATACAAGTCATTGATTTGAGACTTGACGCTGAGAAAGTTCAGGGGGAGATTGGTGTATATCGACAGAATGTTGATAATCATATCATTGAAATATTGGATTTTCGTACCACAACTACGCAAAAACTTGGGGGACTACAGAAGGAAAATGAGAACCTTCGTGCTGAGCTTGTTGTATTGTGTCGGGCTGTAGCTACGTTGAGTTCAAATTGTGTTGAATCATCTAAGGTTATAATTCCTGAACCTAAGGCCTTTAGTGGCGCAAGAAGTGCTAAAGAATTGGAAAATTTTATTTGGGACATGGAACAGTATTTTACTGCTGCAAGGGTGCCTGACGCTGACAAGTTAAATATTACCACAATTTACTTGACGGGTGATGCTAAACTTTGGTGGAGGACTCGAAATGCAGATGATGTAAGTGCTGGTCGTCCTAGAATTGACACATGGGATAACTTAATAAAAGAAATGTGTGATCAATTTTTTCCTAGCAACGCATCTTGGCTTGCAAGGGATAAATTGAAAAGGCTAAGGCAGACGGGTTCGGTGAGGGAATACATTAAAGAATTTACCTCTGTGATGTTAGACATACAAAATATGTCTGATGAGGATAAATTACACAACTTCATTTCAGGTATGCAAGGTTGGGCTCAAAACGAACTAAGGAGGCAGAATGTTAAAGATCTTCCTGGTGCAATTGCTGCTGCAGATTTGTTGGTTGATTTCAGGACGACTCGTCCTTTGACAGATGTTCCCTCCACTTCAAAAACTAAGAAAAAGAATGAAAAAAAAGGGGAATGGAAAAAGGATAGTCGTAAGGACGGTACAAATGACAAACGACAAGCACAAATGAGGGATGGAAAAGACAAACCAAAGAACAAAGATGGCAATTCTAAGGGCTGTTGGACTTGTGGTGGTCCTCATTTGGCCAAGTCTTGTCCAAACTGGGAAAAAGTAAATGCTTTTCTTGGTGGAAATATGAATCAAAGGGAGGAAGATGAGGAAATCGCAAACACATTGGGATCGTCCTTCAACCATATTACAGGGATCAATAATGTTGGAGAAATGTACAGTACTTCGAATCCTCATGCTTCCCTAATTCATATAGAAATGGAAGTGAAAGAACAAAGTGTGATGGCAATGGTTGATACAGGGGCCACTCATACGTTTATAGATGTGAAAATTGCTACAAAATTGCGACTGAAATTGTCTAAAAGCCCATCCTACGTCAAAACAGTCAATGCTAAGTCACAAGCCATTGTGGGTATGGATTATGGTGTGTCTATGTCGATTTGAAGTTGGGTGGGAAAACATAACTTTATGGTGATGCCGCTTGGTGAATTTGAAATCATACTTAGGATTGATTTTCTAAGAAAATTCCAATTTGTTTCGTTTCCTCACTTAGATGGAGTGATGGTTATGAATAGAAGAAATGTTGGATTCTCAAAGGAGTTCATCCATTTGGGAACATTAATATAGTTGCAAAGAAGAAAGACAAGGGAATATTCTTGTCTGCCATGTCAATCGACAAAAGGCTCAATAAATGTGATGACAATATACTTGCTGCTTAGTCGAAGTGAAACCTGATGTGAAGATGAAAGTGTCTGATTGTGTTGCTGAATTGCGCAAACAGTATGTTGTTGTCATGCCGCCTGAAATACCCAAGAAATTACCACCAAGGAGGGATATTGATCATAAATTGAGTTGCTTCCTGGTACGGTTGCTTCTGCACATTGCTCCTTATCGTATGGCTCCTAAGGAATTGGTTACATTACGCAAACAATTGAATGAATTATTGGATGCTGGATTGATTCAACCATCTAAGGCCCCATTTGGTGCTCCTGTTTTATTTCAAAAGAAACAGGATGGGACGATGCAAATGTGTGTAGACTACAGGGCGCTGAACAAGGCAACTATAAAGAACAAGTATCCGGTTCCGTTGGTGCAGGATTTGATGGACAGGTTGAGTAAGGCATGCTGGTTCACAAAACTTGATCTCAGGGCAGGTTATTGGTAGGTTAGGATAGCAAATGGTGATGAACCAAAAACAACATGTGTAACTAGATATGGTTCATATGAATTCCTTGTAATGCCATTTGGGCTGACTAATGCTCCGGCAACGTTTTGCAACTTAATGAATAATGTACTGTTTGACTATCTTGATGATTTTGTTGTTGTCTATCTAGATGATATTGTCATTTATAGTCGAACATTGGAGGAACATGTTAATCACTTAATTTTGGTTCTGTCTCAGTTGAGAAAATATACACTTTATGTCAAGATGGAAAAGTGTGAATTTGCTCAACAAGAGATAAAATTCTTGGGGCATCTTATTAGTAAAAACCAAGATCGAATGGATCCTAAGAAAGTGCAAGCCATTGTTGATTGGCAGGCACCTCGTCATGTGAAGGATTTGAGGTCGCTTCTTGGCTTGGCTAACTATTATAGGAAATTCATTTCTAGTTATTCAAAAAGGGAAGCGACTTTGACAGATTTGTTGAAGAAGGATACAAAGTGGGTTTGGTCTGAATGATGCGATGAAGCATTTCAGAATTTGAGGAATGCTATTGCATCTGAGCCTATACTGAAAATGCCTGATTTTGAGTTACCATTTGAAGTTCACACTGATGCGTCAAACAAGGCAATTGGTGGCGTATTAGTGCAGGAAGGTCACCCAGTGGCCTTTGAAAGTAGGAAATTGAATGATGCTGAACAAAGATACTCAAAACATGAAAAAATGGTTGCGGTGGTGCACTGTTTGCAGGTTTGGAGAGTTTATCTTCTGGGTACTCGATTTGTGATAAGAACTGATAATGTAGCAAATTCATTCTTCAAAACACAGAAAAAGTTGAGTCCTAAATAGGCATGGTGGCAAGAATTCCTAGCAGAATATGATTTCATGTGGGAACATAAACCAGGAAAACACAACCAGGTTGTTGATGCGCTGAGTAGAAAAGAAGTGTTCGTTACAGTATATTCAATTTCAAAACTTGAAACTGATTTCTATTATAGAATCAGGTTGTGTGCTGCAAATGATTCATTATATGTTAAATGGATGGGTCAAGTGCAAGATGGCACAATGAGACGGTATTGGATCGAGAACGATCTACTCTATTCTAAAGTGGGGAGAATCGTTGTACCAAATCAAGGTGGGTTGCGCAAAGACTTAATGAAAGACGCGCATGATTTTGCTTGGGCTGGACATCCCGGTGTTGAAAGGATGTTAGCCTTAATGTCTCATGTTTATTTTTGGCCGAAAATGGAAGACGATATAGAGGCATATGCCAAGACTTGTCATGTTTGTCAAGTTAATAAGACTGGACGTAAGAAGGAAGCAGGTTTGCTGGAACCTTTGCCTGTTCCTGAAAGGCCATGGCTATCAGTAAGCATGGATTTCATTTCTAAATTCCCTAAGGTAGATGGCAAAGCATCTATCATGGTGGTAGTTGACAGGTTTTCAAAATATTATTTTTTTATTGCTGCACCTGAACTATGTTCATCTGAAATTGTTGCCGATTTGTTCTACAAATATGTGGTTAAGTATTTTGGTGTTCCGGCTGACATTGTGAGTGATAGAGATACAAGGTTCACTAGTAGATTTTGGACACCGTTGTTCAATATGATAGGAAGTGAATTAAGATTTTCTACTGCAAATCATCCACAAACAGATGGACAGACGGAAAGAATTAATCACTTGTTGGAAAAATACTTTAGGCACTATGTGACAGCAAGTCAACGGAATTGGGTAACATTGTTAGACAATGCGCAGTTTTGCTATAATCTGCACAAGTCACATGCAACAGAAATCAGCCCTTTTGAAATCGTTTTAGGTAGACAGCCTATGACGCCACTAGATGTTTCCAAATCTACAAATCAGGGAAAGTGTCCAGCAGCATACAGGGTTGCAAAAGAAAGACTTGAAATGTTATCTGAGGCAGAAGATAGCTTGAGCAAGGCTCAGCGGCGCATGAAGAAGTATGTTGATCAACATCGTCGCTCAGTTGAGTTCAATGAGGGTGACAAGGTGTTACTGAAACTTACCCCACAAATCTGGAAACAAATTGTAAGTAAGACCAGACATCCGGGTTCGATTCCTAAGTATGATGGTCCATTCGAAGTGGTTAAACGAGTGGGCGAAGTTGCTTATAGGTTAAAGCTGACAGAAAGGTTAAAAATTCATCTTACTTTCCATGTGAATTTCTCGAAACCTTACTTTGAAGATGCAGATGATCCGGACAAAAACAGATCAAATGGGGCTCCTCTATGAGTACCTACACTGTATGTGCTAAAATTGAGAAGATCATTGATCACCGGGTTTTGGGCACAAGTAAGAAGAATACTAAGATTGAATTCTTAGTTCACTAGCAAGGCAAGAGTGCAGCTGATGTAGTTTGGGAGAAGGCAAAAGACTTATGGCAGTTTGATGCTCAAATCGAGGACTATTTTAAACAAGTCTCGATGAGTACATTGAGTTCAAGTGGTTCGGGTGGTATGTTAGACCCGCAAACTACTTGATCTAACTACGTGCACACATGTCAAGGACTTGGGTATTGGTCTTGACATGGATGATGGCAAAACAGTGCAACATAAGTTCAAGGTGCTTGGGTGTTGGCAAGGCAGCTTGAACGTGCAAGGCTTACGTGCGGGCTAAGGGCATTGGCAAGGCAGCGTGTTGGCTTGACAAGGCAAGGCTGTGAAGACTTGACAATGACAAGAACAAAGGCAGTTCACCCAAATTGCTTAAATAAAACTAAGTGTTGGAAGGACAGCTAAAATATTCTAAGTGTTGGAAGCTGGCTGAAATATTCTAAGTGTTGGAATGTAGCCTGAAATATTCTAAGTGTTAGAATATTAATATTTCGTGTAGATAAGAATGTAATTTGAATTAGATTCTATCTGTTAGAAATATAGCTGTTGGAAAACTTAGTTTGAACCCTGTGATGACAAGTGTCGGACAAGTGTCATTTGTAACTGCGGCATGTAACTGCCATGTGCAGAATTTTAAGGGTGGAAATTCGTCTAAGGCTCATACAGAGTGTGTTTAGCCTTAGAAAAATTCGTGAAGCCTTACTTTGTATTAATTATAAGATTAATAAAGGTTTGGACAAGTTCCTGTAAATTCTGTTTGCTGTTTAACTTTGCTGCTTAAGTATTTCTGTACTTAGTCAGATTCGTGGGTGTAAAGTAGGCTGAGTGTTGCAGACGTTTATAAGACTGCCTAGAGTGGTGTTCGGTAAAAATAAATCGACCCTCTTTCAGTAGGTATAAAGACCCATGATGTGGATGAGTTTAAATTTCCATATTGAGGAAATTTTTTGTAGCTTTGATGATTTCACAAAGCCTTTGTTTATTGGGAGATGAAAGGAAGGAAAGCTTCAATTTTTGATTTTGCAAAAGCTTTTGATGTAGTAATATAATTGCTAACTCTTCTGTTCCAAAGACAAAGAGCCAATTGGTTACCTTTCACAGCGTGATAGTTAATAATGTCACGATCCAAAGTAAACCCTAGAAGTCACATGGTATATAGGAACTCGAGAGGCCCTACACAAGCAACTTGACTTATATGCAACACAATAGAATATTCAATAAGAGTGTTTAAGTAAGTCGTCTCAAATCATAAAAGAAAATTTGATCATAAGTGGAGAATCATAATTATGTTGTGACAAGCCCTTTTAAAACAACATATGTACTGTTAGTACTCTCCAATCTATACAACACGTAAGAAGTCTCAAGAATAAAAAATAAAAGCAATAAATGGTCTTCATGGCTTTTCCCTCGGAATATTAGGACTCTCCAATCCAATTGCTATTAGCAATCCAAGCTAGCCATGAGCAAGAGGAGAAGGAGCATCAGACCCTATATTATGAGATAATATAGGTACAAGTATGCTTCAGTACACAAAATGTACTGTGTGGGAAAAATGTGTAAATATAGACATGATATTATGGTAGGCTTAACACATGTTGTTAGTGTTTAATAGAGGAGAATAAGAGTTTTTTAAAGAAAAAAAAGGAAAAAGTGGTTTTTATTGATTATTTTGAGATGAAATAAATACATCTTAGCTGAACTAAGATGAGTTAAATTAATGCTAAAATATCTTCTAAAACTAAGTTACTGCTTGCTGAAATTGAGGAACTAATCCATAAAAGTAGCTAACAGATTTTTAATTAGACTAGAAAATTGAAAACAGCTAAACATAAACAATTTATTATGGTGTTCTCTTACTCAACATTATTTTACCCTACGTCATCATCTAGCGTGAGTTTAGGTCACGGTAGTGAGATATATGAGACATCCAATCACTTGCTTCGTCAACCTTGTCACTAACATCATCTCTAATGAGATTTTCTTTCTTATTCATTGGAGTGTTCATAGGTTTGCAATCTTCCAGTTTGAAATTCTTCATTATCTCCCTTATAAATTCTTATGACAAATATGCATTCAAAGAAAGTATGACATTTTTCCCAAGTCTGTCATTTCAAGCACTTTCTTCATCTATTCCTTGAATTAATCTATCATTTCATGGTTGTTTCCTATTACAATAAGATCATCAACATAAAGCTAGTTATATATAACCACAATATCATAATTTCTTAACAAATATAGAGTTGATTCAGTTAGGATTTTCTTAATCTTAAGACTTGCAAATAATAACCAATTCGAATATACCAAGACCTTGGACCTTTTTTTAAACCAAAAAGGGCTACAATAGATACACTTTGTCGTTATGTCACTTTATAGAAAAACCTTGAGCTTTCTCCACATAATTTAAAAATCGTACTTGACATCTAATTGAAAGATTTTGCAACCTTTTTTAGTAGCAATACTTAGTAACAACCTTATAGTATCAAGCCTAGGAATTGGATCAAAGGTTTCTGAATAATCAACTCCAAAACTTTGTGAGTGAACTTTCACAACAAGTCTTTCCTTGAGCTTGTTAAAGATCCATCAGCATTCAATTTTGTGTGATAAACCCACTTCACACCAATGATCTTCCTATGTTGTGGTTTTTCGACAATCTGCCATGTCTCGCTCTTTTCAATCATTGAAAGTTCCTCCTCCATTGCACTTTCAAGTTTGATATGAAACTGCTTCTTAAAATCAAGAAGGCTCTAAAATGGCCACATTGCATCTCTGGTATATATCAGAGAGCGACCTTGTCCCTCTCACAGGTTGATCATCAATATTATCATCTGAATCTAGTAGATTTCTTGTGCTTCTGGTTAAATTATTCCCAGTTCCATTTTTCATTCCTCATAAAAAATACATCTCTGCTTAACATAATTTTTTTTGTTTGAGACTGAAAAATAGTGTAAGCTTTGAAGATTTTACAATAAACAACAAAGACTACAAATTAACTTACTTATCTAACTTGTCCCTCTTAACCCGTTGAATATTAGAGAAACACAAACAACCAAAGATTATTATGTTTTGTATGGACAACTTATACTCAT
Organism: Solanum chilense; assembly: GCA_032847665.1. Taxonomy (NCBI): domain Eukaryota; kingdom Viridiplantae; phylum Streptophyta; class Magnoliopsida; order Solanales; family Solanaceae; genus Solanum; species Solanum chilense. The sequence goes on along the minus strand of CM064974.1, from coordinate 9,742,855 downwards.
GCCATGCCTTAAATAATGTCTTTTCCTCCACAGCTTTTGTAGAAAACCTGTTCAGCAAAAATACAGCAGTGTTAGCTTCTTTTGCACAGGCCCTTCTTATATAATAAGCCTCTCAACATCTCCATTATCGATCTGTTAATCCATTCACTGACACTATTTTGATGTGAAGTATATGGAAAAGCGATTTGATGCTTAATTCCTACATTTTCACAAAATTTTTCAAAATTGATCAGATGTGTACTCGGTAACATTACCTTATCTAAGCATTTGAATCCTGCAACCACTTTGATTTTCTACAAAAGCTTTGAATTACGAGGACACTTCAGGTACTTCAGGTTTGAACTTGAGAAAATAAATACAACACAATTATGTCAAATCAACAGTGAATGCTATAAAATATTTACTTCCGTGAAGAGAGAAGTCGTATGTGGTGAAAAACAAAAATCAGTATGGACTAATTGAAGCTTCACTAATGCTCTCCAGGTTTCCTTGGCAGAAGGCATCCTACTTTTCTTTCCCAATTGAAATGTGTTGCAAGCTGCGTGTTCATCCTCCATAAGTGGTAGTCCTCAAACCATATCTTTCTTTAGCATGTACAAGAGTGCCCTATCATAAAACTCTTTGAGTCTCTTGTTCCATATATTAGTTGTCATATCTTGGCTCGGATAGGAAACCATTTTTTCCTCCATTGAATGGAAAAACTCTTTCCTCTCATTTTAACTTGATAGATTTGTTAGCCCTTTGAATCAAAGATTAGACACTTATTGTCTCAAAGGTAAGCTTAAACCATTCTCCAAAATTTGCTCGATGCTCAATAAATTTTGATCAAGTTCAAGAACATAAAGTTCATGTGAGATTAACTTTGTACTTGAGTAGCTTCCAAAAGCTACTATGACTTTCCCTCTTGATTGTACGCAATCTCCATCATCACCCACACCAGGTTTAACACCATCTTACCTCAAATTATTTCTTTTTCATAAAATTCCATTTTTAGAAAGTCCTATATTTCCTGATGTGATTTAAATGTCATGATTTGGGAAAATATAGTTGTAGATACTGCACATTACAATGGAGGAATCAGAATTTCTAATAAGGGGATTCAAAATCTAAAAAGATAGACACACAAAGTAGCCGAAGGAGTTCGACATCTACTATATATACCTAAATATAATTTTTACCATGGATAAATTATAAAAAAAATTGTCGAAGGGGGTTCTGATGAACCCCTTCATTGTATGAGGTTCTGCCACTAAAAGCGGCATAGAGATTAGTTGCCTTTGCCATCGACTTCCAGGTTTTTATCTCTTTGTCTATTTTAATTTGCTCGATGCTCAATAAATTTTGATCAAGTTCAAGAACATAAAGTTCATGTGAGATTAACTTTGTACTTGAGTAGCTTCCAAAAGCTACTATGACTTTCCCTCTTGATTGTACGCAATCTCCATCATCACCCACACCAGGTTTAACACCATCTTACCTCAAATTATTTCTTTTTCATAAAATTCCATTTTTAGAAAGTCCTATATTTCCTGATGTGATTTAAATGTCATGATTTGGGAAAATATAGTTGTAGATACTGCACATTACAATGGAGGAATTAGAATTTCTAATAAGGGGATTCAAATTCTAAAAAGATAGACACACAAAGTAGCCGAAGGAGTTCGACATCTACTATATATACCTAAATATAATTTTTACCATGGATAAATTATAAAAAAAATTGTCGAAGGGGGTTCTGATGAACCCCTTCATTGTATGGTGGTTCTGCCACTAGCGGCATAGAGACATGCCTTTGCCATCGACTTCCAGGTTTTTATCTCTTTGTCTATTTTAATCCGAGCCGTTGTAGGATTTCCTAGTAACGGATTAACTTCATAATCCTCCTCTACTGCCTCCCAAGGATCAAATGCATCCAATGTAGGCTTCCATCCTAACAGTCCAAACCTGGTAATTTTTCCATTAGAAGGTCACGAAGTCCTAAAAGACTGTGATGTCATTGTGAAACCTTAATTAGTAGAATCCCTAAAGTGAATGAGCTTAAATTATGGTTACTATGCTAGAATCGTATGATGTATTCATAACTATCTTGTCTACAACAAAAACAATGTTTGTTTGCTTTTCTAAAAATGTTTATTGATATGATGCGTTGTATAATATTGGTACTTCACTTTCATTGTATATACATCCAAACATTTATTTACATATATAAATGGGCATACATCATGATTAAAAATGTCGGTGTTTCCTTCTTTATTGTGAGCAATGGTAGAGTAGATACTCAGTAACTTCATATTGTTATTGAAATTAGAACCTCTGTCTACCATTGCTCACAAGAAAGAAGGAAAAGCCAAAAATTTTAATAATGATGTATGCCCACTTATATGTGTAAATGAATGTTTGGATGTATAGATAATTAAAATGAAGTATCAACATTAAACAAAGCATCATATCAATAAGCATTTCTTTAGAAAAGAAAGAAGCCATTGTTTTAGTTGTAGACAAGATAGTTATGAATACATCATACAGTTTTTTTTCCTTTGGCAATTCATTGCATAATATGGACACCTTTCCAGCATAGCCACTAGAATTTATGCTCATTCACTTTAGGGCTTCTACAATGTAAGGTTTCACAATGGAAGCATAGGACTTCGTGATCTTCTGATGGAGAAAACTATCCGGTTTGAGCTATTAGGGTGAAAGCCTGGATGCATCTGATCTCTACGAGGAAATTAAGGAGGATTATGAAGTCATTCTTTTACCAGGCAATCCTACAACGGCTCAGAATAAAATAGACAAAGAGAAGAAAACCAGGAAGTCGAAGGCAAAGGCATTCCTCTATGTCGCTAGTGGCGGAACCACCTTACAATGAGGGGTTCATCCGAACCCCTTCAGTATATGATTTATAAACAATTAATATAATTTTGTAGGTATATATATTCGATGTCGAACCCTTTTGGCTACCTTATGTTTTTATTTTTTGAAATCCTTATTGAAAATCATGGTTCTGCCACAATATGTTGCAATATCTCCTACTATTTTTTCATGAAACATGAAAATATATCTAATCATGTACAAATTTAATCTCATATATACTTTATGTTCTTGAACTTGATCAAAATTTGATAAGCATAGGGCAACTTTTGGGGAATTTTAATAAGATTACATTTGAGGATATGAAGTGTGTGATCTTTCATCCAAAGGGCCAAAAAATCTGTCAAGTTAAAATTAGAGGACAAAGCTTTTCCTATGATTTAGTGAAGGAAAAATTGGTCGCCTATCCGAGCCAAGAGATAACAACATATATATGGACTAGGAGAGTAAAACATTTCCATAACAGTCCACTCTTCTACATGTTGAAGAAAGGTATCGTCAAGGACTACCACTTAATGAGGATGAACACGCACCTTGCAGCACATGTCAATTGGAAAAGTAAAGTAGGATGCCTTCTTCCAAGGTAGACTAAAGAGAATTAGTGAAGATTTAATTAGTCCATACTGATTTTTGTGGACCACATCAGATTGCTCTCTTAAAGGAAGTAAATATTTTATAGCATTCATTAATGATATGAAATTATTATTGGATTTATTTTCTCAAGTTCAAATATGAAGTTATTGAAGTGTTCTCGATATTCAAAACTTTGGTAGTAAATTAAAGTGGTTGCTGGAGTCAAATGGTTAGATCAGATAATTGTACCGAGTACACATCTGATTGATTTGAAAAGTTTTGTGAAAATTCAAGAATTGAGCATCAACTCACTGTTTATATACTCCACAGTAAAATGGTGTCTGTGAAAGAAAGAACTGATTGATAATGGACATATCGAGATGCTTATTGTATGATAAGGGCTTACAAAAAATTTGGGAAAGCGTAGCTAAAAATATTGTTTTTTTTGCTGAACATATTACCAACAAACGGCGTGAAGGAAAACACACCTTTGAGGCATGGCACGTGTATAAGTCGTCCTAACAAAAACTTAATAATCTTCAGTTGTTTGTGTATACCTCATATTCCATAGGTTAATAGGGACAAGTTATATACGAACACTGAATCTAGAGTCTCCATTGATCATCGTACAATCTCTAAAGCTTACAGAATTTTCAGCCTCATATAGGAAACAATATGGTAAGCATACGTGTATTTTTATATGGAGAATGAGAAATGGGATTGGGAAGAAGTTACAACAAGAATTTCACAAGAAATCTATTAGACTAAAATGAGAAACTTGATGATCAACTTGTGAGAGGAACAAGGTGGCTCTTTTACAAATACCAGAGACGCAATGTGGCCATTTAGAGCCTTCTGGATTTGAAGAAGCAATTTCATATACCAAGTAGAAAGTTGCAATGTAGGAGGAGTTTGCAATGATTGAGAAGAGCGAGACATGGCAGCTTGTGGAAAAATCAAAACATAGGAAGATCATTGGTGTGATGCGGGTTTATGCACGAAATTGAATGTTAATGGATTTGTTAACAATATCAATGAAAGACTTGTTGTGAAATGTCACTCATAAATATTTGGAGTTGATTATTTTATAAACCTTTGTTCCAGTTGCTAGGTTTGATACTATAAGGCAGTTTCTAGTTATTGCTGCTCAAAAAGGTTGGAAAATCATCCAATTAGATGTCAAGTCAGCTTTTTAAATGATTTTCTATGGGAAAAAATTATGTGAAGCAACCTCAAGGCTCAAGAAATCCCTTTATTGTTTAAAACAAGCTGCAAGGGCTTTGAACAGTTGAATTGATAATCAGTTGTAAGGCTTAGATGTTAAGAAAAGCCTACACAAATAAACTCTATTTGATAAAAAAGAAAAAGAGATTCTGGTGTTGTGGTAATATCGCTTTATGTTGATGATATTCTTGTAACAGGAAATAACCTTGAAATGATACATGAATTCAAGGTTGAGTTGGAGAAAGTGTTCGATATGAAAGACTTGGCAGAAATGTCTTACTTTCTTGGAATGTAGATTTGTAAAATCCATAATGAAGAAGTTCCATATGGAAGATTGCAAACCTATGAACACTCCAATGTATCAGAAAGAAAAGTTGATTAAAGATGATAGTATTGACAAGGTTGACGAGGCAAGTTATAGAACTATGGTTGGATGTCTCGTGTATCTCACTGCCATGAGACCCTACATTCTGAAAGCAGTAAGTGTCTTGTCTATATTTCAGAATTGTGCAAGTCAAATGCACATGAAAGCAGCAAAAATAATAATAAGGCATGTCAAGGCAATTTGGACTATGGTGTTCAGTTCGGTAAAAGTCAAAAGTTCAAGTTGCAAGGGTTTTCTGATAACGACTGGGCTGCGTCAGATCATGACATGAAAAAGCATTTCAAGTTATTATGTTACCCTTAGTTCATGATGTTTTTTATGATGCTCAAAAAGCAAGGTATCATGGCATAGTCAACTACAGAAGCTGAATTTATTACTACTGTTCCAACTGTTAATCAATCTCTTTAGGTAAGGAAGATTATGTAAGATCCAGCCATAGGGATTTCTCATCGCTTTTCTACTTTGGGTGTCCCTTTTTATATCATAACTAGAAATTTTCTTTCTGTCTTTTCTCAATCAAACACCATTTTCCCTCTTGAACTGGTAAGTTTTTCATAAATTTTTTCAAGTATTTTTTTATATTAATGATATTATGTATTGACGAGTGTCAAGAACACTTATTGCAATAATATTTTTGGTGTATTGTTATTTATCAAGGTTTTTGAATGAAAAAATAGTACTCCAAATCATGATTGTTGAAACTTTTTAAAATTATATTAATTATCAGAAGTGATATATTGAAAACTTTTATAGTATTTTATTAATATAATGTTCAATTTCACTAACACATTCAAATATTAAAAACAAACAACATTATTATTTAGTGTTCAGATTTAGAGACCACATCTTATTATTTAGATGTGTACTCAGATCAAAACACTCAAATCTTAATGCAAATCTTAATATTAAGATGTGTATTCAAATTCAGACCTCTTAATCTTAATGGAAACAAATGAGGTCTAAGACCACTTTATTGGTGATGTGAAATGTAAATATAATCTATATTTAAGAATGAATAAATTAATGGGATTTAACTTTCACGAGCCTTTTGAATTTATTGCTAATATATCTTTTTCCCTTGGTAAGTTCAATAGTATATTCAAAACTTCCTTCGTACACTTTTATTTGTCATGTTACGTTTTTCAAAAGTCAATTTAACATTTTTAAAATTAAATTAGATTATATTAATTAAGTATTTTAAATAAAAGATTTAGATATTAAAAAATTAGTGATATGTCCATATGTTGTAATACCTTTTATTTGGTTGCTTCTTTCTTTCTTGGTAAGAATTTAAACTTCCAATATTTTATTTTCATGAATATTTTGTTAATTTTAAAGCGAAAAGATCAAGCGGCACGATCCAAAATGGATGTGATGACACTTGTTTTATCCCACCAAGACAAGTGAGCCTAAAATTCAAATTAAGATATAAATGGGAAAGTAAATTAGAAACAAAAATTAACATAATCTCAACACGCACCGTGGATAACATAACTCAATTATAACTCCAAAACCTGGTAGTCACTTGTACATGACTCTAAAGTAATATATACTAGTCAGAATGTCTTTGTTTCTATAATAGAACAAAAACATACTAAAAGAGTAGGAGGCGTCCGCCGAAATGACAAGCAACTAGCTCAGAAACTCTCCAACTGTAGCCTCACACATAGAAGAGAAAAAAAGTAATCACGATGATTCAGATTCGTAACCTACACAAATGTAGAAGAAAGGGAGTGATTACCAAATAACACGGTTCTTAACAAGCAAACAACTAACTCTAAATAAAACAATATTTAATAGAAGTAGTCATCCACTCCAATGGAACCTCCTCAACTACAACCTGGAAGAATCAATTAGCCCAATCTAACAATCTTTACTCCATACCACTAATATCATAAAGGAAATAAAAATTTTCACCTGAACATGAATAATCAAAGACACCACTGTATCTTATAATACAATACCACAATAATATATCAACAATCGCAACTGACGAGAATCAAATGATGTATAATGTTATATAGAGTGATGCATGTTTGTCCTAATGATATACAATAGTTGTCTCTCAGTATTGAACTCATGAGGAATTCTTCATTCCATGCTTCTGTCACGGGCATATGGGTCGATCCATATTTTATTTTAATGAATTTGACAAGGATGTTGTAACACCTTGTATCCTAGATAGACCAAATTGCAGATTTCAAAATCTATATGTGCCACCGACGGGCACCACCATGGACCATAAGGTTAATCACAGTCTGTGCTGGTGGTCCATGGTAAGTCACTTTATCCCTCCCTAGAATTAGTCGAAAAATTTCTCTAAGTGTCAACCCACAGCCGTACCTACGGGCAGTAAGCCATGACACATACCATGGTCGTCTTTCGTGAATCAATACCCAAAGTTTCAGTCCCACTCGCCGAATGATGGTCGACCAGCACAGACCCTCGGTGACCCCAACAATAGTTAAGTCAGGGTATCTAAGCTACATTATTTAAACCCTAAACTACATAGTTTTGGTCAACTTCATCCTAGAAGCATAAGTCAAACTTACCCAAGTCAGACCATTCACCAAAATTAATAAAACATAGAACACAAAGAGGTGAAAAAGGTGACCAAACCCTTTTTAAGAACGCATTAAGTTTCCATGAATTATTGCCCCGAAATCAAATGATTTTTTTTTGTATAATTCATCACCAAATATGTGGGATTTCAATGGTGGGTTTTTTCTCCCATTAGGTCCCTAAATTCAGTACGATTCTTGATTCCCTTATTCTCAACTAGACATAGGGTTTCTAGAATTCAAAAATTAACATGAATTAGTTACTTGACTATTCCTAATCAGTAAATCATGATCATTAGCACATCTTAGTATAAACTCCTTCATAATTTCAGAACCCTAGCTATGTAGTTCTTTAAGTTCATCAATTACACACGCTAGGTCAGATCAAATAATTATACATGCTGCAGTTATACATGTTTCATTATTTGTACATTAATGTTGTGTTTTCAGTTAGCATGTCAGTATTTGATCTATCTATATTTTCAGTATTTCAATTATAAATTGCTAAATTATATACCCATAGGTCCCAAAAGTACGTGCCTTGTACATTGCAAGTCCCTTCTATGATAAATATTTTTGTGATCACGCTAATCATGTATTTATATATCAGGCATGGTATATTGGGTCCTCTTGATATGGCGTATACATCGGACTCCACATTTAGGTCATTTAGTTTTATGTTAGTCATTAGTAGCTCCAACAGTTGAGTTAGATTCTATTGCATTGACCATGTTATCAATTCTGTATTTAGTATCAACATGTTATGAACTTTTTCATTGCACTCACTTTTTTAATATTCACTATTGTCAGTTTGATATCATGCTTATATCATATCATTGTGCAGTATATGCTTTGGTTCAGTTATGATTATTATTCAATTTAATCTATCTTGTATGCTGAGTACCTTTCAAGTATTGACGCATACTCTGTGCTACATCTTTTCATGATGTAATTTCAGGTACTCAACTTCAGGATCATGCATAGATCAGTTCCCGATCTCTAGTTCAGCAACATCTGCGGTGAGTCCATATTTATCAAGGAAATCAGACAAGTTTTATTTTGGTTTTAGTCTTTAGTTTTAGTTTTTCTTGACTTAGATGGCGCATGTCCCAATACTTCTTGTTAGTTAAAGGCCTATTAGAACTTGGATAGTTTCATTCTTAGTTTTGAGTTTCATCATCAGTTTTTTATAACCCTCCTCAGATTGTTTTTTCAGACACTATATATATATTTCCCCATAATTTCAGATTATCTCTTGATTATCTTACATACAATATATTTATTGTTTTGGTTTACTTTAATTTGAATATGATATGCCAACAAAGTTAGCTTGGGGTTACTTATGATCTTAGGTCTCGTGCCTACATCGGTATCAAAACATTAGATTTGAGTGTCCTAGGTTGTTTAAAAAGCCACACTGAGTAGAGTCATTTTCATAGTGTGAAGTGCACCACATCTAATGACAAGAAGGATATGAGGTTTTAAGTAAAACTTCACTTTTTTTTACTCTTATCATGCGTGAGGTATGATCCAACTTAATATTTCAAACACTATGTTATGTGGTTCAGATCATACCTCCCCATAGAGCTTAACCACGAAATGCTAATGCACATAACACTAACGTAGTCCCTCTAGTAAGAGACCATGAGGTTTCAAATGTAGAGCATTTAAATGTTATCCAACTTTTGGCTTAGAGTATGACTTATCAGAACAATCAGCAGGTTGAGGGAGATAATCTTAGGCAAATATTTAAGGTCAACACGAAAGCTGAAACAGGGAACCATGAGTGCTCTCAGCAGAAATCGGGTGGTGGAAATCACTACAATTTTGAAAAGATTGGAATAGTAGGGCACTAGTATCTAAATCTGAAGGAAGTGTTTCAGGAAATAAGACCTACCCAACTTGTCCAAAGTTTGGTAAAGAACCATCTAAGAGATTTTATTGTAGGCAAGGAATGATGCTTTGGGGTGTGGTTAGTCTGGTTATAAGGTGAAGAATTGCCCTTTTTTCAAGAAAGGTGAAGAAGGAAAAATAATAGGGCTAATTCAACAGCTTCAGCAACACCAGTAGGTCTCCCAAATCCATAGGGTGTGTCATATGGTCAGGTGGCAGTCACCGCCAGATAAGTTTCATGCGATCCACACTCTCCAGGACCAGAAAATTTCTCCCAATGTGGTCACTAGTACGTTATGAGTCTTTTATTAGTTATTTATGTGTTGTTAGATCCATGGACTACTTTTTCTTTTATAACTCCCTATATAGCAATAGACTTAGGTGTTATCTCAAAAAATACTTTAGACCCTTATCTGTCCCTACTCTATTTAGTGACCTAGTTATAGCTAGACGGGTATACATAAATTACCTTGTCGAAGTCTCTCCGAAAAACACCTCAAGCCTTGTAAATTTAGAATTAATAGATTTTGATATATATCTAGGCATTGATTGGTTACCTTCCTACTATACCTCAGTCGATTGTAGAAATAGAATCATTTAGTTTTAGTTTCTAATCTAAAATGGAAGGGCAGTAACTCAGTGTATATAGGACGATTTATCTCTTACCTTAAGATTAAAAAGATGATATATATGAGCCGTGTAGTATATGTTGTGGAAGACAGAAATGAATTAGCAAAAGATGTTCATCGTCTTGCTTGCTTAGGAGTTGTCTTACCAACATGCTAGATAGTGGTACAATAACCTAGGAAGATCAAGATCTTCATTGGTAGAGGAGGTTCAGGAAAAACAAAATAATGATTTGAAACTGCTTTAGTTTGAAGGTGTAGTTCATCGGCATAAAAAGAGGTTTCTCCCGGGGATATAGTGCAACACATTAGAGATATGTTAAGAATAATTAGTCTCCAGAAGTCTTATGCAGACGTAAAGAGAAGATAATTAGAGTTCCAAGTTGATGATTGAGTTTTCCTGAAAGTATAATCTATGAAGGGGGTGATGAGGTTTTTCAAGAAATGGAATCTTAATCATAAATATATAGGCCCTTAAAATATTCTAAGAAGGATTGGAAAGGTGGCTTATGAGTTAGAGTTTCCAGCAGAACTAGCAGTAGTGCATCTGATTTTTCACATTTCGTTGTTAAAGAAGTGTGTAGGTGATCCATTGTCCATTGTACTTGAGAAAGTTTGGCTGTAAAATATATTTTCACTCATGAGGATGTGCCAGTTTAGATTCTTTATCGTAAGGTTCAAAGACGGAGAAACAAAAAAGTCGCTTCATTTACTTGGGAAGAAGATGAAGCCATGAAGGCCAAATATCCCCACCTCTTTCCTTCTGATTACACTCCAGCTTAAGGCAATAGTTCCTCTTTAATTTATAAGTCATTCATGCGTAAATTCAATGTTAGTATCACGTTCCATCAGTTTGTACTTGCATTTTAACATATTTGTATATACTTAGAACTTAGTTAAGTTACAAGTAAGTTTTAATTTTTTTTTTTTTTTGGTAGGGTTTAATTTTTTCCCTCCATTTTAAATAGTAAAGTCCTCACTCGATGATGATTTTTAGTATCCTATATAAAGCACATGAAAATTTCAAAACCTATAGGGTCCACCGATGGGAACCACCTACCGACTGTGATGTGACCTACGGTTCGTGCTGGCGGTCCGTGGATGGTCACTTGTAGCCCTCCTAGAAATAATCCAAAAATTTTTCTAAGTGTTGATCCACGACAAGACCTACGAACCGTAGGCTAGGCCATAGGCCGTGGTCTTGGTCAGTGGATCGATACCCCAAATTTAAGTCCAGTCACCGAACGATGGTCGATCAGTACGGACCATTGGTAAATTGAAAGTCAGTCGGTCTAGTCCGTTGGTGATCTTGACCATAGTTAAGTCAAGAGTCATTTGGTTTTTTTTTCTATGTGTTGGACCCCTAAACTTTGTTGTTTAACACGTAAACTATGAAATTTTGGTTAGTGTTAGCCTAGAAACATAAGTGGATCTTACCAAAGTCAGATTATTCACCCAAATTCATAAAACATAGAATGCAAGGAGGAGTAAGAGGAAACCAAACCCTTACCAAGAACACATCGATTTTCCATCAGCTTGAGCCCCAAAATCGATTTTTTTATGGAATTCATCACCAGGTATATGGGATTTCACTAGTGGGTTCCCTTCTCCCATTTGGTCCCTATAATTCAATGAAATTCTTAATTCCGTTATTATTTACTAGACCTAGGGTTTCTAGAATTTCAGCAATTTATCATGAATTATTTATTTCAATATCCCTAATTAGTATATCATGATCTTCAACATGTTTTAGTATAATCCCTAGTTATGTAGTTATTTTAGTTCATAAATTCCACATGCTTGGTTACATCAAACAATTATACATGCTCAATTATAAATGTTTCATTATCTATACATTAATGTTGTTTTTTTGTTAGCATGTCAGTACTTGAGCTATCTAGAATTTTCAACATTTGAGTTATTAATTGCTAAATTACATAATCAGTTGGAAGAAGACTTAATACCGAGTGGACTAGGTTAGTCACCCCTATGTCCCAAAACTACGTACCCCGTAGGTTGTAAGTCCCTTCTAAGGGAAACATTTTTGTGATCACGCTAATAATGCCTTTATACCAGTAGCAGGGCATATTGGGTCTTCTCGATGTGGAGTATACATCAAACTCCACATTTAAGTCATGTATTTTATGATGGTCATTAATAGCTCCTACAGTTCAATTAGATTCTATTGCATTGACCATGTTATCAGTTTAATATTCTTTCTAAGTATGTTATGAACTTGGTCATTGCATTTAGTTATTTCATGTTTTAGTATAGTATTATGCTTATATCATATCATTACTCAGTATATACTTTACTTCAATTATGATTATTATTTAGATTTACTCTATCTTGCATGCTCGGTACCTTTCAAGTACTAGCGCATACTCTGCTCTACATCTTCTCGTGATGTAGGTTCAGGTGCTCAGCTTCTAGATCATGCATAGATCACTTCTTGATCTCCAGTTCAACAACATCAGTGGCGAGTCCTCTTTTCTCTAAGATTGTACATGTTTTCTTTTGATTTTAGTCATAGTTTCAGTCTTCCTAGACTTCGTTGGGGCATGTCCCAAAACTTCTAGTCAGTTAAAGGTTTATTTTATGCATAAATAGTTTAAGTCTTAGTTTTGAGTTTCATCTTTAGTTATTAAAATTTTCTCGATTTGTTTATTGAGATAGTAAATAGGTACTTTCCCATAATTTTAGATTATCTCATGATTAGCTTCCGCATAGTATTTATCACTTCAATTTACTTTAGTTTGCTTATAATATGCTTGTAGGGTTTTCTTGGGGTCACTCATCATCCTAGGTTCCATGTCCACGTATGCGTTCAGGGGGTTGCATTGGGGCGTGACAAATGTATGGCCCATTTTCTATTTCCAATCAATGAATTCGCCATGGACGTGTGAATTTCTTATTTCCTTTCATCCTCATAAAGTTTCATTATAGTTGTGGTACAAAAATAATGCAAACATGTATGTGCACTGATCAAGTACGGAGATGATAATTCTAACAACAATATGCAATAACATTTAATCACTACATATGATAAATTGAATCATCATACTCATCCAATTACCTACAATGTAATGAAGTCATACAAACAAACAAGATTCTCACTTTTACCCCATGTTGTTATGACAAGAGTGATTCATCATTTAATAATATACACAATACATATATGAAACGCTTCACCAATTTTAATTACTCCAATCACACAATGACACAAAAGGTTAATATACTTATAAAAAATCTAAGAAGTCTACTTGCTTTAGGAAATCAAACAATCACTCCGGTAATTGGGTATTCCCTGTTTGACAAGTCTTTAAATCAACATAATCTATTTAGATATACTATCAAAATAAGAATTTGAAATCAACAACACGCATATCAATTATTTTGGGAAATATGGTCAAATCTACCTAAAAATCCATTCTCAAATACTAGTATTAATTTTATGACCCAAAAATAGATGTGATGACACACGTCTATCCAACCAATAAAGTCAGCAAAATTTCAACATATAAAAATATAAATGTGAAAATTAAACTATAACATAAATGCAGATAACTCAACCAATCTCATAAACACCCCTAAAATCTAGTTGCCACGTGTACAACCACTAATGTATTACAACATAATTCAAATAATTACAAGTCCTATTGTATTTGCTTCTAAAATAGAACAATAATATAAATAAGGAACAAGAGGGCCTGCTGAAGTGAAAGTCAACTACCTATTAAGTGTCCATAGGAAAGCCTCGGTCAAAGTAGACAAGAAGAAGAATTTCGCAGATCTAGGCTGATAGCCTGCACAGGTTTTGAAGCAAGGGGTAAGTACCAAACAACACGGTACTTAAAAATATAAACATTAAGCAAAGTAAAAGAAATATAAAGTGATTTCTATTTTATCCCAACCAAACCTCCAGAAACTACAACTTCCACAGAGATCCCCCCCCCCAACCTAGAAATTTACAATTTCACGTAACACATTATTTAACACCAATGCTTCAACAGTTATAGGTCAATCACAATGAAGTAACATGTTCATTAACAAACTCTCATATCAACGTAACTCTTTTCTTGTGTTTTAGCTATAAATATCCTATCACGTGTCAAACATATTTGCCCCATGGTCTCTCTAAGTAAGTATGTATTTAAAGAGTCATCACATTTAAATAAAATAATAAAATTAGAGGTCTACACTACCTACCATATAATGCTTCGAATGAATCCATCTAAATACTAGAGAGATAACTATTGTTACATGCTATGGGCAAGTGCTAGTCCCAATAAGCACCAAAATTAAATACACACACTTGAAACATGTCCTCTAACACCTGAATCATCCTTTTATATTTTTCGTCTATATGAGGGTGAAAATCTCTACTCATATCTAACCGAGTATCCAATCCATATTCCAAATCTTTTTAGAAGTGATATGTGAATAGTGCACTTCATTTAAAGATAATAGAAACTGGAACCCCATGAATACGAACAATTTGAGTGATACAAAGCTAAGATAATATCTCCGCCATGTACTTCAACCAAACTCGAATGAAATAGGCAGATTTTGTTTGCCTTTTAACGTCTACCAAAATAGTGTCATAAATATCCAAAATAGTAGGTAATCCTACAACAAAGACCATGGTGATCCGTTCCTACTTCAAAATAGGAATGAGAATCCTATGAGAAACACCTGTGCGACACTGGTGCTCACAATAGACCTTCTGACATGTCTAATGCCTAGACACAAACTCTTAAATATCACTCTTCATGTCTCACCACCAATAATGTTGACTTAGATTGTGATACATATTTCCATGGATAGAATATCAAAAATAGTGAGCATCTTCCAGAATCAACCTAACCAACTTATCCACCATGATCAAACGAATCAAACCTTTGATCCTCAACATACCATCAGAATGAAGCACAATCTCCTTGGATTTAAAAATTAGAGGCTTGAGCACGTGACAACCTATTTTTGGGAATTGAATTAATATGACTTGATTTCATAATAGAGATTGTTGTTGGATTGTCATTTACTTCCGCACTTTGTTAGATATTGGGTTTTAGGCTGACTTGTCTTGGTGGGATAAGACAAGTGCCATCACACCCATTTTTAGGTCGTGACAAAATGGTATCAGAGCCCCAGTTTCATAGGTCTCACGTGTATACAAGCCGAGTCTACGTAGAGTCTCAAGTATCAGTATAGAGACGTCTGTACTTATCTTTGAGAGGCTACGAGGATTACTAGGAAACTTCTTTTTGTTCATTCTTTCTCATTGTGCGTAGCCACCTTCTTTAGTACTGAGTTGTTGTATACAATTTGACAGATAACGAGGACTAGAACTAATTTTACTGGTGGTAGAGGCGAGGCACTTCCCGAGGCAGTTGTTGAGGCCCCAGCTAGAGGCAGGGGTAGATCTCGAGCTAGAGGTCGTGCTAGTAGTACGACAGTAGCCAGAGGTCGTGGAGCAGCACCAGTGAGGGTCTTTACAGAACCTCAGGTTGATGGCAGATAGGACCAGGTTCCTCCAGATCCTGTAGTCACACCTTTTCTTCAGGATACACTATTGAGGGTGTTAAGTGTGCTAGAGGGCTTTTCTCAGGGTGGTGGGGCGACTACCACACCACATGACTCTCGTACTAGAGAGGGGGCTCAGACCCAAGAGCAGCAACAAGCTCCAGTTCTTCAGGATGCGGTGGGGCAACTACCAGTAGATCCCGCGGTTCAGAATGATGTTGCACCAGCAGTTGGGGGTCAAGTTGCATCGATGGTTGTTCTGAAAAAGGATAAGCAGTGTAGGTATGAGAGATTTCAAAAGATGGACCCACCTCAGTTTCAGGGTGGGAAGAGCGAGGACGCTCATGAGTTTCTAACTACCTGTCGAGAGTTACTAGAGGTGGTTGGATTAGCTGAGTCACATGGGGTTCGATATGCTACACTCCACCTTCGTGGACCAGCGAGAGACTGGTGGAGGACTTATTCGGGGTTTTGCCAGTTGGATCTCCTCCAGTGACTTGGGAGCAGTTTGCTAGTGCATTCCAAGATCGTTTTATCCCATGGAGCGTGAGAGAGGAGAGTCGCTTGACGTTTGAGAGTGTGAGACAGGATGGTTTATCGGTTATAGAGTATGAGTATGCATTGTCCATTATTCCAAATGAGACTGAGAGGATCCGCAGATTTGTGAGAGGATTGACTTTCTCTATCAGGTCAGCTGTGTTTCGGACATCTAGGTAGGGGGCTTCTTTCCAGTCCATTGTGAGCGCCGCCAAAGAGGCGGAATTGATGGAGATAGAGGAGTTTGGGGACCCTAAAAGAGCTCGTATATCAGGTCAGTTTCATGGTGCCTTATCTGGAAGTAGGGGATCAGAGAGAGTGAGTGGTTCTTTTCAGCACCGGGGACCTATTCATGCATCTATGCCGACATTTGAGGGTGGCCAGACATCTAGGGGCTATTATGGCCCGGGTCAAGGCTCGTACAGTTCACAGCAGTGACCTACAGGGTGAGGCAATTATAGTGGGTTTTCAGGGTCCACACAGCAGTTCCCAGGTCAGAGATTTTGTTTTACTTATGGTGATCCCGATCATCTAATGCGGCAGTGTACTTCACAAAGGGGTCGTGGTGGGCCTCGACCTAATTCTTCATTACAGACTAGACCACCAGCACCACAGGGTAGAGGTCGTAGCAGAGTGCAGTCAGGTAGAGGTGATAGAGTTTCTAGTAATGGTGTTGCAGCTCAGCAGAGTGGGGGTAGAGGTACCACCCAGGCTGGAGGTGGACGAGGAGCCCACTGCTATGCTTTCCCCGGGAGACCTGAGGTGGAGACCTCCGATGCTGTTATTACAGGTATCATCCCAGTATGCCATCGACCTGCATCTGTGTTGTTTGATCCAGGTTCTACATTCTCTTATGTGTCTACGTATTTTGCTGCTAAATTTGATATGATATGTGATAGCATGACTGTGCCTATTCGTGTTTCTTCACCCGTGGGTAAGCCCTTAGTGGTGGATCGAGTGTATCGATCCTGTCTTGTTTCTTTGGCTGGGTATGACACTTGGGTAGACTTAATAATTCTAGGGATGGTGGACTTTGATGTTATCTTCGGTATGGATTGGATTTCTCCTTATCATGTTGTCCTTGATTGTAATACTAAGACTGTAACTTTAGCCATGCCTGGTGTTTCGAGGGTTGAATGGAAGAGTGTTAGTGGTTCTTATCCTAGAAAAGTCATCTCTTTTATCCGTGCTCAGAGATTGGTGGAGAGTGGGTGTTTGTCTTATTTACTTTTATTCGGGATACTAGCGTTGAACCACCTCCCATGGACTCTGTTCCCGTGGTTTAAGAGTTTCTGATGTATTTCCTTCTGATCTTCCAGGTGTTCCTCCCGATAGGGATATCGATTTTGCTATTGATTTAGAGACAGGCACTAAGCCTATTTCTATCCCTCTATATTATATGGCCCCAGTAGAGTTGAAAGAATTGAAGGATCAGTTGCAGGATCTATTGAGTAAGGGTTTTATTCGCCCTAGTGTGTCACCTTCGGGTGCCCCTGTATTGTTTATGAAGAAAAAGGATGGGACTATGAGGATATGTATTGATTATAGACAGTTGAATAAAGTAACAGTGAAGATAAATATCCTCTTCCACGTATTGATGACTTATTTGATCAATTACAAGGAGCATCATTGTTTTCTAAGATGGATTTCAGGTCGGGGTATCATCAGTTGAAGATTAGGGCATCAGATATCCCTAAGACAGCTTTTCGGACCCGATATGGGCATTATGAGTTTCTAGTGATGTCCTTTGGATTGACTAATTCCCCTGCAGCATTCATGGAGTTGATGAATGGGGTGTTTCGACCATACCTTGATTCTTTTGTGATTCTTTTCATGGATGACATCTTGGTTTACTCCAAGACTAGGAGGACCATGTCCGACACTTAAGGCTCGTACTTCAGAGGTTGAGAGAAGAGCAATTGTATGCCAATTTCTCAAAGTGTGAGTTCTGGCTTACTTCTGTGGCATTCTTAGGACACGTGGTGTCTAAGGAGGGTATTAGAGTAGATCCGACCAAGATTGAGGCAGTGAGAGGCTGGACGCGACCTACTTCACCTACTGAGATTAGGAGTTTTGTGGGATTGGCAGGCTATTATTGACGATTTGTTCAGAATTTCTCTACTATTGCAACTCCATTAACTAGATTGACTCGACAGGATGTGCGTTTTCAGTGGTCTGATGAGTGTGAGCAGAGCTTTCAAAAACTCAAGACTTTATTGACTTCTGCTCCTGTGTTGACTCTACCTGAGGTGGGTGTAAACTTTACTATTTATTGTGATGCTTCAGGAGTTGGTTTGGATGGTGTGCTGATGCAGAAGGGGAAAGTGATTGCTTATGCTTCTAGGCAGTTGAAATCCCATGAGAAAAATTACCCTACTCATGATTTGGAGTTGGAGGCTGTGGTATTTGTGCTTAAATTATGGCGTCATTAATTTTATGGGGTGCATTGTGAGATCTTCACTGATCATCGGAGTCTTCAGTATATCTTTAGCCAGAGGGATTTGAACTTGAGGCAACGGAGATGGCTTGAGTTGCTGAAGGACTATGATGTGACCATTCTGTATCATCCGGGAAAGGCCAATGTTGTGGCCGATGCTCTGAGTAGAAAGACTCATAGCATGGGGAGTCTTGCATCTCTTAGTGTTGAGGAGAGACCATTGGCTAAAGATGTTCAATTGTTAGCTAACAGTCTTGTCCGATTACAGATCTCAGAGGAGAGTGATGGGATGATTGCTTTTATTAAGGCTCGACCTTCTTTAGTCGAGCAGATTCGTGCACACCAGTTTGATGATGTAAAATTATGTATCATTCAAGACAAAGTATTAAGAGGAGAAGCTAAGGAGGCTGTCCTTGATTTTGATGGTGTCTTGAGGATCGGAGGCAGGATTTGTGTGCCCAAGACAGGTGATTTGATTAGATTGATCCTTGAGGAGGCCCATTGTTCTCGGTATTCCATCCATCCGGGAGCAGCGAAGATGTATCATGATCTGAGTCAGCATTACTGGTGGTGTGGAATGAAGAGAGATATTACAGACTTTGTTTTGAGATGTTTTACTTGCCAGTAGGTCAAGTGTGAGCACCAGCGGCCCGGGGGCGTATCTCAGAGGATGCCTATTCCTACTTGGAAGTGGGAGCGGATTACTATGGACTTTGTTGTGGGTTTGCCTACCAAAACGAATGGTTATGACTCCATTTGGGTTATTGTTGATAGGCTGACCAAGTCTGCCCACTTTATTCTAGTTTGGGTGAAGTATACAGCAGAGAAGTTAGCCGAGCTATATATCAGTCAGATTGTGCGACTACATAGAGTTCCAATTTCTATCATATCGGATTGGGATTCACTATTTACTTCTCATTTCTGGAAGGCATTACAACATGGTTTGGGTACTCAGTTAGATATGAGTACCACATTTCACCCTCAGACAGATGGTCAATCTGAGAGGACCATTCAGGTATTGGAAGATATGCTTCGAGCGTGTGTGATCGATTTTGGATCTAGATGGGATCAACATGTACCATTAGCGGAGTTTGCCTATAATAAAAGTCATCACTCTAGTATCCAGATGGCCCCATTTTAGGCGTTGTATGGAAGACTGTATAGGTCTCCGATTGGTTGGTTTGATTCAGCGGAGATGGACTCTTTGGATACAGACTTGCTTAGAGATGCTATGGAGCAAGTAAGTATGATTCAGTATAGATTATTGACAGCTCAGAGTCGACAGAAGAGTTATGCAGACTGGAGAGTTAGAGCCTTGGTGTTTATGGAGGGTAATCATGTTTGGCTCCGAGTATCACCAATGAAGGGTGTGATGAGGTTTGGAAAGAAGGGCAAGCTTACCCATAGGTTCATTGGACCTTTTGAGATTTTGAGCCGAGTGGGAGAGGTGGCCTATAAGTTGGCCTTGCCACCTAGTTTGTCGGCAGTTCATCCTGTTTTCCATGTCTCTATGCTTCAGAAGTATATGCCGGATGAATCTCATGTGCTTTCACTTGACTCTGTGTAGTTAAGTCCAGACTTGACATTGGAGGAGGAGCCTATAGCTATTCTGGATATGCAGGTTCGCAAGTTTAGGACCAATGAGATTGCTTCAGTGAAAGTGAAATGGAAGCACCGGTCTGCGGGAGAGGCAACTTGGGAGACTGAGTCTGACATGCGTGCTAGATATCCACAACTTTTTGAAGCTTCAGGTACTTTCTTTCACCTTATGTTCGAGGACGAACATTACTTTTAGTGGTGGATAATGTAATGACCCAAAATCTCCTCTTTAAATTTTTTGAATATTTGTTAACTTAAGTTAATTCATCAATAGTTTAAGGTCTAAAGTGATAATTTATTTAGACCCTGTACCCTTTTAGCCTATATTTAATAAAATATTTGGGTAAAACCTATCACTTTTAGTACTTCAATAATTTAAAAAAAAAAAAAGGGAAAAGGAGGAAATGCTTGTGGCGACGACGTTGAACGAGTGCAGGTATGTTGCTTTGAATTTCTACTTTCAACATTATATATTATATATCATATATATGCATAGTCATTTATGGTAGGTAGAAAGAGAAAGAGTAATGTATTAATCAAATCTTTACAATTTTAATTATTTTATAATATTTCTAATTGTTGTAAAAAAATAAAATAAAAATAATACTAACAATAATCTAATCATTGGCATTGATTGCCACGATATGATCATACATATATATTTGGAAAGTTTGGATGCAGGTAATACAATCTGCAAATTGTTTTTTTTTTTCATTTCATAGAACTGTCGATTTTAATATTTTTTTTTTATTTATTTTTGTTTTCTTATTGTTTACATTATAAACTAAGATATTATTAAATTGGGTTGTTGGAAGTGATTGGAAAGGAAAATATATGTAAAAATTTGTATTTTTTTAAAGTTGAGAATGTATCGGGTTGGTGACCTCTACTGATTAAGCCTTTGACTAGATGGAAGTATTAGTGAGTAAATTTATAGAAATATCCTTACTATTGTTAGCATATTATAATTTGAGTTTGTTATACTAAGATAGATAATTAATTGTTGGTGAATTATTAGAGTTGGTATTGAAATAAAAGAGGGACTTAACCTTAGACTTGGAACTTGGAAAATATAATAGTTGAAATGTTAGTTAGCATCAAGAATTACGAACTTGATTATAAATTTGGGGTGAAATTTTAAGTCAAGATTAAACACACAAAAGTGTGAGTGTTGTTAGTTCTGAAACCTTATTGTGAATATATATACTTGCCTAGATTGCATCGATTTGGGAGCTCAACGGAAAGGGAAGGCTCAAGTCCCAGAGTGATTATTCGAGTGATTAACAAGTGGTTTTTTTAAACTCTTGTGAAGCGTACGAAATTCGTGTATTTCCTTGTGTGGTGTTGAGAACGATTTGGAGGCTTGTTGCTTATTTGTTAGTGTTGTATTCCTTGCTGTAAATTGTGCTTTGTTATCAAAATGGATATCTCCTCATTTTCATTTGAGCATGTCAATTGCATTGTATCTGAGACATGATTGTGGTATAGGGATGTGTCAATTCGAGGGTCGTATCGCGCGCCGCGATGGATATTATATTTCGAGGGACGTATAGCGCGCCGCGAAGGTTACTATTATCAAGGGTCGTGTCGTACGCCGCGACAGATGCATGGACAGATATGTCCCCCATGAGTCCCCAAACTGAGAGACAGCGGGTGTGTATCGTTAGGAAAGACATGCATCACTATACTTGACATTGCATCTCATGGCATTGAACATTTTCTTATTGATGAACTTGAACACGTGTTTTGCTAATCTTGTGAGTGTTTCTTTGTGAAGCTTGTGACAGTTGAATATTGAGTTGTTATTGAAAATGTGCAAACTTATAGAGTGTGGTTATTGAGTTGTGTGTTTGGTAAACTATAAACTGTTAGGCTGTAGCGTGGAGGTCTAGATAGGGTGTAAGAAGTACCCGTATTTTGTTCACTTAACTTGTGTTTAGAGGTTTGCTTGTTGGGCGCGTGGTTTGGTACTCACCCCTTGCTTCTACAAATTTTTTGTAGGTTACGAGCCCGAATTTTTGTGATACTTTCCATTCTCTTTGTTTCCGAGGCATCTTTTGGAGGGTTGTGAGGTAGCTGCTTGTCATCTCAGCGAACTTTCCTGCTCCAGTTTATGACTTTTTTTTTAATTGGAAGAAAACTTCATTTTATACTTCAATTTTATTTCAATTCTAATATTTATATTAGAGGCTTGAGTACGTGACAACCTGGTTTTGGGAATTGAATTAATATGAGTTGATTTCATAATAGAGATTGTTGTTGGATTGTCATTAATTCCGCACTTTGTTAGATATTGGATTATAGGCTGACTTGTCTTGGTGGGATAAGACAAGTGACATCACACCCATTTTTGGATCGTGACAAATATGTTATTAATTAATTATATTTTTATAAAATTAAAATCTTTTTTATTTTGTTTAAGTTTTTTTTGTTCCATGATTTTCTCTTATTAATTATTTGTGTTCTTTTCAAATTAACAACAAATACAAATCTAATTCATTATCAAAGTAAAATAATGACATTTTAAATAAATAATGAAACTGTTGCTCCACTAAAAGCTAAAATATTGCTATTTGTACAATTTTCCCTATAATTAATGATCAAACAAAACAACAAAAGAAAGTAACAAAAAATAGGCCCAAATATTCCAGTCCACAATTAAAGCAGGATAAAATAGTGATCAGGCCCTAAAAATACCTAGCCCATAAGAATACAAGTAAATATTTGAACAAAACATACTGCAATTTCTCTATCTTTCTCTGTATAGATCTGCGGAACCCTCTGGATGTTTCTTTCCTCTTCGCATTTTTAGTTTCGATTGAACCTCCCAAGGTGATTTCTCCCCAGATCTGTTATCTTTGATACCATCTTCAATTATTCAATGTACAAATGTCTCATCTAAGTTAACTCAAATGATGCATGCCAAGATGGGGTTATGAACTTTGAAATTTGTTTAGAGTTTTTTCTTGTTGATGTATTCTTTTTTTATGTATGTAATAACCTAAAATATCAGTATGTCTTTTCATTTTTTTTGTTTCTCTGTTCTGTGCTCCTCCTTGTGTCTGTGCAGTATGACATTCTGCTTTGGTATACTTGTACTTTCTTTTTTGCATGTGCTAAATTTTTTTTAGATATTATATGTTTATATTCTGATTAATGGTTTGTATGCTTTGTCAATGTTCAAAATTATTCTCTCTGTAGTTAGGTTCTCCTTAAAATTATATATTGACATATGATTTTATTTTCTAGAGCTGAGTTGGCAAAATAATTTGCTAAATAAATACTTTTTCTTAATATATATGATTAATTTATATGTGTTATGTCTCTGGTTGAAACATTGTTGTGTGAATGATTAAAGATAAAATTTGTGTTAATATGCGATTTTCATTTTCAGAGTACATATAATATGAGAATGTATATAAATGATTTTCTAAAATTCACCCTTAAATCTAACTTCTCGGTTGATGAAAAAGGCTTTAGTTTGATTTATTTTTAAAAATATCAACAATTTGTAATTCTTAGTATATACATGTGTATGTACTAATTTCTCAATGTAAAGAAGAGAATTTTCATGCTTCAATTGATATAAGGTTACGTGGTTCACTACAAGATAGTACACTTCTATAGTAAAATTACAACAACCAAAAAAAATTGCATATGAATTATGAAATATAAATATCACTTTCATACTAAGAAAAGTTTGCATTTGATGTTACATTGTATTCAAATTTCGATGCCCTCATTATATTGCAACACTGATATTATTGATAGAATTCAGTAGTCAAGCTAAGGTATTTAATGTGTTCAATCTAACGACAATAAGTATCTATATTTTATGAGATTATGGATGGTGGATATTTGAGCCTCTATATAAGGTAAGCATTCATAACTCTGCCTAAAAATTATATAAACTAAGATTTTTTTTAATATAGATGATAATTCAATTTAATATCCTTGATCAATAATGTTTTTCATAACTGTGTTTTTAGAAATGTTTTTCATTATTTACTTTATGGACGTATATTTACTTTGTTTTAGCTACTAAGGATCAAAAAATAAAAATACATGTTAGGATAAGAGTAAAGAACACTCAACTTTAATAGTGTTGTTCTAGAGGAATAAGAAGTGACAAGTGATAAATGTATTCTTCTTACACATAGAGTTCTTATCATAGAAAAAAGTTCTTAAGAAAATATCTGAATGCAATATTACAAAGATTGATATACATAGAAGTGTTAAAAAATCACATATTTTGTTAGTAACTATAACTAAATTTACTACTTGAATTCTTTTTTCTTCTTCTTCTTCTTCTTCCAATAACCTTCTTTGTATCTCCTGTGACACAAACTGCTTGGGCTTCCCTTTCCTTATTCTTTATTGTATTTTTTTTATATATATTTTTACTCTATTTGCAGGTAATCTTTCGAGCCAAAACAAAGTTCTCATAAAACTGGGCTTTTGGAAACTTTAGGAAAACCTCTGGTGACTTCTAGCAACAACGAAGTACCATGTTTCTTGTTTCTTCAACATTTGTTACAAAAAATGGTTTTTATTGAGCTCTTGCAATATTTTAATTTCTTACATAATATTGTCGACCCAACATTTGCCTTTCCAATTTTCATTGTGTTTTTACATTAGATCCGCAACTATTCATTATTTTATTTCTTAAATTCAATGATCTATTTTCTACTAGTATTAAGACTCGTTTTCATAACCCCTATGTTCAAATTTTATGTGATATTTGATTTATTTCAAATATTTTTGACTAATTGGTGATCTCTTGTGTTATTATACTATTTCATATCTCACTGTCTCTTGCTCCATAGTGTCAAATATTGTATAAATCTTGTGAGTTGTCTTGTCTTAGTTTATTGGGTGTACACATTCTAGGGATGATTTCTTTTGTTCATTCATTATAATATTTCTTTCTTTTCAAGTAAATTAGTCCTAGACTCTACACTTGTTCAAGTAGTTCGAGTAGATTTCTATATCTTTTACATCTTATTTAGCTTTACATCCCCCTAGTGGCTTTGGTGAATAATGGTGGATTAAGGTCATGGCTTCAGTTGAGGCCACGGGAAAGGGGGTGTAGAGGTAACTTGGTAATGAAATTTCCTAAGATGAACGTATAGGATCATGGAACATAGGGTCACTCTTAAAAAGAGGTAGATACATATAGTTTATGTCCAAGACACCAAATGGGTACTTAACAAAGCCCATGATGTGGATGAGTTTAAATTTCCATATTGAGGCAATTTTTAGTAGCTTTGATGATTTCACAAAGCCTTTGTTTTTTTGGGAGATAAATGGAAGTAAAGCTTCAATTTTTTTATTTTGCAAAAGCTTTTGAGGTAGTAATATAGTTGCTAACTCTTGTGTTCCAAAGACAGAGAGACAATTTGTTACCTTTCACAGCATGATAGTTAATAATGTCACAATCCAAAGTAAACCCTAGACATCACTTTGTATATACGACCCCGAGAGGCCCTACACAAACTACTTGACTTATATGCAACACAATAGAATATATAATAAGACGATTTAAGTAAGTCGTCTCAAATCTTAAAAGGGAGTTTGAACATAAGTAGAGGTTCATAATTATGTCGTGACAAGCCCTTTTAAAACAACATATGATTGGTTGGGGCATAACCCATACACCATGTAAAAAGTCTCAAGATTAAAGAATAAAAGCAATAAATGGTCTTAATGGCTTTGATGTAGGAGTATTAGGACTCTCAAATCCAATAGCTATTAGCAATCCAAGCAGCCATGAGCGTGAGGAGACGGATCATCAAACCCTATATTATGAGATAATATAGGTACAAGTATGCATCAGTACACAAAATGTATTTTACATTAAAAATGTGTAAATATAGACAAGATATTATGGTATGCTTAACACATGTTGTTAGTGTTTAATAGAGGAGAATAAGAGTTGTTTAGATAAGAAAAAGGAAAAGGGTTTTTATTGATTAATTTGAGACGCAATAAATATATCTTAGCTGAACTAAGATGATGTCAATCAATGCTAAAATATCTGCTAAAACTAAGTTACTTCTTGCTGAAATTGAGGAACTAATCCTTAGTACTAGCTAAGAGTTTTAATTAGACTAGAAAACTGAAAACAACTAAAAATAAGCAATTTATTCTAGTGTGCACTTCCCCAACATTATTTTGCCCTACGTCATCAGCTAGCATGAATTTAGGTCATGTACCTTGCTTCTTTGAGAACTATGAAAAACATCTTGAACCAAGGCTAAAACAATAACCTAAAGTGCATTTCATGTCTTCATATGACCCAACCCAATCATTGTCAGAATACCCTTGCAACTTAAAATTCTGACTTTTACCGAACTTGACATACCTTTTTACTCTTTTTGATGCTTTCATGTGCATTTCACTTGCACAACTCAGAGATCTAGAAAAGCCACTTACTGCTTGCAGAATGTCGGTCTCGTGGGGTAGTGAGATACACGAGACATCCAACCATACTTCTATAACTTGCTTATTCAACCTTGTCACTACCATCATCTTTAATGAGCTTTTCTTTCTGATTCATTGGAGTGTTCAAAGGTTTGAAGTCTTCAATTTTGTAAATCTTCAGTATCACTCTTATATATTTCTTTTGACAAATATGAATTGAAAGAAAGTAAAACATTTCTCCCAAGTCTGTCATTTCTAACACTTTCTTTATCTCTTCCTTGAATTCATCTATCATTTCAATGTTGTTTCCTGTTACAAGACGATCATCATCATAAAGTTATTTATATAACCAAAATAGCATAATCTCTTTTATTAACAAATAGAGAGTTGATTCACTTAGGATTTAATAAAATCCTAAGACTTGCAAATAATAAACAATTCGACTATATAAAGACCTTGGAGATTGTTTTAAACCATAAAGACCTTCAATCGATACACTTTGTTGTCATGTCACTTTACAGAAAAACTTTGAGGTTTCTCAACATAAATTTACTCATGTATAAAACCATTTAAAAAAGCGTACTTGACATCGAATTGAAAGATTTGGCAACCTTTTTGAGTAGTAATACATTGTAACAACCTTATAGTATCAAGCCTAGAAACTGGACCAAAGGTCTCTGAATTAACCTTTCACAACAAGTGTTGCCTTGAGCTTGTTAATACATCCATCAGCATTCAATTTAATGTGATAAAACCACTTCACACCAATGATCTTTCTGTGTTATGGGTTTTCGACAAGCTGCCATGTCTCGCTATTCTCAATCATTGCAAGCTCATCCTCCAGCTTTCCAGTTGGGATAGGAAACTGCTTCCTAAAATCCATAAGGCTCTAAAATGGCCACATTGCATCTCTGGTATATGTCAGAGAGGGACTTTTCATCTCACAAGTTGATCATCAATATTCTCATCTGAATCTAGTAGATTTTTTGTGATTTTGGTTAAATTCTTCCCTGTTCCATTGCTTTTTCTCCATAATACATCTCTTTTTATCATAACTTTTTCTGTTTGAGACTGAAAAATTGTGTAAGCTTTGGGGATGGTACTATAAACAACAAAGACTCTAAATTGTACTTTGTTATCTAACTTGTCCCTCTTAACCAGTGGAATATGAGAGAAAAAAAAACAACCAAAGATTATTAAGTTTTGTAAGGACGACTTATACATGTGCCATGCCTCAAATGGTGTCTTTTCCTTCACTACTTTTGTAGGAAACCTGTTTAGCAAAAAAAAAACAGTAGTGTTAGTTGCTTCTGCGCATGCCCTTCTTATATAATAAGCCTCTCAACATCTCCATTATCGAACTGTTCTTTCATTCATTGTCACCATTTCGTTGTGGAGTATATGGAAAAGTGATTTGATGCTTAATTCCTACATTTTCACAAAAATTGTCAAAATCGATCAGATGTGTACTCCGTACCATCACCTGATCTAAGCATTTGTATCCTGCAACCACTTTGATTTTCTACAAAAGCTTTGAATTTCGAGGACACTTCAGGTACTTCAGGTTTGAAATATAGAATATAAATCTAACACAATTGTGTCATATCATCAACGAATACTATAAAATATTTACTTCCGTTAAGAGAGAAGTCATATGTGGTCAACAAAACAAAAATCAGTATGGACTAATTGAAGCTTCACTGATGCTCTCAAGGATGCCTTGGAAAAAGGCATCCTACTTTGCTTTCCTAATTGACATGTGTTGTAAGCTGCGTGTTCATCCTCCATAAGTGGCAGTCCTTGAACCATATTTTCCTTTAACATGTACAAGAGTGACCACCAATAAAAATGTATGTGTCTCTTGTTCCATATATTAGTTGTCATCTCTTGGCTTCGATAGGCAACCAATTTTTCCTCCATTGAATCAAAGGAAAAACTTTTTCCTTTCATTTTAACTTGATAGATTTTTTGTCCCTTTGGATCAAAGATCACACACTTATTGTGTCACGACCCAAAACCGAGCCGCGACTGGCACCCACACTTACCCTCCTATGTGAGCGAACCAACCAATACAAAACCCAACATTTCAATATAATATCAACAGAAAGTAATGCGGAAGACTTAAACTCATTAATGAAAATCAATTCAATAACTTGTAAACTCAACATCTATTATTCCCCAAAATCTGGAAGTCATCATCACAAGAACATCTATGATCAAATTACTAACTAAGAGTGTCTAAGAAACTAAAATAAATAAAGAGCTAGTCCATGCCGGAAGTTCAAGGCATCAAGACATGAAGAAGAAGATCCAGTCCAAGCTAGAAGCATTAGCTCACCCTGAAATCTGGTGTACTGAAGACTGGCTAGAATTACTGTTGAGTTGAAGACAACGGCACGTTTGCTGCACTCCACAAATACAAAGAAAGAAACATGCAAGTAGGGGTCAGTACAAAACACAAGTACTGAGTAGATATCATCGGCCAACTCAAAATAGAAAAAAGTATATATCAGTTAATATCATAAATCAACTATAAAACTCAACATGTAGCAACAACAAGTACTATAATCATCAATAAGTACCACCAAGTTCTTCCATGAGGACTCAAGCCTCAATACCATACTCATTTGGGAATTAGGTTCATTAGATTGAGTATATTAACATCTTTCCAGATTCATTATCTTTCTTCCTCTTGTGTCGGTACGTGACACTCCGATCCCCTACTACTATACGTCGGTACGTGACACTCCAATCCCCTAATTATACGTGTCGGTTCGTGACACCCGATCCCCAAATACTATGTGTCGGTATGTGACACTCCGATCCCCTAATTCTATGTGTCGGTTCGTGACACCCGATCCCTTAACACTATGTGTCGGAATGTGACACTCCGATCCCCTAATTCTACGTGTCGGTTCGTGACACCCGATCCCTTAATACTATGTGTCGGAACGTGACACTCCGATCCACTAATCTCATTCTATCAAATCATCAAGCCTTCTCTTATACCAAGGCATCATCAATCTCATTACTTTAGTTCATCAAGCCTTCTTTTATACCAAGGCATCATCAATCTCATTACTTTAGTTCATCAAGCCTTCTTTTATACCAAGGCATCATCAATAATAAAGTAGATTAGGGTTTCTTCAAGATTTAGGATTCAATAGCTTCATCATGCTTATTTTATCACAATTATGTAATCACATCAATGCAACATATCATTCGCTATTAAGAGTTTACTACGAATAGCATAAACCATAACCTACCTCCATCGAAGAATTGGAATCAACAAGTTATCTTCCCAAAGCAGCGTTTTCTTCTTCTCTCTCGTTCGATCCTCCCTCTCTCTCTTTGTTCTTTCTATTTTCTTTATTCAAACCCTCTTTCTTTTACCCTAATTAACATATAATTAAGTTTTAAAAGATGGTAATAATAACCCACAATTTAACTCAAGGTTACCTCTTTTATCCCCCAAGAAATTGAGTTATTAATATAAACCCACGAAATATATAATTATAGCAGGAATAGTCCAAAACGCCCCTTTAAAACTTAACCAGAAATCCGACTCCGACTGGGATTACGCCACCTGTGACGGCCCGTCGTGCCTGTGATGGTCCATCCTGCAGGTCGTCGCAAAGTTCAGAGACTCAATTTTCACTTAAAGAGTCTGTGACGGCCCATCACGCCTGTGACGGTCCGTCCTGCACTTCCGTCACGACGTTCAAAGAATCGTTCCCAGTACCAATTTTTCAAGAGTTGAAGTGTTTTGAAACGGGGACTCATGACGGTTCGTCGTAACTGTGACGGTCCGTCCTGCAGCTCCGTCACAGAGTTCAGAGAGTCGATTTCAGCACTCAAATTTCAGAATTCCCAAGTGTTTTGGAACGAGACACCCTCAACGGTCCGTCGTACCCATGACGGTCCGTCGTGAGGTCCGTCGTCTCAGCCAGTTTTCCAAAAATAAAATTTGTTGCTCAAAACAACTAAACAGGTCGTTACAATAGATACCAATTTACGCATCGTTCGTCCTCGAACGATCACAAGAAGGAAAACAAGGGCGAAAAGGAGTACCTGAATCTGTAAACAGATGTGGTATTTTTCTTGCATATCTGCATCCTTCTCCCAAGTGGCCTCTTCAACCGGTCAATTCTTCCATTGAACTTTGATGGATGCAATATCTCTCGACCTCAACTTGTGAACCTCTCTATCTAAAATAGCAACCGGTTCCTCCTCATAAGTCAAATTCTCATCAAGCAAAACTGAATCCCAACGGATTCACAATGTAAATTAAGACCATTAGCAAATAAGGAAGATTCATATGAAAACGTGGAGCCGGGATCAAATAATACAGAAGCCATGCAATCGCAAACCAAGAGATTACCTGTGATAACAGCATCAGATGCCTCCGCTTCAAATCTCCCAGGGAAAGCGTAACAATGGGACCCATTACCTGTCTGTCCGTTGCCCCTACCATGTTGTGTTGTAGTGGCTCCAGTTTGCCCATCACCTCTGCCGTTTTGGTGACCACCATTACCTCGACCACCACGTCCTCCAGAAAAACGGCCTCTACCATGACCACCTCTACCTCTAGCTATTGGGGGTCTGTAACTCTGTTTTGGACAATTTCTCTTAGCTTGTCCAGTCTCTCCACATCCATAACACTCTCTGGAGTCAAGCATAGGTCTCTAAGAGAAGTGTTGACCGGTCTGAGGTGGACCCCCAACTACAGTCTGTAGTGAAGACTGAATTGGTCGGGCCGAGTAACCTCCTGAGCCTTGCCCTCTGGAGTAAGAACCATTAAACTCACCTCCCTTCCGAAACCTTTTTGATGTCGATGTCGTGGTGAAGTCATCTGGATTCACTCCTTCCACCTCTATCACGAAGTCTACCACTTCTTGGAAGGATTTTGCCATAGCCGCTACCTGTAAGGCCGAAATCCGCAATTCTGACCTCAACCTTTTCACAAAACGGCGAATCCGCTCTTGTGGACTGAAACAAAGTTGGGTGGCATACCTGGATAATGCACGAAACTTAGCCTCATATGCATTAACCGACATCCTACCTTGTTGTAGGCTCAAGAACTCATCCATTTTCCTATCCCTCAAGGTCCTTGGGATATACTTCTCCATAAACAAGCTAGAGAATGATGCCCAAGTCATAGGTGGTGCCTCTTTTGGTTGACACTTAACATGTGACCGCCACCACATTTTGGCGTTCCCTTGAAACTGATAACTTAGGAACTCAACACCAAACCGTTCTACTATACTCATCTTGTGTAGTAGCTCATGATAATCAACCAGAAAATCGTAAGCATCCTCAGATTCTGCACCCTTGAAGACTGGAGGCTTCAATTTTAAGAACTTACTGAAAAGTTCATGCTGATCATTTGTCATTATAGGCCCTGTAGTCAGACGTGGAAACGTGCCTATTTCCAATGAGGCATCCATGCGGGGAGCCACAGTAGCCGCATGTTGTACCTCCGGAACCTGAGGTGTTGGTGCAGAAAACACTGGAGGTGTTTGGACCTGATCAGACAAACCACTAAGATAGGCAAGAACCCGATTAATCATTTCTGGGGTAGGTTGGGGTGGTAATTCTTCATTCTGCACTTGTTCATTCTCCCCTTCCTCACCCTCTCTTATCACTTCCTCAGTCGGTGGAGGAGTCACCGCCCTAGTACCAGATGGGCTAGGTGCTCGTCCCCTTTCTCTAGAGGACGTCCTCCCACGGCCTCCTCCACGGCCTCTCGCTACTATTCCTCTTTGAGCTACAGCCCCAGTGGCTGGCTCAGACGTTTCTTGTCTTGCCGGTGTTGGTGTCGGTGCAGTCGTTTCTCTAGTTCTAACCATCTGCGAAATAGAGTGAAGATGGTCAGATACCAATTTGTATCACCTAGATACCAATTGGATCCAAGTAATAGCACGAAAGAAAGAAAGAAAGAAAGAATGGATTTTTCCTAAAGTCTTATAGCCTCTCAAAGAAAAGTAAAGGCGTCCCCCTACCATTCCTTAAGACTCTACTAGACTCGTTCTTGTGTGATGAGACCAACGAACCTAATGCCCTGATACCAAGTTTGTCACGACCCAAAACCGAGCTGCGACTGGCACCCACACTTACCCTCCTATGTGAGCGAACCAACCAATACAAAACCCAACATTTCAATATAACATCAACAGAAAGTAATGCGGAAGACTTAAACTCGTTAATGAAAATCAATTCAATAACTTGTAAACTCAACATCTATTATTCCTCAAAATCTGGAAGTCATCATCACAAGAACATCTATGATCAAATTACTAACTAAGAGTGTCTAAGAAACTAAAATAAATAAAGAGCTAGTCCATGCCGGAAGTTCAAGGCATCAAGACATGAAGAAGAAGATCCAGTCCAAGCTAGAAGCATTAGCTCACCCTGAAATCCGGTGTACGGAAGACTGGCTAGAATTACTGTTGAGTTGAAGACAACGGCACGTTTGCTGCACTCCACAAATACAAAGAAAGAAACATGCAAGTAGGGGTCAATACAAAACACAAGTACTGAGTAGATATCATCGGCCAACTCAAAATAGAAAATAGTATATATCAGTTAATATCATAAATCAACTATAAAACTCAACATGTAGCAACAACAAGTACTATAATCATCAATAAGTACCACCAAGTTCATCCATGAGGACTCAAGCCTCAATACCATACTCATTTGGGAATTAGGTTCATTAGATTGAGTATATTAACATTTTTCCAGATTCATTATCTTTCTTCCTCTTGTGTCGGTACGTGACACTCCGATCCCCTACTACTATGCGTCGGTACGTGACACTCCAATCTCCTAATTATACATGTCGGTTCGTGACACCCGATCCCCTAATACTATGTGTCGGTATGTGACACTCCGATCCCCTAATTCTACGTGTCGGTTCGTGACACCCGATCCCTTAACACTATGTGTCGGAACGTGACACTCTGATCTCCTAATTCTACGTGTCGGTTCTTGACACCCGATCCCTTAATACTATGTGTTGGAACGTGACACTCCGATCGACTAATCTCATTCTATCAAATCATCAAGCCTTCTCTTATACCAAGGCATCATCAATCTCATTACTTTAGTTCATTAAGCCTTCTTTTATACCAAGGCATCATCAATCTCATTACTTTAGTTCATCAAGCCTTCTTTTATACCAAGGCATCATCAATAATAAAGTAGATTAGGGTTTCTTTAAGATTTAGGATTCAATAGCTTCATCATGCTTATTTTATCACAATTATGTAATCACATCAATGCAAACATACAATTAAGCATATAGAAGGGTTTACAATACTACCAACACATATCATTCGCTATTAAGAGTTTACTACGAATAGCATAAACCATAACCTACCTCCACCAAAGAATTGGAATCAACAAGTTATCTTCCCAAAGCAGCGTTTTCTTCTTCTCTCTCGTTCGATCCTCCCTCTCTCTCTTTGTTCTTTCTATTTTCTTTATTCAAACCCTCTTTCTTTTACCTTAATTAACATATAATTAAGTTTTAAAAGATGGTAATAATAACCCACAATTTAACTCAAGGTTACCTCTTTTATCCCCCAAGAAATTGAGTTATTAATATAAACCCACGAAATATATAATTATAGCAGGAATAGTCCAAAACGCCCCTTTAAAACTTAACCAGAAATCCGACTCCGACTGGGATTACGCCACCTGTGACGGCCCGTTGTGCCTGCGACGGTCCGTCCTGCAGGTCGTCGCAAAGTTTAGAGACTCAATTTTCACATAAAGAGTCTGTGACGGCCCGTCACGCCTGTGACGGTCCGTCCTGCACTTCCGTCACGACGTTCAGAGAATCGTTCCCAGTACCAATTTTTCAAGAGTTGAAGTGTTTTGAAATGGGGACTCACGACAGTTCATCGTAACTGTGACGGTCCGTCCTGCAGGTCCGTCACAAAGTACAGAGAGTCGATTTTCAGCACTCAAATTTCACAATTCCCAAGTGTTTTGGAACGAGACACCCTCGACGGTCCGTCGTACCCATGACGGTCCGTCGTGAGGTCCGTCGTCTTAGCTAGTTTTCCAGAAATAAAATCTGCTGCTCAAAATGACTAAACAGGTCGTTACATATTGTCCTCAAACGTAAGCTTAAACCATTCTCCAAAATTTTCCCTACGGTCAACAAATTTTGATCAAGTTCAAGAACATAAAGTACATCTGAGATTAACTTTGTACCTGAGTAGCTTTCAATAGCTATTGTGCCTTTCCCTTTGTATAGAAGGTAATCTCCATTATCACCCTCACCTGGTTTAAAACCTTCATGCCTCAAATTCTTTCATCTTCATAGTATTTCGTTTTCAAAAAGTCCTATATTTCATTAGGTGATTTAATTGTCATGATTTGGGAAAATATAGTAGGAGATAGTGCGGCTTATGATGGAGGAATCAGAATTTTTAATAAGGGGATTCAAAATTTAATAAAGTAAACACATAAAGTAGCCGAAGGGGTTCGACATCTACTATATATACCTAAAAATAATTTTAGCCATGTTTAAATCTTATATATTTTTTGCCAAAAGGGGTTACTATGAACCCCTTTATTGTGAAGTGCAACCGCCATTGGCGGCATAGAGGCATGCCTTCCCCTTTGACTTCCTGGATTTCGTCTCTTTGTCTATTTTAATCAGAGTCGTTGTAGGATTTTCTAGTAAAGGATGACCTTCATAATCCTCCTTTATTTCCTCCCAGGGATCACATGCATCCAATGTAGGCTTCCATCCTAACAGCTCAAACCTGATTGTTTCTCCATCAAAAGATCACGAAGTCCTAAAAAAATGTGTTATCATTGTGAAATCTTACTTAGCAGATGCCCTAAAGTCAATGAGCTTAAATTCTGCTGACTATGCTGGAATGGTATGATGTATTCATAATTATCTAGTCTACAACTAAAACAATGTTTGGTTGCTTTTCTAAAAATGTTTATTGATATGATACTTTGTATAATATTGATACTTCACTTTCATTGTATATACATCCAAGCATTTATTTACACATATAATTGAGCATACATCCTGATTAAAAATGTTGGCGTTTCCTTCTTTCTTGTAAGCAATGGTAGAGTATATACTCAGTAACTTCATATTGTTGATACAATTATCACCACTGTCTATTGTTGCTTACAAGAAAAAAGGAAAAATTGACATTTTTAATCATGATGTATGCCCACTTATATGTATAAATGAATGTTTGGATGTATAGACAATGAAAGTAAAGTATCAACATTAAACAAAGCATTATATCAATAAACATTTCTTCATAAAAGCAAGCAGCCATTTTTCTAGCTGTAAACAAGATAGTTGTGAATACATCATACTATTTTTTCCTTTTGTCATTTCATTTCATAATAAGGACACCATTCCAGCATAGCCACAAAAATATATGCTGATTAACTTTAGGGATTCTACAAAGTAAGTTTTCACAAAGGCAGCACAGGACTTCGTGATCGTTTGATGGAGAAAACTATTATGTTTGAGATTTTAGGGTGAAAGCCTGGATGCATGTGATCTCTATGAGGCAGTAGAAGAGTATTATGAAGTCATTCCTTTACCAGTAAATCTTACAACGGCTTATAATAGAACTTACAAAGAGAAGAAAACCAGGAAGGCGAAGGCGAATGCCTTCCTCTATGTCAATAGTGGCGAAACCACCTTACAATGAGGGGTTCATCCGAACCCCTTCGGTTAAAATTTATATGATTTATACACGGTTAAAATAATTATTTAGGTATACATATTAGATGTCGAACCCCTTTGGCTACTTTGTGTTTCTATTTTTTTAGCTTTTGAATCTCCCTATTGAAAATTTTTATTCCGACACAGTATGCCGCAGTATCTCCTACTATTTTTTCTAGAATCATGACACTTAATTTTCTAAGGAAATATGGGACTTTTATATAAAGGAATATTATGGAGATGACAGAATTTGAGGCATAAAGGTCATAAGCCTGGTGAGGTAATTTGAAATGCAAAAAATTAAGGAATGTGAGACAATTAAAGAGTACTTAGATAAACTTATTAGTGAGGCCAATAAGGTAAAGTTACTTGGTACTTAACATTCCAATACAAGGATTGTACAGAAAATCCTTGTTACTTTATCTGAGGAGTTTGAAGAAACAATTGCTTCACTCAAATATACGAAATATCTATCAAACATTACTTTGGTGGAACATTAAAACACCTTGCAAGATCAGGAACAAAGAAGAATGTCGAAGAACAAGGAAATTGTTGAAAGAGTTGTGTAAGCAAGGCATAAATTCAATGCTCGAGGTAAAGGTACAAAGAAGAACTTGAAGAAGAGCGATTCTAGGTCAACATAAGCTACTACAACTGATAGCAATTCTAGCAATGACAACAAAGGTGGAAAATATCCACCATGTCAGCATTGTGGGAAGAGGAATATATCCACACTTCAAATGTTGGAAAAAACCTAATATGAAATGCAAAAAGTTTCATAAAGTTCGTCATGCTGAGATTATTTGCTAAGAAAAAAGACCAAAACAATTAAATGGAGCTCAAATTGCAGACGAACAAGAAGAATATAAATTATTTGTGGCCACTTGTTTTGAAAGTAGAAGTCCAAGTAAAAAACTTGTAACTGACAGTGGTTGTGCAAATCATACGACTCGTCATGAGGAGTTTTCATAAATTAGACAGATCTACAATCCCTAAAAACAGAATTCATAATGAAGATTACCTTCGGTACAGTAGCTATTGAAAGCTAATCACGTAAAAAGTAAATCTCCGATGTACTTTATATTCCTAAACTTGAAAAAACTTTATTTAGCATAGGGCAAATTTTGGAGAATTGTAATAAGCTTACGTTTGAGAACATAAAGTGTGTGATCTTTGATCAAAAGGGCCAAAAATATTACCAAGTTAAAATGAGAGGAAAAATCTTTTCTTTTGATTGAATTGAGGAGAAATTGCTTGC
This sequence comes from Solanum chilense, assembly GCA_032847665.1. NCBI lineage: Eukaryota > Viridiplantae > Streptophyta > Magnoliopsida > Solanales > Solanaceae > Solanum > Solanum chilense. Next base: position 9,705,224 of record CM064974.1, on the reverse strand, counting down.
CTATCCGAGCCAAGAGATGACAACAAATATATGGAACAAGATACTAGGACATTTCCATTATAGGCCACTCTTTTACATGCTGAAGAAAGATATCGTTCGAGGACTACCACGTATGGAGGATGAACACGCAGCTTGCAGCACATGTCAATTGGGAAAGTAAGGAATGATGCCTTCTTCCAAGGCATACTGGAGAGCATCAATGAAGATTCAATTAGTCCATACTGATTTTTTTGGAATACATAGGACTGCACTCTTAATGGAAGTAAATATTTTATAGCATTCATTAATGATATGATATGATTGTGTTGGATTTATTTTCTCAAGTTTAAATCTGAAGTAACTGAAGTGTTCTCGATATGCAAAGCTTTGGTAGAAAATTAAAGTGGTTACTGGATTCAAATGGTTAGATCAGATAATGGTACTGAGTACACATCTGATTGATTTGAAAAGTTTGTGAAAATACAGGAATTGAGCATACACTTACTATTTCATATAATCCACAGCAAACATGTCGAGATGCTTGTTATATGATAAGGGCTTACCAAAAAGGTTATGGAAAAAGCAGCTAACAAGACTATTTTTTTTCATGAACATGTTGCCAACAAAAGGCGTGAAGGAAAATACACCTTTTGAGGCATGGCACGGGTGTAAGCCGTCCTTAAAAAACTATGTAATCTTTGGTTGTTTGTGTATATCTCATATTCCAAATGTTAAGAGGAACAAGTTAGAAAGAACGCTGAATCTTGAGTCTCTATTGATCATAGTACAATCTCTAAAGCTTACAAAATTTTCCAGCCTTATACAAGAAAAATTATGGTAAGCATACATGTATTACTTTTATGCAGAATGAGAAATGGGACTGGGAAGAAATTACCAGAAGAATTTCACAAGAAATATACTAGATTAAAATGAGAACCTTGATGATCAACTTGTGAGAGGAACAATGTCGCTCTTTGACATATACCAGAGACGCAATGTGTCCATTTAGAGCCTTCTGGATTTGAAGTAGCAATTTCATATAAAAAGTAGAAAGTTGCAATGTAGGAGGAGTTTGCAATGATTCAGAAGAGCGAGACATGGCAGCTTGTGGAAAAATAAAAACATAGGAAGATCATTGGTGTGATGTGGGTTTATGCACGAAATTGAATGTTGATGGATTTGTTAACATATCAATGAAAGACTTGTGAAATGTCACTCATAAATATTTGGAGTTGATTATTCAGACACCTTTGATCCAGTTGCTAGGCTTGATATTATAAGGCGGTTACTAGTTATTGCTGCTCAAAAAAGTTGGAAATCTTCTAATTAGATGTCAAGTCAGCTTTAGAAATGGTTTTATACGAGAGAAAAAAATGTGAAGCAACCTCAACGTTTTTATGTAATGGGACATGAAAACAAAGTGTATCTATTGAAGAAAGCCCTTTATTGTTTAAAACAAGCTCCAGGTTCTTGGAACAGTCGAATTGATAATCACTTATAAGGCTTAGATTTTAAGAAAAGCCTACGTGAATCAACTCTAAATAAAATTTGGTATTGTGGTTATATCACTTTATATTGATGATATTCTTGTAATAGGAAACAACCTTGAAATGATACATGAATTCAATGTTGAGACGAAGAAAGTGTTCGAAATGAAAGACTTGAGAGAAATGTCTTACTTTCTTGGAATGTAGATTTGTAAAATCTACAATGAAGAATGTTCATTATGGAAGATTTCAAACCTATGAACACTCCAATTTATCAGAAAGAAAACTTGATTAAAGATGAATGTAGTGACAAGGTTGACGAGGCAAGTTATAGAAGCATGGTTGAATGTCTTGTGTATCTCACTGCCATGAGACCTGACATTCTGAAAGCAGTAAGTGTGTTGTCTATATTTCTGAATTATGCAAGTTAAATGCACATGAACGCAGCAACAAGAATAATAAGGCATATCAAGGGAATTTGTACTATGGTGTTAGCTTCGGGAAAAGTCAAAATTTTAAGTTGCAAGGGTGTTCTGATAGTGATTCGGCTGGGTCACGTGAGAAAGCACTTCCAGTTATCGTTTTAGCCTTAGTTCAAGATGTTTTTCACGGTGCTCAAAAAGCAAGGTATCGTGGCACAATCAACTGCAAAAGCTGAATTTACAATTGCTATTGCAACTGTTAATCAAGCTCTTTGGGTAAGGAAGATTATATTAGATCTTGATCTTGAGCAACAGGAAATCACGTGTTTGTGGATAATCAGGTAGCCATAACAATTTCTCATCGCTTCTCTACTTCGGGTGTGCCAAATTATCTTATAACTACAAATATACTTTCTCTCTTTTCTCAATCAAACACCCTTTTTCCTCTTGAACAGGTATGTTTTTCAAAGATTCTTTCAAGTATTTTTTTATATTAATGATATTCTTGTATTGACGTGTGTCAAGAACACTTGCAATAATATTTTTGGTGTATTGCTATTTATCATGGTTTTTGAACGATAAAATAGTACTTAAGATAATCATTGTTGAAACTTTTTAAAATTATCTTTTTTATTAAAAGGGAAATATTTTGTTGAAATGAAATTTTTAATAATATTTATTTAGTGTTCATATTTAGAGACCACATCTTAATATTCAGATGTGTACGCAGATCAAAACACTCAAATCTTAATGCAAATCTTAATATTCAGATATGTAGTCAGATTCCTACGTGTTAATCTTGATGGAAACAAATGTGGTCTAAGACTACTTTATTGGTAATGTGAAATGTAAATATAATTTTATATTTATAAATTCAAAAATTAATGGGATTTAACTTCCACGAGCCTTTTGAATTTATTTCTAATATATCTTTTTTTCCCTTGGGAAATTCAATAGTTTATTCATAACTTCCTCTGTACACTTTTATTTGTCATGTTACATTTTTTATAAGTCAATTTAACTAATTTTTAAAGTTAAATTAGATTACATTAATTCAATATTTTAAACAAAAGATTTAGATATTCAAAAACTATATGAAAAGTACTATAAATTAAAAATTTTTGCATATCAATATAATGAAAAAAATGCATCCTACAATGTTAGTCAAAATTGTTATAATTTGACTCTAAAAATAGAAATCATTTTCTTCATTACAAATTAATTATTCAAAATCTCTCTTTTTCTACGTTATTCTGCTTCAAATCTGTTAGTTTCATAATAAACTATAACATCAGCTATGGTAAAGATATAAGGTTACCATACAAATAAGTAATTAGTGGTACTTACATATGTTGTAATAACTTTTATTTGGTGGCTGCTGTCCTTTTTGGTAAGAATTTGAACTTCCAATATTTTATTTTTATCAAATTTTTGTTAATTTCAAAGTGAAAAGATCGAGCAGCACGATCCAAAATGGACGTGATGACACTTGTTTTATCCCACAAGACAAGTCAGCAAAAAATTCAAATTAAGAGATAAATGGGAAAGTAAATCAGAATAAAAATTAACATAATCTCAACAACACACCATGGATAACATAACTCAATTTTAACTCTAAAAACTGTTAGTCACTTGTACATGCCTCTAAGTATGAAATACTAGTTTGAATGTCTTTGTTTCTAAAATAGAACAAAAACAATACTAAAAGATTAGGAAATGTCCAAAAAATTACAAACAACTAGCTCAGAAACTCTCCAACTGTAGCCTCACACATTGAAGAGAAAAAAAGTAATCAAGATGATTCAGATTCGTAACCTACACAAATGTAGAAGAAAGGGAGTGAGTACCAAATAACACAGTTCTTAACAAGCAAACAACTAACTCTAAGTAAAATAATATTTAACACAAGTACTCATCTAATCCAATGGAACATCCTCAACTACAACCTGGAAGAAACAATTAGCCCAATCTAACAATGTTCACTCCATACCATTTAGCTCATAAATGACATAAAAATTTTCACCTGAACATGAATAATCAAAGCCACCATTGTATCTTATAATACAATAGCCACAATAATATATCAACAATCGTAACCGATGAGAATCAACTGAAGTGCAATGTTATATAGAGTGATGCATGTTTGTCCTTATGATAAACATTAGTTGTCTCTCAGTCTTGAACTCATGAGAAACTCTTCATTCCATTCTTCTGTCACGGGCATATGGGTCGATCCTTATTTTATTTCAATGAATTTGACATGGTTGTTGTAACACCCCGTATCCTAGATAGACCAAATTGCTGATTTCAAAAGCTACATGTGCCACTAACGCGCACAACCATGGACTGTAAGGTGAATCACGATCTGTATTGGTGGTCCATGGATGGTAACTTGTAGCCCTCCCTAGTAGCAGTCCAAAAATATCTCTAAGTGTAGACCCACGGCCGTACCTACGGGCCGTAAGCCATGCAAAGTACCATGGTCCTGGTTCGTGGATAGATACCCAAAATTTCAATCCCAGTCGCCGAACGATAGCAGACCAGCACAGACCATCGGTGACCCTAACAACAGTTAACTCAGGGGTCATTTGGTTTTTTTTCCTATGCATTGGATATCTAACTTACATTATTTAAATCCTAAACTAGATAGTTTATGTCAACTGTAGCCTAGAAGCATAAGTCAAACTTACCCAAGTTAGATCATTCACCAAAGTTTATAAAACATAGAACACAATGAGGTGAAAAGGAGACAAAACCCTTCCTAATGATGCAATTAGTTTCCATAAGTTCTATCCCCGAAACTGAAAGATTTTTTTCATAAAATTCATTACCAAGTATGTGGGATTTTACTTGTGGGTTTCTTTTTCCCATTAGGTCCCTAAATTCAGTAAGATTCATGATTCCCTTATTACCAACTAGACATAGGGTTTCATGACTTCAAAAGGTTATCATGAATTAGTTACTTTACTATTCCTAATCAGTAAATCATGATCTTTAGCATATCTTATTATAATGTCCTTCATAATTTTAGAACCCTATCTATGTAGTTCTTTAAGTTCATGAATTACACATGCTAGGTAAGATCAAACAATTATACATGCTCCAATTATAAATGTTACATTATCAGTACATTAATGTTGTGTTTTAAGTTAGAATGTCAGTATTTGATCTATCTAGGTTCAGTCACCGGTAGGTCCCAAAATTGTGTCCTGTAGGTTATAAGTCCCTTTTATGGTGAATATTTTGATGATAACACTAGTCATGCCTTTATACCTCTGGCATGGTATATTGGGTCCTCTCGATGTGGAGTCAGACTCCACATTTAGGTCATGTTGTTTATGTTTGGTCATTAGTAGCTCTCACAGTTTAGTTAGATTCTATTGCATTGACCATGTTATCAGTTGTCACGACCCAAAACCGAGCCGCGAGTGGCACCCACACTTATCCTACTATGTGAGCGAACCAACCAATCTAAACCCAAACATATTGAACAAAATACAATGAGGAAGACTTAACTCATTAATAAAATCAATTCAATAACTTCAAAAATTCAACAACTATTATTCCCCAAAATCTGGAAGTCATCATCACAAGAACATCTATGATCAAAATACTAAACTAAGAGTATTTTAAGAAGCTAAAATAAATAAAAGCTAGTCCATGCCGGAAATTCAAGGCATCAAGACATGAAGAAGAAGATCCAGTCCAAACTAGAAGCATTAGCTCACCCTGAAATCCGGTGTAATGAAGACTGGCTAGAATTGCGGTTGAGTTGAAGACGACGGTACGTTTGCTGCACTCCACAAATACAAAGAAAGAAACATACAAGTAGGGGTCAGTACAAAACACAAGTACTGAGTAGGTATCATCGGCCAACTCAAAATAGAAAACAGTATATATCAGTTAATATCATAAATCAACTACAATACTCAACATATAGCAACAACAAGTACTATAATCATCAATAAGTACCACCAAGTTCATCCATGAGGGCTCAAGCCTCAATACCATACTCATTTGAGAATTAGTTTCATTAAATTGAGTATATTTAACATCTTTCAAGATTCATTATATTTATTCCTCTTGTGTCGGTACGTGACACTCCGATCCCCTACTAGTATGTGTCGGTACGTGACACGCCGATCCCCTACTTCTACGTGTCGGTTCATGACACCCGATCCCCTAATACTATGTGTCGGAACATGACACTCCGATCCCCTAATTCTACGTGTCGGTTCGTGACACCCGATCCCCTAATACTATGTGTCGGAACGTGACACTCTGATCCCCTAGTTCTACGTGTCGGTTCATGACACCTGATCCCTTAATAATATGTGTCGGAACGTGACACTCCGATCCACTAATCTCATTCTATCAATTCATCAAGCCTTCTCTTATACCAAGGCATCATCAATCTCATTACTTTAGTTCATCAAGCCTTCTTTTATACCAAGGCATCATCATTAACAAAGTAGATTAGGGTTTCTTTCAAGATTTAGGATTCAATAGCTTCATCATGCTTATTTTATCACAATTATATAATCACATTCATGCAAGCATACAATTAAGCATATAGAAGGGTTTACAATACTACCAATACATATCATTCGCTATTAAGAGTTTACTACGAATAGTATAAAAACCATAACCTACCTCCACCGAAGAATTTGTGATCAAGCAAGCAATTTTCCAAAGCTTTGTGTTTTCCTCTTCGTTTCTCCTCTCTCGATCGTTTCTCTTTCCCTCTCTTCGTTCTTTCTATTTTTCTTATTCAAACCCTTTTTCTTTTACCCTAATTAGCATATAATTAAGTATAAAAGATGATAATAGTAACCCACTAATTAACTCAAGGTTACCTCTTTTATCCCCCAAGAAATTGAGTTATTATTATTAACCCACGAAATTTATAATTATAGCAGGAATAGTCCAAAACGCCCCTTTAAAACTTAAACAGAAATCCGACCCAGCCTGGGACTACGCAACCTGTGACGGTCCGTCATGGCTGTGACGGTATGTCCTGTAGGTTCGTTGCAAAGTTCAGAGACTTAATTTCTGTAGAAGATGTGTGACGGTCCGTCGTGCCCACGACAGTCCGTCCTTCCATTCTGTCACGAAGTTCAGAGAGTTGATTTCAGTACCCAATTTTCAGAATTCTATGTTTTTTGGAACGAGACCCCCTCGACGGTCCGTCGTGCCCATGACGGTCCGTTGTGGGTTCCGTCGACTCAGACAGTTTTTCCAGAAATAAAATCTGCTGCTCAAAACGACTAAACAGGTCGTTACATCAGTTCTCTATTTAGTACCAACATGTTATGAACTTGTTCATTGCATTCACTAATTTCATTTTCAATATTCTCAGTTTGAATCGTACTTATATCATATCATTCCTCATTATATACTTTGGTTAAGTTATGATTACTATTCAACTTTACTCTATCCGGCATGCTCACTACCTTTCAAGTATTGACGCATACTCTGCGCTACATCTTTCGTGCTCTAATTTCAGGTCCTTAACATCCATATCATGCATAGATCGGTTCTGGATCTCTAGTTCAGCAACATCAGCGGTGAGTCCTTATTTATCAAAGACGTCAAACATGTTTTCTTTTTATTTTAGTCTTTAGTTTCATTTTTTCTATATTTAGATGGCCCATATCCCAACAATTCTAGTTAGTTAAAGGCCTATTCAAGCATGGATAGTTTCAGTCTTTGTTTTTAGTTTAATATTTAGTTTTTATTAAACTCTCTTCAGATTGTTTTTTAAGACACTATATTTCTATTTCCCCATCATTTCAGATTATCTTATGATTAGTTTACGGACAACAATTATTGTTTTAGTTTACTTTAGTTTGCCAATGATATGACAAAAAAGTTAGCTTGGAGACACTCGTGATCTTAGGTCTCGTGCCCGCGTTGGTATCAAAACATTAGATATGACTGTCGTAGGATGTTTGAAAAGTCTCTCTAAGTAGATTCATTTTCATAGGTGTGAAGTGCACCATATCTAATGAGAAGGAGGATATGAGGTGTTTAAGGAAAACTTCACTTTCTTTATACTCTTATCATGCGTGAGGTATGATCCAACTTCTCATTTCAAGCACTATGTCATGTGGTTCAGATCATGTCTCCTGATAGAGATTACCCACAGAATGGTAATGCACGTAACACTAATGCACTCCCTCTAGTACAAAACCATGAGTTTTCAAATGTAGAGCTTTTAAATGTTATCCAAATTTTGGATGAGAGTATGACTTATCAGAACAATCAGCAGGTTGACAGAGATAAGCTTAGGGAAATATTTAGGGTCAACACGAAATCTAGAATAAGGAACTATGAGTTCTCTCAGCAGAAATCTGGTGGTGGAAATCACTTACAATTCTTAAAAGATCGGAATATTAGTGTTCTAGGCTCTAAGTCTCAAGGAAGTGTTTCAGGAAATAAGACCTACCCAACATGTCCAAAGTGTGGTAAGAACCATCCAGGCGAGTGTATTGTAGGCAAGGAATAATGCTTTGGATGTGGTTAGTCTGGTTATAGGGTGAAGAATTTCTATTTTGCCAAGCAGGGTCAAGAAGGTAAAAATAGTGCTAAGTCTACAGATTCATCAACAAAAGTAGGTCACCCAAATCAGTAGGGTGTGTCATATGGTACATGTGGCATTCACCTCCAGAACAAGTTCCATGATATCCACGCTCGTTAGGACCAGAAATATTCTCCTAATGTGGTCACTAGTACGTTACGAGTCTTTCTTTTAGATATTTATGTGTTGTTAGATCCATGGACTACTTTTTTCTTTTGTAACTCCCTATATAGCAATAAACTTAGGTGTTAGCCCAAAAAATATTTTAGAACCCTTATCAGTCTCTACTCCATTTAGTGATCCAGTTATAGCTAGACGGGTATACATAAATTACATTGTCGCAGTCTCTCCGAGAAACACCTCAAGCCTTGTAAAGTTAGAAATGGTAGATTTTGAGATCAATCTAGGCATTAATTGGTTAACTTCCTGTTATGCCTCAGTCGATTGTAAAAATAGGATCATTCAGTTTTAGTTTCCAAACGAGCCAATCTAGAATAGAAGGGAAGTAACTCAGTGTTTGTAGGTCGATTAATCTGTTATGTTAAGACCTGAAAGATGATATATATTGGTAGTGTAGTATATGTTGAGGAAGAAAGAAATGAATTATCAAAAGATGTTCATCCTCTTGCTCGCTTAGGAGTTGTCTTAAGAACATGACAGATGGTGGTACAAAATAACCCACGAAGATCAAAATCTTCATTGGTAGCGGAGGTTAAGAAAGAAAAAGATAGTGATCCTAAATTTTTTCAGTTGGAAGGTGTAATTCATCGGCATAAAGAAGAGGTTTCTCTCGGGGGTAGATGGTCGCTTATGTGTTCCTAAAGTGGATGAGTAGAGGAAGCAACCTTGATAGGTATTGATTCAGTTAATGATGCTATGGACAAAATGCAACACATTAGAGATATATTAAGAAAACTTTGAGTTCCAAGTTAATGATTGAGTTTTCCGAAAGTATCACCTATGAATGGGGTGATGAAGTTTTTCAAGAAAGGGAAGCTTAATCCTAAATATATAGGCCCTTATAATATTCTAAAAAGGACTGGAAAGGTGGATTATGAGTTAGAGTTTCCAACAGAACTAGTTGTAGTGCATCCAATTTTCACACTTTATTGTTGAAAAAGTGTGTAGGTGATCGATTGTCCGTCGTACTTGAGAAAGTTTGGTTGTAAAAGATAGTCTCACTCATGAGTATGTGCTTGTTTAGATTCTTTATCGTCAGGTTCAAAAATTGAGAAACAAAAAATTTGCTTTATTTACTTGGGAAGCTGATGAAGCCATGAAGACCAAGTATCCTCACCTCTTTCCTTCCGATTACACTCTCACTTGAGGTAGTAGTTCCGTTTAAATTTTTAAGTCATTCATGCGTAAATTCAGTCTTAGTATCATGTTCATTCAGTTTGTACTTGCATTTCCAACATATTTGTATGTTCTTAGAACTTAGTTAATTTACAAGTCAGTTTTAGTATTTTTTTGTGGTAGGGTTCAACTTTTTCCCCCCATTTTAAATAGTTTAGTATTCACTCTACGATGAATTTTACCAAGGGAGAGATAATATAACACCCGTATCCTAGACAAACCATATGTAGATTTCAAATGTTTTAGGTGCCACCGATGGGAACCACCTACAGACTATGAGGTGACCTACGGTCCGTGCATGTGGCCCGTGGATGGTCACTTGTAGCCCTCCCAAAAACAATCCAAAAATTTTGTAAGTGTTGAACCACGACCGAACCTATGAACCATAGGCCAGGACACAGGCCGTGGTCCTGGTCTTTGGATCGATACACCGAATTTCAGTCCCAGTCACCGAACCATGGTCGACAAGTATGGACTATCGGTCAATCGAAAGTCCGTCTGTCTAGTACGTTGGTGACCCTAACCATAGTTAAGTCAAGGGTCGTTTGATTTTTTCTCTATTTTTTGAACCCCTAAACTATGTCGTTTAACTTCTAAACTATGAATTTTTGGTTAGTTTTATCTTAGAAACAAAAGTAGAGCTTACCCAAGTCGGATCATTCACTGAAATTCATAAAAAATAGAACGCAAGGAGGAGAAAGAGGCGACCAAACCCTTTCCAAGAACACATTGTTTTTTATCAGTTTGAGCCCAAAAATCAATTTTTTTGTGGAATTCGTCACCAGGTATATGGGATTTCACGAGTGGGTTCCCTTCGCCCATTAGGTCCTTATAATTCAATCAAATTCTTAATTCCGTTATTATTAACTAGACATAGGGTTTCTCGAATTTAAAGATATTATCATGAATTAGTTACTTTACTATTCATAATTAGTTTATCATGATCTTCAACATGTTTTAGTATAAACCCTAATTATGTAGTTCTTTTAGTTCATAAATTGCACATGCTAGGTTAGATCAAACAATTATACATGCTCAATTATAAATGTTCCATTATCAGTTCATTAATGTTGCATTTTCTTTAAGCATGTCAGTATTTGAGCTATCCAGAATTTTCGGCATTTGAGTTATAACTTGCTAAATTACATAATCAGTTGTAAAAAGACTTAATACCGGGTGGACTCAGGTTAGTCATGCCTTTATACCTTTGGCAGCGTATATTGGGTCCTCTCGATGTGGCGTATACATTGTACTCCACATTTAGGTAATGTAGTTTTATGTTGGTCATTAATATCTCCAACAATTCAATTAGATTCTATTGCATTGATAAGGTAATCAGTTTAGTATTCATTCTCAGTATGTTATGAACTTGGTCATTGCATTAAATTATTTCATATTTTAGTATAGTATCATGCTTATATAATATCATTGATCAATATATACTTTACTTGAATTATGATTATTATTTAGATTTACTCTATCCTGCATGCTCAGTACCTTTCAAATACTAGCACATACTCTGTGCTACATCTTCTGGTGATGTAGGTTCAAGTCCTCAACTTCTAGATCATGCATAGATTGGTTCCTAATCTCCAGTTCAACAATATCTGTTGAAAGTCCTCATTTCTCGAAGATGCCAAACATGTTTTATTTTGATTTTAGTCGTAGTTTCAGTGTTCCTAGACTTAGCTGGGGCATGTCCCAACACTTGTAGTCAGTTAGAGGTTATTTTAGGCATAAATATTTTCGGTCTTAGTTTTGAGATTCATATTTAGTTGTTGTTCAAATTTTCTTAGATTGTTTATTCAGATAGTATAAAGGTATTTTCCCATCATTTTAGATTTTCTCATGATTAGCTTTCGCATAGTATTTATTGCTTCGATTTACTTTAGTTTGCTTATAATATACTTGTAGGGTTTACTTGGGGTCACTCATCATCCTATGTTTCGTGTACACGTCTGTGTTTAGGGGGTAGCCTCAGGGCGTGACAGATATGTGGCCAGTTCTCTATTTACACTCAATGAATTCTCCATGAAGGTGTGAATTTCTTATTTCATTTCATTCACATTCTGTTTCATCATAGAAGTGGTACAAAACAAATGCAACATATATGTTCATTTATGAAGATGATAATTCTAACACCAATATGCAATAACAATTAATAACTACATATGATCAATTGAATCATCATAGTCATCCAATTACCTACAATATAATGAAACCATACAAACAAACAAGATTCTCACTTTTACCCCAAGTTGTTATGACAAGAGTGATTCATCGTTTAATAATATACACAATACATGCATGAAAAGCTTCACCAATTCTCATTACCACACAATGACATAAAAGGTTAATATACTTACCAAAAAGTTAAAAAGTCTAATTGCCTTAGGAAATCAAACTATCACTCCAGTAATTGGTTCTTCCATGTTCGACAAGTCTCTAAATCAACATAATCTATTTAGATATGCAATCATAATAAGAAATTGAAATCAACAACACCCATATCAGTTATTTTGGGAAATGAGGTCAAATCTACCTAAAAATCCATTATCAAATACTAGGATTAATGTAATTACTAAAAAATAGGCGTGAGGACACTCGTCTATTAAACCAATAAAAGTAAACAAAGTTCAACATATAACAATATAAGTGTTAAAATTAAAATATAACATAAATGCAGATAACTTTACCATCTCATAAATACCCCTAAGATCTATTTGTAATATGTACAATCCACTAATGTATTACAACATAATTCAAATAATTACAAGTCCCATTTCTTTGTTTCGAAAATAGAACAATAATATAAATAAGGAACAAGAGGGCCTGCTAAAGTGAAAGTCAACTACCTATTAAGTCTCCATAGGAAGCCTCTGACGAAGTAGACAAGAAGAAGAATCTGGTAGATCCAGGCTGATAGCCTACTCAAGTATAGAGGTGTAAGTACCAAACAACACCGTACTTAGAAAGGTAAACACTAAACAAAGTAAAACAAATAGAAAGTGATTTCTATTTTAATCACAACCAAACCTACATAAACTACAACATCTACAGTGATCACCCCCAACCTAGAATTCACAATTTTAAGTATCACATTATTTAATAACAATGCTTCAATAATTATAGGTCAATCATAATGCAGTAACATGTTCATTAATCAAAGTTCCCAACAATTTGTACTCTAGAATCATGAATCTCAAACTACATACAATCAATAATCATAATAATGTGCGATGCACTGTCATATAGAGTGATGCATGTCTGTCCTATGATAATATGCGTTGAATATCATACCAGAGTCCATAGGGATTCGCTAGGTCCATGTACCCATTGAAAGAAACCTCGACATCAATGACATTCATCAATCAAAACCTCAATATCAATATCACCCACCAGAAAAGACATTGTCACGTGTTTTAGAACCAATGCAAATATTCATGTTCACACAATATCCTTAAGATGAAAAATCCACAACAATTCACAATCAAACCACCACCATTATGGAATTTCATCAATAGCTAAATTAATATCACCGTTCAAGTCTTTCAAAATATACCACATAACAACTACAATCACATTGACTTTTCATTATTTGTGTCCACCATATGAGATAGTTTCTTGGCTTAAGTTTAATGGAACAAGAGACAATGAGGTGGCAAGTGAAGAGGTGGACAAAGTATTGGTAGAGGAGGTCACTGCAGTTTGAAACATATGGTAATTTTTGTTTTTTGATTAGATACTTAGAGAGAGAAAGAACTGATATGATTTGAGATCATGTAGAAGTCTTAAGTTAAAATATGAGAAATTAACGATATATTGATGATTAAAAATTTTTGAGTACATGCTCTTTATATAGGAGTGAATTGTACAGTCCTAGGATTGATACACTTAAAATTCTACTACAATACACACATACAATTTACAAGAATAGTGGTTGACTACTACTACTATAATTATAACCTATCCTATTCGACTTCACCTAGTACAAGACATAGCAATACAATCGACTTTTAGAAGCCCAATTATAGTGAGACTCAAACTATAGTGTCAGTTAATAGTTGAATACATTGATTATATTACATTGTTCAAACCGTTTCATATCTTCATTATCCCTTATCTTCAACATGTGAATAAAAATAAGGTATTCAGGCTTTTAATATTCATGTATTCTTTGAATTGTAATCATATTGTGTTTCTTTCTTTATTTATTTTCTTATGAATGATCTGAGTAAATACGGTAAAGGGCAGTAAGGTGATTACTATATGGTTCTGTATAGATTGATATATATGCTTGAATATTTAAATTACATACACATTATTTAATTATAAAGTATTTCACATTATAAATTTTACTCTTGGTTCATTCTTTGTACTTTTTTTTTGCATTACATATGAAAATTTTCAAAGATGGTTTACATTATGTATAAACATTGACTAATAGATAGGAAAACATCTGAGACTTTTTCTTTAGGCACATCAATTTCTTAACTATGTGTTTATCCTTTATTTTACAAAAATTATTGGAATATACAATACAACTTGATGTTTGGACAAAGAATGCTTTAATTTTTTCTCTGAATATTTTTTAATTTGTGGTACGTACGTCTATTTTTCGATATTTATGACAAGACTATCATTCAAAATTAAGTGTTAACAAATGCATAAAAAATAATGTAATTAATTTTATGAATTGTAGACCTCATTAATTATTTGAGACTCATTATTTGCGTACATTTGCTATGATTTTGAGTCTCTTCGTTTATTTTTATTAATGGAAAATAAAGAAAACCAAACTGTCATTTTCTTGTGAATGGGTGAGGAAGAAATAAAAAGGAAGAATAAAGCGAGAACATAAATGTTGAAAGATATGGATGGTTTCACCTAAAGGATAAATTGGGACTTGAGGACTAATATCTTTTTTACTTAATAAAAATATATTTTTCTTATGATTGCACGTAGGGCGGACTAGTTTACTAATTAGATATAATTTTTATTTTCTTAAATTTAATTATGTATAGAAATTGTAAGTTATTTATAATCTATTCATATTTCATAGTATTGATTTCTTTCTAGTGTATCCTTCTCAGATAAGCAATTAATTAATCTTTTTAAAAACATTTTCTATTGATATTCACCCATAATTGTGTTAATTCTCTCCCTTTAAAACTTATTTTTACATCTTATTCAAGATCTCTTTAATATAAAATAAATGCTCCATATTAAGTGTAACCCATAAACTATTCCAAATTTACTAAAATTATGTGTTTGATCCTTTTTTTAATTTGTTCATTAACATAATATTAAATTAATGAGTCACCAAATCTTTTGATGAACCACTATGCAATCAATAATTGTTATTAAATTAGAATATTTCCTCGTAGATAAGATTTACTAATTAGAGTCATTTTAAATACATAGTTACTTCTTTTAGCAGTTCATTGACCACTATGTTAAGTAAATTTATGATCTTTTCTTTTCACTTTGAAAACTATGCATGATATATATATATATATATATATATATATATATATATATATATATATATATATATATATATATATATATATATATATATATATATATATATATATATATATATATATATATATATTGAATGAGACAACATGCATAAATATACTAAAAAGGACCAATTAGAGTACTGAAGATTTTCTATAAAATGTTGGACTAATGGTAGTTGATAGTGAAGGGTACAAATATTTTAAGAAAGATACAATTGAAAAATATATCAGCACTGCTAGGTTTTTTTCATGGTGATAACAATCTTAAGGTAATAAATATTATGGGATTTGTCATGTGCGTGTAATGTATTGTTGAAAAGAGGATATTTGGTATATAGAATTTCTTATAATCATCTCGTGATATCAATTTGAGATAATTTTGAAATTAAATTTGGTTCATGGACCAACTTTATGTGTATTAAAATTAAGGAAAAATTAGCAATCAAGTAATAATACATAACATTATTAGTTAAAACAACAACACATTAAAATATTATTCGAAATGTCAGAATGACAATATTTTAGAAAATATTTTGTATTCAGATTTTATTATTTAAATTTTCTTTTATTTATCATTACATTCCTACATTAAACCAAATTCTAAAACCAATAAACTTTTAAAAAGAAAAAAATAATTAAACCACTACCCATTAACCTTCTTTCTCAACATTTCAAGTTCTCTTCCCCCACATTTCACGTTTTCATATAACTCATCTTATTTTAAGGTTCTTCCAAATTATTCAACAAATCTCTAGTTTAATTCAAGAAATTTTTTTACTGACAAAGGTAATTTCATTTATTTACAGAGATTTATTTTAATTTTATGTTTTAAATCGTCGGTTATGTGGTAAAATTCAGTTGTGAAGCGGAAAAAATTGAATTTCAACATGATCCTACCCACATGACTAATGAATTCAACCGTTCAAAAAATAGAAGAAGAATTATCGGTGCTGAAGAAGTTGATGAAATTGTTAAAGATCAAAGTGATGAAGAATAACATTATGGCATATTGCATTCTGTATTTAAATTATCAAATTGTATTCTTTATTGTTTTTATAGTCTATTGCATTTTGTATTCAGTACAAAATTCATATAGTATCTTGCTAAAATTTGAGTTTTTTTAGTTGTAACATGTATTCATTTTGTAGGTTGTATTCATTTCAAATTTTTTATATGTTTAATTTTGTATTATATTATAGGACAGTAGATAAATAGTGTTATAGAATTTTGTATGCTATTCTAAATAAGGCTTCATAAAAAATTTTATTTTTTAATTTTGTATTCATGTAAACTATATGACAAAACAATTGTTTTTTTTTGTGCTCGTTTTGTGTTTCAATATCATTTTGTATCATAAACTTACTTAATATTTCATTCTCACTTTATATGCCAACAAGTTTTCAATTTTTTATGCTCACTTTGTCTTTCTATATCATTTTATATTTCATCCTCACTTTTGTGTCAACAAGTTTTGTATTTTTTTTTTCTGTTCATATTGTATTGCAATATCCTTTTGTATTTCATTTTCACTTTCTATAGTAACAAGTTTTGATATTTATTTATTTATTTTATATCAATTTTAAATGTGTGCTAACAAATTTTAGATTTTTGTTCTCATTTTATATTTCAATCTCACTTTGTTTGCCGACAAATTTTGTATTTCTTTTTTGTTTTTTCACCATATAATCTTCTTCACTGCGAGCGAAATCTTAAATCAATCGATTTCAATTGGATATCGATTGAGTATTTCTAATGAAGTGTTAAAAATTAATATTGCAAATTTGAAGAATAAAGGAGAAAAAAGTCATGTCGATTATGTAACCAAACACTTGTAATAGGAAAGAAATTTGAAAATTTTAATCCCAAAAATAAAAAATGAAAAGACTTAACAATAGTAGAAAAAAATTAGGCCTACTTGAAGTTATAGTAAAGTTATAATTAGTAATTATGGTAACGTAAGTTTGGTGGTTTAAATTCAAAAATTACCTTATTTGAAATATTATTTTCCATGATTTTCTCTATTCTGTTATTGATTAATTATATTTTATAAAATTAAAATCTTTTTTTATCTTGTTTGAATTTTTTTTGTTCCATGATTTCTCTTATTAATTATTTGTGTTATTTTCAAATTAACAACAAATACAAATTTAATTCCTTATAAAACTAAAGTAATGACCTTTTAAATAAATAATGAAACTGTTGCTCCACTAAAAGCTAAAATATTATTTTTTTTTTACAATTTTCCCTAAAATTAATGATCAAACAAAACAGCAAAAGAAAGTAACAAAAAATGGGCCCAATTTCAGTCCACAATTAAAGCAGGATAAAATAGTTATCAGGAATATCTAGCCCAAAAGAATGCAAGTATATATTTGAACAAAACATATTGTAGTTTCTCTATCATTCTCTGTATAGATATGCGGAACCCTCTCGATGTTGCTTTCCTCTTCACATTTTCAGTTTTGATTCAACCTCCCAAAGTGATTCCTCCCCAGATCTGTAATCTTTGATACCATGCATCTTTAGTTATTCCATTTAAAAATGTATCATCTAAGTTATATCATTTAAGTATCGATCCCTAAATAGATTTTATAGTTTCTATAATAGATCATCTTGATTTTTCTTTTTACGATGATGATGACTATTTAGAAACTCAATTGATGCCTGTCAATATGGGGTTATGAAATTTGAAATTTCTTTAGAGTTTTTTCTTGTTGATGTATTCCTTTTATTATGAATGTAATAACCTAAGATATCAAGATGTCTTTTTTTTTTGTTTCTCTGTTCTCGGCTACTCCCTATGTCTGTGTTGTATGGGATTCTGCTTTGGTTTACTTGTACTTTCTAAAGGTTTTTTTTCATGTGATTTTATTAGATATTGCACCTTGTAACTGATCGAACAAGTCATCAATGCGAGGAATGGGGTACTTGTTCTTAATAGTTACCTTGTTCAACTGCCGGTAGTCTATGTACATCCGAAAACTCCCATCCTTTTTCACAAATAACACCGGAGCACCCCAAGGAGATGCACTTGGTCTAATGAAGCCTTTGCTCAACAACTCTTGAAGTTCGGCCTTTAACTCTCTTAACTCCGCGGGAGCCATTCTATAAGGGGGTATAGAAATGGGGCGAGTACCCGGTTCCAGATCAATGCAAAAATCAATATCTTTATCCGGTGGCATACCAGGAAGATCTGCAGGGAACACATCCAGAAACTCACGGACTACCGAAACCGACTCAATTGAAGGTACTTGGGTAGTGTCATCCCTGAGATGTGCCAAGAAAGCTAAACACCCCTTACTAACCATTCTCTTAGCATGAAGAAAGGAGATGATACGAACCGGAGTGGAAGTGTAGTCGCCCTCCCACACTAACTGATCTATCCCAGGCTTGGCTAACGTTAGAGTTTTAGCATAACAATCCAAGATTGCAAAATTTGGAGAAAGCGAAGTCATACCCAGAATTACATCGAAGTCAACCATTTCTAAGATAACCAAATCTACATAAGTGTTGCTCCCCACAAAAGTCACCAAACAAGACCTATATACTTTTTCAACTATCACAGACTCACCCACCGGAGTAGACACACGAATAGGTATGTCAAGCAATTCACAAGGTAAATTAAGACCAATAGCAAATGAGGAAGATACATATGAAAATGTGGAGCCAGGATCAAATAATACAGAAGCCATGCAATCACAAACCAAAAGATTACCTGTGATAACAGCATCAGATGTCTCTGCTTCAGATCTCCTAGGGAAAGCGTAACAATGGGCCCTATCGCCTGTCTGCCCATTGCCCCTACCATGTTCTGCTGTAGTGTCTCCAGTTTGCCCGTCACCCCGGCCGTTTTGGTGACCACCATTACCTCGGCCACCACGTCCTCCAGAATAACGGCCTCTACCATGACCACCTCTACCTCTAGCTATTGGGGGTCTACAACTTTGTTTTGGACAATTCCTCCAAATATGTCCAGTCTCCCCACATCCATAACACTCTCTGGAGTCAAGCATAGGTCTCTCAGAGAAGTGTTGACCGGTCTGAGATGGACCCCCAACTACAGTCTGTAGTGAAGACTGAATTGGTCGGACTGAGTAACCTCCTGAACCCTGTCCTCTAGAGTAAGAACCATTAAACTCACCTCCCTTTCGAAACCTTTTTGATGTCGATGCCATGGTGAAGTCATCTCTCTTCACTCCTTCCACCTCTATCACGAAGTCTACCACTTCTTGAAAGGATTTTGCCGTAGCCGCTACCTGTAAGGCTGAAATCCACAATTCTGACCTCAACCCCTTCACAAAACGGCGAATCCGCTCTTGTGGACTGAAACAAAGTTGGGTGACATACCTGGATAATGCACGAAACTTAGCCTCATATGCAGTAACCGACATCCTACCTTACTCTAGGCTCAAGAACTCATCTCTTTTCCTATCCCTCAAAGTCCGGGGGATATACTTCTCCATAAACAAGCTAGAGAATGATGTCCAAGTCATAGGTGGTGCCTCTGTTGGTTGACACTCAACATGTGACCGCCACCACATTTTGGCGTTCCCTTGAAACTGATAAGTCACAAACTCAACACCAAACCATTCTACTATACCCATCTTGTGTAGTAGCTCATGACAGTCAACCAGAAAATCGTAGGCATCCTCAGATTCAGCACCCTTGAAGACTGAAGGTTTCAATTTCAAGAACTTACTGAAAAGTTCATGCTGATTATTTGTCATTATATGCCCTGTAGTCAGACGAGGAAACGTGCCTATTTCCAATGAGGCATCCATGTGGGGAGCCACAGTAGCTGCATGTTGTACCTCTGGAACCTGAGGTGCTGGTGCAGAAAACACTGGAGGTGTCTGGCCTTGATCAGATAACCCGCTAAGATAAGCAAGAACCTGATTGATCATCTCTGGGGTAGGTTGGGGTGGAATTCCTCATTCTGTACTTGTTCATTCTCCCCTTCCTCACCCTCTCTTATCACTTCCTCAGTCGGTGGAGGAGTCACCGCCCTAGTACCAGATGGACTAGGTGCTTGTCCTCTTCCTCTAAAGGACGTCCTCCCACGACCTCTTCCACGGCCTCTCGCCACTACTCCTCTTCAAGCTACAGCCCCAGTGGTTGGCTCAGACGTTTCTTGTCTTGCCGGTGTTGGTGTTGGTGCAGTCGTTGCTCTAGTTCTAACCATCTGTGAAATAGAGTGAAGATGGTCAGATACCAATTTGTATCACCTAGATACCAATTGGATCCAAGTAATAGCACGAAATAAAGAATGAAAGAATGGAATTTTTCCTAAAGTCTTATAGCCTCTCAAAGAAAAGTAAAGGTGTCCCCCTACCATTCCTTAAGACTCTACTAGACTCGTTCTTGTGTGATGAGACCAACGAATGCTCTGATACCAAGTTTGTCACGAGCCAAAACCGAGCCACGAGTGGCACCCACACTTACCCTCCTATGTGAGCGAACCAACCAATATAAAATCCAACATTTCAATATAATATCAACAGAAAGTAATGCGGAAGACTTAAATCTCATTAATGAACATTGATTAAATAAATTCTAAAACTCAAACACTATTATTATCCCCAAAATCTTGAAGTCATCATCACAAGAACATCTATCCTCAAATTACTAATCTAAGAGTATCTAAGAAGCTAAAATAAGTAAAAAGCTAGTCCATGCCTGAAGTTCAAGGAATCAAGACATGAAGAGGATGATCCAGTCCAAGCTAGAAGCATTAGCTCACCCTGAAATCCGGTGTAATAAAGACTGGCTAGAGTTGCGGTTGAGTTGAAGACGACGGTACGTTTGCTGCACTCCACATATAACAAAGAAAGAAACATACAAGTAGGGGTTAGTACAAAACACAAGTACTGAGTAGGTATCATAGGCCAACTCAAAAAAGAAAACAGTATATATCAAATAATAACATAAAATCAACCATATAACTCAACAGGTGAAAACAACAAGTTCACAAATCATGTGTAACAACATCAAAACACACCTATGAGAACTCAAGCCTCAATACCATACTCATTTGGGAATTAGGTTCATTAGATTGAGTATATTAACAGATTTCAAGATTCATTATCTTTATTCCTCTTGTGTCGTTACGTGACACTCCGCTCCCCTACTACTATGTGTCGGAACGTGACACTCCGATCCCCTAATTCTACGTGTCGATTCGTGACACTCGATCCCCTAATAATATATGTTGGAACATGACACTCCGATCCCCTAATTCTACGTGTCAGTTCGTGACACCCGATCCCCTAATACTATGTGTCAGAACGTGACACTCCGATCCCCTAATTCTACGTGTCGGTTCGTGACACCCGATCCCCTAATACTATGTGTCGGAACGTGACACTCCAATCCCCTAATTCTACGTGTTGGTTCATGACACCCGATCCCCTAATACTATATGTCGGAACGTGACACTCCGATCCCCTAATTCTACGTGTCGGTTCGTGACACCCACTCGACTAATCTCATTCTATAAATTCATCAATCCTACTTTTATACCAAGGCATCATCAATCTCATTACATTAGTTCATCAAGCCTTCTCTTATACCAAGGCATCATCAATATCATTACTTTAGTTCATCAAGCCTTCTTTTATACCAAGGCATCATCATTAACAAAGTAAATTTAGGATTAGAGATTCAATAGCCTCATCATGCTTATTCATCACAATTATATAATCACATCATGTAAGCACACAATTAAGCATATAGAAGGTTTTATAATACTACCCAACACATACCATTCGCTATTAAGAGTTTACTTCGAATAGCATAAAAACCATAACCTACCTCCACCGAAGATTCGTGATCAAGCAAGCAAATTCCCCAAGCTTTGCTATCCTCTTCGTTTCTCCTCTCTCTCGATCATTCTTCTCCCTCTCTTTGTTCTTTCTATTTTTCTTATTCAAACCCTCTTTTCTTTTACCCTAATTAGCATATAATTTAGTATAAAAGATGACAAGAGTAACCCACTAATTAACTCAAGGTTATCTCCTTTAACCCCCAAGTAATTGAATTATTAATAATAACCCACTAACTTTTTAATTATAAGCAGGAATAGTCCAAAACGCCCCTTAATATTTACAGAAATCTGACCCAGCCTGGGATTACGCAACCTGTGACGGCCCGTCGTGCCTGCTACGGTCCGTCCTGCAGGTCCGTCACAAAGTTCAGAGACTTAATTTCTGTGGAAGATGTGTGACGGTCCGTCGTGCTCACGACGGTCCGTCCTGCTATTCCGTCACAAAGTTCAGAGAGTCGATTTCAGTACCCAAATTTCAGAATTCTAAGTGTTTTGGAACGAGACCCCCTCGACGGTCCGTCGTGCCCATGACGGTCCGTCGTGGGTTCCGTCGACTAAGAGAGTTTTTTCCAGAAATAAAATCTGTTGCTCA
The DNA here is from genome assembly GCA_032847665.1 of Solanum chilense. NCBI lineage: Eukaryota > Viridiplantae > Streptophyta > Magnoliopsida > Solanales > Solanaceae > Solanum > Solanum chilense. The sequence continues at coordinate 9,682,460 of CM064974.1, read as the reverse complement.
AAACGACTAAACAGGTTGTTACACTCACCCACCATGGTCAAACGAATCCCACCTCTTGTCCTCAATACACCATATGAATGAAGCAATATCTCCTTGGATTCCCCTTAACAACTTGTCTTAAATAAGACATAACTTATCTTTATTAAACTAACCCTCTCAAATATTCTCAACAAAGTAATATCGAGCCTCGATGAAAATAATCAAACCACCACTTTCCTCAAAAATCTACAAGGAGGAAAGATTGATGGCTAACCCTCCAACTAATCGTCTCTCTTTAACACTAATAATGACAAAACTCCCCATTCTAAAGTTTTCCTACTCAAAACATGGGTCAACATATTATCCTTTCTCAGATGATAAAGGATATTCACGTCGTAGTCCTTCAACAACTCTAGCCAACTAAGCTTCCTGGAGTTCAGATATATTTGAATGAAGATGTACTGAAGACTTTAAAGGTCGGTGGAGACCTGACAATTCACACCATACAAATAGTTACTCCATAACTTAAGCAAAAAAAACCATCACCGCTCACTCCAAATCATGAATAAGATAGTTCTTCAAATTGGTCTTTAACTTTCTTGAAGCATAGGCAATCATCTTACCTTTTTGGCCCAAAAAAACTCCTGAAGCATCACCTATAAATAATAGAGTCCACACCATCTTTAGGTAGAATCAACATAGGAGTTGAAGTCAACAAAGTCTTGAGATTTTGATAGAATTTCTCACACTCACCGAACATCTGAAAGTTAACAATCTATTGTGTCAATCTGGGCAATGGGGATGAGATATGAGAGAAACTCTGAACAAACCGTCTGTAGTAGCTTACCAGCCCCACAAAACTCCAAAACTCAAAACTTGAAACACCATGCATTGCAAGTTCACAATATTATCATACTAGTACAACATAACATAATAAGGAAAGATCCAATTCATACCCAAGAAGATATCAAACTCTACCATACCTACACATAAGACAATGTCAACCTCACATGAAATAATACAAATACACGTTGATGGAACACTAGATGATATCTGTAATAACTACATTAAAACTCTTAACCTATGGCCTTCCTAGAAACGTATAACAATGACCTCATGTACCCATTAAGTCTAAGTGGTAGTTCTACCCCTACTCTGCTAAGTTGTTGTCCCATTGCTAGAATTTGTACCACCCATGCTTGACTGCCCCCTAGATTTAGGCGTTGGTTCTCTCACTAGAGTAGAATATGTATGTCGGGTCCTTAAAGAGTATATAAAAGAAAACAGTAACAGTGAGAAATGCTTCAACCCGTAGAAATAAAGGAATATTAGCATGAAATAACATTGTTAATCCAACATCAACAATATGTCTATGTTTTCTTTGTAAAACTCTATTTTGTGCAGTTTTTTTAGGACATGAAATATTCCTTACAATATCATGATAATATGCAGGCTAAATAAAATGTATGTTAATGAAACTACCACATATGTCACATTGAATTACCTTAATTTCTTTAGAAAACTGTTTTGCTACAATTTTTTGAAATTTTAAAGATACTTTGAAAAGATCAAATTTCCTTTTTAGTGGACAAACAAACTATACCCCCTGTCATAATTGGAACAACCCTAAAAATGAATAGGATCAAGACTTAGGTTGTCAAGAATGCTTGCGATTAAACCAAGGTTCATACGGAATGATACGCGTAGAACCAGACCTCAAAACCCTTACCAAGACCAATTCAACTAATTTGGGGAGTTATTTGAGCTTGGAAAGGTTGGAACCAACCAAGTAAGGCTCGCGACAACGAAGATTTAATCGAAGGAGCCTTTACCAGACTTAAAAGAGGAAATTTTAAGTTTTGAGGGTCCAGGGGTAAAATGATCTTTTCAAGGCTAAGGGTAATATTCTAATTACCCAGATAAATTAATAAATTAATTAATTAATTTAATTAAAAGAGCAATTCGATAGGGGCAACCCGGAGTGACCCATTTCGCAAATAGTGTGCCACTCGGGTTCGAGCCCCACTAGGAGCAATGAATTGATTATTTAATCATCAATTAAAATCTATTCATTAAGGGTAAAATGGTCCTTTCATGTATTATTTAAAATAAATCAGATTTTGTATTAATTTAATTAAATCCTATTTTGACTAAGTCTTGAATTTAGTCTCCTAATCCTAATAACTCTATCTCTCACGTTTCTCAACTCTCTTCCACGCCTCTCAACTATCATTCTCTCAAGCTCTGACTAACAAGAAATCTCAAGAACAGCTTAATAACAATTGTTCTTCACACTTGAAAAACACACGAAAAGTTTTAAGAAAATCAAGGTAATCAAAAACATCAAGGCAAAGGGAGGTTGTTCGTCGAGTGGCGTGTACGCTGAGGAGAATTTGGGCATGGTTTGGAGGAGTTTCTGGGAAGCAGCTGCACACTTGAACAACATCAAAAGGTATGGCTTTCTTCTCTCTTGGTCCCTTTCCCAAGAGGTCTCTTACGATTCAAAACATTCATTCCGAAACTAAGGTTGTTTACTTTTTTTTATTGTCCTTGTCCCTAGATCCCAAACATATTTGTTGGATGGGTATGTTGTGCTTCTAGATTTAGGCATGAATGATGTATTTATATTCAATGTGAACATGTTTATGTGAGGGAAATTACGAAATGATATTAAAAGTGTGATAGAAAAGGTTGGTGTGTGTGAGCACGTTGGGAGTGCCTTAGCCACTGTGTGGAGTCGTATAAGACATAAAATTCTTGTGTATTTTCTGTTTGAAATGTGTATACCATGTGATGTTCATTTCAATGAAATATAGTGGATTGAAATGACCATCTTTTAGCCAACTAAATTTATGAAAAATGTGTTTAAAAATGAGTTGAAAAATGACTAAATTTTTCCAGATTTGTGTACTCTTCAAGAATGTCAAATTCTGGGTTTTAAAGTAAAATAAAATAAGTGAGATTGAAACCAAGACCTCACATGTTAAAGAAGGTGAAAGAGAAAGAATAAAAATGTGAAGGAGCTAAGGGGATTCGATCCTAGTTACTGCTTTTGCAAAAAAAAGAAAAGAAAATGGGGTAAGGGGATTCGATCCTAGCTATTGCTTTCGCGAAAAAGAAAAGAGAAATGGGGCTAAGGGGATTCGATCCTAGCTACTGATTTCGCAAAATAAGGAAAGTGAAATGGTTCTAAGGGTATTCTAACTCGCGAACTGGAGGTGAATGAAGAGAAAAGTAATTAATCAAATAAATGGGAGGCGTGGGATTCGACCCTACAACCTCCTGAGCATGCGCGAAATTAAATGAAAAAAATAAGGAGGTTATTGGGGTTCCAACCCACAACCTCCCTATCCCAGCTAGAATTAAAGGAAAAATCAAAGAGGATGTGGGGGTTTGAACCAACAAACTCTTGGTTTAGGCAAAAATGGGCAACAATAGACTAACAAAAATCGAAAAGGTATTGTGGGGGTTCGAACCCCCAACCCTTCGGTTAACTAAGAGTAAAATTAAAATAGAAAATTTCTCCTTCAATGTAAATGTTGAGATTTAATTTAGAGTTCTAATGTTAGGAATATTAGAAATAAAATCAATGAAAAATATAAATGATATCCAAGTGATTCAAGATTTGGATTCCCTTGATCAAACTTCTGTATTGATACATAAGTCATACGTGAGTAAAATATCCCAGAATAATTCCATCTACTTAGATCAAAAGTCAAGATCTTGGCATATATACAAGATACATAAGTCTTGTACTACATAATCTTAGAAAAGTAAGAATGACTAAGCGAACTATGAATGAAGCCCCATGGCTTGTATGTGTAGACACATAAGTCTAACAAACGTTCAAAAATAAGTGAACCTAAGATGTATGTAATAAAATGATGAACCCTACGAGGGTAAGTATGAGTGTAATATACACTAAGTGGCCAAGGTCATTGGCATATGATGAGATAAACTATGAAATGATGAAATGAATATTCACGTAATAAGAGGTGAGTAACTACGAAAAGCAAAGGTGCTAATAATGAAGAATGTGGTGACAACATGATATGAGGCTAATGTATATGATGAGAGCAATCTCAATGAGTCTAAGTAAATGTTACCAATATGTACTCACCAATGAGAGTGTAAGATAATGAAGATACCAGTCTCTATGAACGCTTTAATGAAAGTATTGAGCTTAACACACTTAATACTAATAATGAGATGAGAAATCATCTAATGACCTATGTTGTCCTAATACTAGAAGATAGATTCCATGAAGTATGAGTTGAATGTGATAAAACTTTACACTGAGCACTGATAGGTTAGCTATGAGCGGTGATTCTTTCTTTAGAGAAGGGCGAAGGTTCACGTAACTCTCATGAGATGAGACTGTCCGGCTTGTTGGGTATGGATCTCCATACATCTCCTAGTCTTTGAACCTATACTTCCAATATAGGGATCTGGCAGGGTTAAATTCCCATGTACGCTAGCATGTTTTTGGGTCACTTTAGATGGTGATAACACCTCTTTTGGGTGTGGGGGAGACACTGGATTTCAAGATGCTCACAAGATCTATGTTGGTTAAAGTGAAAGTTTCCAATGAATGAATGAGGCCAGCCTCAAATGAAGCACATAATGAAATGAATGATGCCAAATGTGTTAGAATAGGATAATCAAGAGGTGAGCTAGACCCAGGTAATGACATTAGGTTATTCCTAATCATTGCACATCAAACCCGATGAATGTCTTAAACTATCTCTTAGGTATAGCTGGTGTGCACACTAACCTATGAATGAAATGAAATGAAGTATGTATGAATAAATGAAGCAGACTCTGTTTTAGCTAATGAAGACTCCCTAGTTGAGGTCTCATGTGTTGAGACCTTATTTTGGAAAGTCTTAATGTCAAGTCCATGATTCCAAGGTCTCATGGCATATGAATGAATGATATGAAAGGATCTATGTGTTATATGTTATGTGCTATGATATGTACATGTGAAGATGTTATGTGTTGTGTGCAATACAATATTTAAAATTATGCATGTTATCTCATGGCATGAACTTTCTAACTCAATTTGGAAAGTTCACTAACTTTCCTAATCTCAATTTGGAAAGTCTACTGACTTGACTTCCAAAAATAATGTCATTAAGAAGGAGTTGTTCTTTCTCATGCTTGTCCTTGGTATGTGCTTGCATATACCAATACTTAGTACAAGTGTGTACTAACCCTATACATCTATACTATTTTAGGTGCAGGCACAGGTGGAAGATAAAGCTAAAGGTTCATTGTTGCAGCTATCCGGACGTCAACATTCATTCGTTATTTGGTAGGTCCTCATGCGTTCAAGGATGCTACTATTTTACATTCTAGCATAGCTTTAGAGTTTAGCTAATGGACCATGTTCCACTAGCATTTCTTTCCTTTTTTTGTTCAGACTTTGTATTGGTTACATTTTAGCTGTTATACAATTAATTCTTAATGAACTATATCTTTTAATTGCTTATCTCTTTAATGTTAGATGGTTGATGATGAATGGTTATGAAATGTTAAGAATATTTAGCAAGTTTGTTAAAGATCATAAAGTTTCAAATTTTTCGTTAAAATTAATCTAGGTGAGGTATGAATAACGCATGTAGGCTTGTCTGCGACCTCTGAGAGGCTAACAATGTCGGTCTCGTCTGGGGTCTAGATTCCAATCGTGAAAAAGTTGGTATCATAGCGCTAGGTTGAATTCCGAGGAATATAAGTTCACATAAACCACATTGAGTAGTTTCTAAGTCATGGTAGTGAAGTGCATCACTATCCTGGATTAGAGACGGCATGATGTGTAGGAAAATTTCCCTTCTTATGATCTTATCATGCTTTTCCTAATGTCTGAATTTTTGGTGTTATAAGCGTGTCTAACATCAACCCTTGATTTTTTAGAGAATTAACACTAGGAGTGCTAATGGTCGATGGAAATGGGGAGCAGCTGCTGGGGGTAATAAGAATTTACCCCAGGCTCCAACTGAATGAGGGGCCATGACAGTTAACCTAGTTGGGTTGACTGCTGCTGAGGTGAGGGCGTATCTGGCCCAAATGGCACAGGCCATCACGATGTAGGCTCAGGCTATGACTGCCCAAGTCAATTGGCACGATTTTCATAGGGAGAACCCACCGGTTCGCAGCATGGCTGACAGTCTGTGATATTTCACGAGGATGAATCCTCTTATATTCACAGGGGATAACACATCAGATGATCCTCAAGAGTTTGTAGATGAGGTGCATAAGATCCTGGTGGCTATGGGGACTACTGATATTGATAAGACTGAGCTGGCTTCCTATCAGCTCATGAGTGTTGCACAGACTTGGTGCAAGATATGGCAAGATAGTCGTGTCTTAGGTGGATGTCAGTCACATGGGAACCGTTCAAGACAGCATTTGTTGAGAGATTCTTCCCCAGAGAGATGAGGGAGGCCAAGGTTGAAGAGATCATCAACCTTAAACAAGGCTCTATGATAGGCACGGATTATTCCCTGAAGTTTATCAAGCTATCAAGGTATGTTACTTTTTTTAGTACTTAATAGCAAGAATGGGGAGAATACTGAGCTTTGTTGAAATCATCCAGGTATGCTACTTCCCTGGTTTCTAACAGAAGGGATGAGATGAGCAAGTTCATCACAGGAATCAATGGAGACCTAGAGGAGTGTGGATTTGCGATGCTTCATGATAATATGGATCTTTCCAGGTTGATAGTGTCTGTCCAGCAAGTGGCCGCAGAAAGAGAGGTGTTCATGATGTTAGGAGGCCTAGGCATCAAGATCAGGCAAGTCCTAGCCATGGAGTCCACAGAAACAACTTTGGCATTCGTGAGCAGCCGAGGTTCAAAAAGGGGCAATAGAGATAAGGAATTCTAATCCTCAGAGGGGTGCTACACCTAGAAGAGGCAGTCTTGAGCTCAACAAGGACAATGGAGGTGAGATGCAACGTCCTAAGAAGAATTGTGCTAAGTGTTGAAAAGCTCACAATGGAGAGTGTAGACAGGGCACAAATTCCTGCTTCGGTTGTGGTAAGAGTGGACACATGGTCAGAGACTGTCCATAGAACAGAGGTCAGGCTGGAGGTAATGCTCATCCTAGGCCTATCCCACAGGGTGCAATAGCAGCCGAGCCTCTCAAGAGGAACAGATTCTATGCCCTAAAGGGAAGGGAGGAGCAGGAGAAGTCCGCTGATGTGGTTACAGGTATGTTGCAAGTATTCTCAACTTGTGTTTATGCTTTACTTGATCCAGGGTCTACGCTTTCCTTTGTAACTCCTCTTCTTGCCCTTAATTTTGAAGTATTACCTGAAGTTCTGCATCATTCTATAGTGGTTAGTACGCCTTCAGAAGAAGATGTAAGAACTGATAGGGTTTACAATGATTACCCAATAGTTGTAAGTGGTAAGACTATGTGTGCGAACTTGATTGAGTTACCCATGCATGATTTTTATATTATTCTTGGCATGGACTGGCTTCACAATTTTTATGCTTGCTTGGACTGACGTAGTAAAGTTGTGAAATTTCTCTTCCTTAATGAAGAAGAGTTAGACTGGTAGGGGTACAATTCGAGTCGTTCAAATACCTTGATTTCAAATCTTAACTCCAATAAAATGATGTCCAAGGGGTTACTATGTCATCTTGTGAGTGTTAATGATTTAGATCATGACATTCCTTCCATATAGTCAGTGCTTGTAGTGAATGAGTTCTTAGATGTGTTTCCTCAAAATTTGCCTTGAGTCCCTCCCCTTCGAGAGATTGACTTTGTCATAGACTTAGAACCAGATACTAAACCAATCATAATTCCTCCTTATCGAATGGGTCCTGTAGAACTCAAAGAGTTGAAGTTGCAGTTAAAAGATCTCACTAATAAGGGATTCATTCAGCCGAGCATATCCCCTTAAGGGGATCTAGTGCTGTTTGTAAAGAAGAAAGGTGGGACATTAGAATGTGTATCGATTATCGGCAGCTCAACAAAGTCTCTATCAAAAACAAGTATCCACTACTCAGAATAGTTGATTTATTCGATCAGCTTTAAGGTTCTAGTTTCTTCTCTAAGATTGATCTTCATTATGGGTATCATCAGCCTAGGATTAGGGATGGAGATATCACAACGACATCCTTCCTTACACGCTTTGGTCACTATGAGTTTCTAGTCATGTCATTTGGTCTCACGAATGCACCTACTGCACTTATGGATCTCATGAATAGGGTCTCCGTGAATACCTTGAATCTTTAATCATAGTATTCATTTATGACATTCTCATCTACTCTAATACCAAGGGAGAACATGAACAACATTTGACACTAACCTTGCAGGTAGTTAGACAACATCAATTGTATGCCAAATTAAGCAAGTGTGAATTCTGGCTGAGATCAGTGACCTTTCTGGGTCATGTTGTGTCCGATCAATGTGTAGAGGTGGACCTAAAAAGACTCAAGTCATTAAGAACTGGCCAAATCCCCTTACTCCCACTAACATCCGTAGTTTTCTTGGATTGGTTGGTTACTACCGCAGGTTTGTAGAGGGCTTTTCTTCCATTGCTGCCCCACTGACAGCTTTGACGAAGAATAAATCCAAGTTTTAATAGACGAATACTTGTGAGAAGAGTTTCCAGGAGCTCAAGGATAGACTCACTTCAGCCCCGGTGCTTACATTGCATAAGTATGGTAAAAGTTACACGGTTTATTGTGATGCATTTAGGGTTTGTTTGGGTTGTGTTCTTATGCAGGTTGGTAAGGTAATAGCCTATGATTCCAGACAACTCAAGGTTCATAAGAAGAATTATTCCATTCATGACCTGGAGTTGGCAGTTGTGGTGTTTGCACTGAAGTTGTAGAGGCACTATCTGTATGGAGTGCATGTGGATGTGTTCACAGCCATAAGAGTCTCCAATACGTGTTCAGACAGTGGGAGTTGAATGTATGTCATCGAAGATTGTTAGAGCTATTGAAGGATTATGACATTAATGTGCACTACCATTAAGGTAAGGCTAATATTGTAGCTGATGCTTTGAGCAGGATGAGCATGGGAAGTACACCTCACATTGAGGATGAGAAGAAGGAGCTGGTGAAAGATATACATAGACTGGCCATACTGGGTGTGCAGTTGGTTGACTCTAGTACTGGGGATGTTTTCGTTCATCCTATTTCTGAATCATCCTTGGTAGTTGAAGTCAAGCATGGTCAACATCTAGATTTTGTGTTGATGTAGGTTAAAGATTTAGTACTGATGAAGATGAATGAGTTTTTCGCTTTGGGAGGTGATGGTATACTTAGGTATTAGGACAGGCTTTGTGTACCAGATGTGGATGATTTGCGGACCAGGATTATTGCAGAGGACCATGGCTCAAGATATTGCATACATCCAGGTTCCACCAAGATGTATCATGATCTTAAGAAGATTTATTGGTGGGATGGTATAAAGAAGGACATTGCAAAATGCGTAGCCAAGTGTCCTAATTGTCTGTAGCTTAAGGCAGAGCGTCTTAAGCCTGGTGGTCTAACTCAGATTTTTGAGGTTCTGACTTGGAAGTGGGAGGCCATTAATATGGACTTCATGGTTTGTCTTCCGAGGACTAGGAGGCAGCATGACTCCATATGAGTTATTGTGGAAATATTGACTAAGTCTGTCCACTTTATCCCTGTGAAGTCTACTTATAGATCCGAGGATTTGGCGAGACTCTTCATTGATGAGATTGTGATATGTCATGGGATTCCCTTTTCTATTATTTCAGATAGAGGAGCTCAGTTTACTTCACATTTCTAGAGATATTTCTAGAAGAGCTTGGGCACGCATGTGAAGCTTAGCACTTCCTTTCATCCTTAGAAAGACGGGAAGGCAGAGCGCACCATTAAGGCATTAAATTACATATTGAGAGAGTGTGTGATTGACTTCATAGGTAACTCGAATAACCAACTGCCTTTGATAGAGTTCTCGTATAATAATAGTTATCACTCCAGCCTTGAGATGGCACCGTTTGAGGCACTATATGGTAGGAGGTGTAGATTTCCATTTGGGTGGTTCGAGGTTGGAGAGTCATCCATTTTGGGTCCAGAGATCATTTATGAGGCCTTAGAGAAGTTCAGAGTTATTCAGGACAGGTTGGCTACTGCTTACAGTAAGAAAAAGTCATATGATGATAACATAAAATGGACCTTAGAGTTTGATGTTGGTGACCAGGTTTACTTGAAGATATCACCTATGAAAGGGTGAAAAGATTTGGTAGAAAAGGGAAGCTGAGTCTGAGGTATGTTGGGCTATTTGAGATCCTACAGTGTGTGGGTGAGGTGGCCTATGAGTTAGCATTGCCTGCGGATCCAGATTCGATTCATCCAGTCTTTCATATCTCTATGTTGAAGAAGTGCCTAGGTGATCCATCATCAATCCTACATGTGGAAGGTTTGGGGTTGGTGAAGACTTGTCTTATGAGGAGGTACCTGTTGAGATCTTAGACAGACAGGTCAAGCGGCTGAGGAACAATGAGAATTCCACAGTGAAGGTATTGTGGAGAAATCATCTTGTTAAGGGTTCTACGTGGGAGGCTGAAGCCGACATGAGATTCCACTACCCTCATCTTTTCAGCTTTTGAGGTTTGACTTCCTACTCTTAAGCCTATGTTTCCTTATCTCTCCTTATTTTGTTGCTATTGGTTGAATGTGCATAGTGATTTTATTATGATCTAACTGACATTACGATGTGAAGTGGTAGTGTCATTCGGGGACGAATTTTCCTAAGGGGGGATAATGTAACAACCTTAAAAATGAATGGGATAAGAACTTAGGGTGTCCAGAATGGTTGCGATTAAACCAAGGTTCACACGGATTGATACGCGTAGAACCATAACTAAGAACCCTTAACACGACCAAGTCAACTAACTTGAGGAGTTCATTGATCTTGGAAAGGTTGGAACCAACCAAGTAAGGCTCGCGAAAACAAACATTTAATCGAAGGATTCTTCAGCGGACTTAAAAGAGGAAATTTTAAGTTTTGAGGGTCCAGGGGTAAGATGGTCTTTTCCAAGCCAAGGGTAATATTTTAATTGCCATGAGGAATTAATTAATTAATTTAATTAAAGGAGTAATTCGTATTAGGGCTACCCGGAGTGACCCATTTCGCAAATAAGGTGCCACTCGGGTTCAAGACCCACTAGGACCAATCAATTGATAATTTAGTCATCAATAAAAATCTATTAATTAAGGGTAAAATGGTCCTTTCACGTGTCAATTAAAATAAATCAGATTTTGTATTAATTTAATTAAATCCTATTTTGACTAAGTCTTGAACTTAGTCTACTAATCCTAATAACTCTCTCCCTCACGTTTCTCAACTCTCTTCCACGTCTCTCAACTCCCATTCTCTCACGCTCTGACTAACCAGAAAGCTCAAGAACAGTTTAATAACAATTGTTCTTCACACTTGAAAAACACACGAAAAGTTTTAAGAAAAGTAATGTAATCTAAACTGTCAAGGCAAAGGGACGTTGTTCGTCGAGTGGCATGTACGTTGAGGAGAATTTGGGCGTGGTTTGGAGGAGTTTCTCGGCAGCAGCTGCACACTTGAAAAACATCAAAAGGTATGGGTTTCTTCTCTCTTGGTCCCTTTTCCAAGAGGTCCCTTGCGATTCAAAAGATTCATTCCTAAACTAAGGTTGTTTCCTTTTTTTATGTCCTTGTCCCTAGCTCCCAAACGAATACGTAGGATGGGTATGTTGCGCTGCTAGATTTAGGCATGAATGATGTTTTTATATTAAATGTGAACATGTTTATATGAGGGAAATTACAAAAATGATATTCAAAGTGAGATCGAAAAGGTTGGTGTGTGTGAGCACGTTAGCAGTGCCTTAGCCACTTTTTGGAGTCGTATAAGACATAAAATTCTTGTTTATTTTGTGTATGAAATGTGTATATCATGTGATGTTCATTGGAATGAAATATAGTGGATTGATATGAGCATCTTTTATCCAACTAAACTTATGAAAAATGTGTCTAAAAATGAGTTGAAGAATGACTAAAATTTTCCAGATTTGTGTACTCTTCAAGAATGTCAAATTCTTGGTTTTTAAAGTAAAATAAAATGAGTGAGTTCAATGGGAATTGAACCCAAGACCTCACATGTTAAAGAAGCTGAAAAAGAAAGAAAAAAAGATGAAGGAGCTAATGAGATTCAATCCTTGTTACTGCTTTCGCAAAAAAATAAAAGGGAAATGGGGCTAAGGGGATTCCATCCTAGTTACTGCTTTCGCGAAAAAGAAAAGGAAAATGGGTTTAAGGGAATTCGACCCTAGCTAATGATTTCGCGAAATAAGGAAAGGGAAAAGGTGCTAAAGGGATTCGAACTCGCGAGCTGGAGGTGAATGAAAAGAAAATTAATTAAATATATAAATGGGAGGCGTGGGATTCAAACCCACAACCTCCCAAACAACAGCGAATTTAAATGAACAAAATAGGGAGGTTGTGGGGGTTCGAACCCACAACCTCCCTATCCCAGCGAGAATTAAAGGAAAAATGAAAGAGGAAGTAGGGGTTTGAACCCACAAATCGTGGTTTAAGCAAGAATGGGCAACAAGAGACCAACAAAAATTAAAAAGGGACTGTGGGGGTTCGAACCCCCAAACCTTCGGTTAACTAAGAGTAAAATTAAAATAGAAAATTACTCCTTCAATGTAAATGTTGATATTTCATTTAGAGTTCTAATGTTGGGAATATTAGAAATAAAATTAAAGAAAAATATAAATGATATCCAAGTGATTCAAGATTTGGGTTCCCTTGCTCAAACTTCCGTATTGATACATAAGTCATACGTGAGTAAAATGTCCAAGAATAATTCCATTTACTTAGATCAAAAGTCATGATCTTAGCATGTATATAAGATATATAGGTCTTGTACTACATAATCTTAGGAAAGTAAGTGTCACTTAGCGAACTATGAATGAAGCCCAATGGCTTGTATGTATACACATAAGTCTTAACATACGTTCAAAAATAATTGAACATAAGATGTATGTAATGAAATGATGAACGCTAGGAGGGTTAGTATGAGTGTACGATACACTAAGTGGACAAGTGAATTAACATATGATAAGATGAACTATGAAAAGAAGAAACGAACATTCACGTAATAAGAGGTGAGTAACTATGAAAAGTAAGGTGCTAATAATGAAGAATGTAGTGACAACGTGATATGAGGTTAATGTATATGATGAGAGCAATCTCAAATAAGCCTAAGTAAATGTTACCAATACGTACTCACCAATGAGAGTGTAAGATAATGAAGATACCAGTCTCTATAAACACTCTAATGAAAGTATTAAGCTTAAGACACTTAATACTAATGATGAAATCTGAAATCATCTAATGTGATATGCTGTCCTCATACTAGAAGCTAGCTTCCATGATGTGTGAGTTAAATGTAATGGAACTTTATACTATACACCGATAGGCTAGCTATGAGCGGTGATGCCTTCTTTCGGGAAGGGCGAAGGTTCACGTAACTCTCATTAGATGAGACTGTCCGGCTTGCCGGGTATGGATCTCCATACATCTCCTAGTCTTTGAACCTATACTTCCAATATAGGGATCTGGCGGGGTTAAATTCCCATGTACTCTAGCATGGTGTTTTGGTTCACTTTGAATGGTGATACCACATCTTTCCGGTGTGCGGGAGACACTGGATTTTATGATGATCACATGATCTATGTTGGTTAAAGTTAAAGTTCCCAATGAATGAATGAGGCCAGCTTCAAATGAAGCATATAATGAAATGAATGATACCAAAGGTGTTAGGATAGGATAATAAAGAGGTGAGCTAGACCAAGGTAATGACATTAGGTTATTCCTGATCATTAAACACCAAACCGGATGAAAGTCTTAAATTATACCCTAGGTATAGCTGGTGTTCACACTGGCCTATGAATGAAATGAAATGAAGTATGTATTAATGAATGAAGAAGACTTTGTGTTTGCTAATGAAGACTCCCTAGTTGAGGTCCCATGTGTTGAGCCCTCATTTTGGAAAGTCTATAGGTCAAGTCCATGATTCCAAGGTCTCATGGCATATGAATGAATGATATGAAAGGAGCTATGTGTTATATGTTATGTGCTATGATATGTGTTATATGAAGATGTTATGTGTTGTGTACAATACGATATTTATAATGATGTATGTTACTCTCATTGCATGACCTTCCTAACTCAAATTTAGAAACTTCACTAAATTTCCTAATCTCAATTTGGCAAGTCTACTGACTTGACTTCCAAAAATCATGTCATTTGGCAAGTTTACATGACTCACTATGTTACTTTCCTTGTTTCCGTTTGAAAAACTTTAATTGTTCTAAGAACCTATTCCATATTGGTTGTTCTAAAAACCCATTCCTTCTCAAGCAGGCTTGAAGCTTCTTCCTTTGGTTTGAAGTTGTTGTTCCTCTTTTATGAGTAGTTTTCTTTTCTCTTATCCCTTTAAGTAGAAAATTTCATGTTACAATTCTGTTGTTGCACCTTTTCTTCATCCTTCCTCATATCACAACCTCTAAGAGCATTAACAAATTGATTAAGAGTGAGATACAGTGCCTTACCTATCATGACAATCTTAGTTACTTGAGTCCTAAACGTCTAGAAAAATTTATTATTTAACCATCTTCATCCACATGTTTGTGAATGGATACAAGGCCATCATATATGCCTTTGAATTCTTTAATGCAGTCATCAATCTTTTATGTTCCTCGACTAACACTTTGTAGTTGATGTAAAGATGAGACTCCTTATTTTTTATTGCTTGAAGATGAGTTTCTTCCAAGCAGTTGAGCATCGCACAATCATGTACATGCTTTCTTTATTCAAATTGCATTGAGATCCAACTCATTAGTAACAGATCTTTCTCATCCCAGCCATCAATGTTGCCACTATATTCTACATCCTTCTTAACATCAACATCTTTCTCAACATTCTTTCTAGTGGAACAACTACTAGTTGGTTCTTTCTTTATGATGAGATTGGTTAGTATCATCACCTTAATCAACTGCATTATTTGTGTCCACCGTATGTGATAGTTTCTAGGCTTAAGTTTTAAGGAACAAGATACAATGAGTTGGCAAGTGAGGATGTGTACAAAGTATTGGTAGAGGAGGTCACTGCAGTTAGAAACATATTGTCATTTTTTATTATCGATTCAATACTTAGAGAGAGAAAGAACTGATATGTTGTGATATCATGCCTTACGTTAAAAGTAAGATAAATTAAGGATATACTGATGATGAAAAACTTTCGAGTACATGCTCTATAGATAGGACTGAATTATACAATTCTAGGATTGATTACAAGAGTAGCAGTTGACTACTACCACCATAATTAGAACCTATCCAAGTCAAGTTCAGTTGGTACAACACATAGAAATACAATCGACTTTTAGTAGCCCAATTATAGTGATACTCAAACTATAGAGTCAGTTAACAGTTGAACACACTGATTCAACCACGTTGTTCAAACCGTTTCATATCTTCATCATCCCTTAACTTCAACAAGTGAATAAAAATAAGGTATTCAGGCTTTCAATATTCATGTATTCGTTGAATTATAATCATATTGTGTTTCTTTATTTATTTATTTTCTTATGAATGATCTGACTAAATACGGTGAAGGGCATGAAAGTGATTACTATGTGGTTGTGTATAGACTGATATTTATGCTTGAATATTTCAATCACATACACTAATCATTTAATTATAAAGTATTTCACATTATAAATTATACTCTTGATTCATTCTTTGTACTTTTTTTTTCTGCATTGCATATGACAATTTTCAAACCTGGTTTACATTATGTAAAAACATTGATTAATAGATGGGAAACCATCTGAGACTTCTTCTTTTGGCACATCATTTTGTTAACTATGTGTTGATCCTTTATTTTCGAGAAATTTTTTGGAATATACAATACAGCTTGATGTTTGGACAAAGAATGCTTTAATTTTTCTCTGAATATTTTTTAATTTGTGGTACCTATATCGACTTTTCGATACTTATGACAAGACAATCATTAAAGATATTTTGTGTTAACAAATGCATAAAATATAATGTCAATTAATTTTATTAATTGTAGACCTCATTAATGATTTGAGACTCATTATTTACGTACATTTGTTACACTTTTGAGTCTCTTCGTTTATTTTAATTATTGAAAATAAAGAAAACAAAAATGGGTGAGGAAAAAATAAAAAGGAAGAATAAAGCGAGAACATAAATGTTGAAAGAGATGTATGGTTTCACGTAAAGGACTAATATCTTTTTTACTTAATAAAAGCAGACAAATTTACTAATTAGATATAATTTTTAATTTCTTAAATATAATTATGCACAGAAATAGGTAGTTATTTATAATCTTTTCATATTTCATAGTATCGAATTCTTTCTACCGTATCCCTCTCAGAGAAACAATAAATTAATCATTTTAAAAACTTTTTCCATTGATATTCACCCATAATTGTGTGAATTCTTTCCCTTTTAAAAAATATTTTTTACATCTTATTTAAGATTTCTTTAATATTACAAATGCTCCATATTAATTGTGACATACAAACTGTTCCAAATTTACTAAAATTATGTGTTGGATGCTTTTTTAATTTGTTCATTAACGTAATATCAAATTAATGAGTCACCAAATCTTTTGATGAACCATAATGCAATCAATAAATGTTACTAAATTGGAACATTTCCTCTTAGATAAGATTTACTAATAAGAGTCATTTTAAATGCATAGTTACTTCTTTTAGCAGTTCACTGACCACTATGTTACGTAAATTTATCATCTTTTCTTTTCACTTTGAAAAATATGCATGATATATATATATATACATATATATATATATATATATATATATATATATATATATATATATATATATATATATATATATATATATATATATATATATATATATATATATATATATATATATATATATATATGTGTGTGTGTGTGTGTGTGTGTGTGTGTTGAATTAGACAACATTCATAACTATACCAAAAAGGAGTAATTAGAGTACTGAAGATTTTCTATAAAATGTTAGAATAATGGTAGTTGATAGTGAAGGGTACTCATATTTTAAAAAAGATACAATTGAAAAATATATCATGTACTACTAGATTTTTTAATGGTGATAACAACCTTAAGGTAATAATGCTTCTTAATCTTGTATCTATCGAAATCGATAAACATGATAACATGATGTATCTTCACTTATGTAAATATTTCTTGCAAATCATTATCAACCATAGAATTGTGGTGTACTGATGGTTAGACACAAATTCAGTCCATATATATTATGGACTTTGTAATGTGCGCGTAATGTACTGGTGAAAAAAGAATATTGGGTATATAGAATTTCACTAGGTTTCGTGAGCTTTTTTCTCCTCTCTTGCTTCTAATTTTCTAAGTTTTGATTTAATGATTTGACTTGGATATGTTTTAATTATGTTTCTAGGCTTAAACTTACTAAAATCTGATGATTTAGGGTCAAAACAATGTAAATTAGGGTTTAAACTGAGTGGAAAAGTTCAAAAAGACCCCTTGGAAGGTTGTTGTCGGGCCTCTCGACGGCCAGGATTGACACCCCGTCGTGCGTCTGACGCCCCTTCGTGCGCCCGACGCCCCTTCATGAGGGCCTGTTCGACAGGCCTTTACTAAAATGGGCATAACTTTGTACTCGGAGGTCTGATTTCAGCACAGACAGTGGCTATGGAAAGATAATTCAATCATCTATATGTGGGTAGGTGACGAGAGACCTAATTCATTTGTGTTAAGATTTATAGTTATTTTAAGTTGACCCAACTGCATTTCCCTTTAACTGGCTGCAAATTTTCCACCTACGGACCTTATGTCCACCTACGAACCATGATGGTCATCCATATCTCTTGTCAGAGAGTGGTTGAAGGGAGTCTTGATCGATGGTCACGGAGTACGGACCGTCGTTTAACCTACGAACCGTAAGTCCGTCCTTCGTCCAAGACTTAACCAATTTTTCTAGGCTAAAATTGTTGGGAGTTTCTGATCCCATCGACTGTTGTGCAGGACAGACCATGGTTCAGGATATGGTCCGTAGATGCCCTTGTTGGTAGCATCTGCAGATTTTTCTGAAAAAACTAATTTTTGGTCTATTTTGCCTACGGGGTGTTACATTATCTCCCCCTTGGGAACATTCATCCTCGAATGAAGACTAAACAATCTGAAATAGAGGGAGAGGGATGAAAACCCCACTACTAAACACTAAGAAATGAGTTCTGACTGAATTGAGTTCTGAGTACATGCAATTACGCTAAAAATTAAGGTACAAACTGAGGGAACATGATTCTAAAACTGAATTTACACATGAATGAGTGTAAAACTGGAGTGGAACTATTACCTCAAGTTGGAGTGGAATCGGAAGGAAAAAGGTAAGGATACTTGGCTTTCATGGCTGCTGCTTCTTCCTAAGTAGCTCTCTCTACGGACTAACTCCTCCACAACACCTTGACTGAAGCGACTTCTTTGTTTCTCAACCTTCTAACATGACGGTGAAGAATCTCAACTGGTACATCCTCATAAGAAAGACTATCTTTCACCGCCACACTCTCTAATGGTACTATAGAGGCTAGGTCACCCACGCACTTCTTTAAGAGTGAGATATGGAAGACCGGATGCACTGCTGCTAATTTTGCTGTCAACTCTTACTCATATGCCACCTTGCCAATCCTTTTCAAGATCTTGTAAGGGCCTACATATCTAGGACTGAGCTTCCCTTTATTTCCAAATCTTATCACCACTTTCATAGGTTAGACTTTCAGAAAAACCCAATCATCAACTTGGAACTCTAGTTCTCTTCTCCTTACATCTGTATAAGATTTCTGACGACTTTGGGATGTCTTAAGTCTATCTCTAATGAGTTGCACTTTCTCCATAGCATAAAGGACTGAATCTGGCCCTATCAAAGTTGCTTCACCTACTTCAAACCAAACAACATGAGATCTACATATACGCCCATATAAAGCCTCATAAGGGGACATCTGAATGCTGGAATGGTAGCTATTATTATGCGCAAACTCAATAAGAGGAAGGTGATCATCCCAACTACCTTTGAAATCAATCACACAAGCTCTCAACATATCCTCTAAGTTCTGAATGGTACGCTCTGCCTGCCCATCCGTCTGTGGATAAAATGTTGCACTAAGGTTAACTTGAGTACCAAGACCTTTTTTAAATGACTTCCAGAAATGAGAGGTAAACTGAGGACCTCTATCTGAGATGATAGATAAAGGAACCCCATGCATCCTCACAATTTCAATAAGGTAAAGCTTGGCATATTCCTCTATCAAATATGTAGTCTTGACTGCCTATAAGCGAGAAGACTTAGTCATCCTATCAACTATCACCCAAATTGAGTCATGTTGTCTTTGAGTACGACGTAACCCTATGATGATATCCATATTGATCACATCCCACTTCCAAGTAGGAATATCTATCTCTTGAGTCATACCTCCTGGTTTCTGATGTTCTACCTTGACTTGCTGGCAATTGGGGCACTTACTCACAAAGTCAGCTATATCCCTCTTCATGCCATTCCACCAATAGACTTCCCGCAGATCGCGGTACATCTTAGTGGCACCTAGATGAATAGAATACCTGTCTCAACCCATAGGCGCTAGGCTACTACCCTTCCATTCTAAGATTGGTTCATCTGGAAACTGAAAACGAACAATCCTAGTTCTACAATTGACTGAGGCATAACTTGAGTGTAACCAATCCATGCCTAGAATGACATCGAAGTCTACCATTTCTAACACTACTAGATTTGCAAAGGTGACTTTTTGAGAGACTATGATAGGGCAATTTCTATATACCCGTCTAGGTATAACTAGGTCAGCGACTGGAGTAGAGACTGAGAAGGGTTCTAAGCGAGTTTCTGGACTGACACTAAATTGGACTACTATATAAGGAGTTACAAAAGAAAGAGTATCCCCTGGATCTAACAATGCATGAACATCAAGGTCAAACACTCGCAACGTACCAGTGACTATATTAGGAGAACCTTCCTGATCTTGGTGAGCCTGAAGAGCATAAAGTATGTTCTGGCGCTGACCGCCACCTGTACCAGATGAGTTACCCTGCTGAGTTGGGTGACTTGCTGGTGCTGCTGAATTTGTAGACTGAGCTCTATCATTACCACCTCCTTGAACCTGTCTAGAAGGGTAGTCCCTCACCTATGACCAGACTGACCACATACAAAAAAATCCTTCTTTTCCTGCAAGACACACGCTTGGATGGTTCTTACCACACTTACGGCAAGTCGGGTAAGTGTTGGTGTGTGAAACACTTCCCTGAGACTTAGAGCCTTGTTTTTTTCCCTTCTGGTCATACCTATTCTTAGAGGATGGAACACTAGCTGATGAAGGGGGTGGAGCTGAAAACTTCCATTGACCATGCGAGCGATTTCCACCACCCGATTTCTGCTGAGAATAGTCATAGTTCCCAGTCCTAGCCTTCTTATTTTCCTTAGCTTGTTCCCTAATATTATCACCCTCTACCTGGTGAGCATGAGTCATAAGCCTAGAGATGTTCATATCTCCCAACAACATAGAATTTCTGCACTCTTTCTTCACCAAATTTGATACTCCATACAAGAACTTATTCATTTGAGCCCTGGAGTCAGCAACCATATGAGGAGCATACCTGGAGAGTTGGTTAAACTTCAGCCCATACTCTTGGACTTTCATGTTTCCCTGCCTCAATTTCATGAATTCTTGGGCCTTTGCTTCTCTCAACTCTATTAGGAAAAATATGTCGAGAAAAGTCTCACTGAAGTACTCCCAAGTAATAGGAGTTGCAGTTGCACCCCTATTCTCCTTCTATTGAGTGTACCAGATATGAGCCAAGTCTTTCAGCTGGTAAAACGCCAACTAAACCCGATAATTTCACATAACCTGCATTACCTCAAAGATCTTCTTGATTTCGTCCAAGAAATTCTGAGGATCTTCACTAGTTTGTGATCCTAAGAACTCAGGATGATTCATCCTAACAAAGTCACGGACCCTTGTTGCTGCTGATCCACTATTTTCATTCATAGGATCATGAACCCGATTGTTCTAGTGGGTCATACTCTAAGACAACATCTGTATGGAATTCCTGAACTCAGCATTGGAGACTTCTTGATCTGGGATTGGAGGAGCTGCGTTTGCATTCTTGGCATTCGCATTCCTAGTGTTAGCTATACGAGTAGGCATGACATGAAACGTCAAACGTCAAGTTAGAATGGAATAAGTTCAAACCTTACGCATGATAAGAGTAACAAGAAAGTGAAGTTTTTCCTAAAACACTTTATAGCCTCCCTAACATTAGATGTGGTGCACTTCACACCCATGAATAGGACTCTACTTAGTGCGGCTTTTTCAGACATCTTAGGACTCTTGAATCTAGTATTTTGATACCAAGTTTTGTCATGCCCCGAGATACCCCCGAGACGCAGACATAGAACCTTGGACCACAAGTGATCCTAATCTAACCCTGCTGGCATTATCATGAGCATACTAAATATCATAAACTGTTGTGGAAGCTAAATCATACTTAAAATGAAAAGATGGGGGATACCCATATTCTATAACTGAGATATTTGAAAACAATGAGTTTAATACAAAAGAAATATTAACTCAATACTAAGTTGAATCTAACTATATCTGAAAATAGCCTCTAAACTAGACTAGAAATACTGGGACAAGCCCCAGCTAAATCTAGCAAAAACTGAAACTAAATGACTGAAGACTTAAATGAAACTCATGATTGTTGTCCTCGGAGAATGAGGACTCACCACTGAATCGGCTGAACTGGAGATCGGGATATCAATCTATGCGTTATCTGAATGCTGAGAACCTGAACCTACATCACGATAAAATGTAACGCACATATGCGTCAGTACTTGAAAGGTACTGAGCATGTAGGGTAGAGTAAATCTGAAATAAAACATAACTAAAAAAGCACAAAAACACGTATAATAATGTGATTGTGATGTGTTGATTCTGAGATAACTGGAACATGCTGAAACTGAATACTGAATATACTGATAAATGGTCAATGCAGAGAGTCTGATTGAACTGCGGGCGCTACTAATAACCGATAATAAAACCACATCAGCTAAATGTGGAGTCCGATGTATACACCCCATCTAGAGGACCCTATATTCCTTGACGAAGGTATAAAGGCATGCTGGCGTGATCACTAAATTGATTGCCCACATAGGGGACTTACAACCTACTCGGCTAGTAGTTCTGGAACTATTGGTACGCTAAACCCTAGTCCAACTCTGTATTAGGCTACTCCCAATGAATTTTGTAAATAAACTGATTATATCTGAATTTTTGTAAATACTGGATAGGTCGAAATTGAACATGCAAACTGAGAATGCAACAATTCATCTGGTAATTATGCATTTATAACTGAGGCATGTATATCTGAAGTGTCTGAAATATATGACCTAGCATGTGTATTTCAAGAACTAAAGAAATACAAAGCTAGGGTTCTGAATTTTATGCGATAATCTGAGTAATAACATGATAATCTGATTTTGAACATATATTTAATAAATTCATGAAGTTATATCAAAGTTCTAGAAACCCTAGGTTTAATCATTATAAGAGAATTAATAATTGACTGAAACTAAGATCCCAATGGGTGAAAGAAACCCACTAGAGAAATCTCACATACCTGGTGATGAAATCCACGAAAAAATACTTAAGTTTCGAGGCTAGAACTGCTGGAGCTTGTGGCGTTCTTGAGCTAGGGTTCTTAAGCTTTTTTCTTCTCTCTTGCTTCTAATTTTCTAAGTTTTGATGTAATGATTTGACTTGGATATGTTTTAATTATGTTTCTAGGATTAAACTGACTAAAATCTGATGATTTAGGGTCAAAACAACGTAACTTAGGGTTTAAACGGAGTGGGAAAGGTCAAAAAGACCCTTGGGAAGGTTGCTGTAAGGCCTCACGACGGCCAGGACTGAAGGTCCGTCGTGCGCCAGACGCCCCTTCGTTGATTCCGTTGTGAGGGCCTGTTTTACAGGCCTTTACTAAATGGGCATAACTTTGTACTCGGAGGTCTAATTTTAGCAAGGTTTGTGGCTATAGAAAGATAATTAAATTATCAATTTGTGGTTGGTGATGGGAGACCTAATTCATTTTGTGCTAAGACTTATGATCATTTTAAGTTGACCCAACTTTATTTTCCTTTAACTCGCTGCAAATTTTCCACCTACAGTTAGACCTGCAGACCGTAGGTCCACCTACGAACCATGCTGGTCATCCATAGCTTATTTCAGGGAGTGGTTGAAGGGAATCTTGATCGACTGTCACGGACTACGGACCGTTGTTTGAATCTACATACTGTAATTCCGTCCGTCGTCCAAGACTTAACAAATTTTTCTATGGTGAAATTTTTGGGAGTTTTTCATCCCATCGACGGTTGTGCAGGACGGACCGTGGTTCAGGATACGGTCCGTCGATGCCACCCTTGGTAGCACCTAAATATTTTTCTGAAAAACTAATTTTCTGTCTGATTTTCCTTTCATTCTCTTAGAGATCTTAGTATAAAAGGGCTTACTTGAGCTTAGAAGATCGTAAACGATTCGTGAGTAAGTTGTCAAGTGCTGCACTGAGTCTTAGGAAATACTCTAAGTCCTTGACAAACTTGTATCAGAGCAAAGGTTTGTACTAAAGGAATGGCTAACATAGGAAATGTAAATGCCGCTAGCACCACCAACATTAGGATGGATAGTAGGGAGGATTGGTTCGCAAGTTTTGAAACGGTCAGGAAGGCCGTGGAGATATTAGGTCGACGTTTCAACGTGGATGATGGCAAGTTTAAGACCCTTGAAGACTTCACCCTCGAGGAGACCAAGTCCATCAGTAAAGAGTTGGGGGGGCACTTGCAAGCTGACTTTGAGATGAAGGAGGTTAGCACTGTCTTGGAGTGTCGGCTTATGGAGGCGTTGAGCATGACTGAGACCATGAAGGACGAGATAAACACACTCATGGAAGGCGTGGAAGTTTGAGGATCATCGTAGCTTGACCAAGATAGGAAGGCCAAGGTCAAGGCTCCCAAGCCACCAATGTTTAGAGGCGTTCGTGATGCGCAAGAGGTGGAGAATTTCCTACGTCACTTGGAGAATTACTTTAAGTGCAACAAAATGAAGAGCAACGAGAGTAAGATCAACACCGCCATGTTGTACCTTTCGGAGATGGGCATGCTATGGTGGAGTCTATAGAGACCGAAATAGGGAAGGGGACGTGCACCATCAACACTTGGGAGAGATTCCACAGAGAGTTCAAGTAATCATTTTTCCCTAACAATGTCATCTATGAGGTAAAGTGAAAGTTTAGGGAATTGAATAAAAGGGGAAGCATTCGAGCGTACGTGAAGGAGTTCACCACGCTCACACTTCAGATTCCTAACCCAAAGGATGAAGATATGTTGTTCCAGTTCATGGATGGGATTTGGAATTGGGACATGACGGAGTTGGAACGCCGACATGTTAGAACTATTAATGAAGCCATCATACAGGCCGAAGCTTTGATAGACTTCAGGCACGATAAGCCCAACAGAGCCAGAGGAGAAAAGAGGAGAGGTAGTCACGATCATGGTGGGGGAGATCATGGCAAATGTGAAGAGAAGTGGCCACATCCTAAAAAGCATGATACCTATAAGTCCAATGCAAGAAGTCTGTACGTCATGGCGACACGGAGAGAAAGACAAAGTTTATCAAAAGAGGTGGTTGCTACATATGCGGTTGGCCACATATCTATGCAATTTTCCTTGAATTGAAGAGCCTTGGTGATATCTTACAAGAGCGGAACGAGAAGGATGCACAAGATCAAGGACAAGGCGTAGAGACAACGAATTGGGCTTGATAGGATTATGTGGAGCTATCACCAAACAAAGTTGTAAGCATTCTCCAAGCATAATACAAAAACCATCTTCCAAAATTCTCTAAGTCTTCCTTTTGATTCTGTTAGTGATCTTAGTATAAAAGGATTACTTGAGCTTACAAGATTGAGTAAGTTGTCAAGTGCCGGACGGAGTCTTAGAAAATACTCTAAGTCCGTAACACTAGACTCTACACTTGTTCAAGCAGTTCTAGTATATTTCTATATCTTTTACAGCTTATTTATCTTTAAAACTCCCTACTGGCTTTGGTGAATGATGGTGGACTAAGCTTATGGATTTAGTTGAGGCCATGGGCATGGGGAAGTAGTGTAATGAAATTTCCTAAGATGAACGTATAGGATCATGGAACATAGGGTCACTCTAGAAAAAAGGTAGATAAATATAGTTTATGTCCAAGACACCAAATGGGTAGGTATCAAGTCCATGATGTGGATGAGTTTAAATTTCCATATTGAGGAAATTTTTAGTAGCTGTAATGATTTCACAAAGCCTTTGTTTTTTTGGGAGATGAATGGAAGTATAACTTCAATTTTTGATTTTGCAAAAGCTTTTGAGGTAGTAATATGATTGCTAAATCTTGTGTTCCAAAGACAGAGAGCCAATTGGTTAATAATATCACAATCCAAAGTAAACCCTTGATGTCACTTGGTATATAGGACCCCGAGAGTCCCTACACAAGCTACTTGACTTATATGCAACAGAATAGAATATACAATAAGACGGTTTGAGTATATCGTTTCAAATAATAAAAGAGAGTTTCAACATAAGTGGAGAATCATAATTATGTTGTGACAAACCCTTTTAAAACAACATAGGATTGGTTGGGGCATAACCCATACACCACGTAAAAAGTCTCAAGAGTAAAGAATAAAAGCAATAAATGGTCTTCATGGATTTGCCCTCGGAGTATGAGGACTCTCCAATCCAATATCTATTAGCAATCCAAGCTAGCCATGAGCGGGAGGAGAAGGAGCATCAGATAATATAGGTACAAGTATGCATCATTACACAAAATGTACTGTGTGGGAAAAATGTGTAAACATAGACATGTTATTATGGTAGGATTAGCACATGTTGCTAGTGTTTAACATAGGAGAATAGATTTATTTAAAGAAGAAAAAGGAAAAGTGGTTTTTATTGATTAATTTGAGACGCAATAAGTTCATCTTAGTTGAACTAAGATGATGTAAATTAATGTTAAAATATCTGCTAAAACTAAGCTACTGCTTCCTGAAATTGAGGAACTAATCCTAAAAGTAGCTAACCGAGTTTTAATTAAACTAGAAAACTAAAAACAAGTTGAAATAAGCAATTTATTCTGGTGTGCACTTACTCAAAATTATTTTTCCCTACGTCATCACGTAGCATGAATTTAGGTCATGTACCTTGCTTCTTTGAGAACCATGAAAAACAACTTGGACAAAGGCTAAAACAATAACCTGAATTGCCTTTCATGTCATCATCTGACCCAACCCAATCATTGTCATAATACCCTTGCAACTTGAAGTTCTGACTTTTACCAAACTTGACATACCTTTTTTATCTTTTTTCTGCTTTCATGTGCATTTCACTTGCACAAATCAGAAATCTAGACAAGAAACTTACTCCTCGCAGAATGCCCATTCTCGTAGGGAGAGAAATACGTGAGACATCCAACCATACTTCTATAACTTGCTTCGTCAACCTTGTCACTTCCATCATCTTTAATGAGCTTTTCTTTTTTATTCATTGGAGTGTTCATAGTTTAGCAATCTTCCATTTTTAAATTCTTCATTATCTCCCTTATGTATTTCTTTTGACAAATATACACTCAAAGAAAGTAAGACATTTCTCCCAAGTCTGTCATTTTGAACAGTTTCTTCATCTCTTCCTTCAATTCATCTATCATTTTAAGGTTGTTTCCTGTTACAAGAAGATCATCAACATAAAGTTATATATATAACCAGAATAGCATAATCTCTTTTCTTAAAAAATAGAGAGATGATTTTCTCTTAGGAAATTCATAAATCCTAAGAGTTGAAAATAATAACCAATTCGACTATAACAAGACCTTGGAGCTTGTTTTAAACCATAAAGGGCTTCAATAGATACATTTTTTAATCATGTCACTTTACAGAAAAACCTTGAGGTTTCTCCACATAAATTTGCTCATGTAGAAAACCATTTAAAAAAGCGTACTTGACATCTAACTGAAAGATTTTACAACCTTTTTGAGTAGCAATAGTTAGTGTCACGACAAGAGTCTAGACCCCAGACGAGATTGGCGTCGTTTACCTCTTAGAGGTCGCAGCCAAGCCAACTTACGTCATTCTTACTTGGTCTAGGTTAATTTTAGAAGAAAATTTGAAATTTTTTGTTTTTTTAACATATATACTGATCATTCTATTAAATTCATAATTATTCACCATCAACCATCTAACATTAAGATCATCCAATGAAAGAAATAGTTTAATATAGCATTAAATGTATACTTGCCAAAATAGCACTAAATTATATCTGAACAAAATGGAAAGAAACGCTAGTGGAACATACTCCACTAGCTCAATTCTATAACTAAGTTAGAATATAATGTGCAAGCATACTCGAAAGCATGATGTCCTACTAAGTCCAGATGAATGCTCCGCGTCTGGATAGTTTCAGCGTTCACCTATGTCTTCACCTAAAATTGTAGAGTTGTATAGGGTTAGTACACACTAGTACTAAGTATAGGTATATGCAAGCACACACCAAGGACATGCATGAGTAAGAATAGCTCTTTCCTAACAACATGATTATGGAAAGTCAAGTCAATGGACTTGCCAAATTGGGATTTGAAAAGTTGGTGAGCTTTCCAAATTTGGATTAGGAAAGTGAGAGAACTTTCCAAATTTGGATTAGGAAAGTCATGCCATGAGAGTAACATGCATCATCATACTTATCATATTGCACACAGCACATAACATCTAGCACATAGCACATAACATATTGCATATAGCACATAACAGTTTTCATATTATTCGTTCATATGCCATGACATCAAGACTTCACTAAAATGAGGGCTCAACACATGGGGAACTCAACTAGGGAGTCTTCTTTAGAAAACACAGAGTTTGCTTCATTCATTCATACGTACTTCATTTCATTTCATTCATAGGCTAGTGTAAACACCAACTATACCTAGGATATATTTTAAGACTTTCATCAAGTTCGTTGTGCAATGATCAAGAATGACCTAGTGACATTACATAAGTATATCTCACCTCTTGATTATCCTATCCTAACACCTTTGGTATCATTCATTTCATTATGTGCATCATTTGAGGCTGACCTAAATCATTCATGGGGAACTTTAACTTTAACCGACATAGATCATGTGAGCATCATGAAATCAAGTGTCTCCCCAACATCAAAAAAATGTGGAATCACCGGCCAAAGCTACCCAAAATATGCTAGCGTACATGGGAATTTAACCCCGCCAGATCCCTATATTGGCAGTATAGGTTCGAAGACTAGGAAATATAAGGAGACTCATACCCAGCATGCCGGACAGTTTAATCTCATGAGAGTTACATTTATCTCCATCCTTCCCGAAAGAAGGCATCACCGCTCATAGCTAATCTATCGGTGCTCAGTATAAAGTTCCATTACATTCAACTCGTACGTCATGGAAATTGGCTTCTAGTGTGAGGACATCATATCTCAATAGATGATTTCTCATCTCATCATTAGTATTGAGTGTGTTAATCTCAATACTTTCATTAGATCGTTCATAAAGACTGGTCTCTTCATTAACTTTACACTCTCATTGGTGAGTACGTTTTGGTAACATTTACTTAGGCTCATTTGAGATTGCTCTCATCTTTTATATTAGCCTCATATCATGTTGTCACCACATTCATTAACATTATCAAATTTTCTCTTCATAATTACTCATCCCATTTTACGTGAATGTTCAGTTCATCATATGCCAATGCACTTGGCCATTTAGTGTGTTTCACACACTTAGTTAACCCTTCTAGGGTTTCATCATTTCATTGTTCATTTCATCATTTCTTTATTCATTTTATCATATGCCAATGCACTTGGACATTTAGTGTGTTTTACACTCTTACTTAACCCTTCTAGGTTGACATCATTTCAATACATACATCTTAGGTTCACCTATTTTTAAATGTATGCTAGACATATGGGTCTATGAATACAAGCCATGAGGCTTCATTCATCGTTCTTTTAAGTGATTCATATCTTTCTAAGATTATGTGGTACAAGACTTATGCATCTTATATGTATGCCAAGATCTCGATTTCGATCTAATTAGGAAACATTATTTTTGAATATTTAATTCACGTATGACTTATGTGTCAATACGGAATTTGGACAAGGGAACCCAATTTCTGATTCCTTAGACAACATTTACATTTTTTTTTATTTTGGTCCACACTGCTTGGGGACCCAAGATTGATCCCCCACACCTTCATTTTAATTTTCCCATAGTTTTTCTTTTAAATTTCACTCAATGGGATAGAGAGGATGTGGGATCGAACCCCTATAACCTCATTTTCTTTTAAATTCTTTTATTTAAACTCTCTTTCCCTTGGCCGAGGATTGTGGGTTTGAACCCCCACAACCTCTCTGTATTTTCTTTTAAATTTTCCCCATTGAATCTGCCTAGGAGGTCGTGGGTTCGATTCCCATGCCTCCTATTTCTTTTTTCTTTCATTTTTCTTTGACTCCCATTTGCTGAACATAGGTTGTGGGTTCGATTCCCATGCCTCACATTTGTTTATATTAATTTTTTTGTACTTTACTTTTCAGCCAGCACACCCGAGATCGAATCCCCTTGACCTCCATTTTCTTTTGCAATTTTAAGTCATTATACGGGTGAGGTCACAGGTTTAAATCCTGGTGACATCAACTCATTTTCCCCTCATTTTATTTTCCATATTTGTTCATCTACATTTATCGTAAACTAAACATGTAAGTTGATGGAAATTTGGACACATTTTAGCTCACTTTCATCAATATTTTCACTTGAACTCATAGAGCAATTCATAGACCATTTCACACGTTGTGGGGTGCATTTTTCATAGATTAATTTAGCCAAGAGATTGTTACTTAAATAATCCATATTCCATAATTTATGAACATCATGATTTACATAGGTTTATGCACGTAAAATAACAACTATAACGTTACACATTTTGGAACCTCAAGTCGAGACCCTGGTCATCGTCACATTCTTGCACACACATGCACATATTCATATGATTCAAATACACAAACATAAACATATTCATCACGGAAAAACAACATACACCTAAATCTACCAGCAATCATACCCAGCCTACGAATCATTGAGAGCTAGTGACAGGGACATGCAACGGGGAACAACCTTAGTTTTCGGATTGAATAATCTGAACCTTAAGGGGTCTCTTGGGAAAGGGACCAATAGATAAAAGAACCTATACCTTTTTGATGTGTAACCCTCGACTTTGTAACCAAAAACTTCATCCAATATCACGTCCAAGTCCCTTCATGTGAGTTCTTCCAGTGTGAAGAACTTGGTTTATTTTTATATTCTTTATAGGTACTTCGTCAAAGAGAGATCGTGAATGAGAGTGATAGAGACGTAAGAGAGAGAGATGAGTGTGGGTGAGAAGAGTTTTCTTAGGCTTAGGAGTCTAGTTTAGGACTTAGTCAAATAAGGTTTTATTATATTATTGAAAATATGATTTCCTTTAATTTTAAATAAGCTAATAAATAATAAATATAAATTAATTTAATTAATTTACCAAATTAAATTAAAAACAAATTTAATTCATTGTTTCCACCTAGGTTCGAACCCGGGTAAAGCAAGACTTCACTTAAAGGGCCAATTTTCAGCCCTCTCTCCCACAAAATACCCCTACACCTTATT
The DNA here is from genome assembly GCA_032847665.1 of Solanum chilense. Lineage (NCBI taxonomy): Eukaryota > Viridiplantae > Streptophyta > Magnoliopsida > Solanales > Solanaceae > Solanum > Solanum chilense. The sequence continues at coordinate 9,651,623 of CM064974.1, read as the reverse complement.
AATTAAATAATTAATTATATATGTAGGGTAATTATGATACTACCCTTATCCTGGAAAAAGACCATTTTACTCCTAGGCCCTCCAAACCTAAGATTTTCCTTTTTAGTCCGGTAAAGACTCATTCAAGTAAATCTTCCTATTCGAGAGCCCTGCATGGATGGACCAAACCTTTTCTAGATCAACTAACTCCCCAAGTTAGTTGGCTTGGTCTTAGCAAGGGTTCAAAGGTCTGGTTTTACGTGCATCAATCCGTGTGAACCCGGTCTAATCGTAGGCATTCTAGACACATTAAGCATTACTTATCTTTTACATTTTTAGGGTTGTTACATTGTCCCCCCCCCCCTTGGGAACATTCATCACCGAATTACACTACTAATTATTTCGCGTAATTCCAACTAGATTATAACATAGTTACTATGCACAATCAAGCAATAGCAACAAAGAATAGAGTGATAAGGAAACTTAGACTTAAGAGTAGGGAGTCTAACCTCAAGAGCTGAAAAGATGGGGGTAGATGGATCTCATATCGGCCTCGGCCTCCCACATAGCACCCTCAACAAGATGATTCCTCCACAATACCTTCATTGTGGCAATCTCGTTGTTCCTCAGCCGTTTGACTTGTCTGTCTAAAATCTCAACAGGTACCTCCTCATAGGACAAAATTTTCATCAACCTTCAATAAGTAGAATTGATGCTGGATCGCTTAGCCACGTCTTTATCATAGAGACATGAAAGACTGGATGAACAGAAGCTAGCTCCGCAAGAAATTCCAACTCCTATGCCACCTTACCGACACGTTGTAGGATCTCATATGGCCCAACATACCTCAGACTCAACTTCTCCTTCATGCCAGACCTCATCACCCCCTTCATAAGTGATATATTTAAATAGACCTGGTCACCAATATCAAACTCTAAAGGTCATTTTCTATTGTCTGCATAAGACTTCTGCCGACTCTATGCAGTAGCCAACTTGTCCCTAATCACTCTGACCTTCTCTAAGGCCTCATGAATGATCTATGGACCCAAAATGGATGACTCTTCAACCTCGAATCACCAAATTGGAGACCTATACCTCCTACCATATAGTACCTAAAATTGTGCCATCCCAATGTTGGAGTGATAACTATTATGATATGAGAACTCTATCAAAGGCATATGGTCGTCCCAACTACCCTTGAAGTAAATCACACACACCTAAGCATGACCTCAATGTTTGAATGGTGCGCTCTTCTTGGCCATTAGTCTGAGGATGAAAGGCAGTACTAAACTTCACCTGCGTGCCTAAGCTTCTGTGGATTGATCTCCAGAAATGTGCAATGAACTGAGATCCTCTATTTGAAATGATAGACAAAGGAATCCCATGTCATCTCACAATCTCATCAATTTAGAGTTTCCCATAATCCTCAGCTCTGTAAGTAGATTTCACAGCGATAAAGTGGCGGGACTTAGTCAATCTGTCCACAATAACCCATATGGAATCATGCTGTCTCCTAGTCTTCGGAAGACCAACTACGAAGTCCATATTAATAGCCTCCCATTTCCAAGTCGGAACCTTAATAATCTGAGTAAGACCGCCAGGCTTAAGATGTTCTGCCTTAACCTGTTTACAATTAGGACACTTGGCCACATATTATTTAATGTCGTTCTTTATGCCATCCCACCAATAGATCTGCTTAAGATCATGATACATCTTGGTGGAACCTGGATGTATGGAATATCTGCATGGGCCTCAGCAATGACCCTGGTCCGCAAATCATCCATATTTGGTACACATAGCCTGTTCTAATACCTAAGTATGTTCTCATCTCCCTAAGCAAAAGACTAATCAATCTTAACCAACACTGAGTCCTTCAGCTGCATCAACACAGGATCAAGATACTAGCCTTCTTTGACTTCAACTCCTATGGATGATTCAGAACTAGGATGAACTGAAACACCCCCAATGGTAGAGTCAACCAACCACTCACCCAGTCTTTCCAGTATATGTATATCTTTCACCAATTCCTTCTTCTCATCCTCAACGTGAGCTGTACTTACCATGTTCATCGTACTCAAAACATCAGCTACAACATTAGCATTACCTGGATGGTAGTGGACATTCATGTCATAGTCCTTCAACAGTTCAAACCATCTCCTCTGATGTAGATTCAACGGTTCATGATTTATATGGCCATCTATGAGACTACTCTCTCCCCTTCTCGCACTATCACAACTGGTCAATCATGCGTGTTCTCTTTGGTTTCAGCAAGACCAATTTATTCAAACGCCCTTATGGCATTAGTTTATCCAACAATGACCACCACTTTTTCAATTATTAATACAACAAAAACTATCTGGGATGCATTGCACACAACCTATGCGAATAAGTCCCAAACTTGCATTTTTAGTTTGTGTGGTCGCCTTACGCGCTTGACGAAAGACTTTTCTGGAAAATATTTTTCATTCACCAACTAAACGGTAACAATATTTTCCAAAAAAATATTTTCTACTTAAAAACCAAACATGAGAAAATAAGCTAGAAATCCATTTGTTTGTCAGGAAACATTTTCATGGAAAACATTTTTTTTCATGCCAAACACTCCTTAGAATATTTTCTTTATCTCAAACTCTCTCTTTTACTACACTAACTCAATATACATAATATACTACTGCTCATCTTCTTCACTCTATATTTTCTTGTAAATCTCTTGTTCTTCTCACAAATTAAACCATCACTATTTATAGTTGATGAATTCTTCCTTACGATGAATAGAAAGATAATGGATAGTAAATTTGGCAAATGAATGACTCAAAAGTTGGAATGGTCTCTTTGAATTGGTTGAAAGTTGGAACATCATAAGTATGACACAAATATACTCCTGAAACATTGCCCGACATGAATGTTCCATCGTCTCGATCAATCCTATGTTCAATTGAATTGTTGAAAGGGTAAAGATGAAAACTACCTATTTCAGTAGTTTGAATTTGATTGACCAGAGAGAGAAAACTTTTAAAATCCAAATTGAGATGAAAGTTCTAACTGATAAGATTGTTGGAGTATATGGAGAAATTAAAGGAGTGAAATAAAGGGACAAGGAAACGTGGGTTTGAGTCTAGGATAGTTATGTATCCGGAAGACTTTGAGATTTGAGAGAAAATTAGGAATTTCGGTAATATTTTAGAATACAAGAAAATAATAGAAAATAAAGTAAATAAAGATGTGTATATTAGTAGGGATGACAATGGGGCGGTGGGACAGTTGAGAGGCAAACCCGCTTCGCCAAAATCTCAACCCGCCCCGCCCCACATAACATATTTTGTTGTTTTCAACCCGCCTCGCTCCGCCCTACATAACATATTTTTTTGTTTTCAACCCGCCCAGCCCCGGAAAAACCCATCTCATCTTAACGTAAGAAATTAATTTTTTTTTAGTTGGTAATCGCTAAAATTAATATGTTATAACACTATTTTAACATTACAATGTTTTATAACTCTTTTACATATGTGAGCAACATTTTTTTTTTGGTAGATTTGAATTGGTTATATCTAATCCAATAACAACATATTAAATGCAAGTTGTGAGCTAAATTTTTTTTTCTAGTTCTTTAGCCATTCAAAACAGTTTACGTAACTCTTATAACATGTAAGAAGTTAAAACCTACATAAAATCACATATATTTGAAATCCGCCCTGCCACACATTATTTAAAAAGAACCCACTTCAACCCAATTCATATCCCACCAGCCCCGCACAACCTTAAACCCGTCCCGCCCCGCCCCGCATAGCCTTAAATCCAACCATTTTATTATAATCTCTAAATATAAGCAATTTTTCCATAATATAAAGAGGCATTACGTCTCAAACTCGGGGTGTGTTTGGTATGAAAAAAATATTTTTTAATTTTCTCATGTTTGGTTGGGTCAAATGTTTTCCAAATCAACTCATATTCCTCAAATTTAAGAAAAATGATTTCCCTTCAAAACATAAGGAAAATATTTTCCAAAACTCTCTTCTAACCTCCCCTACCTACCCCACCCTACCAGCCCCCTACAACTAAAAAATTCAAATTTACGTTTAAGAAAATAAATTCATTTTTTCACCACTACCCTCGACCCTCCCACCCCACTACTAACCCCCACCAGCCCCCCCCCCTCCCCCAAAAAAAATTGAAGTTTGTTTTTTGAAAAACATTTTAAACTTCAAAATTTTATTTTTTTCACCCCTACCCTCGGCCTCACCTCACCCCACTACTACCCCTACCAGCCCCCCCTCCCCCCTCCAAAAATTTGATCTTGTTTTTAAAGAAAAATTCAACTTCAAATTTTAATTTTTTCGCTCCTATCCTCAAACCCCCCACCCCCTCCCACCCCCCAAAAAATTTAAGTTTGTTTTTAAAAAATATTTTAAACTTTAAAATTTCATTCTTCCACCCCCTACCCTCAACCCCACCTCATTAGCCCCTACCATCCCCCCACCCCCATCACACCACGAAAAAAAATTTAAGTTTGTTTTTAAAAAAAATCTAACTTGAAAAATTATTTTCTACTCTATTAAAAATAAAAGACATTTCTCAAAAACATTTTTTTCTCAAAAATAAAATACTAAAATATTTTCTACTCATCAACCAAACATGAGAAAATAAGTAAAAGATCTACTTGTTTTCGAGAAAATATTTTTTTTGTCGTACCAAACACACCCTTGATGGACCAATTTTGTCATTTTTAAGATTCAAAGAAAATGACAAAATGATCCCTTTTAAGTTTGAAATTCAACTAACTAGGGACTTCTAAAAAAAAGTGACAATAAGATTTCAAAATAAATGGATGGTGATATAAGTCTTAAGTATTGGGTGTATGTGACAATTAAATGATTAATAATTAAGAATTGTGGAGTTGCCCTTAAGTTTATAAGTTAACAGTTTGGTCCATTGAATTAAATGAAGGGTAAAAGGGTAAATTGACTAAAATTTAGTTTAACCAATTTGGTTGAAAATTAAAATTGGGGGAAGCCACCAGCAAGATTTATCAAAAGGGTCGTCATATTTTTTTCTTCATCTTCTTCTTCTTCGTCGTTCTTGCTTGATTGCTTGTCTTTCTTCTCGTTCTCTTTATCTTTTTCTTCTTCTTTTCGTACATTATTGGTCTTGGTCGCTAGTCCTTGAGCTTTCTTCTTTTCTTCTTCTTTCTTCTTTTCTTCTCTTGAATCAGATTTAACTAATTTAATCAATGGATTAGATTTTGGTTGCTCTCAATTGAAATTACTTCATAAATGATTAGGGTCACACACAATTGTTTTGATATGTAAAATTAATAGTTCTTTGAAATCATTCATCATCATTTGGCACCTGCAATTTTTTCAATAAGTTGCACTCGCGTTTCCAACAGATTGTTATGTTGCAACAATTGACTATTGAAATAAATTATTGCCATACGTAGCAACAGAAAGGTTATTTCAATAGCAACAGAATTGACAAATGTTGCAACATATAACTTACACAAGCTGCAATATATAAGCTAGACATGTAGCAACATATGACTTGCATGTCTCAATCGACAAGATAGTTATATAATACCATTGTAAACCATTGACTTAAGTGTTATATCATATTTTTATTGCTTAATTATTGTTTAAAGTACTAAAATTTTGTCCAATTTGACATTTTTTCATCCCTAAATTGCTCAATTTATCGATTAAGTCATCCTTGAAGTGACATATGTGGCAACATATGCACGTTCTATTAGGAAAATTGCAATAGAAATGTCATATGTGGCAACATATGCATGTTCTGTTGGGAAAATTGCAACAGAAATGTCATATGTGGCAACATATGCATATCATAAAATGGTCTTTGAGGGGTTAATTCAATTAAATTGTCACATAATTCAACATGTAACACTAATATATAGTCTTATAACATGTCTAAGTACAAGATTATGGTCTAATACAATGACCTTAATCAATTCTATCAATTATTTTTACAAAGACTATCATTTACCATTAGTTCATCATACAATGAACAAGTAACTACACATGATAATTATATAACACCCTTATAAATCGTTATTTCAAGTGTTATAACATATTTTTAATGCTTGATTATGTTCCAAAGTACTAAAATTTGGTCCAATTTGATTTTTTTTTCATTCATTAATCGTTCAATTTATCAATTAACTCATTCTTAAAGTGACATATGTGGATGTTCTGTTGGAAGAATTGCAACAGAAATGTCATATGTGGCAACATATGTATTCTATAAAATGGTATTTGAGGGGTTAATTCAATTAAATTATCACCTAATTCAACATGTAACACTAATATATAGTCCTACAACATGTTTAAGTACAAAATTATAGTATAATATAACAACCTTTCTCAATTCTATCAATTATTTTTACAAAGGTTATCATATCACTAGTTCATCATACAATGATCTAGTAACTTCATATGATAGTTATATAACATCGTGTTGTTCCAAGTGTTATAGCATATTTTTATTGCTTAATTATGGTCCAAAGTACTACAACTTGATTGAATTTGACATTTTTTAAATCCTAAATCGCTCAATTATCAATTAAGTCAACCTTGAAGTGACAAATGTGACAACATATGCACGTTTTGTTGGAAAAATTGCAACAAAACATATCATATGTGGCAACATGTACATCTTTAAATATACTTTTGTTCGAGATAATATTTCAAAAGGAATAACAACCTAACCATCCTACAAACAAATAAGTGATAAAAATCACTAAAAAGTCTTTATTTAATATCAATAACTATTGTATTTTATATTAGAGGATATCAACGATAAACAAGAAATGATGAGGGCAACAACGCTTTGTTGTAGAAGATAAATGCAATATATTATCACTGATGTTGTGGAAAACATAACAACAATTTAAATTATAAAGAAATAATGGAACGAGAGAAAGGAAAGAGAGAAAAGAAAATTAAAATTAGTAAAATAAATTAAAATTGAAATATGAAACAAAAAGATCTTTTTATAACGTTTTATTTTATTTTTTTAATTCTTTTTTATAATTCATAGTGTGACATCTGTTGCCACATATATCCTTTCTGTTGGGGCAAATGCAGATAATTTTTTATTTTTTTTACAACAAATGTTATATATGTTGTCACATACACCACATTGGTAACAATAAAATGTTGACATCTCCTTTCTGTGACATATGTTGTCACATATCTTTTTTCTGTGACATATGTTGTCACATATCTTTTTTCTGTGACAAATGTTGCTACGTATCTTCTTTCTGTATGTTGCCACATATCTTCTTTCTGTGACATATGTTGCCACATATCTTCTTTCTGTGACATATGTTGCCACACATCTTTTTTATGTGACATATGTTACCACATATCTTCTTTCTGTGACATATATTGTCACATATCTTCTATTTGTGACATATGTTGCCACATATATCCTTTCTGTTGGGGCACATGTAGATTGAGTTGTTGTCATGGATGAAACTTCTTGTATCATCTTATCTACAAGGTAAATAAAAAATATTGAGATTATACAATTCATTACAAAATAATAATAGCAGTATGTTGCAACAGATGAAATTAACATTATGTTGCCACATATGACCCTGCTGTTGCAACACATAAAATTTTTGTCGCAACATATAGATCTTATGTAGCAATAGATGAATCATATTTGACACAAATGTACACATTATTGCAACATTTGAATCTTATGTGGCAACAGATGACCATTTTGTTGACATAAAGTAAGATGTTACAACATATTATAACTGTTTGAATATGCATCAACATATCACTAAAATGTTACAACATACGCTAAATATTTCAACAAATGAAATATATTTTGGACGCCTGAACAACACTATATTTCTAAAATCATATCAACAAAACGACCACAAAAAGAACAACAGCAGCAACAAAAAATGACTTTTCACTAAATGATAACAATACATATATTTCCTCAAAATAAGGATTTTTTGAGTTGACTGATTTTATTTCAAAAATAATAAATAATACACATCATTAAGTTGATTATTCAATTTTTACATCTACAAAAACCTTTTATTGTTCATTAATAAAAAAAGCTTCAAAAATTGTAAAATATTTCAAAAAAATAATTTACTCATTTCTAGTAGAAGACGATTACAATTCAGAAAGATGAGAGGGTAATGAAGGACTGGAGAGGAAGAGTAACGAATGAAGAGAAAGAGTAACGATGAATTTTCAAATTTGTAAGGAAAAAAAAGAACAATGCCCCGAGGGAGGAAGAAAAGAAGAGAGAGAGAGGAGGGAAGATGAATTTTTTTTTAAATGATTTGGTTTGAATTATAAAATATATTTTTTTATATTTTATAAAAATTAAAAAAAAAATAAAAATATTAATTTAATCCCATATTTATTTAGTTACATTGAGAACTTGACCAGCTAATGGTCAATTAGTCACAGAAAACAAAAAGGGGACTTATTTGACACCTTTTCCTTAATTTTCTCAACTATAACTGAAAATAAATGTAAAGAGAAGCGTCGAGAATCAAAGTTAAGGTCCGTCCGTCAATGGAGAATAGAGAAGACGTGAAGTCAATCCTTCCCTTTTTGCCGGTGCGTCTCCGTTCATTTTCTCTTTTCTGGCCGCCGGCAGTTGTTGAAGCACTGAAAGCCCTCTCTCAAGGCCCTAACTACAGCAATGTTAACTCCGGTCATGTCCTCTTCCTCGCAATCTCCGACATTCGGAACTCACTTTCACTACCTGATTCTTCAATTTCATCTTCTGCTTCAGACGGATTTTCTCTCTTATTTGACGATGTAAGCCTTTCACTTTTCACTTCAGATGGATTTGTTTGTTTATGAACTGAATACTTGAAATGTTGGTGCAGTTAATTCCTAGGGATGAAGCTGTTAAATGGTTCGAAGAAGTAGTGCCGAAAATGGCGGATTTGCTATTGCGGTTGCCTTCCTTATTGGAGGCTCACTATGAGAAGGCTGATGGTGGAATTGTTAAAGGAGTCAACACTGGTCTTCGTTTATTGGAATCACAGCAGCCGGGCATTGTTTTTCTCAGTCAGGTTTTGTGATTATTACGGCTAGGTTAATTACAGTTAGGATTATTTGATAATTCACAGTATTGATCTCTAAAAGAACTACTTGAATGATCAGCAATCACTTCATTCTTTTATGACCTATTTCATTCCAATTTCAAAAATGTCTTCTAAAGCAAATTAGGATCTGTTGAAACAATGTTTTAGGACGTGCCTGGACTAACTCAGGATGAGGCACTCCTAAAATGCCCTGGTCTAACATATGGAGCTCTTGTCTCATGAGAATTATGCCTAAAGCGTCTATACATATCTTGGGATTTTTGCAATGCCTACACAGGGGACTCACTCCACAGTTCTTGTGTAATTACTAATTAGCCTTGTGGAAGTTTATTAACTAGCTATTGACTCTTCAAGATCCCTCTTCGTTAGTCACATTTCAGAAGTTGAGGACATAAAAGATAGAAATAGTAGACCTAGTATTGTGAAAGTAATTTTGATAGGACCTTTCAAATGAAGAATCTTCATGTTTTAACTTTTGTTTTGTCTTCATTACTCAATTTCCTACATTTTTTCTCTTCAAATCTTGTTTGATATTCTATGTTTTATAATAGTATTGCCCTTTTTGTGTATCATGATTATGAACTTGCTATTTAATATTTAAGTGTCAGGGAGTAATGGTTTATAAATATTATATTCATCAAATGTAATTTTTGTATTGAATTATAATATGAATTGTTTCTAATTTATTAGCTTGTTGAAAGCACACAGTTCCAAGTTGTATTATGTAATTGTGACATTCTTATAAGCCTAAATTTAGTTTTCTAATTTATTTGTAACTTAGTTGTATCTCAAACAAATAATTCAATAATGACATGAGTAGTCTCTTAAGAAAAAAAAAATTAAATTATAGTATTAACTAAGAAAAGGCTTTTGTGTTCATTTACTTATCAGAAGTTATCTATAACATTTTCTTCCTAAGATGGTATTTCTTTTCTTTTAATGTTGGGATTCGTGGTCGTGGCACTTTTACTTGTAAACTTTGTATAAATCATGGTTTTGTTAGAAATTCTAGAATATTTCTTCTTTTGTGACTGTGAACTTTTAGAATGTTTGTTAAAATTTTCAGCACTTCATTTGACTTCTTAATTTTATAATTTAGTGCTTATCATATTTTTTCAACTTTTGTTTTTATGAATAGTAGAATTAACAAAATTAAAAGACCCATGGGGCTTACACGCATGTCGTGGGACTTATGCATCACCTTGTTTTATATAAAATTTCTTGCCCCACTCCCCATATCTGCCCTTAAAACACTGTCTAAAGATTATAGTTCTCTAATTTTCACATGAAACAGAGTAAAATGACTCAAAAGTACTCCTGGCAAACTCTGAATTGTAAACAAGACATTTTTACTAGGAAAATAAACACTCCCTCCCCCTGGAGATTATTGTGCCATGCGGTTGAACGAATGGTGAAGTTCTCTTTGAAATTTAAAAAATGTCATCATGAGTTGCAATTTTGAGAAAGTTGCACTATAGTGTGAATTGGGATTTGATTCTTAAATTTGCAGCAAGTATTTGTAGCGTAAAGTGATCATGATTGTCAATCTTTTTCTTTCAGGAATTAGTCGGTGCTCTTCTTGCATGTTCCTTCTTTTGTCTATTCCCTACCAATGATAGAGGTGCCAAACATCTCCCGATGATCAACTTTGATCATATGTTTGCGTATGTTTTATTGTCTGTCCATCTTTTTATATCTTTTTTCTTGGAGAATGATAAATCTTTCTTTTTATAGCTGTTGTACTTATCTCTCACAATGGTTCTTTCACATGTCTTTCATATACGTGTTCTATGTTCCGTGTTAAGGTTTTCAACACAATCTTATTTCTTTTCAGCTGTAGGATAACTGCATCCACAAACAGAGGCAGATTTCAGTTATCTTTATATTTGAACCCTTAATTTAACAATCTCCAACCAAATCAGCTATAAAACAAGCTAGATTTATTAGCACGTGAGCCTACTTGCAGGCTATACTTCCCCTCACTTTGTCCTACTTCAATTGATTCTGATATAGTTATAATCGTTCAACTCTTCTCAAAGAACAGCTTCTCCATTTCAATAACTTTAACTTGAGAAGAGTTTGTTCATAAGTATTTTGTGTTTGTTGTAACGGTATTGGAAATAATATGGGTGAGTTGAATGTCATGTTCTCTAATGCAGTCTTCTCTACCTACTGGGTACTGTGGTCTTTCACGATCCCACCACTGTTGTTTTCCAGTGCTTTTGAGTTCGATCCAGCATGTTTCAGCCATCCATTTTTTTTTTTTTTGTGTGTGTTGTATGTGCAAAAGTTGTACATCATAAACATAACTGCAAGATAGAAACATAGATTTCTTTGTGTTGGTTACTCGTAAATGGTGGAGTTCAAGAACCAATACTGCACCACATAATATGTCTAGACTCTAGATTTACTGATTAGCAAGATTATACATGATTCTTTCATGAAAGAAAGCAAGACATATCGTAGGGGTTCCACTTCCCCAGAAGCCCCATTTAACACCAGAAAAAAATGTAGCATTGATAAGTTGAAAGCATATGCCTCAGTATGTACTATCAGCTCATAAAAATGGATTCACCATAAGTAGAAAATACAACAGCACTAAAAGAAACAGTTTGTTTAGAATTCTGAAGAGGTTAATGTGGTTAACCATTTTGTTAAACATGTAGGAGATAGTTTAGATGTATTGAGGTCTTCAAATAAGCTGTGGAACTCTTAAGCAGAAAATCTTATGGAGAGTGATGAATAAGTAACTTATGAGTCATTTTCTTTCAGTATTCAGAATTTTCTTTAGTATGTATTCTGTTTCTAGATATGAGTATTGTTTTTTCCTGATTGAAAAGTGTCCATTTAAGTGTTTGAGAGAAAAAAATTGTGTAAACAAACGAAGCATGTTGAGATAGAGACCTTTACAAAATACTGACATTTTGTACTCATCAATCATTTAGTGAGGAGTTTGACCTAAGCAATATGAGACAGATAATGGTTGCTGAGCTATTTCTCTAGAAAAAAGGGTCTAGGATAGCATCCTAATTATTGTATATTAGGAGTAACTCACGCCTGTAAAAAGCAGAGTATGGCTTTGTAGTTCTGAAGCTATTTATAGAAATTATCTACTGAAGTTGTTGCCTTATGCTCTTTTATGGTGGCAACGTGCTATTTTATGTGTCAGATTTTCTAAATGCAGAAAGGAAGTTCATCCGGTAAAGAATGTGTTTTTCAGGTATCTGTATGATCAGTATGACGAGAAACTTGAAAATAAATTGAAGTGCATTCTTCACTATTTTGAGAGGATTGGCTCATTGATACCTGCGGGCTACATCTCCTTTGAGCGTAAAGTTCTTGCTCTGGAACATGGTACATTTGCTTTTCCTTATCCTAAGGAAAATTTCTGGAGCCAATCCAGTATTTCCCTTTGCCCTTTTAAGGTAATAAATGAAACTATATTTGTTTCCTTTTTGGAATAGAAGATGTTTGTTTGCAAAGGTATGACTTCCTTCTGTATCTTTATAGATTTCCAGTTCAGGCTTAATTGAGGATCAATCAAGTGAAGCTATTGAAGTGGATTTTGCGAACAAGTATCTTGGAGGTGGTGCTCTCAGTAGGGGCTGTATACAGGTTTCTTTTATTTCTCAACATATTTTCAGTTTTATGTTTTGACATACTTGTTAACAATTAGTCTATTACTCCCTACTTTCCATTTTATAATACGATATTTGATTTGGTAGTAGTTTAAGATGTTAGATTTGACATATATGTACTCCTATGTATGTGACAAACTTTCCTTGCTAGTAAGGCCCAACAAGAATGAATGATACCTTTCTATATTTAGTAATAATGTGACTTTTAAATTTCTAGTTTTCCCTTAATGAGATGATTTATAGCCATACAAATATCTATGACTTATTTAGACTACAAGTTTCAAAAGTCTTTCCATTTGTTTCATAAACTCCATACCATCTAGATACCATTATGATTGTGATGGAGTTTTTTTTTTATATATATATATATATATATATCAAAAGTTTAGAATTTGAATATTTTAAATGAATTTGAAATTTTGTAAGTTGTATAAAATGTAATGTGTCAAATCATGAGACGCCCAAAATAATAATGGTTGTTTTTTACTTTTTATGTACCTTCTTGGTACTAGTTATCAGTAAAATTATCTACCTTATCCAGAAAAAAAGTTTGTAACACTCACAAAAGGTATAACTACATTGGAAAGTTAGAATTAATTGGAGAAATTTTAAAGCAGAGTAATGGGATTCTGAGAATTTATGAACCCTTATACAAGGCCTTGGCCTAATGAAAACCTTGTTGGACTCTGACAATATGCTAACCATTTCAGAGGAAGAGAACCCAGTACATGCAAAGCAGTAAAGGCCATATGAGGGCACAATAGATTGTGTTGCTGAGATCCCAGGGTGTTATGATAGACTGCGTTGGTGGCAAAGCTCCAACTGCAAACGATGTCACCATGGATCTCTACGAGAAGTTTTTAGGGCTCAATCAAATCGTATATTATATGGCGATCAATCATTTCCACACTCAAGGTTCATTGGAGAAAAGTGTCAATGCTTCTTATTAAGCTTTAGTTCCAAGAAGATTTGTGTCAGTGACAACTCAAGCCATACAAGTGATTTGTCGGAATTATCCCTAGGATAATAAACCCCAGAAAGAACCCACTCAAATCCTTTTTTGAAGCATCAATCTCCAAATACAGAAATCTGCCCTTTCGACCAGGTTCCAACTGACTGAAAAATGTCATGGGAAGTGCTGAACGTTTGTTTGTTGCTGGCAGAGTAAATCCGCTTTCCACTTCCTGAGAAGTAGGTTCAAAAGGCACTACTTTTCTGTACTATTAGTCCCCATCACTGAGGGGACTTCCCTACCAATAATTGATATTAAAATCCAAATAATCATATGCATCTAACTAAGAAGGCTCTCTTAAGTATTAAGAGTATAACTTTTAAAAGAGAACTAAGAGTCTGAAAGAAGAGACACCCTATTTTGGTATTATAGACTGTTTGGACAAGCTTCTTGGAGGCGCTATTTGAGGTGTTTGACAAACAAAAATGGTGTTCTTGAGAAGCACCCACAATAGTTAATCTGCTATTAGGAAAAAACTAAAATTTTATCTGCTTTTTCTAAGAAGTAGAAGTTAAAGCAGAAATAATTTTTCAAGACCAAAATATCCTTACCATCTATTTATATTTATCAAACTATGCATGTTTAATTTAATACTTAATGCTTCTAAAGAAATACGCTTCTTTTCTTTTTGGTTTCTACTGTATATGTTCCTTTTTCCTCTCTCTTTCTCTCTCTCTCTCCCCCTCTCCCTCTCCCTCTGTGTTTTTCTCTGGAATAGTCCATCAACTATAAGTACAAAGTTACATTTCTGTTTTTTTTACCCTCTCTCTTGCCACTAACCGTCCTCTTGCATTTTCCGATAACAAAGCCATCGCCAGAATATTCACAAGTTATTGGAATCAAGTTAATATTTTTTCTCTATGCATGATCTCTTTTTCATTGCACTATACCCATTTCAAGATTTAATTTTAGTAGATTGATCAAACTTTTATTGTATGTTTAATTATTTCGAATAATACCTCAAAAGAATTTCCTTCATTGTGAAACTTGTTATGGTATATGAAATTTGTCGGATTCTTCTGTTACTTTTAATCATCAAATTGTTAATATTTCATTGAGCTGAGTGAGATTTATTTCAATCTTGTATTCAAACAAACAAGATAAAAGAACGAAACATAGGGAAAATGGTGAAATACTTGTTAGTCTTTATTTTCAGTATAATCTCCATATAACCTTCTTGTAGATCTCAATCTTTTTTCGTCTCTTATGCAATCAATAATACTAGATATTCAAGTGATGAAATATATTATTGAATTGTGTATCTAAATTTTACATTGAGACCCTATTTATAGACACTACATTGGAACCCTTTTCATACTAAGATTCCTATTCCTATTCCTATTTCTATTCAAAGTAGTAAATACTTATTTCTATTCTAACACTCCCCCTCAAGCTGGTGCATACAAATCATATGTATCTAGCTTGTTACAAATATAATTAATACGAGGACGTATGAGGGACTTGGTGAAGATATATGCAAGCTGATAATTTGACTTCACAAACTTTGTAAAAGTATCTCCTGAGAGTATTTTTTCTCTGACAAAGTGACAATCAATCTCAATGTGCTTAGTCCTTTCATGAAACACTAGATTTGATGTGACATGAAGAGCATTATCACATATGAGTTCCATCTCATCACTTTTTGCCAAATTTTAGTTCTCCTAGTAATTGTTTGATCCAAACTAGCTCACAAGTTGCTGTCGCCATTGCTTGATATTCTGATTGCGCACTAGATCAAGCAACCACATTTTGTTTCTTACTCTTCCGTGACACCAAATTACCTCCTACTAACACACAATATCCGAATGTCGAACGTCTGTCAGAGGGTGATCCTGCCCAATCAGCATCTGTATATCCAATGATATGCTCATGACCTTGATCCTCAAAGAGTAGTCCTTTCCCAGGTCGCAGAATACGAACCACTACTTCCCAATGACTTTGACAAGGGGAAGTCATAAACTGACTTACAACACTCACAGGAAAAGAGATGTCAGGTCTAGTCACTGTGAGATAATTTAACTTTCCAATGAGCCGTTTATACCTTTCAAGAATACTAAGTGGCTCCTCTTGTCCTGGAAGGAGTTTAACATTGGGATCCATAGGAGTGTCAATAGGTCTACATCCCATCATTCTTGTCTCCTTTAGAATGTCTACGACATACTTGCGTTAGGGAATAACTAAACCTGAACTAGATTGAGCAACCTCAATACCTCGAAAATACTTCAATCTGCCAAGGTCTTTAGTCTGGAAATGCTTAAAGAGATGTTGCTTCATATCAGTGAATACCATCTTGATCATTACCGGTGACAACAATATCATCAACGTAAACAACCAATAGATACATCGACTTTGTGCAGAATGCTGATAAAACACCGAGTGACCAGCTCCACTATGAGTCATGCCAAACTGTTGAAGTACTGTGCTGAACTTCCCAAACCAAGCTTGAGGAGATTGTTTCAGACCATAGAGTGACCTACGCAATCGACATACAAGGCTACTGGACTCCCCCTGAGCAACAAAACCAGGTGGTTGCTCCATATAGACTTCTTCCTCAAGATGACCATGCAGAAAAGCATTCTTAATGTCCAACTGATAAAGAGGCCAATGACGAACGGCAGCCATGGATAGAAAAAGGAGGACAGATGCTATTTTAGCCACAGAAGCGAAAGTGTTAGTATAATCTAGTCCAGATATCTGAGTATACCCTTTGGCAACAAGGCAAACCTTAAGTCGATCAACCTGATCATTTGGGCCAATTTTGACCGCGTAAACCCAACGACAACGAACCGTAGATTTACCTGCATGAAGGGAGACAAGCTCCCAAGTACCACTTTTATGCAAAGAAGACATCTTATCAACCATAGTTTGTCTCCATCCAGAATGAGAAAGTGTCTCACCTGTAGTTTTAGGGATGGAAATAGAGGACAAAGACGACACAAAGGCATAATGGGGTGATGATAGACGATGATAACTTAAGAAAATATAATGTGGGTTAGTACTTCGAGTGGATCGTATACCTTTTTGAAGTGCAAGTGGTTGGCTAGGTTGAGGCAAGTCCGCAGTAGGAGCAGGGTCTAGCGCATACATGAATCATCTAGGACTAGGGCTGGACGTGGACGGCGATGATAAGTTAGTAGTGGTGGCACTACAACTGGAGATGTAGATGTAACTGTAGATTCTTCCAAGGTTGGCACAGGTAAAACTTGAGGTATGGGTAAGACCATAGATACATCAGGATGATCAGAAGATGTATAATGAGGCTGAGACTCAAAAAATGTAACATTAGCGGACATAAGGTATCGATGAAGATCATGTGAATATCAACGATAACCTTTTTGAACCCTAGAGTAACCAAGACACATTTGAGGGCACGATGAGCTAATTTATCTTTCCTTTGGGCTAAATTATGAACAAAGCATGTGCTCCCAAAGACACGAGGGGGAATAGGATAGAGATGTGACTGAGGAAACAATATGGAATGTGGAACCTGATTTTGAATCGAAGAAGAAGGCATTCTGTTAATTCAATAACAAGATGAAAGGACTGCATCGCCCCAAAAACGCAGCAGAACATGGGATTGAATGAGGACAGTGTGAGCAATCTCTATGAGATGTCTATTATTTCTTTCTGCGACACCATTTTGTTGAGGTGTGAATGGACAAGATGTTTGGTGAATAATTCCGTGTTGAGACACAAATTCCTGAAACTGGGATGACAAGTATTCTAAGGCATTATCACTACGAAAAGTACGAACAGAAACACCAAACTGATTTTGTATTTCAGCAAAGAAACCTTTGAATATAGAAAATAACTCAGAATGATCTTTCATTAAGAAAACCCAAGTACATCTCGAATAATCATCAATCGAACTAACAAAATAACAGAATCTTAAGGTGGAACTGACTCTACTAGGACCCCAGATATCAAAATGAACTAATGAAAAAACAGACTCTAAACGACCCTCAGTACTACGTGAAAATGTACCACGAGTGTGTTTTTCAAGTTGACACGACTCACAATCTAATGTGGATATTCCAGACAAACTAGGGACCATCTTTTGCAGTTTGGATAGACTTGGATATCCAAAACGTTTGAGAATTAGATATGGGGAATCTGTAACGGAGCATGCTGTTAGGGAACTAGAAGAGGTAAGATAGTAAAGGCCTTGTGATTCAAGCCTGTTCCAATCGTCTGTCCTGTACTGATCCTGAATGAGAAAAATATCATCAAAAAAAGTTATGCTACAATGTAGGGATTTCGTCAAACGACTAACCGATGCTAGATTAAAAGGAGAACTAGGGACAAAGAACAGAGTCTAGGGTGAAAGAAGATACAGTCTTGACTTTTCCAACCCCTTTTTGTTTTGTTTGGATCCCATTGGCTAAGTAATAGCTGGAAGAGATTGTGAATAAACAATATCAGACAAAGTAATTTATTACCAGAGATATGATCAGAAGCCTCCGAGTGTATGACCCATGATCCAAGAGTGCTAGACTGTGACACACAAGTAAAAGAATTACCCGCAACAGAAACATGAGGTTGTGCAACAGCTACTTGTGGAGACGTTTGTTTATTTGCATGATACACGAAGGAACTCTCTATATTCCTTTAGAACAACAGGATCATAATTGGGTGGTGGACCATGCAAAATATAACATATGTCACGAGTGTGTCTAGGTTTATGACAATGACTACACTTGGATCAAGATTTTCCAAAACGTTCTCTCCCTCGTCTATTCTCCATAGACTGGTATGTACGTCGGAAACTGCCGAAAACTGTCGAAAACTGTCGAAAGTGCTACACTAGTTTGAAAATATTGGAAGCTGCCGGAATTTGCCCACAGTGGCCTGAAAATTCTGATTTCGCCGGAAAAGGCCCGAAAATCACCGGAACCCTAATTCCAGTGATCGGATCTAGAGAAAAATGGTTGGGTTCTGTTCGGAAATACTGGGCGACCCCAACAGAAGAAAAATTTTCAAAAAAAAAAGTTACTGGAGAACCACTCACGCGCCGAAAACAGCTTGAAAATAGTCGAAACCCTAATACCGGTGATTGGACGACCCAAACTATCGAAAAAGTTCTCAAAAAATATGGTCGGAAAAGCCCTCACGCGCCGGCGCGTGAGCCAGATCCCGCCGGAATCTACCACCTTTGATCGGCGCGTGAGAGCGCGTGCAGTGATGTTTTCCGGTTGTTCTGGCTGGGGTTTTGTCGCGGGAGCTTTCCGAGACTCGTGGTGATGTTGATTTTCATGCAACACCCACAGAATAAAAATTGATAAAATCAGTCCCAATCGTCATTGGAAATTGACATTTATATGGTGACTTTTTTGTTCTCACCAATGCTCTGATACCATATGAGAAATGTATTATTGAATTGTTTATCTAAATTTTACATTGAGACTCTATTGACACTACATTGGAACCCTTTTCATACTAGGATTCCTATTCCTATTTCTATTCTTATTCCTATTCCTATTCTAAGTAGTAAATACTTAAAAATACTTATTGTTCTGGCAAGGGTTTTGTCGCGGGAGCTTTCCGAGACTCGTGGTGATGTTGATTTTCATGCAACACCCACAGAATAAAAATTGATAAATTCAGTCCCAATCGTCATTGGAAATTGACATATATATGGTGACTTTTTTGTTCTCACCAATGCTCTGATACCATGTGAGAAATGTATTATTGAATTGTTTATCTAAATTTTACATTGAGACTCTATTGACACTACATTGGAACCCTTTTCATACTAGGATTCCTATTCCTATTCCTATTTCTATTCTTATTCCTATTCCTATTCTAAGTAGTAAATACTTAAAAATACTTATTTCTATTCTAACAACGATTATTTTATTGGTTTAACTATATATTTTATTGATTAAAAATAATCCAATATGTATTTTTTATAGTTTTCATAATAAATATTTGATTAATTTCTCCATTTAAATAATCCTAATTGTAAGATGAACCTTGACTATGTTGCTCGGACTTGGGTGCTAGTATCCGATTCGGGTGTGGATCTAGAGGTTTTCATCACAGAGATTTTAGGATTCGGATGTATGGATCTGTGTGCAGATACCAGTGTTGGGATATGGCCAAATAAAAGTATAGTACGACATTATATATACTATGATTTGTTAATTGGATTTTAACCTAATAAAACTTCATTCCTCATATACACCAATTTTATTTTTTTTACCTTGTAATAAAAAAAATTCTCATCCATCATATAACTCTCCCTCTCTCTCTCTCTCTCTCTCTCTCTCTCTCTCTCTCTATATATATATATATATATATATATATATATATATATATATATATATATATATATATACATAAAGAAACATGAAACCTAATACTCAATCAATTTATATATCTCGGTCATTGAATGTGGTCAAAGTACCCAAGGTAGGTTCACCAAATCATGTATGGATACCACACCCAGAACCATGACGTGTCGATACAGTTGCGGTAGGGATTTTGAAAAAGATGCTAGCACCTTGATACTTGTCTCTTTTGTAATTTGAAGCATTTCTTCAAAAGATTATTGAAATGCAAACTGCTTATCAAATACTGAATAAATCATTTCTAATACGAATTGGCCAAACACAAACTACCTCTCCAAAAGGATTTTCTGAAAAGCTGTGTTTGACAAAAGTGCTTTCAAAATGAGCCGTCCCAAAGGCTCTTAATTTAAAGAAGATATTATTGACTGGTCTCTTAATTAAATATATCCAATTTGCTGATTTAATTTGCATTTCTCTTGCTCATTTGCATTTTAAGTTCATGCAACCTCTATATGTATCCTTGAGACATATTTGTTGCGAAATATTTAAAATGTTTTGTTGAATTTCTTTGTTAGGAAGAGATTCGCTTTATGATCAATCCAGAGTTAATCGCTGGCATCCTTTTCTTGCCTTGCATGGCAGACAATGAAGCAATTGAAATTGTTGGTACAGAGAGGTTCTCAAATTATACCGGGTGAGCTCAAATTACATAAGAAAGTTAATTCATGACTGTAGTTGCTTGCCAATCTATTTTAGCTGAAAGTTCCTCTTTTACAATAAGTGTTGTGGGAACTTTTTTTACCTTTGACTGCAGTTCCACTATTTATTAATATTTTTAATCTGATGTTAAATATTTTTTGAATGGTGTAGATATGCTTCTTCATTCCGTTTTAATGGTGACCATGTGGACAAAAAAGACATTGATGTTTATGGAAGGCGTAAGAGCAGAATAATTGCAATAGATGCACTAAGCAGCCCAGGGAAAAGGCAGTACCGGGTCGAATGCCTCGTAAGGTACGTGCATGTTAATAACTTTTTAGAAATCTTATTCAGAGTAAGATTCTCTCTCAAGGTCAATTGGGCCATAAACCAGATTGCCGTCAACCTGTCAGCACTTTGATCTTTAAGCTCCAATCAGGTTCCTTTTTTTCCTTAGGAAGTATTAGTGAGGTTTAGCATATTCAAAGCTGAGAAGGAAGTAAAAGTTTATGAGCTGATGTTGCGGAGTTGATGTGAGATAAAGTGTCTGACAGTTAGATGACATCAATCAGGAGTTTACATTCTTTTCCACCTGCATCTTCTATAAGAAATGAATGAATTAGTACGTATCCAAATCTTCTATGAAACTATCTTCTACGTAAATCCTTGCCTATCAGGTTTGTCTATGCCATGAAATTCACCAGAATCAACTCAGATAATGCTTAATCCAGAAGATCCTGAGAGAAGAGATGGTTTACTTTTGGGATATGTTGATTGAGTGAGTTTAATCAAGACAAGAAGTGGATGACCTTGAATCTAAGTATTTCAGCATCTAACAATATATCTCCAGTGGGACTAATTTCTTTTATTACACCATTTGGGTTTAGGTCATTTGATTTAGTAGGAGTATGAAAAGAAAATCACTGAGATTATCAGCTGCTTTTAATCTATTTTAGTTTTAGAAATGATGTATTTGGTATATTTTTCTTCGTCCTTTTAGCTGTGCTTAAAATTGCAAACTTACATATCCACTTTGATTGACATTTGGCAACATTACCAGTTTCAAAAATAAATAAATTAAATGATTGACATTTGGATGTACAATTAAATGATTAATCCTGTTGATTAGCTTCAAAAGATATCTAGTTGTTTTACATATCTTACAAACATAAAATCAATAAACAACATATCTGCTTCGTCTTTGGTTCATGATACTTGTATTTATATGTTGTGTGAATTAGTTGGAGTCTAATTGTTGCTTTCATTGTTCTCTTGATTATTGTATCAAAATTGAGAGTTTGGGAAGTTCATCTGTAGATTTTATTGTTGGATGTTTGATCTTGAACAATCCAAGCCTCAAGTTTAGTTGGACAAAGTAATTACTATAGTTGTACTGACACTTCCCTCGTGAATTAGCATACAAGCTAGTGTGTTACATTGTTTGTAATTTGTAATTTGTAATTTGAGATACTGCATTGGGATGTGAATAATTTTTATTCATCATTTTTCAAGTTTTTCTTGAAGTGAGAATTCTTAAGCCTCTGTTTTCTCTGCTACTTGTTTCTGTCTTCGAATTAAAATAACATGCTTGAAGAGTAATTGTTCAATAACATCAGACTTTTGTATCTGCTCATATAGGCTCTATGCTTGATTGATAGGCCCAGAATATTTGAAGTGTGCTGATAACATACTTGTTTGGATTGAATGATCATTGTTTCATTAATCGATGAAATTGTTGTCATTTATACTGAAGAGGGTCGATGGATGAGAGCAATGCACAATTCTCATTTTGATAAAACCTTGTGGAGTTACAGAAATTAGATTAAGAGTGGAATTCATTTTGTAGATTTGATGGTGAATGAGTTGACCAAGTTTAGGGTTTCAAATGGGTCTGTTCATAGTTCTACTTGCCATTTTGATCTATCCTTGCATGTTAGTTGGCTGAATTGCAATTTATTTTCTTACATTGTATGCGTATATGTACTTTTTACATCTGTGCCTTTCTTAAGATGTAATTGCTCTTTACTCTTAAAGTCATAACAGACTTGGTGCTTTTCGGCCCCTTTCACCCATTGACAGGAGTGGGTCCTTTACTTCGTTGTAGGGAAATTAACAAGGCTCTTTGTGGATTTTTGGATCATTTAAAGTGTCATCAGTATCAAAAGTTTTTTCAAGACACGGGAAGTCAGCATGATCCCAATGTTAAAGGATCTTCTGGACATTCTGAAGTTTATCATTTGGTAGTACCTCCCTTAGTATTTTTAGATCCTCCTACCTTTCTCATTTTCTTCACTGCTTCTTCCCCTTTGTCCCCCTTTTTTCCGGTATCTTTAGTTGTACTATCAATGTCAATATATTTTATCCTGTTTTATTTGACTAATTTTTTTGGCTATTTGTTACCCTGTCCAATAGTCTCAAGGAAATCCTTCAACATCATCTCAAACAATTGAGGGAACTTTGGCTAACCACTTGATCAGAAATCACGAGGCACACTATTGTTCACATTTAGACTATCAACAAGAAATTGGAGTTGTGACTGGTAATTGGGGTTGTGGTGCTTTCGGTGGGGATCCTCAACTTAAAGCTATGCTTCAATGGCTTGCTGCATCTCAGGTTATTCTCTCCCTGGAAATTTTTCCAGCATTTTATCACGGGCATTTTTTGCTATCATAAGAGGCAAAAAGCAGTCTTTTGCTTTCGTCCTTTGAGGCATAATTCTCATGTTCTATGTTCAAGACTTTATCAAATGTCTTAGTTTTTAATTTTTCTGCACTTCTCCACTCTTCATACACATCATGTCACATTAAATGGATGCTGGATATAAATACTCCCTCCGTCCCATTTTATGTGGCACTTTTTGGATTTCGAGATTCAAACAAGTCTAACTTAGACCGTAAATTTTCATAGATCTTTTAAACATTTTGAATTATCAATTATTGTGTTTTATAGTACTTTTTAAGTAGTTTACAAATATATAAGTTTTATTTCAAAAAAATTGAAGATTCCATGCGCAAATTTCCGGTCAAACTTAAATTGTTTGACTCTCAAAAATAGAAAAGTGTCACATAAATTGGGACAAAGGGTGTATATATATATATATATATATATATATGCACACACACACATACTTTACATCACATGCATCAGTGCTTTAATGAATATATTGATGTGGACGCGTGATTACTGTTTTTTTTTTCCTTAAAACTAATTTTTCTCTCCTTTCTTTTCTCACAGGCATTGAGACCGTTCATCATGTATTATACGTTTGACTTGGAAGCATTGCAGATGCTGGGTCAGGTACTAGTCTTCTAAACTACTATGAGATATTCTTAAGGCTTTCTGCTTGAAATAAGATTAGTTTTGAACTTCTTTTCCGTAATATGTTTTCCATTTGTTAATTGTGAATATCTTTGGTATAGCTCTGAACTGCTGTATGTGCTTTCTTTTACATTTTATGTCAAAAGATATTACCTGCTATATAATTTTGTGTAATTTAATACTCACTGTGTTTTTCCAACCACTCTTATTTGTTTCCTGACCATCTTTTGTAGTTTCACCTTTCTGCCACTCATTGTTTTATCTTTTATTGATTATTTGAGAGAAAAGAACTGACATATCTGATAGTTCTGAATGATAGATTCCCCTTCCCTAATTATTGTTACTGATGCTAGAAATGGTAATTGAGGTATGTCCTGAACAAATCTGATAAGTTGGTACTGCCTTTTCATATTGGTCCTTGTATTTGTGCAAAAGATAGATGCATGGATTTGCAAATTAGGAAATCTTGACTTGCTGTGGCTCATCACCAACTTTGTGCTAGGTTCTATTAGCTATCCCATCTTGATATTCTTAACTGATGATAAAGCACAAACATCTCCAAGACGTGGGAGGGTATGTATATATTTTGTTGTGAAATTTTCTTTGTTTACAACCTGTTGTAGGTGGCTCAATGGATTTCTTCACAGGGGTGGACTGTTGGGGAGCTTTGGGATATGTTGATGGACTATTCAGTCCAGAGATTGAGGGGAGAAACTGGAGCTGGCTTCTTCGGTTGGCTCCTTCCTTTGTTAAATTCCCATGATAATATTTTGCTTAACAATTCTCATAATGTTTAAATATTCCTGGTCTTTTTATTATTGTGCTGTTGCATGATCCATGTATAAGCTATTTAAAGCCTATTTACTTGTACTACCACGAAAAGAAAAGGAGAGTTATTGAGTTGATGATCTCTGGCTGATGCTTTTTCTTGTCTTAAGAGGTATTTATGACCTTTTAGGACAATTAGGGTAAACATGAGTTCCTGGCTCAAGCATAATGAAACCGGCTGAAGGTAAACATTACTCATTATGTAGATTACAACAGCAGAAGGCGTTGTGCTAGGTTCTTTTACCCTTTCGTCCAAACA
Organism: Solanum chilense; assembly: GCA_032847665.1. Taxonomy (NCBI): domain Eukaryota; kingdom Viridiplantae; phylum Streptophyta; class Magnoliopsida; order Solanales; family Solanaceae; genus Solanum; species Solanum chilense. Next base: position 9,626,497 of record CM064974.1, on the reverse strand, counting down.
CAGTTAGGCATTTCCCTGTACTGCTAGAAAGCCAAAATCTCAACTCTCTATGATTGTATTTCTTAGGTGGGGCTATTGATTTCCAGTCAGCTTCTGCTAAGTTTCGTAGCGAGTTCCTAATATTAGAAAACACATAATATTAAGCCGATCCAACTTTACTTTCCTTTAAGATTCCATAGAGCAAATTTTAAAATCCACCGATCCAACGTTACTTTCCTTTTAAGATTCATAGAGCAAATTTTAAAAAGATATGTTAAATTGAACTTAATAATAGGTATGCTTAATCAGAAACCAAAAAATCCTCTCTATGTTTTATACCACAACTTCTGGGGCCTCAGTAAATCCGCTTTACGGAGCCCATTTATTAGCGTCCAAATCACCTTCATGCTCAACTTGGTTACAAACCCCGTTACATGGCTCGATATGCAATCATGCTAACTTATTTTACGTAAAGCCTAAACTAACTTTATCTTTTGCTGATGTGGGATTAGAGTAATAAGCTGGTGACTTAATCTTTGTAGTGCCAATCAATTTCCTCAACAAGAAATTAAGGAAAAGCACACTAAGATGTATACCTGCAGTTTTTATTTGTTTTGAAGCTAAATATAATTGTGATGTCCGACAACAAAAGTTTATAACAAACATTCTAAAATCTTTTTCATAAATCCATGTTTAACCCATTAAATATTAGTATATATAGGAGTTGCAAATTTTTTTAAAAAAAAATTGTCTAACTAAACATACATTACTATCACATATACTATAGTTATCTTTAGTTTAAATAATTACACATACTACCACTTTTAATATTAATATCATATATATTAAAATATTTAAACAGATATACAAATCCCTCAAATATGGTATTAAATAATTATCTTAAATTTGAACTCCATAATTAAGGTTAAAATATTTCTACTACATCTGCCGTTTCTCCCCCACCTCTTTTCTTCTTTCATCTTCTCCCTCTTCCTTCCTCCTCTCCGTACATGTTTTGCATATCAAATCAACAATCTGTTTGTTTCTATTGTTAGTATTATTATCATGTATCTTAGTTTTGTATCTTCATTAAAATTCATAATATTCTGAAGTTCAAAATTTTAAAAAAATTTCAAATTAGGTTTTATATTTTTTGATTTTGTACTTGTTTCTCAAAACCCATTTTTCCTACTTAATTGGAATCCATAATTACCACAAAAAAGCCCAGAATATTTGTGTTTCAATTCTGGCTATAGATAAGGGAAAATCAAGAATCTGATTACGAGGCAAGCGTTTAAATAAGTAATTAAGTACACATCAAGTACAATAGTGTTTGGTTACGATTACATGTATCTATGAGAAAAAATATCAGATGTTAAAGAAGAATTTTGATTTTATTTAAGTATTTATTTTCCAGATTAATGATAAGCCAGATACTAATCTACCATAGCGATTTCTTTCTAAATTAATGTGTGTTAGTTGCACATTATATGTATATGCTTACCATGTATCCAAGATACATGTATATGCTTACAATGTACCCAAGATACTTGTTTTGAATATCCTATGAAATTGACATTTGATACATCAAATTAATAATACTACATATCAAATATACGTGAAATCAAAATTAGATCATATAAAATTAATATTAGATGATATAAATAAATACATGTAATAATAGATACTTCTATGATACATATGAATGTACTTGTATGATGCTCATGTATATAAGTGTTTAGTGCGTTGGATATAACATATATTGATAATAGATACATCAAATAATGAATTTATTATTTTAAGAGTAATAAAATGATATTAATCAAATTAGATAACAAAGATATACATATTTTTATCTTTTATTTATAATATTAATTAACTTATTATTTCAAATAATAATAAAATAAAATTAATTAAACATACATACACTCCTTGATTTTCGCCTTATATTAAGGGATTTAATTAACTTAAGTTTGCAGAATTAATCATCAATTTGACAGATACATAGATACATGTATCTTGCGAATTTAAATTCATGTATCCTAAGCATGAAATGGAGTAAAGGAAGTAATATTAAAAACTATAGAAACTCTTAGTAATTAGGACCTAAACTAGTGGGATTTATATAGTTTCCCTTTTTTTTTACTCTCTCAAAAGATGGGGATTTTATTGTGTGTCTTTATAATTTATCCTATTTGTTGAGTTATATTAATACAAATCATAACGAGTTGATGATTAAAATTACAGTAGTGACATATTTGCAAAATAAGTGATGGTGTGATTTGTTGCATATTCTTAAGAAATAGATTAAAACTTTGATAATATGCATATTTATACAACTCATATTACATAGAGGAACTCCAGACATAATATTAAAGTGATTTCTCTTTGAATTAAATTAATTATGAAATTATTTACTCCTTTTTCACTCGAAAATAATATTGTGATATGCATTTATATGTTTCATATAAATATTGTCCCACCATTTGATGCATTACGCATATTGTCTACCTATTGATTTGTACTCTAATTATTTTGTTATGTGATGTTTATGTCACAAAACTATTGGGGTTGGTAGTGACGTACTTGCGAGCTAGGATCAGAGGTGGACCCACATGTACGTAGGGATGGACCTACATGGGTTCCACGGGTTAACTTGAATTTTCTTGACAAAAATTACATTGTATGTGTATGGTAAATTTTTTATATTTATGTAGATATATTAATTTTGAATCCCCTCTTGAACAATAAGCAAACTATATTGAACTTGGTATGCCTTCGGGACCAATCTTTCACCTAACTTTTTTAAAAGAAAAAATGTGCTAAAAAAGTAGATTTAAACCCAATAAAAAATCAAACGTGCTAAAAGGTCTTAGGCCTCATTTGTTTGCACGTAATGGTGGACTGAATCTTAATCAATTAGATTCGTCTCATTGAGTGTGTTTATTTTTTAAGACTGAATCTTAATTATTCAGATTCAATTCATTAAGTTTGTTGTTTTTAATTTTTTATAAGCCTCTTAATGAGTCTGAATACATCTGAATGAAATCTGTAACACATTCTTAACACTATTCAGACTCAAAGATAAGACTACTATCTTAATTCAGCTATATCACAACAACTCATAAAGGATTAATCAGAAAATTTGAAAAATAGTTAAGAGATAAAACTTAATAATTCTCCTTAGCTATAATTTACTTAGTAATGTTTCATAGTTGTACTTTTATTGGCTTTGTTAATTTTCATTTGTATATTTTGTTGTTTTTGATAAATAAAATAATTTGTTATGAAATAACTAGCTAACAAACTTATTTTAATAAACTAAATTTGAAAGAAGCAAAGAGAGAGCATAATCTATTTCAAACTTTCTTATTGTATCCTTTTGTGAATGAAAGTAATGGCTATTTATAGCCAAGAAGTAATATACAGACTAACACTTGTCCATTATTAGGAAGTTATCCACTTGGACAAGTGATAATACCTCTCAAATGGGTGGTCCACTTGGCATCTATTTAGTATGACAAGTGATGACAATCAAAGACGTGACTCTACATGACATTTATTTAGTTTTACAACAGTTCTTCTTGGATATTCATGTAAAAGAAAAAGTGTAATTAATGAAAAAATCACACACACACACACACGCACGCACACACGCACGCACGCACGCACACACACACATACACACAATATGCATTGCTTGTTGCCTCATTAAATACATCTCTAGGAAAACTCATGGGACAAAAACTATACTAAGGAAAAACGAGTGTGCATAATTCATTTTTCCTGATAAAAGCCACGATTCAGATGATTAAGTCTTCGCATTCCAATCTTATGTACCATCTTCTCAAGAGTTGAGGCTTGTAAAGACTTAGTGAATAGATCTATTGGATTATCACTTGAGTGAATTTTTTGTATATCAATATCACCTTTCTTTTGAAGATATCATGAGTGAAGAATAATTTTGGTGAAATGTCTTTTGTGCTATCTCTTTTTATGAAGTCTCCTCTTAGTTGAGCTATGCATGCAACATTGTCTTCAAAGAGCACTGTGGGTATCGTGATATCACACTTCAAACCACATCTTTCTTTGATGAAATATATCACTGATCCCAAACACATTCTGTACTAATTCTTCATGAATTGCTATTATTTCAGCATGATTTGAAGAAGTAGCAACAATGAATTGCTTCATAGATCGCCACGATATATCGGTACTCCATATGTGAATAGATAGTCTGTTTGAGATTGAGTTTTATGTGGGTCAGATAAATAACATGCATCTACATGACCAACAAGATCTCCACTATCTTTGTTTGTGTAAAACGAACCCATATCACTAGTCTCCTTTAGATATATCGCAATATATGTTTAACTCCATTCCAATGTCTTCATGTAGAAAAAGAATTATATCTTGTTAATAAATTAATTAATAGAAAATGCTATGTAAGGTCTTGTATCATTGGCAAGATACGTAAGTGTGTCAATTGCACCATGATAAGGTACTTCAGGACCAATAGATTTCTCATTCTCTTCTTGAGGTCGAAATAGATCTTTACTCACTTCAAGTGATCGAACAATCATTGAAGTACTAATGAATGTGCTTTGTCCATGTAAAATAATTTCAAAATTTTCTTAGCATAGGGAAATTGATGAATGAAGACTCCATCTGCTAAATGTTTTATTTGTAGATCAAGACAAAGTTTTGTCTTTCCAAGGTCTTTCATGTCAAGTTCTTTCGTTAGAGATTCGATTGTCTTTTTGGACTCTTCTGGAGTTCCAATGATATTAATGTCATCAATATAAACAACAAGAATAACAAATCTCGATGTTGTTTTCGTAATGAAAATACAAGAATAAATGACATTATTTATATAATCTTGTTTTATCAAGTACTCATGGGGCGATATTATACCATATGCGCCATGATTGTTTTAAGTCGTATAATAACTTTTTAAATCTGATTGAACACATTTTTCGAGGTTTGAAAATACATGTTCTTTCTTCGTTCTCCCCTCTTTGGCTATCACTTCATCAGCCATACTAGTTCACCGCCGCCATTATATATCAATCTTCTTCCTAATTTTTTCTCTAAATTATCCACTTCTACCTTCATCATTGTTTTTTATTTCTCTATTGCCATCATACCAGGATTTGCCGTACATACTTTATTAATGTCGTGGGAGCCGCCATCATTATTGCCATTGAGTTTGTAGAGTAATAACAGATAGTATTAAATAAATAGTATTAAATAATATTAGTATTTACTGTGTACTAATCCTGGTCCTATTAGGATTAGTACTCCTTAATCCTAGTCCTATTAGGATTAGTACTCCTTCCTATATCTCCTATATATATCTCTCATGTATTCCCTTATTAGGTTAACACTTCAATACAATCAATATTCTTTCATGGTATCAAGAGCCAGAAAACCTAGATCTTCTTTTCTCTAGGTTTTTTTTCTCTCTTTAGGGCACCGATCGTTCCCTCTCTTCTCTTGGGCGGCGGCAGCCATGACAACCGAGGTAGATCCTCTCGATTCACTTCCTTCTGGCGTTAAACTCCTTCTCAGGCATCTTCATGCCCTGATTCCCGAAAAATTATCAGACATAAATTACCCTACATGGAAAATCACCGTTCTTACAGCCCTTGAGGCCAATTATCTTCTCAAATACGTCAATGGAAGCACAGAACCACCGCCGGCAGTCATCACCGCCACGGACAAATCAGAAAAAACTAATCCGGCCCATGCCGCCTGGAAAGCCGTGGATGGCCAGATCCGATCATGTTTGATTGCAGTCATCTCTCCCACGGTTCAGAAACACGTCCGATCCTACACAACTGCTTCAGCCCTGTGGACGGCCCTCGCAACACGCTATGCATCAATTTCCCACTCTCATATTTTTCAATTGCGTGATCGTCTCCACACAATTACCAAAGGCACGAAAACTATGGCGGAGTATTTAGACGAGGTCTCCACCATCATCACAGCCCTCGACACCGTGAACGAAATCATTCCCGAAAAAGATCTCGTCATGTGCGTCGTTCGGGGGCTCCCATCAGCTTACTCCTCCATTAAACAGGCGGTTCGCATCAGTCCAACGCCCGTTGACCTGGCTACTCTCTCCTCGTGGCTAAAAAGTGAAGAAATCAACGCGGATCTGGGGAGCAAACTTCTTCTCCGAGAAGCCGCTGTTATGGAGCCGGCCACCGCCCTCACCGCAAGCCAGAACTATCGCAGGGGGCGTGGTGGCGGCCGGCAGGGGAGTCGCGGCGGCTACGGCAGAAACATCGGAGGCCGAGGACGCGGCGGTCTGCAGGGCAGTCGTCCGTCGTACGACGGTCAGCAGCACGGCAGCAACAACAGCCTGCACTCCTTCGGCAGCGGCGGGCAGTCATCTTCCAACAGCGGGCAGGGCACTTACGAGCGGGATCGTCCAACTTGTCAAATCTGTCAGAAAATAGGACACACCGCTGTTCGTTGCTGGTTTCGGTATGAGGAGAGCCGAAATAGTGATAACCGTACAAGGCTCGTTTGGTTGCTAAAGGCTACAATCAGGAGTATGGGCTTGATTACTCCGAGACATTCAGTCCTGTTATTCGGCAGGAAACCATTCGCCTGGTACTGTCACTCGCCGTGCGCAACAATTGGCTCATCAATCAGTTGGATGTTTCCAATGCTTTTCTTCATGGCATGCTTGATGAAACTATCTACATGACGCAACCACCGGGCTATGTTGATCCCCGCTTTCCTCAACATGTTTGTAAACTCCAGAAGTCTCTGTATGGGCTCAAGCAAGCCCCCGTGCTTGGTACACACGTCTGAAAACGTTCCTCCAGGGACTCGGCTTCACGTGTTGCGTACACGACACGAGTCTGTTTACTCGACATTCAGCACACGGTACAGTCATTCTTCTTGTCTATGTAGATGATATCATTATTACAGGCTCTACTGCAACTCTCATTCAGGATGTCACTCGAGCTATGCATACTACCTTCAAAATGAAGGACCTTGGCCCGTTACATTATTTTCTGGGAATGGAGGTTTCTCGGACAGGCAGCGGCTTGTTTCTTCATCAATCAAAATATGCTCGAGATCTGTTGCAGAAAGCTGGACTGGAAAAATGCACCAGTCAACCAACACCGATGGCAGTCTCTTCGTCTACGAATGGAGCCGACACCCCCTTTGCCGATATCACCCACTTCCGCAGCCTCATTAGGGCTCTACAGTATCTGGCCATTACCCGTCCTGACATCCAATTTGCTGTCAACCGAGTTGCTCAGCGCATGCATCAACCAAGTGAACATGATTACCATTGTCTTAAACGCATTCTCAGGTACATTTTTGGCACTCTTGGTCGTGGTTTACTCATTCGACCCGGGGACTTGGAGCTTCGTGGTTTCTCAGATTCAGATTGGGCGAATGATAAAAATGACAGAAAATCTACATCGGGGTTTCTCGTTTTTTTTGGGCCGAACCTGATCTCCTGGTGTACAAAAAAACAACCCAAGGTCTCTCGGTCCTCGACTGAAGCTGAATACCGCGCCCTTGCTCTTCTTGCCGCTGAGACCATGTGGGTCACATATATTCTTCGCGAACTCCGCGCCACTCACACTGTTCCTGCTCTCTATTGTGACAACAAACCAACCATCTGTGTGGCCAAGAATTCCGTCCTACACACCAGAATGAAGCATGTTGATACCGATTGTCTCTTTGTTCGCGATGAAGTTCAGGCCAGCACCATGACTGTGCAGTATGTACCCACTGAAGAACAACCGGCTGATATTCTCACCAAGCCTCTCCCGAGCCGACAGCACGATTACCTCAGATCCAAGCTTCCTTTCGCTTCCGCTCAGCTCAGTTTGAGGGGGGATAATAACAGATAGTATTAAATAAATAGTATTAAATAATATTAGTATTTACTGTGTACTAATACTAGTCCTATTAGGATTAGTACTCCTTAATCCTAGTTCTATTAGGATTAGTACTCCTTCTTATATCTCCTATATATATCTCCCATGTATTCTCTTATTAGGTTAACACTTCAATACAATCAATATTCTTTCATAGAGGCTTGAAGTTTGGAATTGTTTCTTTGTTGTTAATGTAGTGTTTTAGTGTTAAATAGATGTAGATTTGTGTGAACTTTGTAAAAAGCTTTTCCTATTTATTTTTTGCTTCACTCACATTGATTTATATTTATGTGAATTTAAAGGTGTTATTCAATCGCATAAAAAGATATCAACTACAGAATTCAAAACGAAATCTGCCATAACTCAATTTTTTTTGAGAATGTCCATCGGAACTGATAAATTTTCCGGTGATTTCTGTCAAAAATGGAACGAAGAAAACAATTAATTTTTTTTATTACCTATGGCCAACTCTTTACAACTCATCAAAAAATAGCAATAAAATTTCCATCCTTTTGCTTGAATTTTATGTTGCAGATGAACCAAAAAGTTTTGAAAATAGCATGTTTACAGAGATGGGTTGCCGTGTTGGGGGTGGGGCACTGTAGCTGGAGAGAAGTTTGTAATCTAATGGACTAGCAGGGTAAGTAATGTTATAGGATTTCTTTTTTAATTTTCAACTTAAAAATATTTTCTTTTTTCTTTTACTTAATAACATTTTTTTGGACTCCAAAATATCAGATGTGGGTATTTAATTCGTCAAATAGTCATGACATTGCGAGTGTATTTCTCACACACTTTATACTTTTTGTTTATCGTCAAAAAAATATTCAAATTAGAAGTAATAGATCTATTCAATATACAAATCTTAGTTGAGATCTATATGAATCATGCAGACAACCTTAAGGGACTTTGGATGAGTTAAGCCTTTAAAAAAGTTTGAGAGGTGAGGGGTGATGTACCGATAGGGGATTGGGTAGGGTAAGAAAACAAATGTAACTTCATAGAAAAGTTCTTTTCTATTTTTAATTGGAAAAAAAAATTACAAAAGTATATTACTTGAGACTTATATTAACAAAAATATCAATATATTTACATTTAATTACAAAATAAGTTTTTAAATTACACACATAACAAAATATTTAATTTTTTTATCCAATTTTTCTCTCTCTGACGCGTAGTAATTCTGCCATATTTTGTGGAGTGTAATTACGTATTAAATTTATTAAATATTCTCTCCTAAAACATATTCACATTCACACTTTTTTTTTCCTTTTTGATTTTTTTATAGTAATTTTTCTGTCTTTTATATAAAGATTTTATGTTACCAATAAAGTTGGTCCAGTTATCATAATTGTTATAGTTTCAATTATTATTAGAATTTTTTTCCACGTATTTTCATTTTTTAAAATATTTTCTTTTATTATGTTTATAGTCTTTTATTGGGATAATATTAATGTATTCCTTCTATATAAAAAAAATTATGATTGGTAATTAAACCTTTATATTTGATGTTTGCTCAAATATCATGTTGGGTTTAGCAAGTGTGAATGAGAAAAGAAAAGAGAGAATATGAAAAGTGAGGAAACTATTTTAGAGGGCAAATGAAAAGTCATTTGCAAATTGCAAATGAAAAGTCATTTCTCCTATATCGGCAAAAAAAAAAAATTGTTGTCCTTATATAAGGAAACACTTCCATTACTTCTTAAAGTGCTAAGAAGAAGATGCCCCTCGCGCCGTCGTCGCTCGGCTTCGTCATCGGATTTTGATGTGATTGATTGATAAATTTTTTGGACAAAATTTATTTAATCAATTTTTGTTAAATCAAATAAATCGTGTTAATATTATCTCTTATAAATTTGCGGGTAACGGTAACATTCCGAAAAGTTGTTACTTTTTTCGAAAAGTCGTTACTTTTCGAAAAGTCGTTATTTTCCTAACAGACACATTTTTCTGAAAGGTTGTTATTTTTTCCAAAAGACACAATTTTCTAGATAAAATGAGTCTGAACAGATTTCTCTGAACAGATTTCTCTGAACAGACACATTCTTACTGAAAATGGCTATAAAAGAAAGTCAATTTTCGTTTTTTCAAAAACTGAATTTTCCTGCTCTTCATAAATTTTTCTCTCAAACAAATCAAAGTGTCGATCGACTGAGTCTGTGTGACTTGTTCCTATTCTGAAGTTAAAGAAATTTGAGGTGCTGCTATTTCTTTAACAGGATTAATCCGTTTTATCTTGGGAGAAATTAATCCATAACGTCGGGTACAGTGAGGGGATCAAATTTCTTAAGGACACACTGTAATTTCTGTGGACTCAGATTACTTCTTGTATTATATTTACTTTCTGCTTCATCATATTCTGTTTCTGCCCTTTTTAGGCTAACCTTATAATACAGGTTCAATAACAAATCACACATTCAATATCGTAATCAAAGTATCTATTTGTGTCACATCAAAGCATTAGTTATTATTTGTGGTGAATCTCATCAAACAGAATGGTCAGTTCCCTTGTCAAACATGGGGGACCAAAGCATTTTTATGCTGGCAAGATAAAATTGTAACTCAAATTTGGTGTTGATAACATTATTATGTACCAACATGTGATAACTTTATTCCTTATTATTATTTACAACAATACAATCAAAATCGAATGAAATTAAAAAAAAATTCAGCGGTTCACCAAATAAATTAAAACGATTAATTTCACCAAATGATGTCAACTTCGAATGCGGTCCAACTTAAGGATTAAGATTGTAACTTGAGAGAATATAAAAATCGATGAGAAATTAGATGATTTTATAAGAAATTATAAGGGATAGAGGGGTATTTATAATATTAAATGGGTTAAAGTGTATTTATGATAACTTGAAGGTTCAAAATAAAATATTAAAAGTAGGGGGGAGGGGGAGAGTTGTAGGGGAGTTTGGGAGGTAAAAAAGTACAATAAATCCGTTTGGGGGGTTGGGGGGAGGGCCACTAGTCGTTTCTCCAACGATTGGCAACGGATAACTTTCAAAAAATTAATAAAAATTAATAAGGGTTCTCACGAAACTGGTCGGGTCGATTGAGACCAAAGTGTGAACCAGTCCGGCCTAATCGGTCCCCTAACTCCCGGTTCCCCCAACCCGTGAAAATCAACGGGACCGGATCCGCTGAGACGGTTCTCAAACCGGTTGCGGGGCGGGCCTGGTCCCCTTGCCAATAGTCAAGTTTAAAAAGTAGTCTCTCCCACTAGTTCCTCTTTATTTTAAGCTAAATGATAGTTCCAAGTAAAATGACAGTTCCAAGTTAAAAAGTGATCGTGTGTTAAATTGAAGTGTAAATTAGGTATATAGCATTTTATATAATAATATTCTCAAGTTATAGCATTAGAGTTTAAATTTTAGTGTATAACATTTAATATCTCAATCTATAGAATTTTATTAATAAATATAATGTTAATTATAATTTATTAAAAAGAGTTGTTATTAACAATTAATAAAAAAAAAAAGGAATAAACTAACAATGGATAATTAATAGGGAAAATTGTATATAATAGCAAACTAATAACCTAAATTAAATAGAATAGCTAGGGTTTGATTTAATTGTGCTCCATAGCAAACATTGGCAAAAATTTGCCAGGCGTCTCTCTCCCAGAAGTCTCGCTCGCCACTCTCCCATTCTCGCCTCTCTCGCTTTATACACAAAAGTGTATAATTTTTGTTTCTGTTTTGTATAAAGCGAGAGAAAATTGTATATACACATGCAAAAATGTATATCTTCGTGTTATACACTTAATTATATAATTTACAAACATTTTACTTCAAATATTGCAGAGAAAAAGGTCAAAGAATTATACAATTGTGAATTATACAATTGTAGTGAAATACAATTTTTTCTAGCTTTATACAACAGAAGTGTATATATTGTGTTTCTGTTTTTGTATAAAGCGAGAAAAACATATATCTTCTTGCTATACACTTATAATTATGCAATATACATACATTTTAATTCGATTCAACTGTATGCAAAGCTAATTATACAATTGCAGCGAAATAGTCCAGCGAATTATACAATTTAGGCCTGCGAATTATACACTTGTATATGTATAGCGAATTATACAGTTTTTATGTTTGCTATGGAGCGCAATTATGCAAAGTTTGCTATATTATACAAATATGAATTTTTTGTTTGCTATATGTGAAAGTTGCCCAAATTAATATACCTAATTAACACACAGACAAACTAATAATGGAAAATGGGATACTTTATTAATTACATTAAATGTAGTTAGCACGTTTTGAAACTGTACACTTGCACTTTTTTAGGGATTTTAATTAAAAATTAATATTAGATTAACAAGTTTTTAGGGATATCAAAAAAATTTAGATTAGCATCATTGCCTTGAATATCTCTAGTTAGTTTAAATGATATTAGTTTTTTTTATTTAATTCCTTAAAAAACTCTACCAAATTTTAACGATTATTTTCAGATTATTTTCATATTGGCATTTTGAAACCTATTTGCATCATCGTTACAATTCATCTTTTTTCCAAATTTTCACGATTATTTTCATATTGACATCAACGCAGAAGTCATTTTTTCTCAAAATTTCACGATTATTTTCATATCTGCATATTTCAGTTCGTTTTTTTAGTAACCTGATAAATTTTGGCATTTGAAACAATTTGATTTGATCTGATGGTGAACATTATGTCAATATTAATTAAACATGGTGGAAATTGAAATTTATCAGGTTGGTTTTTAATTATGTTTTTTTCTTTTAATTATAAATTGTTGATTTTAATTAATTTGATGTTTTTTACATGTAGAACAGTGTTCAATTTTTTTGATAACTGTATTATCTGAAAACAGTTTGTATATTTCTTTTTTATAATGAAATAGTTATGTTACGTATAGCGTGTTTGAAGTCTGAAGTTTGTATTATTAGTATATGAAAAGTATACGAAACGTGTATCAATTGTTTATGAAAGTCCTTTAAAAGAATATTCTAGTTTTTATTGAAATTAGAATATATGTTTTTGTATTAATTTTGTATTGAAATTATATTGTGTTTGTTTTAATTGGAGTAGTTTGTAGGACACTGAATGATATATTAAATGTGTATAAAGTATGTATGAATCATATGAACTAATTATAAACGGTCATCTTTTTCCCAAAAGTTTTCCAATTTAAACTTGTGGTAAAAATTTGACTTGGGGACTTTGTCAAAGTCTCCGAAATTTTCTGCAATTAATCTATTTGGAACAGATGGGTCAGACACAAAATCAGAAATTGGTACAGATATTAGACCGATTACAATGACCAACTCTTTTAAGTCAAAATGTAACTTTGTACCATTTACATTGATAATGAACATGTCATCCCTGCCAGTTTCAGATTCAAGAAGGAAAGTATGACGCAACAATTTACATCGGACTTTTATGTTATGTAAATCATAAAAAAATCTAAATGGGATTTCATGTAAAAAATGCTGAAACTTATCTTGACCGAGGAATGTCAACAAATCAGCGAACACAATCATGTTGATACAGAAAGATAAATGTGTTTGAACCTTCTTCTCCTAAAAAAATTGTAAAACTAAATTATTACTTTTTATATACCATAAAATTCCATAGAAAAAATCATATATACAATGCTATATTAAATTGATTCAATTAATTCATACACAAATCATACAAATTATATACAAAATTCATACAATATTAATACATATTCGATGGACATTTAATTCAATTCATACACAAATCATATAAACTATATGCCTCAGTTCATACACAATTCATACAATATTAATACATATTATATTTTTTTTAAAAAAAATTAATATGTGACTTTTAAACTACAAACTAATTTCATTTAGTATGAATACGTCAATTCATACATCATAATCAAAAAATAAAATATATAGTTGCAATATTTATTATGATAGTCAAAATTATAGGATACACAACATTAATACATCATTCATACACATATTTTACAGGACAAGAATATCATTTTATACATATATGATACAAAGGTAATACATAATGCATAAACTCATGTATTGATAATGACCAATTATTTCATACACAAAATCATACAAAATTAATACATTTATTATGTATCAAATCATATACTGATATATTCAAATTATATCATACACAAAACATACAACACTAAATCATTCAATATTCATATATAATTATAATATAAGATACTAAAAACTCAACTTATACATAAATCATACAAATTTCATGTAGTATACTATTGACAAATAAAAGCAAAAATTAAATACACTAACACAACACATTTAATCCAAATTTAAAATAATCTTTTTACTGACTTTATCAACTTTTTTGGATTTATTTGTAGCTTGTATTTCTGATGCTTTTTTTTGAAAACTTTTTTGTTGATCGATCAATTTCAATGTCTTTTATTTTTTTTAATTTTGTATTTTTTAATCCTCAGCAAAGTCAAAATTGGATTCTGATGATGTTCTAATTTCTTTTTCCTTTCCTCTTCTTGCCTCTTTCCTTTGCCTCTTGATTTTGTTTTTTTCCATCTTCGAATTAACTGAACTACACTTCTCTTTTTCCTTTTATTTCTGCGTTTGAGTTTGTGACAATATATCGAATGAAGGAAAATGAAAGTCATCAGACTCATTGACCAATCTTTTAAGTTACTTAGGATTTTATTACCTTTCCTAGACATTCTATATGAACTAAATGGGAAACTGATCTGAGAGGGATGTTTGAGTTTTGGGATGAACTGATTTGAGAGGGATAATGGGCAAGATGAGCGAGACGGGATTTGGGTAAGAACAAAAAATCTTTGCGTGTTGGAAAGAGATGATGAGTGAGGCAGGAGTTTGGGGAAGATCAAAATATCTTCGCATCGTGGGGAGAGATGGAGTGTATTAGGGGAAGATGTCTGTGTATGTATTGGTTGAGATGGTGTGGATAGTTATTGGCAACCGTATAATAGGAAATTAATTAAAATCAAATCCCTATTATTTAGATTTTGTTTTTTAAAAGGTAACTATATAATGTAAAATTTAATTAATAAATATAATTAATAATAATTTATTATTTATATTAAAAGCTTTAAAAGGTGATAAAGAGAAAAAAAATGAAAAAAAAATCATGTTTTAATTTGATTTAAACTAATTTGAGCATTTTAAGAAAACTGAATAATTTAAATCCTTTTTGAATTCCTTAATATGTGCTAATTTGTTGATTATCTATTATTAATTAAAATTAATTCAAATTCCACAATTAGTGCTACTTACCAATTTATACATAAACATTTTTTCTTTTTTATTTTATTTAAAAAATAAAAATAAAAAGTTAATTGTAAAGAATAAAAAAAATATTTAAACATATTAATTAGTATTTAAATAATTACTTATAGTTTATTTTTAATTAAATATATTTTTAATTGATATGCTATAACTCAATAATAATTAATTTATTTTTGAAAAATATGTTTATAACTTGATATAAATACTTTAAATGTGTATAGGGTGTTATTTTTATTAAATTGAATCCAATATGGACGCTTAATTAGACCGAAGAATCCTCTCTATAAGATGTGGGCTGGTGACGCCTTCTCTTTCGGCCCAATTTTCAACATTGAAACAACTTTAATACCCCATTCGGTTACAAGCTCTATCATGCAAGATTATTTAAAATTTAAAGCCTAAAGTAATTTTATCCTTTGCCAATGTGGAATTAGAGTAATAAGCTGGTGACTTAATGTTCGTAGTGCCAACGAGTTTCTGCTCAACTTTATATGCCAACTCAAGAAAAGACTCACATAGCATATGCCAAACACTTGGAGATTTAAGATCAGAATTGAATAAATCACTCTTAGAAAAATTAGCTATTGTGTCACTAGGAAAAATGCCTTTAGACTTTGATTTATTTTGACTCACATTCGGTTCAGTTGAGCGTTAATTTATTCAATGGAAGTCTAACAAGGGTTCCCCACTTTTCCCATGATAGTGGTACCGTTCAAAATGTTTCTCCAATAAAGGAGGTGGCTATGGTCATTTATAAAAAAATTATCCAACTATAAGTTAGAGTCAAATTTCACATGAACCGGAGGTAGGATTTATCAAAATATGTTTATCAAATCACAAGATCATTCATATTGTATTATAAAAAAATAAAGAACACGAGGTTTGTTATCGATTTCAAATTTCAAGAGCAAAACAGAACACGAGGTTTGTTATCGATTTCAAATTTCAAGAGCAAAACCTTACACAAATGTTATTTTTCACAAGATTGGAGAGACTAGGTATGTACACTCGATAGGGTGTTGATTTGAAGGGCGGACAAGTTAACCATCACTGAAGATGACAGGACAAAGATGAAAAATGAAGGCTGGAAAGGGAGTAAGGTGAAAATCGGTGATCCGTCAAACGTAAAGAGAGATTTGAACCAATTCACCAACTGAGTTTCAAATGCATTAAGCAAATAAAAATTAGCTGAGTAACACAAGCTATCCACCAAACATGTTTAATAAGTCCGACTAACATCTCATAGAACTACTAGAAAAGAAATTTTTTACATCAAATTTTTCAAAAAGTGATTGAATGTCAAATTAAACCCAATAAATAAGCACACGCCTAATAGTTTTTCCCACAACTTTTGGGTCCTCCTCTTGAACCTTAACCCCCAAGTCAAACAAATTTTTGTTAATGCTACCAACTCATGTAGAGTTGTGAACATGCCCAATTATAAAGAGGTCTAAACGAGTCAGTATTATTGAGCCCATTTATTAACATCCAAACCACCTTAATGCACCACTTGGTTACAAGCCCACACTAATCAGCTCGAAATTCAATCATCTAAACTTATTTTAGTTAAAGCCTAAACTAACTTTATCCTTTGCCGATGTGATTAGAGTAATAAGCTAGTGACTTAATCTTCATAGTGCCAATCAGTTTCCTCAACAAGAAATTAAGGAAAAGCACACTAAGATGTCTACCTGCAATATTTTATTTATTTTAAGAGACATATAATTGTGATGTTTGACAACAAAAGTTTATAACAAACATTTTAAATTTTTTTTTCTTAAATTCATATTTAACCCATGAAAATATGGATATTTATGGATAAAATATGAATATATATATATATGGGAGTAAATGCTTATTCAGTCATATGTTACTGATTTATTGATGCTGCTCTGCAAGAGTAAATGCTTTAATCATCAAAAATGAGTTTAATTAGGTTTTTACTCAAACTCATATTATATCCGACCTATATTTTACTCATATTAAAATAAGTAAACTGAATAACAATTCGTTATTGCTCAATTTATTTTTAATCTGCACAAATCCAATTCAATATGCTTACAAATCATAAATGAAGCTAAAGGAAGTCTCAAGGGAAAAGAGATTCTCAAAACAAATTAGTGGGTGATTACATAGAGGAACTTCAGACATAATATTAAAGTGATTTTCTTTGAATGAAATTTATTATGAAATGATTTTACTCCCTTTTCACTCGAAAATAATATTGTGATATGTATTTATATATTTCATATAAATATTGTCCCACCATTTGATGCATGACGCAAATTGAGTACCTATTGATTTGTACTATAATTATTTTTCTATGTGATGTTTATGCCACAAAACTATAGGGGTTGGTAGTGACGTACTTGCGACCTAGGATTAGAGTCGTACCCACATGTACACAAGGAGTGGATCCATATGAGTTTCATGGGTTCACCCGAACTCTCAGTACACTGTATATATAAGGTAATTTTTTTGTGTTTATGTAGAAATATTATTGTTGAACCCCCTCACAAACAAGAAGTAAGTTGTATTGAGTGGTAGGCCTAAAGTTTGATTTTTATTTTTTTTATTTAGTTTCAGGATCAATCTTTCATTTTTTTTTAAAGTGTTAAAAGAGTAGATTTAAACTCAAAAAATTTCATTGTGAACATTTTGTTTTTTTAACTTCTCTTCATTCAGTTTTAGGATCAATCTTTCACCGTTTTTTTTTTATATAAAAAAAAAAGCTAAAAGAATAGATTTAAACCCAATAAAAAATTAAACGTGCTAAAAGGTCTTACCTGCCCTTGGTTACACCATCCATCCATCCATTTATATTAAATTTGGTATACATCTTAAAAAGTAATTGATAAAATGATAATTTTGACTATATCATTATGATTTTTTTATGTTGGGAACGAATACATAATTGATACCTATGAATAAGTAAAAGTGGATGAAAGGAGTAGTATATTATTTTCTCGATCCATTTTCATCAAAAATAAATATTTATTTTTTTATTTATGGCTGAAAAAATTAAAAGATAATTTATTATTTTATATTTATTATATTTTAATAATAATTAAACATAATATAATTTATTTATTACTTCTTTAGAGATGTGTCAAGTGAACGAAGGGAGCATTACTAACAATGCTTTCATAACAAGTACTATGCTAATACTACCAACTCTTCTCCTAGGTGTCCATCCTTATCATATGTTATATATATATATATATTATCTCATTTTGTGAGTCATCCTTGCCTACCAACAATAATTGAATTAAATTTTGTGAAGTGGTTACAATAATTGATTGAATAATAATAATTTGGTCTGTCAATTAGTTTTTTGAAGTGAATAAAATAAAGTCCTAGCGTTATCATCATAGAGACACAAAATTATTTATTTACTTGACCTTTGAACACCACAAGAGTTAAAAGATTATTAGTGGTCTAAAGTTCTTAAATCTTTCTTGTGTATGGAATTTGTGCATACAACAACTTGATTACATCAATTCTTGTATATTATATATGTAATAAAGTATATATGTGTATAAAAGTCTTAGAGGGGTACAATAGGCCGTACAATTTTTAATTTAGATTAAATTACTATTATAACATATTAAGATGATATAATTTAAAATTTAAAATGGTCACTTTCCAAAAAATTCTTGTAACTTTAGAATTTCTAATATATGAACGCATTATATAAAAGAAATATAGTATATTAAATCACGAGAATTGATCTCTAATCCTCTAGATAAGTAGTTTGGTATTCAACCAAGTAAATATACAAATCTGTTATGCAATAACTAACTAACTAACTTATATTAGTAAACTAAATTTAAAAGAAGCAAAGAGAGAGCACAATCTATTTCAAACTTTCTTATTATATTCCTTTGTGAATGAATGTAATGACTATTTATAGTCAGGAAGTAATATACAAACTAATACTTGTCTATTAGGAAGTTATCCACTTGGACAAGTGATGACACCTCTCAAGTTGATGGCTCACAATATAGCATTCATTTAGTATGACAAATGATGACAACCAAAGGGTTTACTCCACATGACATCCATTTAGTTTTACAACAATCCACCTTGGATGTCCATGTAAAAAAATAGTCGAAGAAACAAAAATATATATAGATTTCATAATACGTATTGCCTGCTGCCTCATTAAAAACCTTTCTAAGAAAATTCAGTGGGACAAAACCTAGTTAAAGGAAAAAAGTGTGCAACACGTATTTTACTTCCCTAATAAAAATCACGATTCAGATAGTTAAATTTTCGTATTTCAATCTTATATAACATCTTCTCAAGAATTGAGGGTGGTAAAGACGAAGTGAATAAATCTGTTGAATTATAGCCAATTTGTTGTGTATCAATATCACCTTTCTTCTGAAGATCATGAGTGAAGAATAATTTTGGTGAAATGTGTTTCGTGTTATCTCCTTTGATGAAGCCTCCTCTTAGTTGAGCTATGCATGCAACATTGTCTTCAAAGAGCATTACGGGTATCTTGACATCACACTTCAAACCACATCTTTCTTTGATGAAATGTATCACTAATCTCAACCATACACATTCCCTACTTGCTTCATGAATTGTTATTATTTCAACATGATTTGAAGAAATAGCAACAATGGACTGCTTCGTAGATCACTACGATATATTGATACCTCCATATGTAAATAGATAGTCTGTTTGACATCAAGCTTAGCTTTATGTGGATCCGATAAATAACTTGCATATGCATGACCAACAAGATTTCTACTATCTTTGTTAGTATAATACAAACCATATCACTAATCCCCTTCAGATATCACAATATATGTTCAACTTCATTCCAATATCTTCGAGTAAGGAATAACTATATCTTTCTAATAAATTAATAGAAAATTCTATGCCAGTTCTCGTAGCATTGGTAAGATATGTAACTGTGTTAATGACACTAAGATAAAGTTACTTCAAGACCAATAGATTTCTTATTCTCTTCTTGATGTCGGAATAAGTCTTTACTCACTTCAAGCGATCGAACAATCATTGGAGTACTTAAAGAATGTACTTTGTCCATGTAAAATCGTTTCAATTTTTTTTTAGTATTGACAAATTGATGGATGAAGACCCCCCCCCCCCCCCCCCGTCTGCTAAATGTTATATTTGTAAATCAACAAATTTTTTTGTCTTTCTAAGGTTTTTCATCTCAAATTATTTCTTTAGATATTCGATTGTCTTTTGGGTCTGTTTTGAAATTTCAATGAGATTAATTTCATTAACATAACAACAATAATAATAAACATCGATATTGTTTTCTTAATAAAAATATAAGAGCAAATGACATTATTTATATAATCTTATTTATCAAGTACTCACTGAGGCAATGATACTATACGCGATTGAAGACATTTCCTGAGATTTGGAACTATATGTTCTTTCTTCTTCCTCCCCTCTTTACCTATCACTCCCTCAACCATACTAGTTCACCGCCGCCATTAAGAAAAAAGATATCAACTATAGATTTCAAAACGAAATACGACATAACTCGATTTTTTTTAAAATGTCCAACGAAATTGATAAATTTTCTAGTGGCTTTTGTAAAAAATGTAACTAAGAAGAAAATTAATTTTTTCTTATTACCTATTGTTGGGTATGTAGCAAGAATTGATGGGAAGCAGAGGGAAGAAGAGGAATTTGAAAAGTTTAGAACTTGAAAGGTTGTGAACTTGAAAAGTCCTCTAATGCTTTATTGAAAAAAGGCAATAGTCCCTCATCGGTAATGGAAATGAAAATAGGAGAGTTTAAATAAATAAACACTCCTATTAATTGTTAAAAGGGTTGGAAAGAGGGACCCCCCTCGCGCCGTCGTCGTCGCTCGCTCGCTTTGGCTTTGGCCAAAAATTATTTTCAATAAATTAGTTGATAACAGAATTTAACCGAAATATTTTCAACTTTTTAGTTAACCCGACCCGACTCGGATCCGCGCGAGTGACCCGTTTTAAATTCCGTTATATTCAAAATTTCCCGCCATGACTGTTCTGAAAGGTTGCAACTTTCAGGAACAGTCAATACCATTTGAAAGTTTGCAACCTTTCATTGATGGTCGTGTCAATTCTGAAAGGGTAGCAACCTTTCAGAATATATTATTCTTGCCTATAAATACCATTCAGTCTTCAGAATATTTCCCAACGAATTTTCTGATCTTCCTTCTTCTTAAAAACATATATTTCTTCGTGTATTTTCCTGCTGTGGATTGATTCGCTGACAGTAGAGTTTTTGGTATCTATACTCTACTGATTAAGATCATTTTACCCTGGGAGGTTATATTCCAAATCAAACCTCGGATACTAGAGGGGAATAATTTCCTTAAGGGGACATTGTGAATTCAGTGGACTTGATTTTCTTCCTGAATTTTCAAAAAGAGTATTCCAGAATCTGGTAAGTTTTACAGATTAAATTATTTTTTACAAATAAATATCTGTTCATCTTATTTACTGGTTCTAAAAATCTCTGTTACTTCGTCTTTCTGAATGATTTATTACAACCAGTAATTTCTGATTTTCTTAACACAGATTGGCAACAATCTTAAGGAAATTATATAAATGTGTGTTTCTGGTGGAGACAAAAATCTTTGTGATTTTATACTCCTTTAAGTCTGCAATTATAATTTATTGCTTACTTATATTGTATCAATTTTGTTTATCAGAAATGGAAAACACTGGTGTTACAGTGGCTGTTGCTGCACCAACCCGAACTCTTGTATCACAAGCTGAGAAACTGAGTAAATTCACATGTGTGAATTTCAAAGGATGGTAGCAACGAGTATTTTTCTGGCTTACCACTCTTGGTCTGCAAATTTACAAGTGAAGATACTCCAGTACCTGCTGATGATATGCCAGACAGGGAAAAATTTATGATTGTTGAAGCATGGAAACAGTCAGACTTCCTATGTAAATGTTACATTTTGAGTGCTTTAGAGGATGACTTATATAATGTCTATAGTGCAATAATAACTTCAAAAGAGTTGTGGAATGCACTTGAGAAGAAATATAAGACAGAAGATGCATGCTTGAAAAAATTTGTGGTCGCAAAGTTTTTAGACTATAAAATGGTAGATAGTAAAACTGTTGGATCACAAGTGCAGGAACTTCAACTTATTCTCCATGATCTGATTGCTGAAGATATGGTAGTAAATGAAGCTTTTCAAGTGGCTGCAATGATCGAGAAGTTGCTTCTTTCGTGGAATGATTTCAAGAATTATCTAAAGCACAAGCGTAAAGAAATGAAGCTTGAAGATCTTGTGATTCATCTCAAGATTGAGGAAGATAACAGAAATGCCGAAAAGAAGTCGCGTAAGAGTTCAACAATCATTGGAGTTAATATTGTTGAAGAAGCTCCTACCAAAGACAAAAAGAGAAAGAAGTTTAACGGGCAGAAGTCAGAACAGGCCAAGAAGAAATTCAAAGGCAACTGTTATAATTGTGGCAAGGCTGGTCATAGATCTTCTGATTGTCATGCTCCAAGAAAGGAAAAAAACAAAGTCAAAGGCAAAAGTCAAACAAACATCGTGGAAAAGATGGAAGATGCAGATGACTTGTGTGCAATGATATCAGAATGTAACTTAGTTGGAAATCCCAAGGAGTGGTTTCTCGACTCAGGTGCTACTAGACATATTTGCTCTGCAAAAGAAGTCTTTGCAACGTACACTCCTGCTGAGTACGATGAAGATTTATTCATGGGAAACACAGCAACAGCAAGGATTGCAGGAACTGGGAAAGTAATGTTGAAAATGACATCCGGCAAAGTGTTGACTTTAAACAGTGTTCTGCATGTCCCTACTATTAGGAAGAATTTAGTTTCTGCTGCACTACTCGTTAAGAACGGGTTTAAGTGTGTCCTAGTTAGTGATAAAGCTGTAATAAGTAAGAATGAAATGTTTATAGGAAAAGGCTACCTCAATTAGGGTCTTTTCAAACTAAATGTAATGGTTATTGATAGTATTAATAAAAATTCTGCTTCTGTTTACTTATTGGAGTTAAGTGATTTATGGCATGCCCGTTTGGGTCATGTAAATTACAAAGCCTTGCGAAAATTGGTTAATCTAGAAGTATTGCCTGATTTTAAATGCGATAAGTCGAAATGTGAAATTTGTGTGGAAAGTAAGTTTGTTAAACATCCTTACAAGTCTGTTGAAAGAAATTCTAAAACTTTAGACTTAATTCACACAGATATATGCGATATGAAGTCAACACCATCTCGTGGTGGGAAAAAGTATTTTATAACTTTTATTGATGACTGCACTCGATTTTGTTATGTATATTTGCTTAATAGTAAGGATGAATCAATTGATGTATTTAAGCAATACAAAAATGAAGTGGAAAACCAATTGAATCTAAAGATAAAAATGATTCGGAGTGATAGGGGTGGAGAATATGAATCTCCTTTTGCAGAGATATGTTTGGAATATGGTATTATTCATCAAACTACTGCACCTTATACACCACAGTCAAATGGTTTGGCAGAACGGAAGAACAGAACATTAAAGGAAATGATGAATGCCTTAATGATCAATTCTGGTTCACCGCGAAATCTTTGGGGGGAAGCCATCCTTACAGCTAATAAAATACTCAATAGAGTACCCCATCGAAAAACACAATCAATTTCATATGAGTTGTGGAAATGAAGAAAATCCAACTTGAAATATTTCAAAGTGTGGGGGTGTTTAGCCAAGGTAGAGGTTCCTTTACCTAAGAGGGTTAAAATTGGACCCAAAACAATAGATTGTGTCTTTATTGGGTATGCTGTGAATAGTAAAGCCTGTCGATTTTTGGTTCACAAATCTGATAATGCTGAGATTAATGTTAATACGATAATTGAATCAGATAATGCAGAGTTTTTTGAAAACATTTATCCGTATAAAACTGAAAGTGAGTCAACAAGTGAAAGACCTAAACGACCACGAGAAGAATCAATGGAAAATATTCTAACTAGTGAGGAACCTAGGCGAAGTACTCGACAACGAAAATCTGTTTCTTTCGGACCAGATTTTGTAGCACTATTGCTTGAAAATGAGCCTCAAACATTTAAAGCAGCTATGTCTTCGTCAGAGTCAACTTATTGGAAAGAAGCAGTCAATAGTGAGATTGAATCAATTTTAAGCAATCACACTTGGGAATTGACTGATCTTCCTCCAGGAAATAAACCTTTAGGATCAAAATGAATCTTTAAAAGGAAAATGAAACCTGATGGGACTATTGACAAATATAAGGCTAGACTAGTAGTCAAAGGGTACAGATAAAAGGAAGGTCTGGACTACTTTGACACATATTCTCCAGTAACAAGGATAACATCAATTAGGATGTTAATAGCACTAGCAGCAGTGCATGATCTTAAAATCCACCAAATGGATGTAAAGACAGCCTTCTTAAATGGAGAGTTAGAGGAAGAAATTTACATGGAACAACCTGAAGGGTTTATAGTTCCTGATAAAGAAAAGAAAGTGTGCAGACTTGTGAAGTCACTTTATGGACTCAAGCAAGCACCCAAACAATGGCATGCTAAATTTGATCAAATAATGTTGGCAAATGGATTCAAGATTAACGAATGTGATAAATGTGTTTACATTAAAAACGTTATGAATCATGAAGTCATTGTTTGTTTGTATGTTGATGACATGTTAATAATGAGTAAAGAAATTGACGATATAAATGCTACTAAGCGCATGTTGTCCAGCAAGTTCGATATGAAAGACTTAGGAGTTGCTGATTTGATCTTAGGGTTCAGGATTATCAAAACTCCCCAAGGACTAGCATTATCTCAATCCCATTATATTGAAAAAGAATTGGATAAGTTCAATTACTTGAATTTCAATGTAGTCAAAACTCCAATTGATTTAAGTTGTACGTTTAAAAAGAATGAAGGTTAAAGTGACTCTCAATTGGAATATGCGAGAGTGTTGGGAAGTTTGATGTATATTAGGAATTGCACGCGACCAGATATAGCATGTGCTATTAGTAAACTGAGTCGGTACACTAGTAATCCGAATCAAACTCACTGGATGGCTATGAAATGTGTGTTGGGTTATCTAAAATGGACACAACATTATGCTTTGCATTATAATAAATATCCTGCTGTGATTGAAGGATATAGTGATGCAAATTGGATCACCGGGTCAAATAATGTAAAATCCACGAGTGGTTATGTATTCATATTTGGTGGAGGAGCTGTCTCTTGGAAATCTTCCAAACAGACATGTATTGCTCGTTCCACAATGGAATCTGAATTCATTGCTTTGGATAAGGCTGGTGAAGAAGCGGAATGGCTCCGGAATTTCCTAGAGGATATTCCATTCTGGACCAAACCTGTTGGACCAATTTGCATACATTGCGATAGTCAAGCAGCAATAGGTAGGGCAGGGAGCATTATGTACAACGGGAAGTCTCGTCATATACGACGTAGACATAACACCATAAGACAACTGCTCTTTAGTGGAATTATCACAATTGACTATGTAAAGTCAAGCGATAATGTGTCAGATCCACTAACGAAAGGCCTAGTGAGAGAGGCAGTTGAAAGATCATCTAAGGGAATGGGTTTACGGCTTAGGACAAGTCAGCATGACGGTAACTCTATCTAGCAGACTGGAGATCCCAAGAGCTAGATTCAAGGAGAAAAACAAAGTTGTGGCTGACGGTTTGACATTGTCAATTAACTCAAACCATTCTCATGATGAAGACAATGTTCAGGAAAAGGTTAAGACTTTAAGGCTTGTTAATAAGGTAATAAAGCTTAAAGTTTTTAATGATTGCTAAGTTTGGTAGATTTGACCAAATAGTGTATCTACGAGATGACACGGTTAGAAATCACCTATGTGAGTGTGAAGTGGAAGCCGCTTCAAAGAGAATTTTATGTCAAAAGCCTATTCTCTATACACTCATGAAACCAGGAGGTGTTCATGGCTGAAACGAACACAACCGTAAGAATCATAAACAGTAAAGGGTTAATTGTGTGACATGTGGTTGTCTAGGTATACACCAAAGTTCGACGGTTCAAAGATATCACATCTACCGATTGACCGAGTATATCCGACATATGTTCACTACGGAAAGTCCAAGGGGAAACCTACTTATCCAGTTGCAATTAATCCTTGCTTGTAAAGTACACAATTGTCTGTGCATTCCTATGTTATAACTATTCCCCATCAATGTGGGGGATTGTTGGGTATGTAGCAAGAATTGATGGGAAATAGAGGGAAGGAGAGGAATTTGAAAAGTTTAGAACTTGAAAGGTTGGGAACTTGAAAAATCCTCTAATGCTTTATTGAAAAAAGGCAATAGTCCCTCATCGGTAATGGAAATGAAAATAGGAGAGTTTAAATAAATAAACACTCCTATTAATTGTTAAAAGGGTTGGAAAGAGGGACCCCCCTCGCGCCGTCGTCGTCGTCGCTCGCTTCGGCTTTGGCTTTGGCTTTGGCAAATGATCGATCGAGAGATAATTTTTTGGACAAAATTTATTTTAATTATTTATTAATTAATTTAAATGGCCAAAAATTATTTGCAATAAATTAGTTGATAACAGAATATAACCGAAATGTTTTCAACTTTTTAGTTAACCCGACCCGACTCGGATCCGCGCGAGTGACCCGTTTTAAATTCCGTTATATTCAAAATTTCCCGCCATGACTGTTCTGAAAGGTTGCAACTTTCAGGAACAGTCAATACCATTTGAAAGTTTGCAACCTTTCATTAATGGTCGTGTCAATTCTGAAAGGGTAGCAACCTTTCAGAATATATTATTCTTGCCTATAAATACCATTCAGTCTTCAGAATATTTCCCAACGAATTTTTTGATCTTTCTTCTTCTTAAAAACATATATTTCTTCGTGTACTTTCCTGTTGTGGATTGATTCGCTGACAGTAGAGTTTTTGGTATCTATACTCTACTGATTAAGATCATTTTACCCTGGAAGGTTATATTCCAAATCAAACCTCGGATACTAGAGGGGAATAATTTCCTTAAGGGGATACTGTGAATTCAGTGAACTTGATTTTCTTCCTGAATTTTCAAAAAGAATATTCCAGATTCTGGTAAGTTTTACAGATTAAATTATTTTTTACAAATAAATATCTGTTCATCTTATTTACTGGTTCTAAAAATCTCAGTTACTTCGTGTTTCTGAATGATTTATTACAACCAATAATTTCTGATTTTCTTAACAGAGATTGGCAACACCTATGGCCAACTCTTTCACAGTTCATAAAAAAATAGCAATAATTTTTCATACTTTTGCTTGAATTCTATGTTACAGATGAACCAAGAAGGTTTGAAAATAGCATGTTTACAGAGATGGGTTATCGTGTTGGGGGTGGGGCACCGTAGATGGAGAGGAATTTTGTACTCTAATGGACTAGCAGGGTGAGTAAGTTATAGGATTTCTTTTTAAATTTTTAACTTAAAAATAATTCATTTTTTCTTTTACTTTATAACATATTTTTAAAATAATTTTTTGGATTCAAAAGTATTTGATCTGGGCATTTAATTCGTCAAATAGTTATGACATTACGAGTGTATTTACATACTTTATACTTTTAGCTTATTGATAAAAATGTTTAAATAGTTCAAATTTGAAAGAATAGAAGTGTTCAATAGATAGAAATCTTATTTGAAGTGTATGTACAAATGAATCATACAGACAATCTTAAGAAATCGTCGGTTAGGGTTTATGAATGGTGTGGCCTGTGGGTGATCTACCGTTAGGGGATTGAGTAGGGTAAGAAAACAAATGTAACTTCTTAGAAAAGTTTTTTTCGATTTTTAATTAGAAAAAATTACAAAAGTATACTAAAGACTTATATTAATAAAATAACATCAATATACTTGTATTTAATTAAAAAGGAAGTTATCAAATTACATGCATAACAAAATATTTAATTTTTGTGTCTAATTTAATTTTTTTTTCCAATTTTTCTCTCTCTGGCGCGTAGTAATTCCTGTCATATTTAATTTCTCTCTTCTTAATCATATTCACATTCACACGTTTTTCTTTCTTTCCTTTTTGATGTTTATTATAATCATTTATGTTTTTTTTAATATAAAAATTTTATAGTACCAATAAAGTTGGTACAAATATCATAATTAAGTTATAGTTTCAATAACTATTAGAATCTTTTTTCAGGCATTTCAATATTTTCTTAATATATTTTTTTTATGTTTTATAGTTTTTTATTGAGATAATATTAATGTATTCCTTTTATATAAAGATTTTTATAATATCAATAGTGGTAATTAAACCTTAATATTTAAAGTTTGTATCAAATATCACACCTCAATATCATATTCAACGTATTTACCTGCTTTACATCAAAACATTAATTATTATTTGTGGGAAACCTCGTCAAATGGAATGGTCAGTTCCCTTGTCAAACATTAGAGACCAAAGCACGTTTAAGAAATTACTTAGAAATATCACTTGTTTATTTTAAGATTACAATATCATTTAATTTTATTTAATTTTCTCAAAATATATTTAACACAAAAAAAATATATTATCTCTCATTACTTAGAAATATCACTTATGTTTATTTTAAGATTACAATATCATTCAACTTTGTTTACTTTCTCAAAATATATTCAACACAAAAAAATATATTATCTCTCCTACTAGGATGCCACGTCACATTTTTTAAATTTATTAACAAAATATTTTTCTAATTCTTTAAATGACAACTTATAAGAGAGCATTAACTCATTTTCATAAAAATCTATTTACTATAATTTTATAGAGAAAATTTATATCTTATGTTTTATTTACGAGTATTTGTTGTTACATCCATATAAAATTTAGTCTTGCCGTCGAGAAAATTAAACTAGTTCCTTGAAACTGATAAGAAATTAATAAATTTAATTGGAGATTTAGAGATAAACTAGATATAAGAAACATTGATTTTTACACAAACTATAAACATTTATTGCTTGTTCACGGTAAAAAATTAATGGTTTCTTGTTCATAGTTAAAAAAAAAAAAAAGGGTGTTTACACAAACTATAAACATTTGTTCAAAACTTAGGCAGATTCAAACAATAGAAATATCTCATCCAAAAACAAGCAAACGAAAAACTCTTAAATTTTAAGAAAATTACTCCATTTTCATGTTAATTATTCAAATTATTTCGTAATTTACACTTCAAAAATTAAACAGAAGAATACTTGAATTCATCTCGTGGCGATTTCTTTGGTCGACATCAAAGACATACAACGACTCAGGAGACAACTCCTTATGCAAATTCAATAATTTATTCCTTGAAGCCGGAGGAAGACAAATATTTTCTTGAAGAATCGAAGGAGCTCATATTACAATTCATTCTGTAATTTTTCTTATCGAGTACAATATATGGATTGTCTAAATTTTTTTACATTTTTGAAATAATGAAAAAATGAATAATGTGACATGATATTCTAGTAGGAGAGAGATAATATATTTTTTGTGTCAAATATATTTTGAGGAAACTAGACAAAGTTGGGTGATATTGTAGTACTAAAACAAACATAAATGATATTCTTAGGTAATTTTCCAAACATGATTGACTATCTAGGAAAATTTTAAAACTTAAATTTGGTGTTTACAACACCATTATGTACATATGATAACTTTATTCACCATTATTATTTACAACAATATAATCAAAGTTGAATGGTACCAAAAAAAAAAAAAATTCACCAGTTTACCAAATGAATTAAAACGATTAATTTCACCAAATAAAATCAACTCTTAATGCAGTCCAAACACTTTGACATTCAAAAATGATTGAAGTCACCAAATAATACTAAATATTCACCAAATTCTAAGAATTAATTAAAAAAATAATCAAAGAGTGGGTTAATATCAACAATAAATCATAGTACACCATTAATTAAACAACTTATGATAGACATAATATATATTTCTTTAAAAGTGATTTCTAAAGTAAATATGATGTTTAAACCTTTATTTTGTATCAAAATTTAATCCAATCGTTAATCATAAACTTGATCATTACAACTCTTATCGAACGATACCAATAAAAAATCAATAGCATAGTAAAAACTTTCATTCCATAAGTTTGATAGTTAAAAAATATTAATTTCACCAAATCAATTATCAAAAAAAAGACAATCACTAAATATTATGTCTTCCAAATCTCAACATAATAGAAAAACCAAATAAATTTATACAAAAAGTAATTCCAAATCACCATTTTGGTGAGTAACAACAACAACAACAGTGATCATGTTTTACAATTACACGATTAACAAAACACCAATTATATATTGAAAATATAATGAACACCTGATGCATTTCAACATCTTTTATGATAGAATTAAGATTGAATAATTATTGGTATTTATGATTGAACAATTAATGGAAGATATTTTACATTTCCTCCGTTCCTTTTTACTTGTCCATTTTTGAATTGACACACCCATAAGAAATAATTAATAATGAGTTTATCATTTTACCCTATTAATTATCAAGTGGATGAAAATTTTTACATTTTAAAAGTAATTAGTCATTTAATTGAGAAAATAATAGGTAAAAAAATTATTCTTTTTTGATTTGTCAAAATAAACAAGTAATTAAGGAATTATAAAAGAAAGAGTCAACAAGTAAATAGGGACGAAGAAAGTATTTGTCAAGAAACCTTTTATTGGTAGAAAAGAATATTTATAATCCCGTTTGAGTAAATCATGAGATTTGAGAAAAGTGGAGAACACTATAAATTGTGGAGCATGAATCCACGTTTTTTATTTTTATTTTTTTAATATAAAACATAACTTTTGAAAAAAATATTATTGTTGTATAGGTGAAAAAAAATAACTGTTACCATATAGTGGTAAACAAGGTACTTTATTTCCTACTTTATTAGTATACTTAAGTTTTTCCCCTTTTAATTGCTCTAAATTTTACCTTTTAATTATTGAAAATTACTTAATTAAAATGGATACATATTTTTAAAATTATCAATACTGAAAAACTCATATAATAATTCGCATCAAATTTGAGAGTGATCGTTTTTGTTGGAAAGTGTGTGATTGATATTACTCTTCCCGTATGTTATATTTGTTATGTTACGCATTCCGAAAATTAATTTGATTAATTTTTAAAGATAATTAAATTACATTAATTTGATATTTTAAATAAAAATTTTGATATTTCAAAAACTGTATAAATGGTGCTATAAATTGTAATTTTTTGTATATCAATACGATAAAAAAATACATCTTAAAATATTAATTAAAATTCTTTTAATTTGACTCTAAAAATAAAAATTATGATAAATCATAATAAAAGAAGGAAGTAAAAAATAAATAGAATAGCGATAAAAAATATGACCATCTTCTTTTTATATAAAAATAAAAAAATATAAAAACTGAAATTGATTTGGCTTAAACACTCGATACTAATAATTTTTTTTTCCGTAGAGTGACTATTAAAAATGTGGCCGTCTTCTTCTTATATAGAAATAAAAAAAAAATGCGGACTGTAATTGGCTAAACAGTCTCCAATAATGTTATTTGTCCAAAGTTGAGCAATCCAAGAGGGGAAAAACCGACCCGGATCCGAATCCTCTGTGGCACCACATCTCCGAATTCATTTCAATCGCCGACGAGTAAGGTTCCTTCTTTCTCTGAATCTCTCTGTTTATTCCTAATTTTGTGAAAATGCGATCTATACAGCTCAACAGTTGACTCTACTGCTTCAGATATGCAGATTTTTATACTAAATTTTCTTGCTTTATACTGATTTACACCTCGGTTGCTATTTGTAATTCAATTTTCTGGCTTTTTCTGTTTTTGTTGATAAAATAGTGAGATTTTTTCATACTTTAATTGGTTTCTGTTTAACAAATCTGTTTAGGATTTTTCAAAGATGTGTAGATTTTTAGAAGTACATAACAGTGTTAAAGCTACTTATTAAACAAACAAAGAGAGAAAAAATTAAAACTTGTTTACAACAGATTTCGTTTGTGAAGCTTTACCGAAATTTCGTGATTTATTTTGTCTAACTTATGAATAAAATAGTTAAATTTTCAGAGCTAATCACGTTATTGGTTTCTGTGCATCAAATCTGCAGAGTTTCTTATGAATTTTCTTTTTAGTGGGACTTCCTGTTAATATTCTTCACATGTGAATCTGGAAATGGAATGGCTTGGATTGACTTTTGTTGCATTGGGATGAGTAAATGGCGTATCTTTTAGCTTGATTTTTCTTCTCTTATTTTGTGTCTACTTTTTAGTCAGTAAAGCTTTCAAATATTGAATACTGGTGGTATTTGTTTGTGGAATCTGAACTTCTTCTGTGAATAATTTTTTGAAGTTGGTTGTGCTTTGAGTTTTTTAAGTTGCAAAACTATTGATTTGGCTTTAAGTTTTTAATGGTTTAAACGTTGTTCTGAATGAAGTTTCTTCAAATCTTCAACTTCCACAAAAAAATTTCTTAAAGAACTATGGGCCTGATAAGCCATCGATATTCTATACTACAGTAACTGTAATTACCAAACTTCAATATTTTCACTGTTGGCTCATTTACTATTTTGGCCATGAAATTCTTGGGTTGTTAGTGAAATATAATTTGTACTCCAAGTGAAATGTTGTTATAGTTGGTGAATGTGTATTCCAAGTTAATTCTGGTTTCACTCACAAATTTTTAACTCTTTACAATTTCATTCAATTGAAGTCATGTGCAACCTTTAACTTCAAAACTCTTTTTTCCAACTTAAACTCAAATATTGCCCAAACCCCTATATAACAATCCAAACACAATTTCAACTTCCACAAACTTATTTCCGCTACAACTTTGAATAATTTTTTCCATCTTCAGCTGTAATTGTTGTCCAGTGAGAGATATGATCATTTTGATGTTGCTGACCTTTTACTATTATTTCTTTGCATCAGTCTGAGCCAGCCTATTATTCTCATTTTGTCTGTTATAAATGTTTTGGTTGGTCCAATTAAAGGTGGTAATCAAGAAAGTTTTTCAAAAATGGCAGATAGATGCATCGAGTTGATATTGATCATGAGCGAGACTCCATGGAGCAACCACCTTCTCCTCCTGCTGGACAAACCCAACTTGAGAGGAGAAAAGGGACATTGGCTTCCAAGGTGGGAAATCTTTTCCTTACACTTTCACGAGGCTTACATATTTAATGTCTTTTGATAGTTTATGTGTACAAGTATGTGTCTGCATCTTATGAATTCAATAAACTGTTACTAGCTTATACATGTGAAAAACCCATTGAGACATGCTGTTGAAGGAAGTTAATAATATTCTAAGCTGCAGGTAAATTTCTTTTGAACTAATTTGTTGTTTAAGGGCTAATAAAAAAATGGAACTGCTTGACATGGAGGCTCTAAGATATTTGGATTAAAAAGAGGCTAGTATGACTGAAATGCAATATATATCATACTTGCTTCCATGGACATTAAGGTGGCACTTTGACTAATTCCTTTTAATAAAGAAATGATTAGATTAATGTTCGTAGGTTGCATTAGATTCTATACTATGCTAAAGACCTGTGTTGGATTCTCCAAAAGTAGTTCATTTTTAAATAATCCGACATAGGTGCGGCATTATTTTGTAGAGTCAGAGCAACACAGCTAACGACACTAATGTGGATTTTCATGTGGATGTAAACAAATATAAATAGCACCTAAATCTGAACATTGAAGAGTCAAAAGATTCTAAGTTTCAATCTTTCTTGGGTGCAATATAATCTTTAGATGTTTACCTTTTCCTTCTGATTGTCCTGCATATTTTCAGCTTGTATTTTGGCTTGAACTTCTCTTGGACCTAAAGTGCTTTAGTATAATTGGAACTTGCAGTATTGACATATCTCTGTTTTGATAGTTAGATAAGGAAGAAGTATTCTCTTCCGCCACTGCATAAAATCTTTTAATTGAACATAATCAAGTTTGAAACAACTTTTACTGAAAGATTCACAGGTTGCTCAATGCTATGAAATATTTACCACATGGTCTTTTCTGCCTTTAGTTTCTTCTCTTCCTTCTCACCAAATTGTCCACAAGTAGTACATTTCCTATCAATTTATCATGCATCAATTGAAGAACCCTTGGCTTCTATAGGAAAAAATTGATGTTTTCACAGCAAAAGGCAGATCATCTAACTTGCTTATCTGAACTTATGCCCTTCCTCCTTCTCTCTCTCTCTCCCTCCCAGTTTCCGTACATTCATACCACAGAATAAATCCGGATTCCGTTTTTGGTTTTCCACCTGTCTGTCCCTTCTGTCATCATGTGTCTCTATCCAAAAAGGAAATTTGTTGCTAGCCTCAGTACTGTCTGTGCCTCTGCACAAAAGCTTCAAACATATGACAAACCACAAGCAACCAACAGAGTCAGCAAGCTCAACTTGCACCATTGCCTTCACCAAATACTATCAGAGTATCAGTTGGCATGATCTTTATAAGTGCCTTAGTCACAAAAATGAAGCTTCACTAGTGGGCCCATCATTTATTCTTTTTGCTCTTAGGTGTCCCTTGGACTGATAATTTAAACAACCTATGTTGAAAAAAATTGGAACCGACACACTTAATAGAAAATAAAGGCGAGAAAGGAAACCTTAAAATTGAGAATCTTTTAGAAAAATTAGAAGCTGAAGATCTTTCCCTCAAATGAACACTGCCTTGTATTCCTTCTAGAGAATTTTCAGGCCATGAGATTTCTTTAGATCTACTAGTAAAATATACAATATGCTTCAAGACGTTTCTAGTGTTTGCATACATTATACCTCCATGGAACATATATATTCTGGAATTAGATTCTCTTTTTGGGAAGTGAGTCTGTTGGGAGTGAGTTCCATTGGATCTGTGCTTTTCTCTACCAGCTGATTGTGTAGGAGACAAGCTCATGCCTTGGATATTTTGACTTGCAGTTTATGCTGGTGAACATTTCCAGTAATCTACTACTGGCTTACCAAAGTCTGGGGGTGGTATATGGAGATGTGGGCACTTCTCCGCTTTACGTCTATAGGAGTATCTTTGTGGGGAAGTTGCAAAATTATCAGACTTCAGAAGCAATATTTGGTGCCTTTTCTCTAATCTTCTGGACAATAACACTCATTCCTTTGCTCAAATATGTATTTGTTGTATTAAGTGCAGATGATAATGGTGAAGGTATGTTTATAAAGGACTCTAAATTGATAAATACTTATGGAACAATACTAATACCTGATGATGTTTGGCCAAATTATTAGGTGGTACATTTGCTCTTTACTCTCTGTTGTGTAGACATGCAAAGTTTAGTCTACTTCCCAACCAACAGGCAGCAGACGAGGAGCTTTCTGCTTACAAATATGGCTTTTCGGGGCAGTCGACATCATGTTTATCATTGAAGAGATTTCTTGAGAAGCATAAGAAGTCACGTACAATACTCCTTATTGTTGTATTATTAGGTGCTTGTATGGTCATAGGAGATGGTGTTCTGACTCCTGCAATGTCAGGTACACGATACTAACAGTAGATGCCTCCTTTTATGGTATTTTTAGCTGGTTGCCTTTGAATTTACAAACCAGAAGTTTGTTGTAAAGTTGCTTCTGTCAAATGACTGCAACCATCACTTTGTGATAGCACCTTATAATGCATGCATATGACTGCAACCATCACTTTGTGAGATAACTATTTTTTGTTTCAATTTCAAAATAATAGTTATCTCAGTGATGGTTGCAGTCATAGAACTCGCAGTTGAATTTAATTTTTTCTTTTAACTATGAATGCTCTACTTTGGCAGTTATATCATCAATGTCTGGGATCCAGGCCGCTACTGAACACCTATCTCATGGTAGACATACTTTGATATACCCCTTTGCAGAAATTGATAAGACTTTTTAAAGTAGTCAACGTCTTACTTAAATCTGAGGCATTGACCTTTCATGCATCTTTCTTTGTAGGTGGTGTGCTTATTCTCTCGTGCATAATATTGGTTGGCCTGTTTGCCTTGCAGCATTCTGGAACACACAGGGTTGGATTCTTGTTTGCTCCTATAGTGACTATCTGGTTGATATCTATTTTTCTCATTGGGCTGTATAATACTATATTTTGGAATCCCAAAATTGTGTTTGCTCTTTCTCCATATTATATCGTCAAGTTCTTTAAGGAAACTGGGAAAGATGGTTGGGTTTCCCTGGGAGGTGTCCTCCTCTCAATTGCAGGTACGATACATAAATTGACTCTAATTCAGGGATTCTTTATTCAAAAATTTACCTCATAGAAGCCTTGATTAAGGAGATGATACTAAAATCTCCTAGAGTTAGAATCAGGTTTATAATTCATATTTCTACCATCAGGTTCTGAAGCTATGTTTGCAGATCTTGGTCATTTCACTGCCACCTCAATGAGGGTAAGTCCAGCATTTTGCAGCAACAAATACATAAAGAATTTCTTCGGGGAAACTGTTCTGTCCTAATTCTCTATTAGCCTACCATTTTTTTCTTTTCTTTCTAGAAGATCCTGAATGCAGATTAAACTAGTGGGATTATCCAGCAATAGATAAGAACATGTTTTAACTGCATCTGTACAGCGGGTTATAAGTTATCATGACATTGATATTATGAGCTTCCATAATCCGTTTGGTTTTAAATAAAAAGGGTTTACAGTTATCGAGACTCTGATTTTGTTGTATTTCATTTTTTAAGCATATAGGAACTTAAACAACACTACTAAGAAGATTCAAAATCCATCTGAAGTAGATTTAAAGAATATTGAGTCTATAAGATTTGGATTATAACATTTGGAATCCATAGTGAGTGGATACATAGAGAGCAACTGGACATTGGAGCCAAATGATTCTTATTCCACAGAACGAGTAACTGTCCTAGTGGTTGTCAGATTTTAGTGCTTGTTTCTTTCAATATCTATTGAGTGCTTGGATTCTAGGAACTCACGTTGACTGAAATTTATTTTCCTTATGCAGATTGCATTTCCTTTTTTTGTATACCCTTGCTTGGTGGTACAATACATGGGTCAGGCTGCTTTTCTGTCCAAAAACATTGATTCAATTCCAAATAGTTTCTATAATTCAGTACCCGGTTGGTTTTCTTTTCATTTATTTGTCTGATTATTCTTAAGATTGTTGATAAATGTTAATTCAATCCTGCTAAACTGCTGCTCTTTGCTTATCTTGCAGACAGCGTATATTGGCCTGTCTTTGTTATTGCTACCCTTTCAGCCATTGTTGGCAGTCAGGCTGTAATCACTGCTACATTCTCCATTGTGAAGCAATGTAATGCACTGGGTTGCTTCCCACGAGTCAAGATTGTCCACACGTCAAAGCATATTAAAGGGCAGATCTATGTCCCAGAAATAAATTGGATCCTAATGATTTTGACCCTTGCTGTGGCTGTTGGATTTCAGGACACCACTTTAATAGGAAATGCATACGGTAAGCCTACTAGTCTTTTAACAATCTGTATTTTAGTTCTTTGAATTCCATTTTATGACTCTGCCTTCTTACATTCCATTCCCATAGAATGTAAAGTAAACCCCATTATATGATCTCCACAACTATCCCGATTGTATCACCTTCAAAAGTAATTGAATTTTTCTTATGCATCTGTCTTATCTATGGTAGTATTATATTTATTAGTATGCACATGTTGAAATGGACTGAAAAATCCATCATTGAGCCGTCCAATGTGCCTGAGCTAAAATGTTCACAAGTAATTCTATTTGCCAAATATTTCTGTTTTCATGATTGTGTATTTGTTTCCTCAAACATGCTGCTATACCTCTCCTTGTGCCTTTTATAGCGTATTAAGTCTTTTTTTAAGCCCTGATTAAAACAAATACTTATGGAACGAAGATGATGAATTGTATGCACATGAAGGAATCTCAGATTTCATGATGTATTAACTAAAGAGAGCATACCAACC
Organism: Solanum chilense; assembly: GCA_032847665.1. Lineage (NCBI taxonomy): Eukaryota > Viridiplantae > Streptophyta > Magnoliopsida > Solanales > Solanaceae > Solanum > Solanum chilense. The sequence continues at coordinate 9,588,412 of CM064974.1, read as the reverse complement.
ACCTATGTTGCTACTTGCTCGGACTATTAAAAAACGCTGACAGATGCGTGTCTGATCCTCCTAAAGAAGCTTATTTTCGGAGGCTCCGACACGGGTGCAACACCTTTTTAAGGAGTCCGAGCAAACATTCAACAACCTCCAACCATACAAGGTTTTGGGGGTTCAAGTTACAAAGGGAATACAATGGCAAAGCAACTGTTGGGCTCCTAATTTTAGGTTTAGGGGTGGGTGGGTGGGGAGGTTAGGTGGAAGGATTACTATATCCCCAAAAAAGCACACCTTGTGGAAGTACACCATGACACTGATTTTCTTTCTGTATTACTACAGATTTGCGAACTATTCGTGTTGCTGTTTATTTCAAGCTTTCTTTTCATTTTTAGTTTCAGAATTATCTGTTTGGTTCGTGTTGCTGTTTATTTCAAGCTTCTTTTTCATTTTTAGTTTCAGAATTCTCTGTTCGGTTCTCTCTTACCAATTTATTTTTCTTTCAGGTCTAGCTTGCATGACAGTTATGTTTATCACGACATTTCTCATGGCGCTTGTCATAATCTTTGTCTGGCAAAAAAGTGTAGCACTTGCAATTCCTTTTCTCCTTTTATTCGGAATCATCGAAGGCGTCTACCTGTCTTCTGCATTCATCAAGATCCCACAAGGAGGATGGGTCTCCCTTGTGCTCTCTTTTGCCTTCTTGACTATCATGTTTGTCTGGCACTATGGAACTCGCAAGAAGTACAACTTTGATCTTCACAATAAAGTTCCATTGAAATGGCTCCTTGGCTTGGGCCCCAGCCTTGGTATTGTTCGTGTGCCAGGGATAGGGCTGATATACTCTGAATTGGCAACAGGAATTCCATCCATCTTCTCTCACTTTGTTACAAATCTCCCTGCATTTCACAATGTGATGGTGTTTGTATGTGTCAAATCTGTTCCAGTACCATTTGTCCCACCCGAGGAGCGCTTCCTCATTGGTCGCATCTGCCCAAGACCCTATCGCATGTACCGTTGCATTGTCAGATATGGTTACAAGGACATACAGCGAGACGATGGGAACTTTGAGGACCTTCTCATCCAGAGTATAGCAGAGTTCATCCAAATGGAAGCTGTAGAACCACAACTCTCAAGCTCCGAGAGTCCATCATTTGATGGAAGGATGGCAGTTATAAGCACAAGAAGTGTACAGTCAGGCTCAACATTACTCGTCTCAGAGGAGGATTATGGTATTACTAACTCCATTCAAAGCAGCAAATCTTTAACGCTCCAAAGTCTAAGATCTGCTGGTGATGATGAGAACCCACAGATGAGGAGGCGCAGAGTAAGGTTTCGCTTGCCAGAAAACCCTGGCATGGATCCAGCTGTTCGGGATGAGCTTTCAGATCTAATCGATGCAAAAGATGCAGGGGTTGCATATATAATGGGACACTCTTACGTGAAGGCGAGGAGATCAGCTTCTTTCATGAAGAAGCTAGTTATCGACATTGGTTATTCATTTCTGCGCAAAAACTGTAGGGGTCCTGCTGTGGCACTTAATATTCCTCACATTAGTCTCATTGAAGTTGGCATGATATACTATGTCTAGACTATAGAATATAGAGTGGAGGTTAGTTGGCCATGGATGAGTTTTATTTATTTATCACACCTATAGATTTGTTTTGTGCGGTAGCCTTATGGCTAATAATGTGATAACATATATTGGGAAGGCTATTTAAGTGTTTCCCATTCAATACATTTGGTAGTTGTATGTATATAGCAATAACTAGTTTTTGGATACGTGCGAAATTATGTAGTAAATGTAATGTGTAAAGCATCATAGAAGGATTTGATCAAATAATTTTTACATATCTAATTAGATAATGTCGTCAACTTAGACAAGCATGAAAATTAAAGAAGAAAATACACTTATTTCATTAAGTGATAGAGACATTTAGATAAACCAGAAAGATATGGAGTATCAAGATTATATGAAATAATTCATCATAATGAAACCTTCAACTTACACTATTATTCCAATGCTTACTTCGGCCTCTAACTTTGGTCCAACACTTGTAGTAAAATACTATTTATGTTGCTTGATATAAACACCCATTTAAAACCTTGTTCTACTAATCTAACATTGATCTATCAAAATTTATAAGTAGCACACATACTTTATGTTGTGGGGGTATGATAGAATGTTTCGGCTGTCACATCTACTGACTCGAGAATAGATACCCGACTCAAGACTTAGGACCTGACCTCGATCCTTACTTTGAAATTGACTCCTAATTTTGTTCAACCATGACTGACTCTCTATACTAATCTTTAATTCTTATTTGAGATCTATAATTCAATATAAGTATGTATATGAATGCCCATATTTAACCCATATTTGTTCATATTTTTAAGTGTTAATTAACACTAAACTGAAGCCCATTTTATCCAACTTAAATATACGTGATTCTAACGCAAATTCGATTTGTTCACACAAATATCCAAACATTATATAATAAGATAGTCAAATTACAATAACAACACTTGAGTTATAAGGAAAAGTACCGAAATATCAAGTAACTAGAGATAGAGATAAGAAGGGGACGAGAAGTTTAGATTCTAGAAACAGGTGAGAGGAACATACGGTTTCTTCATAATACGCATAACTCTTTAATCTAATCCATATTCATATTTAACTAATTGATAATTGGGCTGGATCCCAAATAAAACTCTCTAATATTTTACTCGGTCCAATAATCCCATCTAAAACAACCCCATTCATTACTTCTAATACAAAAGCTCGTGCCAAGTCTACTTGATTCACAACAAATTCGGCTCACCAAGTAGATTAAATGGGCTGATTTCACAAATATCGGCTGAAATTACTAGCTCTATTTAGGAGCAAACCAAACTTTAATAATAATTTTACCATTTTTGAAAGACCCTAGTCGCTTGCCCCTCCTATAAAAATAATGTTTTAACAATCTCTCTCATTCACCCGTTCTAAACACAACTCAGCCTGCTGCGGCGCGTGAGATGAAATACATTCATAACATTACACTGAGGATGTTGATTACAATGTCAATGACGGAATTCAATTCCATCATAAATTCTATTTCATGGACTTTTCATAATTGAATCAATAAGTCACCACTTGTAAGTTTTTTCTTTAATTTTTCTTTTCTTTATTCGATGATGTATTGTTTATTCATTCCTCAGTGTTCTAATGAACCCTCTCTCGTAAATACTTCATTTTCTGTAAAAGATTCACACTTTAAAAAACATTTCAGTTTTAGTCGTTGTATCTAATCTAATAGATGATTGACTAATATTTAAACATAATTTTTCTTAGATCCAAAATATAATTGCGATATATAGAATTCAACTTTCCCAATCCAAAAATTTAAACACAATCAGTAACGAGTGGTTCATTTTATTTTTATAGGATTTAGTATTTATATTTGGTAAGATACATATTCTTAAACCATTTCTATTTTAAGAATTAGCAGAAATAGTATGACCTATATTTGTATTTAATTTTAATAAACTAAAATTAATTTATCAATAGCAGCATATCACTTGTATATTCCTTGTGTTTCATAAAAAATGATCGTGTTTATTTTTCTCCTTTATTTATAATTTAGTGGGGCACTGAACGTTGGGTCACCTATCTTGAGTTACATACACACAAAGCTATTTCTAATTTTTCTCTAGGAAATGAAGTGATCCATTTGAAATGAAAGGTTCAAAGTTTCAAAATGTTAATAGAAGAATATGAGGAGATTCGGGGTTCATCCCTCAATCAAGCACTACTTAAAAGTAAGGATATAGATTCCACACTTAGTTAATACATACATTTTTTTAAAGCAGGTACTTTTAATCGTTTGTATCCCTTGGGCTACTTCACCGAGACGATGATTAGAGTTTACTAACCACACATGACACATTGTGTTACCAAATCTAATTCACTCTCAATATGTTCCTCATAAAATCCGATTCCCATTTTTATAGGAACTTCTGTACGAGAAATAATGATATCTCCAATTATAGCGCCTCTGGAATGTAAAATATATCAAATCTTTTGTTGAATCAACTTCGTTTTTAAACATTAAACTTCTCCAAGAGAAGAATGTGAACAACATGTTTCTAGCACTTGAATAGAATATGCATCTCCAAAGCACCATCAAATTCTAAGAATATTTTAAGGATTACCTAATGTTATTCTTAAAGACAACATCCCATTACCACCACCAATAATATTCTTGTAGTATGTAGCTCATCAACATATAAAAATTCTTCAAGAATAACTTGTCGTATTACCATTGATAAGGACAATGACTACATATTTTCTATACGATAATGAGTAGTCATCATCCTTATTAAGGGTAATTAGATAAGTTATTCTTGAAATTCTTATCTATTGATGAACTTCTAGGAATATTGGTGGTGGTAATGTGTTGTCGGTTTAAAGAATAACATAAGGTAATTCTGAAATATTGTAAGAATTTTGATGATCATTTGGAGAAGCATTTTCTATTGTAGTTCTAGGATTATGTTTTAGTTCGTAGGTTTCTCTTAAGGAAAATTAAATATATCTGAGAGATCTACACATTTACGGACATCATAGTGTTATCGCCTGTATTAAGGTTAGTCAAAAATTACAATAACACAAATAAGATGAAATAGAAAGCAAACTTTTAATCCTAGTCCACAGAAACCACTATGTTTTCTTAAGAAATTTAATCCTCTCTTTGTAACATATGTTGCAGATTAATTTCTCCCTAGATAAAACGAATTAACCTGTTAAATAAGTAGTGGTACCTAAAACTTCAATAACTTCAGTGAACGTAAGAACAGTAATAAGACCACACAAACTCAGTCGATTGACAATTTTATTTAAGAGAGAAAATATATGCATAGAGGAAAAATTTCAGTGTTAGAAAAAATGAAAAAGACCTCATTTTTATAGCCATTTTTAGAAAGAAACGTATCTGTCCGTTCAGACCCATTTTTTTAGAAAGTTGTGCCTTTTGGGAAAAATAACGACTTTTCGAAAGGAACATATCTCTTCAGATCGTTATTACCGTTGCACGCGACATTCAAATAAATTCCGTTGCGCCAAAATTAATTCTGTTATTTAACTTACATTTCAATTAATTTATAAGAGAAATGAAATTCATTAAACAAGATTTATTCGATTAACAAGACAAAAGTTTATCAATCAATCACATCATTTGCCAAATTTAAATTCAAATCCAAATCCAAAATCGAGGCAGAGCGAGCAACGACGACGGCGCGATGTGACACCTTCTTCATAACACTTTAAAAAGTAAATGAAGTGTTTCCTAATATAAGGACAACTATTTCCTTTCTTCTACCAATATGGGAGAAATGACTTTTCATTTTCCCTCCAAAATTGGTTCCCTCACTTTTCAATTTTTTTTTCTCTTTTTTCATTCACATTTTGCTAAAGCCAAACAATCCCCCACATGAATGGGGAATGACTATTGTTAAAACATATGAATGAAAAACATATGTGTCTTCTATGTCAGGGTTAATCACATCTGGATAAGTAGATTTCCCTTTAAACTTTCCTTAGTGAACATATATCGGATATACTCGGTAAATTGGTAAATTTGAATTGTTGAACTGTTGAGCTTTAGCGTGTACCTAGACAACATATGTCACACAATCAACCCTTGAACTATTCTTAGTTCTCATTGTTTTGTTCGTTTTAGCCAGGAACACATCTCGGTTAGTAAGTGCTTAGAGAACTGGCCTTACATGATTCTCCTTGAAGCGGCTTACACTTCACACTCACATAGTTGATTTCTAAATGTGTTATTCAGTAGATAACTATTTGATATACCCTGTATCAAAGATAAAAGCCATTAAAAATTTCTTATGCCTTTATCCTGGTTACTAAACATTGTCTCATCATGAGAATGGACGATAATATAATTTTTGACAATGTTGAACCGTTATCAATGACTTTGTTTTATCTCCTTGAACCTAGATCTTGGTATCTCCAATCTTCTAGGTGAAGTTACCACCACGCTGACTTGTTCTCGGCCATAATCTCATTCCCGTTGATTATCTCTTAACTCTTTCTCTATTTAGTCCTTTTGTAAATGGATACGACACATTATTCTTTGCCTTTACATAGTAAGTTGTGAAAATTCCACTAGAGAGTAGTTGTATCACAGAGTTATGTCTTCGTCTTATGTTACAAGACTTCCCGTTATACATAATGCTTGTAGCCCTTCCTATTGCAGCTTAACTATCAGAATATATGCATATAGGGGACATTTGTTTGGTCCAAAATGAAATATCTTATAAAAAATTCTGGAGGAATTCAACTTCTTCACCTGCCTTGTCTAAGGCGATGAATTTAGAATCCATTGTAGAGCGAGCTATATATGTTTGTTTGGATGATTTCCAAGATATTGCTTCTACACCATTAGTGAAAACATATCCACTTGTGAATTTTGTTTCAGTTGACCCAATAATCCAATTTGCATCACTATATCCTTCAAGAACTTTTGGATATTTGTCGTAATGCAAGGCATAGTTTTTAGTGTCATCTAACTATCGCAAAACTCTATCAATTGCCAACTATTTATTTCGATTGGGATTACTTGTGTATCGAATCAATTTTCTGATAGCACAATCTGTGTCTGGTCGTGTACGATTCATGACATACATCAAACTTTCCCACACTCTGGCATACTCCAATTAAGAATGACTGTCACTTTTATTCTTTTCAAGATGAAGGTTCACATCAATTGACGTCTTTGCCCTTTTAAAATTCAAATATGTGAACTTTTCAAGTACCTTTTGTAGATAATAAGTTTGAGATGATGCTAGACCGTTAGGATATTTGAGAATCGTAATTCTCAAAATACATCAGCAACACCTAGATCTTTCATACCAAACATACTAGCGAGAATACACTTAGAATTAGTAACTCCATTTAAAGCAACAAATCTTGAATCCTCCAGAGTCGAAGATCTGCAAGTAATGATGAGAACCCACAAATGAGGAGGCGCAAAGTAAGGTTTCTCTTTCCAGAAAACCCTGGAATGGATCCAACTATTAGGGTTGAGTTTCAGATCTAACGATCCAAAAGATGTAGGGGTTGCATATATAATGGGACACTCTTTTGTGAAGGCGAAGAGATCAACTTCTTTCATGAAGAAGCTAGTTATCGACATTGGTTATTCATTTCTGCGCAAAAACTGTAGGGGTCCTGCTGTGGCACTTAATATTCCTCACATTAGTCTCATTGAAGTTGACATGATATACTATGTCTATACTATAGACTATAGAGTGAGGTTAGTGGCCATGGATGCTTTTTAATTTATTTATCACACCTCTACATTTGTTTTGTGCAGTAGCCCTATGGCTAATAAGGTCATAACATATGTTGGGAAGGCTATTTAAGTGTTTCCCATTCAATACATTTGGTAGTTGTATGTATATAGCAATGACTAATTTCTGCATACGTGCGAAACAATGTAGTAAATATAATATGTAAAGCATCATAGAAGGATTTCAACAAATAATTTTTACATGTCTAATTAGATACTGTCATCAACTTAGATAAGCATGAAAATTAGAGAAGAAAATGGACTTATTTCATGAATTCATAGGGACATTTAAATAAACTACAAAAATATGAGAATCCTAAGTCGAAAGATATACAAGATTATATGAAATAATTCATCATAATGAAACCTTCAATATGTACTATTATTCCAATGCTTACTTTGGCCTCTAACTTTGGTCCAACACTTGTAGTAAAATACTATTTATGTTGCTTGATATAATCACCCATTTAAAACCTTCTTTTACTTACCTAACATTGATCCATCAAAATTTATAAGTAGCACACATACTTTATGTTGTGGAGGTATTATAGAATGTTTCGGCTTTCACATCTAATGACTCGAGATTAGATACCCGACTCAAGACTTAGGACCTGACCTCGATCCTTACTTTGGAATTGACTCCTAATTTTGATCCAACCGTGACTGACTCTCTATACTAATCCTTAATTCTTATTTGACATCTATAATTCAATATAAGTACGTATATGAATGCCCATATCTAACCCATATTTGTTCATATTTTTAAGTGTTGATTAACACTAAACTGAAGCCCATTTTATCCAACTAAATATATGTGATTCTGAAGCCAACCTGATTTCTTAATACAAATATCCAAACATTATATAATAAGATAGTAAAATTACAATAAAAACACTTGAGTTATAAGGAAAAGTACCGAAATATCAAGTAACTAGAGATAGAGATAAGAAGGGGATGAGAAGTTTAGATTCTAGAAAGAGATGAGAGGAACATACGGTTTGTTCATAATACGCTGAACTCTTCAGTCTAATCCATATTCATATTTAACTGATTGATAAGTGGGTCTGGATCCCAAATAAATCTCTCTAATATATTATTCGGCCCAATAATCCCATCTGAAACAACCCCATTCACCACTTCTAACACATAAGCCCATACCAAGTCTACTTGATTCACAACAAATTCGGCTCACTAATGTGGATAAAATGGGCTGATTTAACAAATATCTGCTTAAACTACTAGCTCTATTTAGGAGCAAACCAAACTTTAATAATGATTTTACCATTTTTAGAAATCCCTAGTCGCTTGCCCCTCCTATAAAAATAATGTTTTAACAATCTCTCTCATTCACCCGTTCTAAATACAACTCAGCCTACTGCGGCGCGTGAGATGAAATGCATTCATACACTACACAGAGGATGTTGATTACTTTGACAATGACGGAATTCAATTCCAGCATAAATTCTATTTCATGGACTTTTTGGAATCGAATCAATGAGTCACCACGTTGTAAGTTCTTTCTTTTATCATTCTTATCTTTATTTGATGATGTATTGTTTATTTATTGCTCAGTTCTCTACTGAACTCTCTATCGTAAATATTTCATTTTTTCTTTAAAAGATTCATACTTCAAATAACATTTCAATTTAGTCGTTGTATCTAATCTAATAGATAATTGACTAATGTTTAAACATAATTTTTCTTAGATCCAAAATATAATTGAGATATATACTATTGAGCTTGCCCAATCTAAAAATTTAAAAATAATTAGTAACGAGGGGTTCATTTTATTATTATAGGATTTAGTATTACATTTGGTAAGATATATATTCTTAAACCATTTCTAAGAATTAGCAGAAATAGTATGACCTACATTAGTATTTAATTTTTATAAACTAAAATTTATTTATCAGTAGCAGCATATCACTTGAATATTCCTTGTGTTTCATAAAAAAATGATCGCGTTCATTTTTCTCCTTTATTTATAATTTAGTGGAGCACTGATCGTTGGGTCACCTATCTTGAGTTACAGACACACAAAGCTATTTCTAATTTTTCTCTAGGAAATGTAGTGATCCATTTGAAACGATAGGTTCGAAGTTTCCAAATTGTAATTGAAGAATAAGTGGAGATTCGGGGTTCATCCCTTAATCAAGAACTACGTAAAAGTCAAGATATAGATTCCACACTTAGTTATACGTACCTTTTTTTAAAGTAGGAACTTTTAATCGTTTGTATTCTATGGGCTACTTCACTGAGACGATGATTGGAGTTTACCAACCACACATGACACATTGTCTTACCAAGTTTAATTCTCTCTCGATATGTTCCTCATAAAATCCGATTCCCATTTTTATAGGAACTTCTGTACCAGAAATAATGATATCTCCAATTATAGCGCCTCTGGAATGTATAATATATCAAATCTTTTGTTGAATCGACTTCGTTTTTAAACATTAAACTTCTCCAAGAGAAGAACGTGAACAACATGTTTTTAGTACTTGAATAGAATATTCATCTCCTAAGCACCATCAAGTTCTAAGAATATTTTAAGGATTACCGTTATTCTTAAAGACAACATCCCATTACCACCACCAATAAGTTCCTATTGTATGTAGCTCATCAACATATAATAATTGTTCCAGAATAACTTATCGTATTACCATTGATAAGGACAATGACTACATATTTTTTATACGATAGTGAGTAGTCATCATCCTCATTAAGGGTAATTCGATAATTTATTCTTGAAATTCTTATCTATTGATGAACTTCTACGAATATTAGTGGTGTTAATGTGTTGTTTCTTTAAAGAATAACATAAGGTAATTCTGAAATATTCTAAGAGTATTGATGATGATTTGGAGAAACATTTTCTATTGAAGTGCTAGGATTATGTTTTTGACGTAGGGTTCTCTTAAGGAAAACTAAATACAATTGAGAGGTATACACCTTTTAAAAAATCATAGTGTTATCGCTTGTATTAAGATGAAATAGAAAGAAAATTTTTAGTCAAACTTCACAGAAATCACTGTGTTTCCTTAAGAAATTTAATCCTCACTTTGTACCATAGGTTCCAAATTAATTTCTCCCAAGATAAAACAAATTAACTGGTTAAATAAGTAGTGGTACCTCAAAGTTCAATAACTTCAACGAACGTAAGAGCAGTAACAATACCATACACAGACTTAGTCGATCGACAATTTTATTTAAGAGAGAAAATATATGCAGAGAGGAAAAATTTTCAGTGTTTGAAAAATCGAAAAAGACCTCCTTTTTATAGCCATTTTCAGTAAGAAACGTGTCTGTCTATTCAGACCCATTTTTTTTTTAGAAGGTTATGTATTTTGGGGAAAATAATGACTTTTTGGAAGGAACTGGTCTCTTCAGATCGTTATTATCGTTGCACGCGAAATTCAAATTAATTGTGTTGCGCCAAAATTAATTCTGTTATTTAACTAACATTCTCAATCAGTTTATAAGAGAAAAGAAATTTATTAAACAAGATTTATTCGATTAACAAGACAAAAATTTATTAATCAATCACATCATTTGCCAAATTCAAATCCAAATCCAAAACCGAGGCAGATGCGAGCAACGATGACGGCGCAAGGTGACACCTTATTCTAAACTCTTTAAGAAATAAATGAAGTGTTTGCTAATATAAGGAAATCAATTTTCTTTCTTCTACCAATATGGGAAAAATGACATTTCATTTGTACTTTGCCAATGACTTTTCATTTTTCCTCCAAAATTGGTCCCTCACTTTTCCTTTTTTCTCTTCTCTTTTTCCCTTCACATTTTGCTAAAACTCAACAATCCCCCACATGAATGGGGAATGACTATTGTTAAAACATATGCATGAAAAATGTGTGTCTTGTATGTAAGGTTTAGTCGCATCTAGATAAGTAGGTCTAACTTTGAACTTTCCTTAATAAACATATATCGGATATACTCAATCAATTGATAAATTTGATATCTTTGACCATTGAGCTTCAGTGTGTACCCAGACAACATTATTCACACAATCAACCCTTGAACTGTTCTTAGTTCACATTGTTTTGTTCGTTTTAGCCATGAACATATCTTGGTTAGTAAGTGCTTAGAGAACTGACCTTACAAAATTCTCCTTGAAGCAGCTTACACTTTACATTCACATAGTTGGATTCTAATTGTGTTATCCAGTAGATACACTATTTGATATTTCCCCTGTATCAAATTTAAAAATTATTAAAAAGGGCTTATGCCTTTATCCTGGTTACTAAACATTGTCTCATCATGAGAATGGACCATAAAATAATTTTTGACAATGTTGAACCATCATCAATGACTTTGTTTTATCTCCTTGAACCTAGATCTTGGTATGTCTGGTCTTCTAGGTGAAGTTACCTCCAAGATGACTTGTTCTCGGCCACAGTCTCATTCCTGTCAATGATATTTTAACTTTATGTCTAGTCAGACCTTTTGTAAATGGATACGAGACATTATTTTCTGACTTTACATAGTCAATTGTGATAATTCCACTAGAGAGTAGTTGTATAATAGAGTTATATCTTCATTTTATGTGATGAGACTTCCTGTTATACATAACGCTTCTAGCCTTTCCTATTGTAGTTTGACTATCACAAATATATGCATATAAGGGCCATTTGTTTGGTCCAAAACAAAATACATTATAAGAAATTTCAGAGCCATTCAGCTTCTTCACCTGCCTTTTCTAAGGCAATGAATTTAGACTCCTTTGTAGAGTGAGCTATACATGTTTGTTTATATAATTTGCAAGATATTCGTCCTCCACCAACAGTGAAAGCGTATCCACTTGTGATTTGATTGAATCACTATATCCTTCAAGAACTGCTAGATATTTGTTGTAATGCAAATCATAGTTTTAAGTGTCATCTAAGTATCCCAAAACTCTCGTAATTTCCAATCAATGATTTTGATTGGGATTACTTATGTATCAACTCAATTTACTAATAGTACAAGTTATGTCTAGTCTTGTACAATTCATGACATACATCAAACTTTCCAACACCCTAGCATAGTCCAATTGAGACCGACTTTCACTTTTATTCTATGCAAGATGGAGGTTCACATCAATTGGGTTCTTTGCCCTTTTGAAATTCAAATACTTGAAATTTTCAAGTACCTGCACCGTTAGGAGATTTGAGAAAATTAATTTCCAATGTGACATCACCAACTCCTAGATCTTTCATATCAAACTTATTAACGAGCATACACTTAGTAGCTTTTACATTGGCAATGTCCTTACTCATTATCAATATGTCATCCACATATATGCATACAATGACTTCCTAATTCAGAGTTTCTTTAATGTTAACATATTTATCACATTCATTTATCTTAAATCCATTTGACAACATGGTTTGATCAAACTTTGCATGCCATTGAATGCATCTTGTTTTAGTCTATAAATTGACTTAATAAGGTTGCATGCTTTCTTTTCTTTACCAGGAACTACAAAGCCTTTAGGCTATTCGATGTAAATTTGTTCTTCCCTCTACCTCTCCATTTATGAAGGCATTTTCACATCCATTTGATGAATTTCAAGACTGTATACTGCAACTACGGCAATTAAAATCCGAATTGATGTAATCCTAGTTATTGATGAGTATGTGTCAAAATAATCAAGATCTTGTTTTTATCTAAAGTCTTTGACAATAATCTTTCTTTATATTTGTCAATAGTTCTATCATCTTTCATCTTCCTTTTAAAGATCCATTTTGAACCCAAGAGTTTGTTTCCTGGAAGAGATCAACTACTTCCCAGGTATGATTGCTTAGGATTGATTCAGTTCCACTATTGACAACCTCTTTCCAAGAGGTTGAGACGCTAGAAAACATTGATTCCTTAGAATTTTGAGGCTAACTTTCAAGAAAAAATCTTACAAATCAGATCCAAATGAAGTAGATGTCCTTTGAAATTTACTGCGCCTTGGAATTTCATCATTGGATTTATTCTCTTTTGGTTGTTCTCAGGGTTGTTTAGACCTCAAACTAGATGACTCAAGTCTATATATGGATGGATATGTTCAAAAAATTCAGCATTATCTAAATTCATTATCGTATTAGCATATATTCGGATGTTCGGACTTATGAACCAAGAATCGACATGCTTTAGTGTTTGTGGAATATACAATGAATACACAACCCATAGTCTTAGGCCCTATTTTTACCCTCTTAGGTATAAGAACCTAGACTTTGGCTAGACACCCCCACACTTTGAAATATTTCAAGTTGGATTTTTACCTTTTCATTTCTCATATGGAAAAACATGTGTCTTCGTGTAAGGCACTCTATTGAGTATTCGATTTGCTGTAAGAATAACTTCCCCTCACAATTTTTGTGGTGAACCGGAACTTATAAATAAGATATTTATCAATTCCTTTATAGTTTGGTTTTTCCTTTCCGCAATTCCTTTGGATTGAGGAGTGTAAGGAGTAATAGTTTGATGAATTCCATTTCTATACATATTTCTGCAAATAGAAATTCATATTCTATGCCTCTATCACTTTTAATCATTTTTATTTTTTTATTCAACTGATTTTCAACTTCAATTTCATATTTCTTAAATGCATCTACTGCTTCATCCTTACCATTTAGAAAATAAAAATAAAAATATCTAAAGCAATCATCAATAGAAGTTATGAAATACTTGTTCCCAACACATGATGGTGTTGACTTCATGTCACAAATATCAGTGTCAATCAGTTCTAAGGGATTTGAATTCATTCAACAGATTTATAAGGATGCTTAGCATACTTATATCCAATGGAAATTATACAATTTGATTTATTACACTCAAATTTTGGCAAAACATTTTAGTTAATAAGTTTTTGTAAGATTTTATTATTAACGTGTTGATACGCTCAAACTTACTTCTCAAATAAGAAGTAAAGCGGTCTTGTCAAGTAAATAACCTAACTAATGAGGTTGGGATCGTTCCCAGAGGAAAATAGTTTAGACTTAACTTTAATTTATTATTACTATTGTTCAGTCAATTACTTCCTTGGAAAGCAAAAATGATAAAAGGGGGGGTTTTCTATTTCTAAATAAATGAAAATAACTAGCGAAATTAAAAGAGACAACTAACAACTTCGAATGTTGGAGTTTAATCAATTAATCAAAGTAACTAGAGTTTACGTGTTCACCACAGGTTCATAACTTGATAATTCTAACCATAACAATTCTTTCCTAGTATCTTGCATGCAAAGTGATAAGTTATGTAATTCTAAATCCTTGGTCCGGCATCTAGAAAATTTCACTCCGCACCTTGGTCCGGCTAGGTGTGTTGCTATACTAACCCTTATCTTTACCTCATATTAAGCATCGTATTTGATATTTGACTAAGTTATTACCTCGTACCAATCAATACTAGCCTATTAGATAGTATACACTAAATCTATGTTGATAATTCTTTTCCTATTATGTACCTTCTTGGTCCAGAAAGTAGCATTAAGGCGAGTTCTAACGTTGGCCATCCGTTAAAAAGACTTCTAAGCAAAAGAATTATCAATACATGCAAGACACTATTCTAGAGTTGTTATTTTAGTTAGCTTTTACCTCATTATTCGCCTATGGTTCCCACAACCCTAGTTATGGAGTTTAGTTACCCATAGTCATAATCACAATATTCAAATATATGGTATAATAATTCATGTACTTACTTCAATGAGAAAGAGTAAAATCCAAAAGTTCGCTTGATTAATCAACAAAAATTACCAACACTAAATTACAGGAGTCTCAAAATATTCAAGAGTCTCGCAAAAGGTCTAAAAAATAATCAAGAGTCTAACAAATTGTCTAAAAATAATCCAGGGTCTAACAAATAGTCTAAAAATAATCCAGGGTCTAACCTAAAAAACGAGGTTTTTTGAACTATTTATAAAAAAGTAAAACCCTAATTAAATAAGGACTCTATTAACTGGAATCTGTCAAAACACGGCTAGGTCGACGGACCTCGCGACATATCATCGTGGTCACGATGGACCGTCATGGACTCCGTTGTCCCATACTTGTACAATTTCTTCTGCTGATCTCTTCATTACCCTCGACGCCAGATATGACGGATCGTCACAGGCACAATGGTCCGTCGAGGGTCTCCGTTCCAAAACACTTAAACTCTTGGAATTTGGGTACTGGGACTACTTCTCTGAACTTCATGACGAACCAGCAGGACGGACCTTCATGGCTACGATGGTTCTTCACGCACTCCGTAACCTTACACTTTGTCAGACTTCCCCATCTTCCTTCAGCAGTTGCACTACGATGCCACCTATGGACCGTCACGGGCATGACGAACCGTCACAAGCTCCGTAGGTGATACTTTTCTGTATTTCTCGCTGAAAAACCTCCACATTATTCTTTTAGACAGATTTCATGCAAATAAAGAGAAACTTACATAAAAATTAGCACAAAAAGGATTTTGGACACACTAAACTTAAGGAAAAAGTATTAATAATACCATGAAATCACGGTATAAACACCCTCAACTTAAATTCATTATTTTTCCTCAAGCGATGCACTATGACTCAATACAAAATCTTTGTACAATAGTATCCATGTTTTATCCTTCGCAATCATTTGGCTATCAATCCCGATCAATCTCATCATATTTATGCATGCTATCACTATTAGGCTTGAATTTTGTGGAATCAGACCATGACACAGACTCACCATGCACTAACACCCATCCTCTTCAATTTATCACCGAGGTGCTAATATTTCCGGTATTGCAACTAGTGTCCTCACTTCAAAACAAAATCCTCATTTTTCACACAGTGATTTCAGTTTGAGTATAAGGATTACTTTTCAACACTCACTTTCAGAACAAATTCACACTCATTCATACATATTGCAATAAGCTTGCCCTTATTTTCACTGCTTTAAGTTCGCTATACAACTCTTAGGATCACGATAGGACTTTCTTAGCTTGTAACATAGGCTCAGGGTCAGGTAGGGTATATTTAGGTATACTTTAGTGAATTTTTTTCCTCCTTGACATGTCGGCTAAACATATCATTTTCTAGCATTTTATTTTGCCCAGTTTCTCATATTCTTTCACCTTGGTATTTTCCCTTCTTTCTTCATTTGTATAAGTGTCTCTCTTCTTTTCTTGCTTGTATTTCTTGTGTGTGTGTGTGTATATATATATATATATATATATATATATATATATATATATATATATATATATATATATATATATATATATATATATATATATATATATATATATATATATATTATTTTTCTTCACTTTTCTTTCAACTAATTCTTGAGTCACTTTACTTTTGTTCTTTCTCTCTCTTTTTTCTTTCAACCCCACTTTCCAGAGCATTCTTCATAATAGCCACCCTTAACTCATGGCTTTGCCATGAGTCAAAGTACACAATACCCAAAGTTGGGTCAGGGCCATAAAAAGGGCTGTTTACTGCATTAGCCACCCTCAACTTATGCTTTTGGCATAAGCTGAGGTGCACATGTCCAAGGAGGGACCAGGGCCAACACATTATTCTCAAAAAAGATCAGTTAGGGTGAAAAAGAAAGGTCTAGTTAAGCTCAAATCATTTGGATCAAACAAGGATTAATTTCATTTGGTTTTCTTTTATTTAGGCTAAAAATGGGCTATATTGAATAAGGTCCTATGATCCTTATTGTCTATTACAACTTACTTTTAGAAGGATTAACCAGGCAAGTTCGAGCTCAGTACAAATAGTGGACTATTCAAATCTTCCTCACACTCACTTGACATCTCATTACTCTACCAGATTATCAGACACCTAGTTTGAATTTTAGACTTAGGGTCATGCAGTGGTGTACCTCTATGTCATGCTTAGAGCCACAAATTTATCAATTACTATGCCTAGTCATGCATCATTTTCCATTTTATCAAGATATCATTTTAGCCATCATGCTTCAGAATTAAACTATGTACATAAGATATTGACATGCCGGTTCAACAGAAAAAGTAATCAATCTCTTGGGGAAAAAGAACACAGGCAAGAAAACCCCAAAAAATGATAGTGAATTGGGCTACTCAGACTTCACCCTCGCACTCACTTTCCATTTACCCCACCCCCAACAGAAAGACATGCAATTGTCCCCAATGCATAAAAAAAATTTGAAATACTAGAGTGGTAGGTGAAACAAACCTGGGGTGCAAAGCGCCGACGATCAGCAAGATGGTGGGTCCGATCCCCCGGAACCCACTACCTCTGTAATCTGGACACCCTCAGTGGTGTCCTCAGCATCAACAACACTATCAGCAGTGCCTCCCTCTATCTCCACAGTTCTGGATCTAAATGCCCCAGCAGCTAACTCTCCTGCTCTCATCTGATGCGCCTCCTCCTCAGAAGCGAGGCTCTCCTCGCAACCTCTATCTACGGTGCTCCTTCTTCCGTGCTCGAGCTTCATCCTCATCTCGACCCCTACACCTCTTGGCATGCTCTCGAGGGGGAGGTGGTGGAATCTCTGAATTGGCAAATAGGTCCGCCATCACTGTGTCTTCAGCAGGCTCTGCAGAAGGGGCCTCACACTCAGGCACCCTAGCCTCTAAGATCATATCAATATCTGCGCGAATACTGTCGACCGCAGCATGAAGGGTCGACACATCCACCGGATGGTCTTGATGGTCTAGCACCCGCAACTCAAAAGTGTCCAAGCGCTGATGAACCTCAGCGATCTTCCGCTCTATGTGCTGGACCATTCTGCGCTCCAAGAGCCCTTTTGCCTCGGAAATAGACCTCTGCATCCAAGTCTAGATATGATGCAGAAGTGTAGCCATTTGCGCCTCTAATTTCTGGACCCTAGCAAGCGGGACCAAAGCGGGTAAATGGGCTGAGCGAGAGGAGCTCGGGGTAGTTCTACTGACCGAGATAGACTTGACCAGGGTAGTGTCAGTGGAAGCTACCTACGTAGCCGTGCGGTCCTGTGCTACCGTATCAGCCAGATTGTCACCAAGTGGAGGTAACTCTGGATGGGGCCCTCTGCGTGGAGCCAACTCATTGGCCTCATCCTTGATGAGGCCGATATCAACAGTGCCCAAAGGGGTCTTGAGCTGATCAACGTTCCATATAGGCACACCTGCGGACCTGCATAGAGAAAATATCATGCACGGGAAATGGTAAGTAGTTGTGACCTTAAAAGCCCTCTCGTGAATGACTGCCTATAGAAGCCACGTAAAATCCACCTCAAACCTGGCTATCATCGCCGCCATCAGTATTGCTCGATCCCATGTGACAATATTATCAGCGCCTGTGGGGGAAAGGCAGTGGCGGACAATCAACCACAAAAACTTTGCCATGAAAGTCAGGTTGGCCTTCTTGATGGCCCCCTTCGGCTCGGTCACCCAGTCGGCACCCTCTCCATCAACGGAAAAGTGCAGGGCCATCCACCTCTTGGTGGTCTCTCTCAGCAATGGGCTCACGCAGAAATTGGCAATCTTTGACAATCTGCCATCGATAGTCAAACTCGGCAGTGAGAGGGGTTCGATTAGCATCAACATTCTCGCCGTATAGAAACCGGTGGATGGCAGGCAGGGAGATATCAACCTGAATGCCACGTACTCGAACCTGCTCCAGTGGGGCTTGTTTGGCAGGGGCAGCCCGCCTATCAATCTGATCGGAGAGTCGCTACGTAGGAGGTGTAGAACTATCGGACCAGCTCTTCACTATAACGTCCCAACGGATGCGCTGTCCACTCTAGTCGATGTCTGGTGAAGAGATTGTGGATCTCTGGCATCGTCGGGAGACTTCCCGTAAGGACCCGCCGCTCCAATGTAAGTGTCTGAGTCATGACTCCTTTGTCATTCAAGAACTTTGCATCGGAATAGACTTGATACTGCCCATCGACACACCACTGGTTGGGCTGGTCGGTCATCAGGGTGAGAGCACGAGTCGGTGAACTGGGTGTGGATTTCGAACTGTCAGCCTCATCAGACGAGGCAGACACTACAGCGGTGGCGGGTGCGGGAACCTCAGCAGATTTAGAGGCTTCCTCCAACAATGAAACTCCTAAGGAGCCAGAAGCTCCTTCTTTATTAGTAGCTGACCTAGAAGGTGTGCCGGTCATTGTGCGCTCCTCATCAGACTGGGAGGCGGTGACTACGCCGGATGCCACCTTTTTGGGTGTGGCTATGGCAGCACGTGAAGCTCGGGATGGGGTGGAAGTGCCTGGGGGCACGTACTCGGGGTCACGCTCATCATCGGAGCTAATAACCTGGCGGGCAGACTGGGCGACAGACCTCGATCACTCGCGTGCGTAGACTCGATCCTGGTTTTATGCCATAATCGATAGTACCTGTAAAGAATCAATATTATTACTAGAAGGAGCAAACAAGACAAGAAAAACCACACAAAATAAATAAAAGAGTTAAGATGTAATGACATTTATATAGTAACAGTGAAACACGACGGGCCAGGTGATGGCTCGTCCAGAGTATGACGGACCGTCATTGGGTCTGTCGTGTCTTACTTAGAGTTTGTTTTTATGGAGAACCCTGAAGGAGAGTCTCTGACAAGTATGACAGTATGTGCAGGACAGATCGTCACAGGTACGACGGTCCGTCGTAGGTGTCCGTCAGAGGACACTTGAAAAAAATATGGAGACTCTTAGGAGAGGGGTCTCTGACCATCAAAACGGTCATGCAGGACGAACCGTCAAAGGTATGACGGTCCATCATAGTTGTCCGTAAGAGGACACTTAGAAAAAGTATGGAGACCCTTAAGAGAGGTGTCTCTGACCATCATAACGGTCATGCAAGAAGAACCATCGAAGGTATGACGGTCCGTCATAGTTGTCCGTAAGAGGACACTTAGAAAAAGTATGGAGACCCTCAAGAGAGGGGTCTCTGACCTTCATAACAGTTATGCAGGACGAACCGTGGGAGTAACGGTCCGTCGCATGTGTCCGTTGAAGGAAACTTAGAAAATTAGACAGTGGGGTGCTAGGGCCGTTGTAACGGACCAAATAATGGTCCGTCGTGGGTACGACGATCCATCATCGAGGTCTCGTTCTGTAACTCAGTGACAGAACTAGGGATGCCCCCATTCATCCCCTATGACCCAAATCGAATTGGTAGTGTTTTAACCTACATTTTGTCTAACCCAAATACCTAGTAAACTAGCAATGCTAAAGCACCTATTTCTAGGGTTTTAACACGGCAATTTCGAGGATTTTCAACCTAGGTCAGACAGAATTTTATTAAAGAATGAACATATCAAGAGAAACTAGGCTAATACTAATTCATAAAAAAAATGCAATATAAATGAGTAGAAATTAGAGACACATACCTGAGAATTTGAGAAAAACAAGAGGGAAAAGTACTTGGTGATTAAGTAGAGACCCACAACAGCAGCTCCAACTAGTAGATGATGAATTTTAGGAATTTGGGGAAAATGATCGGTTGTAAAAGGGAGAGGTTATGATCTTTGGAAGTTTAAAAGGGAGGGAAATAGGAGAAAGAGTGAAGGAATGGGGGTGAAATGAAGGGGTGGGGGTTTTAAATGTTGAATTTTTAAAAAACCCCCAGCCGGGTCGGGTTGGGTATGCTTCATTAATGACACGACGATTCCCCGACGATGGTCCATCTTGGTTGTGACGGTACGTCGTTGGTTCCGTCGCGTGTGCCCTAGTTTGAAAATAACAGAAAGACGTACCTGGCACGACAGATTCATGCGATGGTCCATCACAAGCACAACGGTCTGTCGCTGTATCCGTCAGTGACTGCTGCAGAGTAATTTTCAGCAGAATTTCCTGGTGATGTGCCTGCAAATTTAAAACCCATTAGTAGAAAATGCTACCATTACTAAAAAGGAAAAAAAATCTATAAGTATTGGGTTGCCTCCCAACAAGCGCCTGTTTAACGTCGCGGCACGACTGAGGACACTTGATTACTCAGCCTTCATCAAGATGGTATGGCTGTATCGCTTCATTCACCGATGCAGTATGCCCAAAATAGAGTTTTATTCGTTCTCTATTCACCTAAACCGTACTCCCTCCTTGGTTTTTAACTCAACTACTCCATGAGGGAATACTTGGGTAATCAAGTAAGGGCCAGTCCGTTTGGACTTGAGCTTGCCCGGAAGCCAAGGCAACCTAGAACTGTCTATAAACACCAAATCCCCAACCATAAACTCTCATTTTTCACTTTTTTGTTCATTCTCTTTCTTCATCTTTTCTTTGTGGGATATGGCAGATACCGATTGGAGCTCACCACTCTGCCTCATGGACCTACAAATGTTGAAGATCGCTTCTTCATTGTTCAACCGAATTTTCATCTGCCACTTTTCCATATCAACTAAGGCTCTACCTGTAGCAAGGAATGGCCTCCCAAGAATAATAGGCACTTCAAAATTGACTTCACAATCAAGAGTAACAAAATCTGTCGAAAATATGAACGACTCCACTTTTACTAGCACATCGTGGAGTATCCCTATAGGGCTTTTCACCATTCGATCAGCCATCAGTAGCCGCATCGCAGTGGGTTTTGGGTCACCCAAACCCAACTTCTTGTAAATTGAGAGGGGCATGAGATTTATGGTTGCCCCCAGATCACATAATGCTTTCACAAAATGTAATGACCCGGATGTACAAGGAATAGTGAACTTACCCGGATCTTCTTTCTTTTGTACGAGAGATCTTGTAGCAATAACACTACAATGATGCATTCTATCATCAACCTCGAAAGTGACCGATCTTTTCTTTGTAACCAAATCTTTCATAAACTTGGCATAACCGGGCATTTGTTCTAGGGCTTCTACCAAAGGGACATTGATAGAAAGCTGCTTCAGCATTGTTATAAAACGCCGATAATTACCATCCTCGATCTTTTTCACTAATCTCTGAGGGAAGGGTGGTGGTAGTCTAGGCATGGGAATTACCTTCATAGGGATTTTTGCATCTTTTCCAGTGCTATCTTCTGCTTCACCACTACTCTTTACCACCTTATCATCATCCTTTCTCACCTTTTCCTCATTAGTTGGCATTGGTGGGTCAATGGTTTGCTTACCACCACGAGTAGTGATTGCCATACAGTGTGCATCATTTTCAGATTTTGGACAGTGTTGCTAGGAAGAGTGCCTGGTTGCCGTGTGTTCACAATCGCAGATAATTGGGCCATTTGTAACTCGATCTGCTTAATCGATATTGCATGTATATCGACTTTTTACCCAATACCTGCTAAATCACTCCTTAAATCTTTAATGTGCTCATCACTAGCATCGAACCTCCTCATCATTTTGTGCAACATATCCTCAACTCGCGCCATACTATCTCCACCATCCCTAGGAGTAACTTCACGATTTTGAGGAGGTACATAAGGCCCATTCCTATCATTTCTGTTACCGTAGTTACCCCTGTTGAAGTTGTTGTCGCAGTTGTAGTTTCCATCTCGGACATAATGACCCTCACGATTGTAGTTACCATAGTTCCGACCTTGGTTCCCTTGACCTTGGCCCCAATTCTCCTGATTAAAGCCTTGGGCACTTGGTTGGAAACCCCCTGTCTGCTCATTTACTGCATAGGACTCCTCCGCATAATAGCATTCATCATTAGGCGGTGGCGGTTTAGACAAGTAGTTAACTGCATTTATCTTTTCTATACCCCAGTGATATGTTTTAGTACCAACCCAAGCTCAGTTCTCATCTGAGCCATTTCTTCACGAATCTCATCTGTGGCTGGGTTGTGAGTGGACTTCACTGCGAATGTGTTTCTCCCAATATCTGACTTCCTAGTACTCCAAGCTTTATTATTTCGGGAGATTTTCTCTAATTTTTCAGCAATCTCAGCATAAGGACACTCCCCATAAGATCCACCTGCTATAGAGTCCAACACCGCTTTATTATTATCAATGTGCCCCGATAGAAGTATTCCTTTAGTGACTCATCATCTATATAGTGATTTGGGACGCTTCTAAAAAACGAGGTGAATCTATCCCAAGAACTACTAAGTGACTCTCCTGGTAGTGCCAAAAAGTTGTTCACTCTGTCTTTGTGGTTTAGTTTCTTGGAGACCGGGTAGTAGCGTGCTAAGAAAATGACCCTTAGTTGGTTCCAAGTGAAAATTGAATTTTAAGGGAGCTCAGTGAACCATATAGCAGCCTCTCCCGTCAGTGAGAGAGGAAACACTCTAAGCCGTATTACATCCAAGTCCAAGTCAGGACTTCCTACACAGCTTTTACACACTGCCCTTACCTAAGCTATATGGGCATCTGGATCCTCAGAAGGTAGCCCTGAAAAAAAACCTCTGGCAGTGAGCATTTGCATCAGGCTACTATTTACCACAAAGGTGTAGCCTGGTGGTAGAGGAGGCAAGACAAGTGGCCCATCGGAGTTTGCTATGTTGTCATAGCCTCTGTAGTATTCTTGGGGCCGTGGAGCGGGATTTTGTCCCCTCTGTTGGTGTTCACCCAGAGCATCGGGTAACAACTGACCATGAACATCAACCGGAGCTGGGATGTTCTGGTTTGGATCATCATCATTAATTCTTAAGTTTCGATTCATGTTGCATAGTGTACAATCTAATTTGTGATCGTAGGGAAACAAGGGTTCTCTTCCTCTCCGTGTATTTGGTATACAAGGAGGGTGGTTCTGCACGAATCAAAAACAATAAAACAAAGTAAAATCAAGAAAAAATCAGCTAAACTATAGTAATAGGTTTAAGTTAATCTAAAAGCTACTTTCCCCGGCAACGGCGCCAAAATTTGATACGCTCAAACTTACTTCTCAAATAAGAAGTAAAGCGGTCGTGTCAAGTAAATAACCTAACTAATGAGGTTGGGATCGTTCCCACGAGGAAAATATTTTAGACTTAACTTCAATCTATTATTACTATTGTTGAGTCAATTACTTCCTTGGAAATAAAAAATGATAAAAGGGGGTTTTCTATTTCCAAATAAATGAAAATAACTAGCGAAATTAAAGGAGACAATTAACAGTTTCAAATGTTGGAGTTTAATCAATTAATCAAAGTAACTAGGGTTTACGTGTTCCCCACAGGTTCATAACTTGATAATTCTAACTATAACAATTCTTTCCTAGTATCTTGATGCAAAGTGATAGGTTATTTATTTCTAAATCATTGGTCCAGCATCTAGAAAATTTCACTTCGCACCTTGGTCCGGCTACATGTGTTGCTATACTAACCCTTATCTTTACCTCATATTAAGCATCATATTCAATATTTGACTAAGTTATTACCTCGTACCAATCAATACTAGCCTATTAGATAGTATACACTAAATCTATGTTGATAATTCTTTTCGTATAATCTACCTCCTTGGTCCGGCAAGTAGCATTAAGGCGAATTTTAACGTTGGCTATCCGTTAAAAAGAGTTCTAAGAGAAAGAATTATCAATACATGAAAGACACTATTCTAGAGTTACTATTTTAGTTAGGTAAAGAATTATCAATACATGAAAGACACTATTCTAGAGTTACTATTTTAGTTAGGTTTTACGTCATTATTCGCCTATGGTTCTCACAACCCTAGTTATGGATTTTAGTTACCCATAGCCATAGTCACAATATTCAAATATATGGTATAAGAATTCATGTACTTACTTCAATGAGAAAGAGTAAAATCCAAAAGTTCGCTTGATTAATCAACAAAAATCACCAACATTCAATTACAGGAGTCTCAAAATATTCAAAAGTCTCGCAAAAGGTCTAAAAAATAATCAAGAGTCTAACAAATAGTCCAAAAATAATCCAGGGTCTAACAAATAGTCTAAAAATAATCCAGGGTCTAACCTCAAAAATGAGGTTTTTTGGACTATTTATATAAAAAAAACCTAATTAAATAAGGACTCTATTACCTGGAAATCTGTTAAAACGCTGCTGGGTCGACGGACCTTGCGACGGATCGTCGTGGTCACGATGGAACGTCATGGACTCCGTCGTCCAATACTTGTACAATTTCTTCTGCTGATCTCTTCATTACCCTCGATGGCAGATATGGCGGATCGTCATAGGCACAACGGTCCGTCGAGGGTCTCCGTTCCAAAACACTTAAACTCTTGGAATTTGGGTATTGGACTAATTCTCTGAACTTCATGACGAACCAGCAGGACGGACCATCATGGCTACGACGGTCCGTCACGCACTCCGTAACCCCACACTTGGTCAGACTTCCCCATATTCCTTTAGCAGCTGCACTACGATGCCACCTACGGACCGTCACGGGGACGACGAACCGTCACAAGCTCCGTAGGTGGTACTTTTCTATATTTGTCGCTCAAAAACCTCCGCATTATTCTTTTAGACAGATTTCCTGCAAATAAAGAGAAACTTACATAAAAATTAGCACAAAAAGTCTTTTGGACACACTAAACTTAAGGAAAAAGTATTAATAATACAGTGAAACCACGATATATCACGTGTCCCAAACGTTCATGCCATATACATTTATAGTCAAGCTAGGAAGAAGAAGCAAAATTTTTATTCATATCAAATGCAATTACTAAGATACCTTTTCCTACATACATTTCATTCTTACTTACTACTACTTTATAAGAAACAAATACATGTTTAAATCCATTCTTAGTCAGAACTGGAATAGAAACTAAGTGCTTTCGCAATTCAGAACATACGAGACTTTGTTCAGAGTCACCACTTTTCCAGATGTCATCTTTAGTAGGATCTTACCAGTTTCTTCCACCTTTAAAAAAGGGGAATCCATAAACAAATTCTCGTCTGTAGATGCTGGAGTATATGATGAAAATATTTGTTTGTTGGCACAAACATAACATGATGCACTAAAATCTATCCACCATTATCTTGGATTTCCAACCAAGTTACATTATGAAAATATTGCACAGAGATCATCCATCAATCCTTTGGATTCAACCAAGTTTGCCTGATCCTTACTTCTTGTCCTTTTTGGGACCCCGACATTCAGTAGCCCTATCACCACATTTTTGATAATTGAAGCAGCTTCCATTGAATTTCTTCTTAGGAGGATTGCTTTTGAATTAGATGCTTTCTTTCTTTTCTTTAATTTCTTGGGATCTTCTTCAACAATAATTACTCTAGATATTGTTGAAATACAAAGTGAAATCTTTTGTGTAGCCTATTTGATTCTCATCCTTACTATGAGATCTTCAATAGTAATATCCTTGCGTGTATGTTTCATGTAGTTTTTGAAGTCCTTCCACAATGGAGGTAATTTCTCAATTATGGTGGCCACTTCAAAAACATCATTCACAACCAATCTTACATTAAAGATTATGTGAGTATTAAGAATAAACTTAATATTTTCAACATAGGCATTAAATAAATTTATACCTTCATCAAGGAGATAATGGATTATGACCTGCAGTTCTTGAATTTTAGTGACGAAGATGTTACTGTCTATCATCTTATAGTCTAGAAATTTTGCCACAATAAACTTCTTCATTTCGGCATTATGTGTTTTATACTTCTTTTCTAAAGCATCCCAGATTTCTTTTGAGATTTTGAAATTACTGTACACAATGTACAAATAATCTTGCAGGCCACTCAAAATATATTTTTTACACCAAAAATCTGAGCGTGTTCATGCTTCTGTTACCAAGAATCGTTCTTCAGGCTGAGTTTCATTAGACATAACAGGAACATTCTCATTATTGAAACTCTGCAGACTCAACATAGTGAGAAGGAGAACATCTTCTGCTGCCATCTCTTGAAGTTGACTACACAAAACTTTGCAGGTTTCTCAGCCGGTGCTAGGGAGTTGTTGAAAGATTGTGTGCAACCCATGTTGTTGCGGCACTCACTATTCCAACTTTTAGTTGACTTGAATTAGGCAATTTTTATGTCACAAATGACTGACAACTTTAGTATGTGAAATACTAATAGTAAAGAATAAATCCTTACACAATCTGTTTCTGATTTAAGGATAGAGTTTTTATGTTCTTTTAATCGTTAATCAAATGAATTTTAAAAATTTAAACAAGTAGAAAACCATAAAGGTTTTAATCTCCAGAAACCGCAAATGCAGAAACTAATAAATTTCTTAAGATTGTTATCTCTTGTATTAAGATAAGTAAAAAATTACAGAAACAAAAATAAGATGAAATAGAAAGAAAACTTTTAATCTGAGTCCACAGAAATCACTTTGTTTCATTAAGAAATTTAATCCCCTCACTGTACCCGAGGTTGCAAATGAATTTCTCACAAGGTAAAACAGATTAACCTGTTAAAGAAATAGCGGTACCTCAAACTTTAATAACATCAGTGAACATAAGAGCAGTAACAAGACCATACATAGACTCAATCGATCATCAATTTTGTTTAAGAGAGAAAATGTATGCAGAGAGGAAAATTTTTTAGTGTTCGAAAAAACAAAAAGGCCTCCTTTTTATTGCCATTTTCAGCAACAAATGTGTCTGTCTGTTGAGAACCTATTTTTTCCAGAAAGTTGTGTCTTTTGAGAAAAAATAACGACTTTTTCGAAAGAAACATGTCTCTTCAGATCGTTATTATCGTTGCACGTGAAATTCAAATAAAATTCTTTTGCACCAAAATTAATTATGTCATTTAACTAACATTATGAATTAATTTATAAGAGAAAAGAAATTGATTAAACATGATTTATTCGATTAACAAGACATAAATTTATCAATCAATCACATCATTTGTTAAATCCAAATCCAAATCAAATCCAAAATTGAGGCCAAGCGAGCGACAAAGACAGCGTGAGCGGGCACCTTATTCTTAACCCTTTAAGAAGTAAAGGAAGTGTTTCGTAATATAAGGAAATCAATTTCCTTTCTTCTACCAATATGGAAGAAATTACTTTTCATTTGCACTTTGCAAATGACTTTTCATTTGCACTTTGCAAATGACTTTTCATTTTGCCTCCAAAATTTGTTCCCCCATTTTTCCATTTTTTTCTTCTCTTTCCCAATCACATTTTGCTAAAACCCAACACATAGCCTGGTGGTATAATACAAGAACTAAGACCTTGATTATCAATATTCATGTCACCCTTTGAGGCTTCATTCATATTTACGAATGGATATAAAAAAAAATCCTACATAAATAATTTCATTAATCACAAGATGATAGTTAAATTTACTTAATTTTTTGGTATGCAGTATTTTCAGTGTTTAGAGCTTCTACAACAACCACAAACTTGTTGGGACTGATAGTTCGGTCACTTGGTCGCTCTTTTCATTATTTTTGCAAGTTCATGGGTTTTGGAGCTTTTGAAGTTTAAATTGTTCACTTCGGTAAAAAATTTAGGTAAATGACCGCGAAATAAAATTATAATAACTTTGTTAGATCTAGAACAATGAGTTTGGTCTACAAGAACCTTTAATTAGGGTCTCGAGGCGTCCAAGCTCATTCCAAGCTACTTTATGAAATTTGGCTTGAATGAAGTTTAAAAGTGGGACCCATTTTTCATCCAAAGGACATCGGTTGAAAGTTTCAACATCTTCGTTGAGACTTGAATATCAAAATTGGTTAATTTATATTAATTCATTATCCAATCCCCTAAACCCATTTGAGACTAAGTTCGGGTTTTGCTACAACATTCCCAACTTTTAGCCCACTTTTTTATACAATAACCATCCCACTTTTCAATATCCAAATCAGTCCAACCCCATTAACAATATATTACAGCAAGCAAACGACCCCACCTCTTTATTTTTCATTTTCACGCAACAAAATCTAATCTAGAAACGCGATCCATCGATTCCAGCGACTCAAATCGCGAACCAGCAGCCCAGCTACCGCAAAATGTAGCCCAACAGTCCATGTCACTCGCGCGTGTCTATCTTCGTACAAGGACTGTTGTTGGACTTTCTAGGTGTTATCATCTTGGTGCCTCGCATGTTCTTGTTCAAGATCTGAAGACTCCCTTCCTATTTCAGGTTGAAATTGGTACTCGTTCTAAGATGGAAACCATATCCTCCATTTCGAATTTGAATTTGTTGAAATTCCATCCCGAATTTCCTCCTATTTTCTGCCCTAATTTAATTTTATAAATACCTTCATCTTTCTCTTTGTGAAGGGAAAAAAAAAGAGAGAGTGAGAGGGTTACGAAAATGGGGAAAAAGTGAGACAAAATAGACGTTGCAGGTAGCTTATAAAATGCTGGATAAGATCCAACAATAGAGAGAAAAGTAGAGAAAAATTATTAGTCATATACATTTATATATGAATACTTAGGAAATAGGTTTCAAAATAGATTGAAAAATCCAGATTTTACTCCCTCTTTTTACTGGTTTGCTTCTGTTTTCTTTATCGAACTTCTCGGAGTTTTGTTTCGGTGGTGGAAGCTTGCTGTCTCTGCTCATTCAGTCTAAGTTCAGCTGCCCGGAAAAAGGTAATAGTTCCTTCTTCACTTACGTTAATCGTTATGTTATGTGTTTAATTTATCTCGGTTAGAAATCCAAATACTTAAATGTGCATTTATTTTTCCTTACACAGTGAAGTTATTTAGCTGAATCATGCTTAATATGCTAGTGCAGTGGTCTCTCTCTGGTTATTTTAATGAAGTTGAAACATTGTTCCTTTACAACTCTAACATATCAGTGGATTAGGATATTTAAGTGGTCCAGTTTAATAGGCTTATGATGTATTGATGTATATCTTCTATGTATATATGGTTATATCATGTGTTATGACTATCATTTTACTTTTCTATAGTATGTAGCTTGAAGAACATACTCAAGCACGCTTAAAATCATTAATTGTCATATTCTGTTATAAGTTCTTTTTTTATGTTATGAGTGTAGTCTTCAAATCAAAGTTTGTAATGTGGGTTCTTCACTTTTCTTATGTGTTTTACTTCCTAGAATGATGGTAAATAATGTTTTTAATTTGAAACAAGTTGCTTAGTAGACTAAAGGGTTGACTTTGTTAATGATAAGTTTTAGTGTTACTTTCTTGTTTATATTGAGATCCTTCATTGCTCTTAATACTATTTAGTTATGCTACTTGATTATTTAAACCACATCTTTGCTAGACTTTGACGAAATTGATTTGTTAATTTCGTTTTTGTTGCATGTGATACCACTCGAGTCCTCATGGACTCCAATCTTCTTCCCTCATATTCCGGCTGGGCCATAAAGGCCCTAAATCCCCCTTTTCCTTCGAGTCAGCCCCCTCAGCAAGCTGCAAAATTGATGTACAGGTTGACGTCGATAAATGTAGGTTGGAAATTAATTTTACAGGTCTCTAAAAAGACCAAAAGAGGGCAGTATACATGAATTATAAGATTATATACCCAAGTATACACAGAAAGAATCATTATATACAGGTTCTGAACTGACAAAACAGGTGATGATAGTCTGAAATGGGCAGCATACATTCAGCATACATCCCAATATACACGGAAATGAGTCGAAATACATATCACATACATCCATATACGTTTGGTGTATAAACATATTTTAAGTGTAGAAAATAAGGAATATAGGGCCAGAAGCCCAAAGGAAATTCCAGCAAGACCAACAGGTCTAAGTAGGTCAAGATCCATTTTGGATTACTTAGATTTAGGATAGGTTATAAAGATTTGGGCCTAAAGCCCAAATTTAATACTCTCTTCCCTTTTACTCTTGTTTGTATTGTTTTAAGTAGGGAAAATTGTATATAATAGCAAACTAATAACCTAAAATAAATGGTGTAGCTAGAGTTTGATTTAATTGTGCTCCATAGCAAATGTTTGCAAAAAAATTGCGAGACGCCTCTCTCCCAAATATCTCGCTTACCACTCTCCTCCAATATCTGGCTCGCTTCCTCATTTTTTACACAAACTTACGTTTAAAAAAAAAATGTTTCCAATTGTATAAAGCAGAGAAAATTGTATAAATACATATATTTTTGTTCCCCTCTCTCCCCTCTTCAAGATCTCGCTCGCCGCTCTCCCAAATCTCACTCGCCACCCTCGCCTTTCTCACTTATACAAACAGAAGCGAAAAGTATAAATTGCGTTTCTGTAGAAGCAAAATGTATAAATTGCGTTTCTGTTTGTATAAAGCGTGAGAAAATTGTATATCACATGCAAGTACATATATTTTCGTCTTATACACTTATAATTACACAATAAAAATACTCTCCTGCACAGTTTCTTTTTCCTTTCTCTCTTTCTCGTTAAATACAATTTTCAAATTTTATCTAATTTCTCTCTTTCTCGTTTTATACAATTCGATTCAATTGTATATTCTTTTTCAAGTCTCTTTTGTCTTTCTCATTTTATACAAATTCAAATTCTATATAATCGTTCTATACACTTATAATAATATCATTCGTTTTTTATACTTTATTTTTATACAGTTCTCTGCCCAAGTGTCTCTCTTTCTGGTTTATACACTTCGTTTTATACAATTTGCTTCAACTGTATATGTATAGCGAATTATACAGTTTCTATGTTTGTTTGGAGCGCAATTATGCAAACTTTGCTATAGCATACAATTATGAATTTTTTATTTGCTATATGTGAAAGTTTCCATTTTAAGTAACTTTGTTTATTTCATGGATTAATTTAATTAAATCCCAAGATTTCCACTTTTCTTTATATTGAAAATAAATAAATAAAAATATTTCAATATTTGTTTTGTACGAGTCACTTAGCTTTTATTTTGTTAGTCTTATCGACTACCTTAGGTCACTACCCTTTTTAAATGATCTCCCTCTTCTCCCCAAAAATAATTAATTAAATAATAATAATAATAATTAAATAATTAAAAATGAACTTTACTTAGTCAAAGTTGGAAAGTTTATGTCTAAACCATTTTTAGTCAAATCGCTGGTCAACCGCAAGTTAGCGGACATTCTGAGGGCCTAACACTTTCTTGGAATGTATATTTGAACTTTGAACCTCTCTTTGAACTAATTTTATCTGTTTAAATCTTTTGAAAATAATTATATGTTTTTCTTGATTTGTTATTAAAAATTAAGTGTCCACTCTGTTAATTCGGAAAGTCAATTTCTTGTAAATCATAAGATTAATCAATGTTTCAAAACATAGTTTTTTTTTCTTTTACTATATATGAAATGAAGACTTTGCTGGGGATTAATTAAGTTCTAACCATAAGGATTTGACTATTTGACTAATTGTAATTATTGAATTGCTTATTAGTGACTAATATGTTTTAATTATATTATTGGCACTGCATTTCATGGCATATTTTGATATATATTGTATAGTATATTAAGGGACGGGTTGCGGAACCGCAACCGGACTTTTCTATACTCAACCTTTTTCCAGAATTAGCATTAATTTATTGGTTCGTCATGTGTCCAATGGTTGTCGCGAGTTCCAACCAAAATTGTCCGTTCGGGTCCCCGGTCTTTTCAAAGCCACTCTTAGTCAAATAGGATAGAGCTAAACCAAATCAAAAATTTAGGAGCATTGGAACTAAGATGACCCAACACCTAAAGCGTGTTGAGCCCATTAGAAGACCACCATGAGTCCAAAATGGCCCACGACCTAAATGGACGTTCATACTTATGTGTTTAAATTTGAAGGATGTATACGTTGTTTGAAAAATTATTGTCTAAGGGGGTAAGGATTACTACTAAAAAAAAGAGTTTCACAAGCTACTAGTCCATCGAAAGACATTGGCACCAAAAGATTACAAAAAAATCAAGAAAGAATAAGAATCATTCATGGAAGCAAAGTTTAGGGTCGTACCCTTGCGTGAGACTGATTATTTTGTATTCCATTTTCCCTATTATGTATCCCCATTCACCTTCATTCGTAAATTTGTATAAATTTGAGCTTTGGGCCAATGGAATGTTTCAAATGACGTATACATCCCTCAAATCGCTAGGTCTACCCTTGACACAAAAGGATCACATATCTGTTTAGAACGCGTAATATTTGTTTATGTGTTATAACTGATTATATCAATATGTTGCTTTATCTGGAGATATTCTAGCTCATTCTTCTTCAAATTGTTTTAGAAACCTAAGCACAAATATCAAGTCACTATCTAAAGTGCGTCCAAATACTCTTCGAGTCTTCAGTTTCGCAACAAAATTCAAACTTCACTTAATAAATTTTACTCTCATATCAGAAAAATTATTCGTTGTCTCAAATAGAAAAATGATTCAAGTGTCGAACTACGTAGGACCTAAATTCTCCCAGTGAGATACATAGGCAGCCTTCCAAGGTTCGATCCCCATTTTGAGAAATTTTATCTTTTTCAACTCTTACAAAGAAATTAGAGTTACATATCAGTCAAAAACCAGAAGTACGACAATAAAATATTCAATCGACTTTGTCCCGATTCAGGTCGACATTTTTGACTCACAAAACTAAAAATCAGATAGACAAATTCCTGTTTATCTAATCATTTCTTTATATATGTGGGCTAGTCTTTCTTCAAATGAAGCGACTCTTGTGTGCTTACAGCTTTGTGTGTGATATTTTGTATCACCTACTACCTACACAAACTAACACATTTGCCTTTGAGTTATTTTTATTTCTAAGGTACTCAATACTGATTTGTGTTGATTAGTTGTTGAACATCAAAGTTTTCAAAGATTACTTTCCTAATCGAAATTTGTTGAAAGAGAGAAGATAATGACTCAGAATAATGAGAATACCAACCTGAATGAAGTTGCTATAGTTCAACCACCTGCCGTTGAACAAAATGAGTGAATTACGCAGTTGATGCAACACATTGCTGAGTTAAGGGTTGAACTTTTTTTAAATAAGATTTGTCAATTCCAACTATCGATGTCAACACTCTAGGCAATGGAAGACTTACACTCCATTTTCCTCCTCTGACTTCAAATTCGAATCATGTACTAAATTACCCACCCTCCAACCCTACTCAAAATCCTTTCACCATCGACCTAACCGCGTCAAATCTTCATCAGACCAACACTTCATACCAAACACTGCCTCCTCTTCAAAGCTTGAATCCCAACTCTCAAATTTTTCCTCCTCTTAAAAAATAAAATGCAAATAACTCTCAAATACTCCATCCATTTCAGAGCTTAAATGTCAACAATCGTCAGACACCCCCCTTTCATATACCAGACCCCTGCAAAAGGTACTCAAAATCAATCAAATGCTCAACCCCTACCTCCAAAAGTAACTTTTGATATTCCAGGCCATGCCGAACAACATCTTCACTATACTGCCTATTCCGAACTTGACCACTACGAAGAGAAGGAGAAGGAGTGAAGGGCCAAAGAGCAAAATCCTAAGCCGATTATAAAGGAGAGATTGCAAAAGTGATAAAAGAACTTGATTATGATTCAGAAGGGGGGATGAATTATAAATTTCTATGGATTCGTCCGAATTTGGATCTTCCGGAAGGGTTTAAACTGCCAAAGCTCGTCATTTTTAATGGAATTAGAAATCCTCTAGCACATGTGAAAGTTTATTGTGATCAACTTGTGGGAGTTGGTAAAAATGAAGCATTGTTGATGCGTCTCTTCAGTCGAAGTCTAAGTGGATAAGCTTTGGAGTGGCTTACATCACAAGAACTGAAACAATGGTTAAGTTGGAATGCACTCGCAAAAGATTTCACAGAAAGATTTGGACATAATGTAGGAGCTGCCCAAAATTTCTCTTACTTGGAGAAGATCAAACAGAAGTCTATAGAAAATTATCGAGAATACGCGCTTCTTTGGAGAAAAGATGTCGCAAGAGTTGAACCTCCCATGTACGAACGTGAGATCACCGAAATGTTCATTCGAATTGAAGATCCTGAGTACTATGAAAGAATGTTGTGCATGATGGACAAAAAATTATCGAGATCGTCAAAGTGGGAGAAACTTTGGAAGATGGTTTGAAGACTGGAAGAGTCACAAACTTTACCGCATTGTGAGTTAAAGGAAAAACAGAGGCGCTAGGTACGTTCACGACTACCTATATGTGGTCATCTTCCTAAAGGAAATATCCAAATCATAATGTCGATCAGAAAAATTTCCCTGAATAAACTTTAGGAAGACTCCTAAATTGTTTACATCATTAACGAAATCTCAAACTCAACTTTATGAAAGGTTGAAAGCAATGGGAATGCTCCATCCTATAAAAGGAAGACAAGCCAATTCTTTGGGAAGATTTTACAAGGCTGACCACAGATGTGCTTATCATTCAGGAGCCATTGGACATGACACAGAGAATTATTCGACCTTGAAGCACAAGATACAAAACATGATCAACAATAATTTAATCAATATTGAGAAAAACACCTCAAGGTATAACATATTAAATGCTTAAGAGTGCGTACAAGATATTTTTGAACTAAGTCATCTGGAAGACATTCGTCATCAATGGTCGAAAAGAAATGTCCAGCATCGGTCAAAATTTTGCATATGAAGTTATTGTTATCTTTCTATGAAAAAGCATATATAATCTCTTTGTTTCCTTTCTATCGCATATTTTTGTAATGAACTACGTCTGACCTGAATTCTCAAGAATGAGATACGTAGGCGGCCTATGTCGGCTTCGATCACCCCTTTATATACTTTCAATATTCTCTTTGTACTTTGAACTACGTTTGACCTGAATTCTCAATAATAAGATACGTAGGCATCCTATCTCGGCCTCGATCGGTTTCTTTGTATGTTTCTTTTTATTGTTAACCTTTGAGGGGAACTACGTTTGACTTGATTCCTTCTTCAACGGGATACGTAGGCGCCACAACGGCTCGGTCATATTTGCCGTAAGATTTTCATATCTCGTTATAATGGAAACTGAGATAGAAGTATTGAGATAATCTAAAAAATTCATTCGAAGATGGACTTCTTCAACAAGTCAATACTGAAATATCAAAATGCAACTGGGTAGATTTTTGGGTGGATCTCAACATTCCACATGATGACATATTATGGAGAATCATGTTGGAAATCATGTTTAAATGTGCAACTGGGACAAATTTATGAGAAGATCTCAAAAATTCCACACAAAAATGTCATTTGATTAAAGTCTTATACTTATTATTAATGAGAAAAACTGGG
This sequence comes from Solanum chilense, assembly GCA_032847665.1. Lineage (NCBI taxonomy): Eukaryota > Viridiplantae > Streptophyta > Magnoliopsida > Solanales > Solanaceae > Solanum > Solanum chilense. The sequence goes on along the minus strand of CM064974.1, from coordinate 9,552,144 downwards.
ACAAAATTTTGAGGAGGAGCTTCAAAATTGCTGAATGGCAACCTCAGAATTAACAAATCAAGTTACAAAAATTAAATATATTTCAGACCAGGACAAAATTTTTGAGGAGGGTCCTCAAAAGTTCCATCAACATTGTCTTACAAAGGACGGACGAGCGTGTAAGCTAACCACATGAAGGAGCGTGGAGACAAGACCAACATAAAACACTCTTTTAAACTAAGAATTTTTCTTCGAATGCAGGAATAACAAAGTCACAATAATGACAATGTCAGAGCTGTGAAGAGTGAAAAAAGACATCATTTACGCCTCTCGTGGCCTCATCCACATAACAAGAAAGATTTTTATCTCAATTTTTCTTCATTTCATTACATTGCCTCAACTGATTTATAAACAATTTCTTTTTTTATGTTGCATGAATATTGAAGCCAAACACTAATAGGTTCTTTCAAAGTTGTAAGAAACAAAGTGTTGGATGATCACTAGTCACGAGTCATGATCGAAGTTATAATTAGGCTCATCATAGCCTAATATAGATAAGCCAAATGACTTAATCTTGTTCTTCAACTTCACTTTTATTATTTACTTCATTGTCGGTACTGACGTTTAGTGTCGAGCTTTACAGGTGATAATATTGGTAAAATCAAAATCGTATGTGAAATCAACATCAAATTTTAAGATGATCAAAAGTGACACTATCTTAGATGTGTTTCAAGAGAAGATCAATAAGTCCATCACATCAGAAAGTTGTTGGTGACCACAATATGTCCATGACAGTCAAAGTCATCGAATTATTGCAAGTTTTCGATAACCATTGAAAATGTTAACAACAAACTTAAATTTCGTTGAGTTTGTCAAGGAAGGAAAGTGTGTCTTTAATATTCGTGTGAATGAATTAAGTCATTCACCTTGATAATTCTATCTTTTATAGAACAGAACCATAGTCGCAACGTGCATATACATCAATTTAGCATTTAGTACATCTGTCGCGTAAAAATTTAGGGTTACGTGTTTCCTGACAATGTCAGAGTCAAAATTCTAATTAGTTGGGTATCCACCCCATAAGTGGATTATGTGTTTTGATTGGCCAATCAAAAACTTTCGCATATAGTTTTGTTGGGCGATCTACCCCATAAGTCGTTCGTATAATTGTTTTTCCTTTTCAGGTTCCTATTTTTGAATTATATTGGAATATCATAGAGACATCCACCTTGTTACCAAATGGGATATTATCAATCATCCACCTCGTTACAGTTAGAATATTATCGAGCATCCACCTCATTACAGATGGAATATTATCGATCCATCTACCTCGTTACAGTTGGGAAACTATCGAGCCATCCACCTCATTACAGATGGAATATTATCGAGTCATCCACCTCGTTACAGTTGGACTATTATCGAGTCATTCACCTCATTACAGTTGGAATATTATCGATCCATCCACCTTGTTATAGTCAAAATATAATCGAGCATTCACCTCGTTATAGTCAAAATATTATCGAGCCATGCATCTCGTTACAAATGGAATATTGTCGAGCCATTCACCTCACTATAGTTGGAATATTATCGAGCATCCACCTCATTATAGATGGAATATTATCGATCCATCCACCTTGTTACAGTTGGAATATTATCGAGTCATCCACATCGTTACAAATGAAATATTATCGAGCATCCACCTCGTTACAGTCAGAATATTATCGATCCATCCACCTCGTTACAAATAGAATATTATCGAGCCATGCACCTCATTACAGTTGGAATTTTATCGAGCATCCACCTCGTTATAGATGGAATATTATCGAGCCATCCACCTCATTACAGTTGGAAAATTATGGAGCCATCCACCTCGTACAGATGGAATATTATCGAGCATCCATGTAGTTACAATTGGAATATTATCGAGCATCCGCCTCGTTACAGATGGAATATTATTGATCCATCCTCCTCGTTACAATAGGAATATTATTGAGTCATCCACCTTTCTATAGTTGGACTATTATCGAGCCATCCACCTCGTTATAGTTCATCCACCTCGTTACAGTTGGAATATTATCGTTTCATCCATCTCGTTACACTTGGAATATTATAATCATAGATCCATCCACCTTGTTGCAGTTGGATAATTATTGAGCTAGATAGTTCATCCACATATCAGCGGAGTTCTGCGTGCAGAAAACAAGCAATGACATCTCCTAATCCTCAGCAAATCATGAGTTGTAATGGACATACTGTGTTCGAAAGTGACATATACTCAACATACTTATGCTACATGTTTCACATCAAGAGTGACTGAAAAGCATCATAAGAGATAGTACCACTTTTCCAATTCTGTTTTCTACTAACAAGTCGTTTCAGTCTTTGTTGAGAGCATCCAAGTGGATGAATTGTCAAATCAAACCACAGGTGCAGACCACATCAACAAGGATGCAACACAATGTGGAGCTTTTTCTTAGCAACGAACTGGGACATAGTCCAAAGAGGAGTGTCATACTCTTAGGACGTGAACAGAGGATCGACTTCCACCACAGTCAAATCATACCCCTGTCAGAAGGCATGTGAGGTTTTCTTTAGATTTCTTGATCTACAAGAAGCAGTTTTCCAACCGAAGTGACATACACCAAGAGCTTTGAAAGTTATGTCTATGTAAGTTCTTAATTATGGGTGTGAAACATGAAACATTCATGGCTAAAAGGTTATAAGCCTTCTTTTCATACTCGACTTAATTTGTCACTTGTCCAGAACCAAAAGTTATCTAGCATAATAAATTTCCTTTTCAACCAATCGAGTCTAACTACAAGCGTCTGATTCCCTAAATGGAGGGATATATAGGTGGGCTCATTATTGAAAACTCTGTTGTACTCAAATATTTTGTCATAAATCTTATTCTTGAGCATTTCGGTCTCTTACTAATTCAACATGGGAGTAGCTTTTGAATTCTTTCAGAATCGTGCATTAAAGCAAGCTTATAGAACTACAAGTGGCCTGAATTCTCATATATCCTGAGATATATAGGAAACCCACTTTCAGGGTTAGTCCATAATTCTTAAAGTCCGTACCAAATCCCATGCCTAAAGATGAATAATGTGGTCGGTCAAAATTAGCTTGGTCAATTTTATTTTCCTCGAATTTCTTGCATCAATCCAAGTAAAATGAGGGACAATTGTTGACACCAAAATTTGACCCTCACCAATATAAATTAATCATATCTAGCTTCCAAGTTTTAATTTTAACTAGTTTTGTAACATTTTTGTAATTTTTAGATGATATATATGTCTTACATAATTATTTATATGATTAGTTTATCTTATAAGTATTTGAAAATCGTCTCAAAAAAGATTTTGTTTTAATTAAATAGTTGGTTAATTAGTTTAATTATTAAATGGTATCTATTAGGTTAATTAGTTTATAATTAAGTAGATTATTTTATTTAGTTAAGATTATGAAGCTCTTTAATTAATTTATATTGATTCTTTACCAAATCCCTTTAACATATTTGAGACTAAATTTGGGTTTTGCTTCAGCATTCCCAACTATCAGCCCACTTCTTTATACAATATCCAACCTACTTTTCAATATCCAAATCAGTCCAATCCCATTAACAATATATTACAGTAAGCAAACGACCCCATCTTTTTCTTTTTCGTTTTCATGCGACAAAACCAAGTCTAGAAACGCAATCCATCGATTCCAGCGACCCAAATCGTGAACCAGCAGCCCAGCTGCTGCAAAATGCAGCCCAACAGTCCATGTCACTCCCTCGTGTCTTTCTTCGTACAAGGATCGTTGTCGAATTTTCCATGTGTTGTCATGTTGGTGCCTCGCTTATTCTTGTTCAAGATCGGACGATTCCCTACATTTTTCCGTTGGAAATTGGTACTCGTTCTTAGCTGGAAACCTTATCCTCTATTTCGAATTTGAATTTGTTGAAATTCCATCCCGAATTTCCCCCTATTTTCTGCCCAAATTTAATTCTATATATACCTTCATCTTTCTCTTCGTGAAGGAAAAAAAAAGAGATTGAGAGGGTTACGAATGGGAAAAAAGTGGGAGAAAATAAACGTTGTAGGTAGCTTATAAAAGCTGGAAAAGAGCCGACATTAGAGAGAAAAGTAGAGAAAAATTATTAGTCATATACATTTATATATGAATACTTAGGAACTAGGTTCCAAAATAGATTGAAAAATCAAGATTTTACTCTCTCTTTTTACTGGTTCACTTCTGTTTTCTTAGTCAAACTTCTCGGAGTTTGTTTCGGTGGTGGAGGCTTACTGTCTCTGCTCATTCAATCTCAGTTCAACTGCCCGGAAAAAGGTAATAGTTCCTTATTCACTTACGTTTATCGTTATGTTATGTGTTTAACTTATCTCGGTTAGAAATCGAAATATTTAAATATGCATTTATTTTTCCTTACACATTGAAGTCATTTAGCTGAATCATGCTTAATATGCTAGTGGAGTGGTCTCTCTCTGGTTATTTTAATGAAGGTGAAGCATTGTTCCTTTACAACTCTAACATATGAGTGGATTAGGATGCTTAAGTGGTCCATTTTAATAGGCTATGATGTATTCATGTATATCTTTTATGTGTATATGTTTATATCATGTGTTATGGCTATCATTTTACTTTTGTTCAGTATGTAGCTTGAAGAACAGACTCAAGCATGCTTAAAATCATTAATTGTCATATTCTGTTATAAGTTTTTTTTTTATGCTATGAGTGTAATCTTCAAATCAAAGTTTGTAATGTGGGTTCTTCACTTTTCTTATGTGTTCTACTTCCTAGAATGATTGGAATGAATTGCATTTGAAACAAGTTGCTTAGTAGACTAAAGGGTTGACTTTGTTAATGATAAGTTTTTTGTTACTTTCTTGCTTATATTGAGATCCTTCGTTGCTCTTAATACTATTTAGTTATGCTACTTGATTGTTTAAACCACATCTTTGCTAGACATTGACGAAATTGAGTCTTGCTAATTATTTTATTTCGTTTTTGTTGCATGTGATACCACCCGAGTCCTCCTTGACTCCAATCTTTTTCCCTCATATTCCGGATGGGGCATAAAGTCCCCAAATCCCCTTTTTCCTTCGAGTCATCCCGTCGGCAAGCTGCAAAACTGATGTACAGGTTGAGATCGATAAATGTAGGCTGGAAATTAATTTTCCAGGTCTCAAAAAAGCCCAAAAGAGGGCAGTATACATGAAGTATACAATTGTATACACAAGTATACATGTAATAAATCGTTATATACAGGTCCAAACTGATAAAACAGGTTCTAGAAGTCTGAAATGGGCAACATATATTCAGTATATATCCCAATATACACGAAAATGAGTCAAAATACGTATAGTATACATCCATATACGTTTGGTGTATAAACAGATTTTAAGTGTGGAAAATAAGGAATACAGGGCCAGAAGCCCAAAGGAAATTCCAGCAAGCCCAACAGGTCTAAATAGGTCAAGATCTATTTTGGATTTCTTTAGATTTAGGACAGGTTATAAAGATTTGGGTCTAAGGCCCAAATTTAATACTCTCTTCCCTTTTTACTCTTATTTGTATTATTTTAAGTAACTTTGTTTATTTCATAACTTAATTTAATTAAATTCCCAAGATTGCCATTTTTCTTTATATTAAAAATAAATAAATAAAAATGTTTAAATATTTCTTTTTGTACGAATCACTTAACTTTTATTTTATTATTCTTATCGACCACTTTTGGTCACTACCCTTTTTAAATGATCTCCCTCTTTTCCCTAAAAATATTTAATTAAATAATAATAATAATAATAATAATAATAATAAATAAATAAATAATAAATAATTAAAAATGAACATTACTTAGTCAAAGTTGGAAAGCTTAAGTCAAAACCATTTTTAGTCAAATCGCCGGTCAACTGCATGTTATCGGACATTCAGAGGGCCTAACACCTTCTCGGAATGTATATTTGAACTTCGAACCTCTTTTTCAACTGATTTTATCTGTTTAAATCTTTTGAAAATAATTACAAGTTTTTCTTGATTTTTTATTAAAAAATAAGTGGCGACTCTGTTAATTCAGAAAGTCGATTTCTCATAAATCATAAGATCAATCAATTTTTCAAAACCTTGTATTTTTTCTTTTACTATATATTTTCATAAAACAACGCCACATTTGCGGAAACCAGAGTCTTTGTTCTCTGCATTTGTGAGCTTGGTGTTGTAGTCGCGAAAGTCAAGTGCTTTGGTCACCGCATTCGTGGGATGGGCTCTACGATCGTGGATAGGAGTGACCTCAACCCTTTGCGTACACGGATAGCCTCCCGCATTCACAAAGAAGGGTCGGGGTTGAGCTGACCCTGTTGACTACCGCGCTCATGGATTGGTGTCTGCTTCCGCAGAAGTCAATTTATTGGTCTATTAAATAAGACTTGTCCTATTTTTTAGGTTAACTTCCAAAATTAATAGGTTAATGTGTCAGAATCTAGAGCTCCAATTTGAGTGGTTCTTATTGCTATTTGTCGGAAATTTGAGAGGCTACTTGTTGAGACCACTGGAGAGGCGCTGGGAACTCGTTTAAGAGGTAAATCGTTGTCCGAAACCTCCCTCTGAATACTTTAATGGTGGCTTTTGATTCTTATTATTGAATTTGTTGTTCGGTGTTGTTTTAAGGCTCAAATGGTGCCCATTTTGGGAGAAAAATTTCCTTGATCCATTTTTGTCACGACCCAACACGAGCCGCGAGTGGCACCCACATTTATCCTCCTATGTGAGCGAACCAACCAATCTAAACCCCAGTCATTTACCAATATTCTAACCATAATGAACAAAATATAATGCGGAAGACTTAAAACTCATTAATATAACCAATAAATAACTTCTAAAATTTAATACTTATTATTCCCAAAATCTGGAAGTCATCACCACAAGAACATCTATCCTCAAATTACTAAATCTAAGAGTATCTAAGAAGCTAAAACAAGTAAACATATGGTCCATGTCCGAATTTCAAGGACATCAAGACATGAATGAGAGAGAATCCAGTCCGAGCTAGAAGCATTAGCTCACCCTGAATTTCGATGTAATGAAGACTGGCTAGAATTGCGATTGAGTTGAAGACGACGGCGCGTTTGCTGCATTCCACAAATAACAAAGAAAGAAAGATACAAGTAGGGGTCAGTACGAAACACGGGTACTGAGTAAGTATCATCAGCCAACTCAAAATAGAAAACAGTATATATCAGTTAATATCATAAATCGACTACAATACTCAACATGTAGCAACAACAAGTACTATAATCATCAATAAGTACCACCAAGTTCATCCATGAGGACTCAAGCCTCAATGCCATACTCATTTGGGAATTAGGTTCATTATATTGAGTATATTAACATCTTTCAAGATTCATTAGCTTTCTTCCTCTTGTGTCGGTACGTGACACTCCGATCCCCTACTACTATGTGTCGGTACGTGACACTCCGATCCCCTAATTCTATGTGTCAGTTTGTGACACCCGATCCCCTAATACTATGTGTCGGTACGTGACACTCTGATCTCCTAATTCTACGTGTCGGTTCGTGACACCCGATCCCTTAATACTATGTGTTGGTACGTGACACTCTGATCCCCTAATTCTACGTGTCGGTTCGTGACACCCGATCCCCTAATTCTACGTGTCGGTTTGTGACACCCGATCCCCTAATACTATGTGTCGGTATGTGACACTCCGATCCCCTAATTCTACGTGTCGGTTCGTGATACCCGATCCCTTAATACTATGTGTCGGTACGTGACACTCCGATCCACTAACATCATTCTATCAATTCATCAAGCCTTCTCTTATACCAAGGCATCATCAATCTCATTACCAAGGTAGATTAGGGTTTCTTTCAAGATTTGGGATTCAATAGCTTCATCATGCTTATTTTATCACAATCACATAATCATATTCATGCAAGCATACAATTAAGCATATAGAAGGGTTTACAATGCTACCAATACATATCATTCGCTATTAAGAGTTTACTACGAATAACGTAAAAACCATAACCTACCTCCACCGAATATTAGTGATCAAGCAAGCAAATTCCCCAAAGCTTGGTTTTTCCTCTTCGTTCGTCTCTCTCTATCGATCATCTCTCTCTCTTTGTTCTTTTTATTTTATTTATTCAAACCCTCTTTCTTTTACCCTAATTAACATATAATTAAGTATAAAAAGATGAGGAATTAACCCACTAATTAACTCAAGGTTATCTCTTTTAACCCCCAAGAATTTGAGTTATTAATATTAACCCACGAAATTTTATAATTATAGCAGGATTAGTCCAAAACGCCCCTTAAAAACTTAAACAGAAATCCGACCCAGCCTGGGATTACGCAACCTGTGACGGCCCGTCGTGCCTGCGACGGTCCGTCCTGCAGGTTCGTCACAAAATTCAGAGACTCAATTTCCTTGAAGAGTCTGTGATGGTCCGTCGTACCTACGACGGTCCATCCTGCACTTCCGCCACGAAGTTCAGAGAGTTGTTCCCAGTACCCAATTTTCAAGAGTTGAAGTGTTTCGAAACGGAACCTCACAATGGTCCGTCGTGTCTGTGACGGTCCGTCCTACAGGTCCATCACAGAGTTCAGAGAGTCAATTTCAGCACTCAAATATCAGAATTCTAAGTGTTTTGGAACGAGATATCCTCGACGGTCCGTCGTGCCCATGACGGTCCGTCGTGGTATCCGTCGTCTCAGCCAGTTTTTCCAGAAATAAAATCTGCTGCTCAAAACGACTAAATAGGTCGTTACAATTTTGGACCAATTGACGCAATCAATTCAGGATTCTCAGCGTGGGTCCCATATTTTCCATTTTGAATCGATTTTGAGCCCATCTTCAATTATTTCATTTTTGGTGTACGTCGATATTGACGTTGTGGTATTATTTTTTGTAGTGTGGAAATGATCAATGGTTGTTCAAAGGGGGAAAACTTTGAAATTGTGAATTTGAAGTCCGCGTGGTCAAACTTTGAAGTAGGTTATGACTTATCAATCTTTAGATTGATCTTTTGATTGTGAATGCATGTTGGTTAGCTAGATTTGGGATTTGCATGTAGTTGTATCATGTTTAGCTATTAGAAATCATGCCTTAGGCATATTTTTGGGCTTTTTTAAGGGATAGCGCATGCCTATTTTTGTTGTATTGATTATATCATGCCCTGTTGTTTTCGTATTGTTATTGATGTTGATATTAGTTGGAGGCCCATGTGTAACCCTATTAACCATGGTCAAAGTATGGGTGTAAATTCTATTAGTCGGGTTTGAGTCCTAACTAGGTGATTCTATTGGATTCTTCAAGTTACCTCTACTGTGGTTAATTTGAGTCCATAGAGGGTCGTTATTGTCCTGAAATATCTCGTGACTTAGCTAGTAGTCTCCTTATCTCTTCTCTGTACCCAACAGGCTTATGAGAGTTCGTTTGAGTTATTTACTTTCACTGTTTACTTATGGGGTCCAATTAGGTTATAGTTAGTTGTATACTTTACTATTTTTCCTTTTCTAGACTCATGTGCTTTATAATTTGAATTTCCATTCAACTTTCTTCTTGTGACCTCTAATTGCTTTTAATTTCTTGCTTTAGATATTGCCTTTAGTTTACAAGTAACTCAGCCTATGATGCCTACTGGGTACCTATTATTTTGGTACTCATACTGCACTCTGAATATGTTTTCTTAATGTAGACTCAAGTGCCAACCACAAACATTGATGCAGTCTAGCTATAAGGATCTTTAGAGACTGAGGGTGAGCCTATGGCGTCCTTTCCAACCTATCTCTTTATGTATATAGTTTTTGTCTAGTTTTTTTAATATGATCATAACTCTTGATCGTGACATGAAAGTTGTAGTATTTGTTTTAATAACAAAAAGGTAAGAAAGTAAATATTTCACAACTAATCCCTCTTATTAGTTAGTACTTTCTCTGTTCTGATTTAAGTTGTAATACACACACACAAACACACACAGAGACTCCCCACTCCCACCCACCCCACACACGCACACGCGCGCGCGCGCACACACACACACGCACACGCACATGCACTTGCACGCACACGCACATGCACATGCACACACTCACACGCACACACATAAACACACACACACACACACACTCACACGCACACACGCGCACACACACACGCACACACACGCACACGCACACGTACACACACATGCACGTGCACGCGTACGCACACGCACAGACGCACACGCACACGCACACACACACACACACACATGCACGCACGTACACACACACATACACAGACACACACGCACGCACACACGCACGCACACACCTACGCACCCGCACACACCTACGCACCCGCACGCACGAACGCACGAACGCATGCATGCACGCACACACACACACACAATATCTTATTAAATTAAAATAATTAAAGTAAAATCAAGGAAATAATTCATTGGCTTCCGTTTCCTGATTTTAGTTGACGGTACAACCATTACCCTCGTTTATCTAGTTTAGGAAAAATAATTATATACGCCTAGTTACATAGCGTCCATATAGGGTAAATATAGAATATCATATTGAAATTAAATTTTTTGATATTGTGATTTTCTTAGTATATTATTTGGTATGTATTTTTAAAAAGTTTGACATTTGATACAGTATTTAATAAGTATATAATTACATATATATATATATATATATATATATATATATATATATATATATATATATATATATATTACTAATAACACTAGCAAATATATAAAATTTTATTAGTACAAATTAATTATTTGGACGCTGGAACTTTAACTATTCTATCATGATTGAAATGTCCTCTTTGATTGATTAACTAGGGATGACAAATGGGAGGATCCGGATTTGGACAATTAAATTGAGCTAAAATAGATCAGAGTAAATACACTCATATGAATATGAGTAAAAATAATTTGGGTGAAATATGAAAGGGATAGAATGGTTCTGACCTACTTAAGTATTCGAAAGTCAATATCTTTAAATATTTAATTAAGTTAATTGATATTAGCTTAAATAATTAAAAAAAATACTTTAAGGTGTGTTTTGTAGAAGGAATTTCTTTCCAATTTTCTTATGCTTGGTTTACTTTAAATGTGTTTGAATATAATTTTCAAGTGTCTTATGTTTCTCCAATTTAAAAAAATATAACATCACAACATAAAATAATAAAAATATTTTGTAAAATCTTCTTTCACCTTACCATCCGATCTAACTTGAGACACGACTCTCGAATGTAACCTGTGAACAATCTCCTACCCCGATCATGGATCTGAATCTCAACCTCAATCAAAAACCCGACTATCAATATCCTAATCCAGGACATGAATGCCAATCCTAACCGTAACCAAGGACATATTACCCAACTCTTGAAACGTAACGCCCAACTCTCAACTCCTAACCTAGGATCCGGGACATAACTCTGTATTGAGATTTGATTCCTGACTCTAAACTAGACCTAATGTAACACCTTCGATTCAAAAGATAAGAAATTTAGTCTTTCCAAAACTTGGTGCCAACACAGATGGAGCAACCGAGGGATCGTTGGCCACGATTCGCAGGTTGGTTAGTCGTTGGCAAGCCCAAATATTAGTTTAAATGACTAGTTCCAGTACTTTTTGAGGGTCCACCAGGATGGCCCGTTCATCTATCCACGATTTTTAGGTAGGTCTCATAGGTTAATCTCAAACTTAATGAAATTCTAAGAAATCTCCGTTGAATCACGTGGACATGTACGGACCGTAGGTCCAAAAACAAAGTCCCTGAACCCATCCACCATCGACTAGTTCGTAGGCAGATCCAAAACCCTAAATTCAATGATCCACCTATCAAAAATTTTCATGTTTGTAAAGATAATCCATAAATCCAACTGATCATTTTAGTTTTTTGATAGAGCAATAAAGTTGAAGAACCACTGCCCTTATCCTTAATCGATAAAGTTACTTTAAAATTCACTTTCTTGATGGAAGAACATGGGACATTGATCCTAACATTATTTTTCTTGCTATATTCGAAAAATTACCTAAAATTGTATTGCTCCTCAACATTAATTAGGTAATTCTGAAATATTCTTATGATTTTGATGATAATTTGTAGAAGTATTTTTTACTAAAGTGTAATACAAGACCTATGACCTTGATTATCAATATTCATGTTACTGTTTGGAGCTTCATCCATGTTTGTCAATGGATTGAAAAACAAATCCTCCATGAATAAGATTTATAGCTAGTTGAATTTTTTATTTTATTTAAAGTATGCGATCTAAAGAAAAATATTTATTTTATTATATGATAATTTTTTTCTTTCTTTTTACTTAATATTCAACAAAATAAAAATAATCGAATCATTTTGGAACCACTTTAGTAATTGAAAAAAAAACTCAATTGCCAAAACATGTAAACGAAATCATCTATGCGACAAGATTTAAAACCAGTTTAATTCATCAAAGGGAAGGACAAGAAAAAAAGGAATATTATTTTATTTCTTGTGTCTAGATGTGTGTTTTAGTGGAAACATTATTAATTTCTGATAAAGCAAATTGACTTTAGATTGTTCATGTCTACACACACACACACACACATATATGGCGTAGTTGGAGGTTCGCATGGTATTTTGAATCTTTGGTAGATTCTTATTTTCTTAAGTTTTGAATTGATCATAGTGAACATTCAGTCAACATGACCCTGGACTAGTGATTTGATATTGTCAATAGGTGTAAATGTGTTTTATGATCAATATGCACTACTCATTTATATTTAGAGGTTTTCGAATAATTTTTGAGGATTGAGTCTAAGTTAAGATATGTTTTAAGATTGTAATCAGTTGTATCTATGGAGGGAAATTCTTTTTTTGCACTCGCGTATGTTTGGTCGCATTTGTGGAAAATAAAATTCGTGAGGACTGCATTCACAAAGGACCTATCGTTGTCTTAAAAATTTATCTTAAGATAGTTCGACGCTTTGTGGTTCAATTCGAGGTAGGTTATTTTTTACTTTTCTTAGATTTAGCTTGAATAAAGCATGTTTTGAGTCAAGTGTAATTTCTGAATAAAGTATTAATTTGGATGACTTGATGATGTGCAACCCAAATTGAAGTTTGAGCCGATAATGGAATGTAGCTTAAGGAACCTGGTAACTTAAGATCCTAGTTTTATTTCAACAAGGCTTGTGTTAAGAGAAATCCATTTACGTTGATATCCATTTTTTAAAAAAAACAGAGTGGATCATAAAGATAAGAAATTAGGTTATTCTCGATCCTGAACCTAACTCCAGACTTCATGATCAGAATCTGATTTCTAACTCAAGTGTGGTGGGATAGAGAGGGTGAGGTTAATAGAGTTGGGTAAGCAGATAGGGGTTGGTGGATCATGTGAGGATTGATTTGGGATCCGTTGCGTGAATTTTGAAAATATTTTCATAAAATTTTTAAGGAATATATGTTTTTTTATTTACTAATTTGAGTTCATTAATAGATATCCATATTTTACTTATATTTGTCCAAATTTTTATGTGTCAATTTAGACTGAAGCTATCTTTTCCCAAATGAAATATAAGTGACCTAATTCATTAAAATATTAGTGAGATGATTTTATAAATATCGGCTGAAACTGTCAACTATATTTAGGGCAAACCAAATTATAGCAATGTCTTGTATCAAATTTTAGAAAACCCTAATCGCTTGCGCTTTCTATAAAAATAAAAATAATGTTTGAACAATCTCCCATTCAGCCATTATAAACGCATCTCAACTTATTGCGGCCGACATAAAATGCATTCAAAGCATTGCAGAGAACATTGATAGCAATGACGTTTAAAGAATTCAATTCCAGAAAATCCTTGTCATGAATTCTTCATTATTGAATCAGCGAATCACCGAGTTGTATGTTTTTTCTTTTAATTTTTAATTTTGTTTATTTGTTGATGTACTAGTAATTTATTCTTTATTGCTTTAAAGAACTATCTCTTGCAAATACTTTATTTCCATTAAAACATTCTTACTTTCAAAGAACATTTCCATTTAATTTGTTGTATCTAATCTAATAAAAAAACGATTGATATTATGTCTGATAGATTCAAAAGATTTTCTGACTTAATGTACATAGTAATTTCAACATTGAATAAATAAGATATAATTTAATTGTCCCAATCAAAAAATTTAAAACACTACGCAATGAGTAATTCGTTATTTTTGTAGAATTAAATATTCACATTTGATAAGATATATATCCTCAAACCATTATAACTTATGAAATGACATAAATAATATCACTTATGTCTAACGAATGAGCTGAACATTTTCTTTTAACTTTTTTTTTGCTTTTGATAAAAGCTTTTTAAATTTAGGTTTGTTTTTGTCCAACAAGAAACTAGTTCAATAAATTCATTTTAAGTTAGGTTCAACAATTAACTGATAACTTATGGGTTTAGGAGAGTGATTAGTGACTTAACAACGCCCTCATGCTACTCTTAGATCAATGAAATGAATTTCACAAGAAAAATAGCTCATTACACTCTCAAATGGAAAATAAAAGGCGAAATGATCTGATTGACCCTTGTACTTGTATGAATTTGTATTTTGAACTCTTTTACTTAACTCTTTGACAAATGAACCCTCAAACTCAACAAATAAGATATTTAAACCCCTCCAACCATGTGTGTAGCTCACTCTCTCTTACATAAATGAAATATCATTTCCACATCAGATATATTAATGTCATGTCATAATTATTTCATAAATATTTTAAAATTATTAAATAAAATTGTTACTCCATAGAATATAAAAGAAAATAATAATATTTTTTTTTAAAAAAAAAATAAAATACTTATTTTCTCTCACCTTTCCTCCACCTCCCTCAACCTCCAACAACCATTAATACCATCTCCAATCTCCTCAATTTTTTTCTTCTTATTCAGGACATCATTGTCTATAGTTGTGAAGAAGCTCTTCAAAATCTTGAAAATCATAGTTCGATTCTTTCACAGTTTTCATCATTCACAACACATAATCTTATCGTTTTTCACCAATATCTACATCCACCTTTTGAACCACCATAAATTCCTTTTCTCATCAATGAATCACCACTGAAATACCTCAATATATAATAATATTAATACATAATTTTACATAACACATTTCACCTAATTTTACAAAAACAACCAACAATCTCTTTTCATCCTTCAAGAATCTCGAATCTTTCTCATCTTATGGGTTGTAAATTATAAGAAAAATGAAAACACAACACACATCTACAATAATACCACATTTTCGTTTCTCTAGAAATAAAGAAAATATGATAAAAATGAAATCGAAAAAAAAAGAAGAAATTAAACGATTGTGAAGGGGAGAAAGAGAGAAATGGGTTTTGGATTAGGGAAGAAGACACTCCTAATTATAAAGAGAAAAACAAATGATTAGGGTGGGGTGGGATGGGAAAAGAAGAAACAAGTGGAAAAAAAAATCAAATTATATTCATTTTTCGTATTTATTTTTTTTTAAAAATAATTATTATTATTAGTTGGGAAAAGACTCTAATATGACATCGAACTTTCAGAAAAGACTCATTTATTCCATCAGTTAAAAGTTTGTCTCATTTACGTCATTACCATTAAAGAAAAGACTCATTCATGTCACTATTTTTTAACGGTGGTTTTGCAAAACCATTTTTGACTCGTGGCCAATTATAATTCGACCACGTCATCAATTATTTTTTTCAAAAATATAATTATGAAAAAAATGATTTTTAAATTTTTGTAATTAAATAAATTGATGACGTGACCGTCATAATTGGCCAAGTCATCAATTTTTTTAATAAAAAATTTTACAAAAAATAATTCAATTTTTTTCAGAATTATTTTTTTTTATAAAAAATTGATGACGTGGCCAAATTGTAATTGCCCACGTGTCAAAAATGGTTTTGCAAAACCACTGTTAAAAAATAATGGCATGAATGAGCCTTTTCTTTAACGGTAATGGCATAAATGAGTCAATCTTTTAACTGATGACATATTTGAGTCTTTCCATTTATTAGTTTAAATTTTTGTATTCACGCTCCTTTTAACGCGTGAGATTACGTGTTTATGCCAGCGTAACAATTAACTTGCCACATAAGTTTGATCAATGGTTAGAAGGGCTTAAAATATTGAGTTTCATTAAGTTTAAGGGTTCAATTGACAAATGGTCAAGTAGAATGGTCCATAATACAAACTCATATAAGTATAAGAGTCCATCAGACCATTTAGCCAAAATAAAATAACAAAGGAAGAGAAAGGATTTAATGACTGTTATCGTTGCTCTAGCGATCCAAATACCTCAAGGACTAAGTGGCCAAATTGTCCGTCCTAACAAGTTATAAGTGACTTTTGATTACTACAAAAAAACTCCAAATGTTGAAAATGCCAAAATATTAGAGAAAATAACCCAAATGACAATTACAAAATCGCAAATCAAAAGAGAGAAAAAAATCAATTCTTTTACATCCATTGGTAAACATGGACAAAGCTCCAAACGGTGACATGCATATTGATAAATTACATCAATAGATAAGAATTCTTCAAGATAATTTATCATTATGCCCTAACTAAAGATGATGATGGCTCATAATCTTATATTTTTTCATAGTATAAAAGAATTTCTCCTTGCTAGTAAAGGAGGAAGGCACAAGTAAATTTATTACTAGTGAAGGGAGAAATCAAGAAAATCCTAAAATGACTTGTTCCCTATGCCTAACTTTTTGGGGAAACAAGGTGTCATTATTAATAATCAAGTAGGAGAAAGAGAACCTTACGATTAATAACATGATTTTCCAACTACCTATGTTCGAAACTCCAACGTTTTCTTTCTCTTTTCGAGTATTTTTCAGAATTTTCAAAGGTTGATCGATGATAAACTTTGATTTCATGGACGACTCTCTTTCTAATTTTCCCAAAACAAGAACTTTAGCATGGGTTGTTAGAGATTTCAGAATCATGTCATTGGTCTTATGGTTCTCTAGCTCCCTCATACTTGAAATATTAATTATGGCATCTTGTTTCTGTTAGGGATATGAAGTGGTGAATATGGCATCATGCGGAAGCTAACAAATTGCAAATTATATGGTTGATAAATCAGAAAAAAAAAACTAATACTAAAAAATATAATATTATTATACCAAAACTAATATGAAGAAAAACATTGAAACCGTGGAGAGAATCAATCTCCCCATAAATAAAAGTCTCTAAGCGACTACATTGTAGATTCTATTGTTGTGTTGTGTTGTGTTGTGTTAGAAGAAAAAAACTTATATTTACAGAGTCCTAAAACCTTTCCTACTAGAAAAGAACTAGCTACTCCAAAACCTTTAACTACTCTAAAACATTTTTCTAAAAGAAAAAAATAAACCAAATATGAAAGAATATTATATTTTCCTTTCAAGAAAATTAAAAACATTTATGATAATGTTTTGTCTTTTCTTTAAGGAAAAATAAATCTTAAATTATGGAAAGAAAATCAGGGCAAAACCCTAACAAATATCTCCTTTTGGTTTGAATTTTCTGGTATAATAATCTTGATCCTCTTTCTTCATACAATCTTCATGTATCACTGCTGCTTACCAAGATTTAAAAAATGAAATGGGTTAAAAATTGGAGCCCTGTGTTAAAAGTTATGATCAGGGTTGAAAGTGAAGCTCATGCGTTAAAGTAATATGTATGAGTTAAAAATGGAGCTCATGCGTTAAAAGTAAGATGCATGGGTTAAAAGTGGAGTTCATGCGTTAATAGTAAGATGCATGAGTTAAAAGTGGAGCTCGAGCATTAATAGTTTGCAGGGGTTGAAATTGTTGAAAATTGATTTTGTTTTAAAGCATGGAACAACATGATGGTTGAAAATATATTTGAAAAATTTCTGCACATGTAGCAACACAAAAATCTTCATTATCATCGAATTTGTTGCAAATTGATTTGAAATCACTTGAGCCTTTCTTCAATCTTGTTAAATTATTGGATCATTCAACCATGTGCTCTGATACCACTTGTTTGGGATATGAAGGGTGAATATGGCGTCATGCGGAAGCTTACGAATTGCAAATCATATGGTTGATAAATCAGTTAACAAAAACTAATATTAAAAATCAAAATATTACTATAACAAAACTAATATAAAGAAAAACATTGAAACTGTGGAGAGAACAAGTCTCCCCATAAACAAAAGTCTCTAAACGATTACATTGTGCATACCATTCTTGTGTTGTGTTGTGTTAGAAGAAGCAAACTTATATCTACGGACTTCTAAAACCCTTCCTACTAGAAAATAACTAGCTACTCCAAAACTTTTTCCTACTCCAAAAACTTTTCCTAAAAGAATAGAATAAACCAAATATGAAAGAATATTATATTTTCCTTTCAAGAAAAGTAAAAAATTATTTCTGGTAATGTTTTGTCTTTTTTAAGGAAAAATAAATCTTCAATTATGGTAAGAAAATCAAGGCAAAACCCTAACAATTTCTCAATAAAATTAGGCATGTGATCAAGCCATTGACTTTAATGTTTTCTTGATATCTCTCTTCACAAAAAAAAAACCCAACTTGCCAAGAGATTTTACTAACAACTTAAGTTGGTTAGTATTCTACTAACAAATTATCAACATATTTGTAATTGAATTATATTTTAAAACTTAATAACAAAATTCTAACAGATTACCAATAAAAACCTTACTAACAAAATATTTTATTCGGTAAATACGAAAGGAAAAAATGACGTCAAATTTAGAAACATTTGATCAACAGATTACCAACTTAAATATTACTAACGCACACATTTTGTTGTTAATATTACAAACAAAGTATATATCGGTTGATAAATATGACAAAAAAATTGTTTATATAATTTATTAACATATTACCAATTAATTACTGACCAAACATTTACCAATAACAAGATTTTGTTGCTTAATTTATCAACAAAATATAAATGTGTTGGCAAATTAGTGACGAAATGTAATTTGTTGGTAAACTTGCCAACCAATATCTAATTAGTTGGAAATTTTACCGATGAAAAAATGTTGTAGTTAGTAAGTTACTAACATCATTAAAATAGTTGGTAATAAACCAACCAATCATTAATCAATTGGTAAAATTTACCAACATATTAAATATTAGTTGGTAATATTACATATGAATGTTTAATTCTATGTTAACTATTACCAACTCTGATAAAATTTCTTGGTAAATTTATTAGTTACTAATTTATTTTTGAATAGTTGGTAAATTCACCAATAAAAATTAATTTTTTTTGTAAATCAGCATCTGGTGTTGAGACTTTCATATTTAGTTTATTTCATTAGGTGTTTTATTTTTTAACCAAAACTTGATTTTGTTCAATATTTTTTTTAAACATGCTCAGATTAGAATTTCATCAGTGTCATTAGTTTTGAAATGTTATTTTTTATCTAACAGGAAGGTTGATTCAAGATTTGAGGCTTCCATATTTTATTTCTGTCGTTAGGTGTTTTAAATCATATGTTTTCACAAAAATTTGACTTTGGTTAATATTTTTGTGAACATGCTCATATGAGAATTATGTTAGTGTAACTAACTCCAAAGGTCATTTTTTTTATCTAGTAGGATGGTTGGTTCGGGTTTTTAGGCTTTCATTTTTAGTGTGTGCCGTTATGTTTCACTTATAAATTTTGGTCAAAATTTTATTTCGGTCAATATATTTGATAAACATTCTTAGATGAGAGTTTCGTTAGTGCAATTAGATACGGAAGGTCAATTTTTTTGGTAATCGTACTCGAATTGAAATTTGTCACTGCGGTTAGCCAAAGAAGTTCAGTTTTGGTCTCATAGCATGGTTTGTTTAGGTTTTGAAAGTTTTATTTTCAGTTTGTGTCGTTAAGACTTTTGACTTTTAACTTTTGGCTAAAATTTGAAATAGATAATTTTTTTTGGGAAACATGTTCAAATTTGAATTTTGTAACGACCTGTTTGGTCGTTTTGAACAGCATATTTTATTTCGGGAAAAACTGGCTGAGACGACGGATACCACGACGGACCGTCATGGGCACGACGGACCGTCGAGGGTGTCTCGTTCCAAAACACTTAGGAATTCTGATATTTGAGTGCTTAAATTGACTCTCTGAACTCTGTGACGGACTTGCAGGACGGACCGTCACAGATACGACAAACCGTCGTGAGCCCCCGTTTCAAAACACTTCAACTCTTGAGAATTTGGTACTGGGAACAATTCTCTGAACATCGTGACGGAGGTGCAGGACGGACCGTCGTAGGTACGACGGACCGTCACAGACTCTTCAAGGAAATTGAGTCTCTGATCGTTGTGACGAACCTGCAGGACGGACCGTCGCAGGCACGACGGGCCGTCACAGGTTGCATAATCCCAAGCGGAGTTGGATTTCTGTGTAAATTTTAAAGGGGCGTTTTGGACTATGCCTGCTATAATTATAAAATTCGTGGGTTTATATTAATAACTCAATTTCTTGGGGTTAAAAGAGGTAACCTTGAGTTAATTAGTGGGGTACTATTGTCATCTTTTATACTTAATTATATGCTAATTAGGGTAAAAGAAAGAGGGTTTGAATAAGAAAAGTAGAAAGAACAAAGAGAGGGAGGAAAAACACAGCTTCGGGAATTTTCTTGCTTGATCACGAATCTTCGATGGAGGTAGGTTATGGTTTTTATGCTATTCGTAGTAAACTCTTAATAGTGAATGTTATGTATTGGTAGTATTGTAAACCCTTCTATATGCTTAATTGTATGCTTGCATGAATATGATTATATAATTGTGATAAACTAAGCATGATGAAGTTATTGAATCCAAAATCTTGAAAGAAACCCTAATTCACTTGTTAATGATGATGCCTTGGTATAAAAGAAGGCTTGATGAATTACATAATGAGATTGATGATGCCTTGGTATAAAAGAAGGCTTGATGAATTACATAATAAGATTGATGATGCCTTGGTTTAAAAGAAGGCTTGATGAATTAGGGGATCGGGTGCCACGTTCCGGTACCAGGATAGAAATAGAGGATCGGAGTGTCACGTTCCGACACAAGGATAGTATATGGATCGGGTGCCACGTTCCGGTACCAGGATAGAATGAGGATCGGATTGTCACGTTCCGACACCAGGATAGTATATGGATCGGGTGCCACGTTCCGGTACCAGGATAGAATGAGGATTCCGACACCAGGATAGTATATGGATCGGGTGCCACATTCCGGTACCAGGATAGAATGAGGATCGGAGTGCAACGTTCCGGCACCACGATAGAATATGGATCGGAGTGTCACGTTCCGACACCAGGATAGAATATGGATCGGAGTGTCATGTTGCGACACAAGGATAGAATATGGATCGGAGTGTCACGTACCGACACAAGAGGAAGAAAGATAATGAATCTTGAAAGATGTTAATATACTCAATATAATGAATCTAATTCCCAAATGAGTATGGTATTGAAGCTTGAGTCCTCATGGATGAACTTGGTGGTACTTATTGATGATTATAGTACTTGTTGTTGCTACATGTTGAGTAGTGTAGTTGATTTATGATATTAACTGATATATACTGTTTTCTATTTTGAGTTGGCCGATGATATCTACTCAGTACTCGTGTTTTGTACTGACCCCTACTTGTATGTTTCTTTCTTTGTTATCTGTGGAGTGCAGCAAACGCGCCGTCGTCTTCAACTCAACCGCATTTCTAGCCAGTCTTCATCAAGCCAGATTTCAGGGTGAGCTAATGCTTCCAGCTTGGACTGGATCTTCTTCTTCAAGTCTTGATGCCTTGAATTTCCGGCATGGACTAGCTTTTTATGTATTTTAGTTTCTTAGATACTCTTAGATTAGTAATTTGAGGATAGATGTTCTTGTGATGATGACTTCCAAATTTTGGGGATAATGAGTTATAAATTTTAGAAGTTTATTTAATTGATTTTATTAATGAGTTTAAGTCTTCCGCATTGTTTTTTGATATTATGTTGAAATGTTGGGTTTTGTATTGGTTGGTTCGCTCACATAGGAGGGTAAGTGTGTGTGCCAGTCGCGGCTCGGTTTTGGGTCGTGATAGAATTTCATCAGCGAGGTTAACTCTTAAAGGTCATTTGTCGTCTTATAGAATGATTGATTTGGATTTTGAGGTTTTCATATTCAGTTTGTACCTTTAGGCGCTTTAACTTTTAATTTTTGGCCAAAATTTGACTTTGCTTGGTATTTTTTTTAAAAGTGTTCTAATGAGAATTCTATCAGTGTGATTACTTTCAAAAGGTCATTTTTATATCTAAATGGATAGTTGGTTCAAGTTTTGAAGTTTCTATTTTCAGTTTGTCTTATTAGATATTTATACTTTTAACTTTTGGGCAAAATTTAGATTTGGTCAATATTTTTGATAAAAGTGCTCAAATTAATATTTTTGATATAATGATATGTGTCATATTGAGATTAATTTAACTTGTTATTATAGAAATGTTTCATTCAAATATGATTTATGAATTGATATTAATATTTTGGATTTATATTCGTGTTCTTAGATTTTTAAAAGCAATAAATTAATAAATATTTACTATTAAATAATCATTCAGTTAATAATATTTTGAACATATTGTCAATCAATTACTAATCTAACATTGAACTTGACTGATATATTACCAATAATCTAACAATCAATTAGTAAACTTTATAAAAAAGAAATAATCATACTAATGTATTTAAAATTTAATACCAACAAGGGTTGTGATGTAGTGGAACGTACTCCTTCATCCTTAATCAAGAGGTTTTGAGTTCGATTCTCCTTTACAGAAGATTTTTGGTTGGTAAGTTTACCAACAAATGAAAATTGGTTGGTAATATTTACAGAGTAACTCAATTTGCCAACCAATTTGATCAATTTACGAACAAATTTTTTTTATTGGTAATTGGAGTTCTTTTGTAGTATATTTTGCTTGTTCCCCCTTCCTCTTGTAGCATGGAGACGTTCTTTTCTCCCTTTTTAAAAAATAAGATAATGAAGTCATCCTCTTTATTAAGGGTACTCTAATAAGTTATTTTGAGGAATTTGTATCTATTGATGAACTACTAGGAATGTTGATGGTGGTACTTTAAGAATAACATTACATACTTTTATAACATTCAAATAATATTGATGATAATTTGTAGAAGCATTTTCTAATGAAATGCTAGGAATAATGTTCACCTTTTTACGAAAATCATACAAGTCAATATCCATGGTAATATTCAGAGCTTTATCCATGTTTGTCAATGGATAGAAAAAACAAATTATGCATGAACAAGTACATGAATCCCAAGATTATAGTTGATTTTTCTTAATTTTTTGAAAGCGATCATATAGAGAATGCTTTGTTTTTATCATAATAACTTTTTCTTACTTTTGTACTTAATATTCAACAAAAGAAAAATAATAAATCATTTTGGAACCACTAAAATAATAAACAAGACTTAATTGGTAAAATCTGAAAATTAAATTATCTATGCAACAAGATTTAAAAGAAGTTTAATTCATCAAAGAAAAGGGCAAGAAATAAAGGAAATAAGATTTTCTTTCTCGTGTCAAGGTGTGTATTTTGGTGGAAAACATAATTAATTTTTATAAAGAAAATTGATTTTGGGTATTTTAGTTTTATAAGTGAAAACTTTAATTTTTGACCAATGTCATTATTTTAGTTTGGCAAGGTTGAATCCAAATTATAATTATTTTACTAGAAATCTGGAGGGTTATATATGGCGTAGTTGGAGATTCACATGATTCTCGAGTCTTTAAGTGGCTTTTTGACTCTTTATAGATTTCTTTTTATCTTAAGTTTTGATTTGACCATGGTTAACATTCAGTTAAGATGACTCTGGACTAGTGATTTGATATTGTCAATAGGTATAGATGTGTTTTATGATCAATTTGCACCACTGATTTATTTTTAGAGGTTTTTGAATAATTCTGAGAGTTGAGTCTAAGTTTAGATATGTTTTTACGATTGTTATGAGTTGAATCAAGTGCAAGATAAATTCCTTCTTCGCGTCTTATGGCTACAAGGTCGCATTTGTAGAAAAAAAAAATTCTTGAAGACTACATTTGCAAAGGACCTGTCGTGTTCACAAAAATCTTATGATAGTTTGAGGCTTTGCGGTTCAATTTCGAGGTAGGTCATAACTTACTTTTCATATATTTAGCCGACAACTTATTGCGTAAAGTATGTTATGAGTTAAGTGTAATGCCTGAAAGAAGAATTAATTGAGATGACCTGATGATGGGCTACCCAAATTGGAGTTTGGGCGACAGATAATGGCATGTAGCTTCAGGAACTTGGTACCTTAATATCCTATGTTCATATCAACAAGGTTTGTGATGAGAGAGTCATTTACGTTGGTATCCATTTCTAAAAGAATAGAGTGAATCAAGATTAAAAAAACTAAATCATTCTCGATCCTGAACCTAACTCCTTTGAATATTAGATTAGAGGTTGGCTTAGTGGTTTAGGAGTTCAAACCACTACTCTTTTTTTTTTCGAACCCCTTAATGAAAATCCTGAATCCGCCACTGGGTGGGGTAGAAAGGGGTGAGGGTTATAGAGTTGGATAAGCTGAGTAAGCAGATAGGGGTGGATGGATCATGTGAGGGTTTGATTTAGGATCCGTTGCGTGCATTTTAAAAATGTTTTCATAAAATTATTAAAGAAAATATTTCTTTTCTATTTACAAATATGAATTCATGTATGATATCCATATTTTACCTATATTTGGCCAACTTTTTATGTATTGATTATAGAGTGCATTTTATTTTTGTCCAAATGAAATACAAGTGACCCAATTTATTAAAATATGAATTTAATGGGCTGAATTTATAAATATGGGCCGAAATTATCAACTCTATTTGGGGGCAAACAAAATTTTAACAATGTTTTTTTTTATCAAATGCTAGAAAACCCTAATCGTTTGCCTGTTCTATAAAAATAAAATAACATTTACACAAACTCTCATCCAACCATTATAAATGCAACTCAATCAATTGCGGCCGACATAAAATGCATTTACAACATTGCAGAGAACGTTGATAGCGATGACGTTTAAGGAACTCAATTCCAGCAGAATACTTTCATGGATTCATCATAATTGAGTCAACGAATCACCAAGTTGTAAGATCTTTCTTTTAAATTTGTATTTTTAATTTGATGATATACTAGTAATTTACTCCTTAGTGCTCTAAAGAACTATCTACTGCAAATACTTTATTTCCTTTAAAAGATTCACATTTTAAAAAACATTTCAATTTTATTTGTTGTATCTAATTTAATAGAAAATCGATTGGTATTATGTCTTTAAATTTAAGCTTTTTTGTAGATCCAAAAGATTTTCTGATTTAGAGTACGTGGTAAATTCAACATTGAATAATTGAGTGATTATTTTAGTAAACTAAAATTAATTTATCAATAGAAGCATATCACTTGTATATTCCTTGTATTTCATCAAAAAATCATTGTGGTCACTTTTCTCCTTTGTTTATAATTTAGTCAAGCAACGATCATTGGGTCACCTATTTTGAATTACAGACACACAAGGCCATTTCTAATTTTTCTCTAGGAAATGTAGTGATCCATTTGAAACTATAGGTTCAAAGTTTCCAAATGTTGATAGAAGAATATGTGGAGATTCGGGGTTCATCACTCAATCAAGCGCTACTTGAAAGTCTAGATAGATTCCACACTCAGTTAATATATACCTTTTTTTAAGCCATAACTAGGCTACTTCACTGAGACGATGGTTCGAGTTTACCAACCACACATGACACATTGTCTTACCAAATCCAATTCTCTCTTGATATGTTCCACATAAAATCCGTTTCGAAAAAAAAAACATTGAACTTCTCAATAAGAAGCATGTTAACAACATATTTCTAGCGCTTGAATAGAATATGTATCTCCAAGAATATTTTAAGGATTACCTAATGTTATTCCCATTACCACTACCAATGTTCCTATAGTATGTAGCTTATCAACATATAATAATTCTTCAAGAATAACTTATCGTATAATCATTGATAAGGAAAATGATTACATATTTTCTATACGATAATGAGTAGTCATCATCCTTATAAGGGTAATTCGATAAGTTATTCTTGAAATACTTATCTATTGATGAACTTCTGGGAATATTAGTGGTGGTAATGTGTTGTTACTTAAAAAATAACATAAGATAATTTTAAAATATTCTAAAATTTAATGATGATTTGGACTTTGTTGAAGCATTTTCTATTAGAGTGCTAGGATTATGTTGTTATTCACAATTTGCTCTAAAATATTATAGTTGAATTTACTTAATTTTGTGGTATGCTGTATTTTCGACGTTTTGAGCTTCTATAGAGACCAAACGTCATCTATGACTTGCTGTAACTGACAGTTTGGTCCTTAGGCGCTCATTTGATTATTTTTGAAAGTTTATGGCTTTTGGAGCTTTTGAAGTTTAAATTGTTGACTGCCATAAAAACTTTAGGTAAATGACCGCAAAAAACAATTATGATGACTTTGTTAGGTCTAGAACATTGAGTTTGGTCTAGAAGAACCTTTGGTTAGGTTCTCAAAGCTTCCAAGCTCATTTCGAGCTACCTTATGAAATTTGGTGTAAAATGGAGTTTGGAAGTGGGACCCACTTTTCATCCAGAAGACCTCGGTTGAAAGTTTTAACATCTTCGTTGAGTCTGGAATATCAATATTGGTTGGATAGAATCTACCATTTGCGTGCATAGGGTTCTGAACGAATGCCGAGTCCCCATTGAGGCATTTTGCACCTTCCAACTGTTGGCTGGTGAAATACCATTTTCGCATTCATTACCTCGTGCCACATCTTGTGGAGAGCAGAGATTTTATTCTTTGCATTTGTGATCTTTGTGTCGCATTCGCGAAAACCAAGGTTGATGTCTCGGGTTCTAGAGCTCCAATAAGAGTGATTTTTATTGTTATTTGCCAAAAATTTGAGAGGCTACATGCTGGGACCGCTGGAGAGGTACGGGGAACTCATTTAGGAGGTAAATTTTGTAATGATCCCGAACAGATTTGAAATAACAAAGTATTTTTTGAAATGATTTTTTATTATATTGATAACAACATTGAACTACAAACTATGATAATAACAGAATAACAAAATGGGAAAGACGAATAGTAGCTCCATTGCTCGATAGATATGAATAAATAGAAGAGAGATATAAGAGATTGAGAATGAAAAATTGGATAGAAGGGAAGAGATTTCGGAGAAGAAAATACCGTGCAAATTCATGCCCTCTCTATTATGTTAGTCTGTTACATATACCTTTTAATCAATTTGGCTGAGTTAGCAAGTCTGACTAATCCCAACCTTTGAAGCTCACTAACTCGTGATCAATCTCGACCCTCCACGTGGCAATTATTGTGACTACATTCTGAATAAACCCTAGCTCATGACAAATTCTTGTCCCAGACCTCCCTCCGTAAACTTAAATGGTGGATTTTGATTCTTATTATTGAATCTGTTGTTTGGTGTTATTTTAAGGCTCAAATGGTGCCCATTTTTGGAGCAAAATTTCCTTGATCCATTTGGGACCAATTGATGTAGTCAATTTCAGGATTCTCAGCATGGGGTTCCACAATTTTATTTTGACTCGATTTTGAGCCCATCTTAAATTATTTTGTTTTTGGTTTCTAAACTTCTGTATTGACATTGTGATCTTATTTTTTGTAATGTGGAGACAATTGAAGGTTGTCCAAAGGGGGAGAACTCTGAAATTGTGAATTTGAAGTGCGCATGGTCAAACTTTGAAGTAGGTTATGACTTATCGATCCTTAGATTGGGGTTGTGATTGTGATTGTGAATTCATGTTGTTTAGCTAGATTTGGGATGTGCCTGTAATTGTATCATGTTTAGTGACTAGAAATCATGCGTTAGGCGTAATTTTGGGGGTTTTCATGGATAAAGCATGCCTATTTTAGTTGTGTTGATTATATCATGCCTTGTGGTTTTGTATTGTTATTGATGTTGATATTGGTTTGAGGCCCGTGTGTATCCCTATTAACCATGGTCAAAGTATGAGTGTCAATTCTATTAGTTGGGTTTGAGTCCTAATTAGGTGATTCTATTGGGTTCTTCAGGTTACCTCTACCGTGGTTTGAGTCCATAGAGGGTCTTTATTGTCTTAGAATATCTCGTGACTTAGCTAGTAGTTTCCTTAGCTATTCTCTGTGCTCAACGGGCTTATGAGGGTTCGTTTGAGTTATTTATTTTCAATTGTTGACTTATGGGGTCCAATTAGATTATAGTTAGATGTATACTTTACTATTTTTCCTTTCTAGACTCATGTGCTTTATAGTTTGGATTTCCGTTACGTTTCAACTTTTCTTCTTGTGACCTCTAGTTGCTTTATATATTGCCTTTAGTTTGCAAGTTAACTCGGCCTATAATGTCTACTAGGTACCCATTGTTTTGGTACTCATACTGCACTCTGGATATGTTCTCTTGATGTACCACCAACGTTGCTTCGGTCTAGCTACAAGGATCTTTAGAGACTGAGGGTGAGCTATGACATCCTAGTCCAACCTATCTCTTTATGTATATAGTTTTTGTCTAGTTCTTTTTTAATACTAACATAAAGCTTGATCGTGACATGAAAGTTGAAGTATTTGTTTGACAACAAAAAGGTAGGAAAGTAGATATTGCGCATAGAAATTTCTTATTAGTTATTACTTTCTCTGTTCTGATTTAAGTGATTTTTACTTTGCCAAAAAAGTATTTTTTTATTATATATATTTAATATGTTTTTCAATTTTGATATTCAATTAAGTTTAGACCACGAGATTTAAAAAAAAACTACATATATATTTTAATTTAAAATCAGAAAATTTTGAAATATTTATTTATCTCATAAACTTCATGTCTAATCATATTAAGATAATTAAAATAAGATGAAGGAAATAATTCATTGGCTTGCATTTCCTATTTTCAGGTAATGGTCCAGCCTTGACCCTCTTTATCTAGTTTAGGAAATATAATTTGTTTACACCTAGTTAGATAGCGTCCTTATAGGGTAAATATCGAATATCATGTTGAAATTAATTTTTTTGATATTGTGGTTTTGTTATTATTTTATGTATGCTTTTTAAAAAGAGTTTGATATTTGATACAACATTTAATATTTATAAAAAAATGTATATCAAAATATTAAATAATGTACAAAAGTATAAAATTACATATAAATTCATATATTATTATATCACTAGCAAATATGTATAATTTTATTATTTAGACGTTGAAACTTTAATTATTCTATCATTATTGAAATGTCCTTTTTGGGTGATTCACTAGGGATGACAAATGGGAGGATTTAGATTTGGACAAGTTGAAATAAATTGAGCTAAAATTGATCGGAGTAAATACACTCATATGAATATGAGTAAAAATAATTTGGGTAAAATATGAAAGGGATAGAATGGTTTTGGCCTACTTTAGTATTCGAAAGTCAAACACTTTAAATATTTAACAAAGTTAATTGAAATTAGCTTAAATAATTAAAATAAATATTTTATGGTGTGTTTTATAGAAGGAAATCGTTTTCCAATTTTTAAATGCTTGGTTTACTAAAATGTTTTTGAATATAATTTTCAAGTGGTCTTATGTTTCTCCAAGTTAAGAATATAACTTCCCGACATAAAATAAGAAAAATATTTTTTAAAATATTGTTTCACCTCACCATCCAATCTAACTCAAGACACGACTCTCGAATGTAACATTTGAACAAACTCCTACCCCATCAGGGATCTGGGATCTGAATCTCAACGTCGATCAAAAACCCAATTATCGATCCTAACTAAGGACATGAATCCCAATGTTGATTATACCAAGGATATATGTATTACCCAACTCCTGAAACTTAACTCCCAACTCCAACCTAGGATCCGAGCCATAACTCTGACTTGAGACTTGACACCTGACTCTAAACTAAGACCTAATGTAACACCTTCTATGCAAAAGATAAGAAATTCAGTCTTTCCAAAACTTGGTGCCAACACAGATGGAGCATCCAACAGATTTTTGGTGGGATCACGATTCGCAGGTTGGTCAGTCGTTGGCAAGACCAAAGATTGGTTGAAATGTCTAGTTCTAGTACTCTTTGATGGTCCACCAGGACGGCCGGTTGACCTATCCACGACTTGTAGGTAGGTCTCATACTTGAGTCTTAGACTTAATGAAATTCTAATAAATCTCAGTGGAAACCATGGGGGCATGTAACCGTATGTTGACCAACGGACCATACATGGCACATCAGTCGAAGGTCAAAAAACAAAGTCCCTGAACCCATCCACCATCGACCTGTCCGTAGGTAGATCGAAAACCCCAAATTCAATGGTAATCTTTGATTTCATAGGTTGTTGGAGAGTTCATAATCATGTAATTAGTTTTATGTTGGTTCACTTACTCCCTCATACTTGAAATATCAAAAATGTCATCTTGTTTCTCCATAAAATTAGGCATAGGGATCAAGTCATCGATTTTAATGTTTTCTTAATTTCTCCCTGATCTTCACTAGTACTAATTTTGCTTGTTCCTCCTTCCTCTTGTAGCATGAAAAAAATTCATTTCTCCCATGAAAAAATATAATATAATGAGTAGTCATCGTCTTTATTATTAAGGATAATTTGATAAATTATCTTGAAGAATTCTTATGTATTGATGAACTACTAGGAAATAAGAATATTGGTGGTGGTAATGGATTTCTCCTAAGAACAACATTAATTAGGTAATTATGAAATATTGTCATAATTTTGATGATTATTTGTAGAAGTATTTTCTAGTGAAGTGCGGTACAAGAACTAAGACCATGATTATCAATATTGATGTTACTGTTTGGAGCTTTATCCATGTTTGTCAATGGATTGAAAAAACAAAGCATGCATGAATAAGATTATAGTTGAATATTTTATTTTATTTTTTGGAATGCGATTTAAGGAAAATTTTTTATTTTTATCATGATAATTTTTTGCTTTCTTTTTACTTAATTCAACATAAAAAAAATAATCAAAATATTTTTGAAACCACTTAAATAATTTAAAATCAATTGGCAAAATATGAAAACGGAATCAACTATGCAACAAGATTTAAAATCAGTTTAATTCATCAAAGAGAAGGACAAGAAAATAAAGGAAATATGATTTTCTTTCTTGTGTCTAGATGTGTGCTTTGGTGGAAGCATTATTAATTTATGATAAAGCAAATTGACTTTGGATTTTTCTTCTCTCTCTATATATAAAAGTACTAAACTATATTTAACAAAATTGAAACAACATATACAAAAGAATTCACAATACATAGTGACCCTCAAGGTTGTTTTGTGATTTATTTTCTTTTCCGCTATTTAACCATCTTCATAGTTGTGGTTAGTTATTTATAACTTGGGAATAAGTGGCACAGTTTTTGAGGTGATCGATTATGTTTTGAGGATGTATTTCAGTTTGAAAAGTGAACTTGAAATTTTAACAAATGTCAATATTTGAGTTTGGCAAGGTTGAATCCAAATTTTAATGATTTCACTAGATCTAAAGGGTTATATACGGCGTAGTTGGAGGTTCGATGTGATTTTTGAGTCTTTCAGTTGATTATTTGAATCTTCGGCAGATTTCTTATTTTCTTAATTTTTGAATCGATAATGGTTAACATTCAGTTAAGATGACCCTGAACTAGGGATTTGATATTGTCAATAGGTATAAATGTTTTGTATGATCAATTTGCACTACTCATATATATTTAGAGGTTTTTGAATAATTTCTGAAGGTTGAGTCTCAATAAAGATATGTTTTAAGATTGTTATAAGTTGTATCTATGCAGGGAAAATTCCTTTTTTGTGCTCACGGGTACTTGGTCACATTTATGGAAAATAAAATTCTTGGGGACTACATTTGTAAAGGACCCATCGTGTTCGCAAAAACTTATCTTATGATAGTTTGAGGCTTTGTGGTTCAATTCTGAGGTAGGTTATATTTTACTTTTCTTAGATTTATCTTGAGCAACAACTTAATTATTGAGTAAAGCATTTTATGAGTTAAGTGTTGTGTCAGAATAAAGTATTAATTGAGATGACTTGATTATATTGTGCTACCCAAATTGGAGTTTGAGCCAATAATGGAATGTAGCTTATGGAACCCGGTACCTTATGATCCTAGGTTTATCTAACAAGGCTTGTGTTAAGATAAATCCACTGACGTTAATATCCATATCTAAAAGAAAAGACTCGACCATAAAGATAAGAAATTAGGTTATGCTCGATCCTGAACCTAACTCCAGATTTTATCATAATTTGATCTCTAACTTTAGTGGGGTGGGGTAGAGAAGGGTAAGGATAGAGTAGGTAAGCAGATAAGGGTTGGTGCATCATTTGAGGGTTTGATTTGGGATCCATTGCATGATATTTGAAAATGTTGTCATAAAATTTATAAGGAATATATATATTTTTTAGTTACAAATGTGAGTTCATACTAGATATGCCTATTTTACTTATATTTGTCCAAATTTTTATGTGTTAATAATCGACTGAAGTTTATTTTTGCCCAAATTATTATGTGTTAATAATAGACTGTAGTTTATTTTTGCCCAAATGAAATATAAGTGACACAGAATATTAAAATATGAATTTAGTGGGCTGATTTTATAAATATGGGCCGAAACTGTCAACTCTATTTAGGGACAAACCAAATTTTAACAATATTTTTTTATCAAATTTTATAAAACCCTAGTCTCCCCTTCTATAAAAATCAAAATAATGTTTGAGCAACCTCTCATTCAGCCATTATAAACGCAACTCAACCTATTGCGGCCGACGTAATATGCATTCACAGCATTGCAGAGAACGTTGATATCACTGACGTTTAAGGAATTCAATTCAAGCAAACTTATTTTCATGGATTCTTCATAATTGAATCAGCGGATCACCGATTTGTAAGTTTTTTTTTAATATTTTTTTTATTTGATGATGTACGAGTAATTTATTTCTTATTGCTTTAAAATACTATCTCTTGCAAATACTTTATTCCCTAAAAAGATTCACACTTTGAAAAACCATTTCAGTTTTTTTTGTGTGTGTATCTAATCTAATAGAAAATCAATTGATAATATGTCTTTAAATTTAAGTTTTATTTGTAGATCCAAAATATTTTCTGACTTAGAGTACATAGTAATTTCAATTTTGAATAAATAAGATATAATTCAACTATCCCAATCTAAAAATTCAAAACACTATGTAATGAGTAATTCATTATTTTTATAGGATTAAGTATTCACATTTGGTAACTTAAAAGAAATAATAGAAATAGTACGACTTACCTCTTGAGCTGAAGATTTTTTTCATTTTAGCTTTGTCAATTTAGATTTGACAATTTAGAAATAAAAGCTTTTTCAATTTAGATTTGTTTGTGTCCAACAAGAAACTAGTTCGATAAATGCATTTTAAGTTAAATTCAACAACTAAAATAATAACTTATGGGTTTAGGAGAGTGATTAGTGAGCTTAACAATGCCCTCATGCTACTCTTAGCTCTCAACACTCTCAAATGGAAAATAAAATAAAAAAGGAAGAGCAGGTATTTAATCACTGTAATCGTTGCTCTAGCGATCCAAATATCGCAAGGATTAGGTGGCTAAATTGTCAGTCCTAGCAAGTCATAAATGACTTTTGGTCACTACAGAAAAGCTCCAAATGTCGAAAAGCCACAAAATAGAGAAAATGACTCAAAGGACCATTACAAAATAGCAAACTGAAAGAGAAAAAATCAGTTTTTATATCCATTTCGTGAACATGGATGAAGCTCCAAATAGTGACATGAATATTGATAATCTTGTATAGACCATGGGGCTTTCATTTTTGTAAAGGTGTGTACTAGTCAAATATATTTGGATTTTTTCAAGAGCATATTATTCCTAACACTTAAATGTAATATGTTTCTCCAAATTATCATCAAAAGACTAAAAATATTTCATAATTACCTAATTTTTTTCTTAAAGAGAAGCAACCCATTACCACCATCAATATCCCTAGCAACTAGCAATTCATTGATATATAAGAATTTTTAAGATAATTTTAATTTTATCCTTAATAAAGATGATTGACAACTCGTTGTGTAATATTTTTTTCATGGGATAAAAGAATATTTCCATGCTAGTAAGAGGAGCAAGGCACAAGTAAATTTAGAATTAGTGGAGGGAGAAATCAAGAAAATCCTAAAATGCTTGACCCTATGCCTAATTTTTTTTTTTGTAGAAACAAAGGTGTCACTATTAATAATCAAGTAGGAGGGAGAAAGAGAACCTTAGGATTAATAACATGATTTTCCAACTATCTATGCCCGAAATTTCAATGTGTTCTTTCTATTTTCAAGTATTTTTGAATTTACAATGGATGATCAAGGGTAAACTTTGATTTCATAAACTCTTTCTAATTTCCCCAAAATAAGAATTTCAGCATAGGTTGTTGGAGAATTCAGAATCATGTAATTAGTCT
Source organism: Solanum chilense (assembly GCA_032847665.1). Taxonomy (NCBI): domain Eukaryota; kingdom Viridiplantae; phylum Streptophyta; class Magnoliopsida; order Solanales; family Solanaceae; genus Solanum; species Solanum chilense. Next base: position 9,517,614 of record CM064974.1, on the reverse strand, counting down.
TATGGTTCTCTTGCTCCCTTATACTTGAAATATTAATTATGGCATCTTGTTTCTCCATATAATTGGGAATGTAATCAAGCCATTTACCTTAATATTTTCTTGATATCACCCTTCACTAGTACTAATTTTGCTTGTTCCTCCTTCCCATTGTAGCTTGGTAACAATCTTTTCACCCAAAAACAAAATATAAGATACTGAATAGTCATCGTCTTTATTAAGGAAAATCTGTAAGTTATTTTTTAAGAATTTGTATCTATTGATAAACTACTAGGAATGTTGATGATGGTAATGGATTGCTCCTCTTTAAAAATAACATCACATAATTTTGAAGTATTCTAATAATTTTGATGATAATTTGTTATTTTTTATTGAAGTGCTAGGAATAATGTTCACCCTTTTACGAAAATCATACAAGTCAATATCCATGTTACTGTTTGGAGCTTTATCCATGTTTGTCATGAATGGATAGATAAACAAATATGGCATGAACAAGTTCATGAATTCCAAGATTAATGTTATTTTTCTTACTTTTCTGTTATGCGATAAAGAGAATTCTTTATTTTTATGAGGATAACTTTTTCTTTATTTTTTACTTAACAATCAACTAAAAAATAATCAAATCATTTTGGAACGACTAAAATAATAATAAAATCTTAATTGGTAAAATATGAAAATGATATTATCTATGCAACAAGAAGCAGTTTAATTCATCAAAGAAAAGGGCAAGAAATAAAGGAAATAATATTTTCTTTCTCGTGTCAAGGTGTGTTTTGGTGGAAAAGATCATTAATTTTTTTTTAAAGCAAATTGATTTTGGGTATTTCAGTTTTATAAGTGAAAACTTTAAATTTTGACCAATATCAATACTTGAGTTTGGCAGGTTGAATCCAAATTTTAATAATTTCACTAGATCTGGAGGGTTATATATGGTGTAGTTGGAGGTTTGACATGATTCTCGAGTCTTTAAGTGGTTGAATCTTTGATAGATTTCTTGTTTTCTTAAGTTTTGATTTGACCATGGTTAACATTCAGTCAAGATGACCTTGGACTAGTGATTTGATATTGTAGGTATAAATGTGTTTTATGATCAATTTGCACCACTGATTTATATTTAGAGGTTTTCGAATAATTTCTGAGGGTTGAATCTAAGTTTGGATATGTTGTTACGATTGTTATGGGTTGTATCAAGTGCAAGACAAATTCTTTCTTTGCGTTTGCAGGTACTTGGTCGCACTAGTAGAAAAGAAAATTCTTGGGGACTGCATTTGCAAAGGACCTATCATGTTTGTAAAAAAACTATCTTATGATAGTTTGAGGCTTTGTGGTTCAATTTCGAGGTAGGTTATATCTTACCTTTCATATATTTAGCTGACAACTTATTGCGTAAACCATGTTATGAATTAAGGTAATGTCTGAATGAAGTATTAATTAAGATAACTTGATGATGTGCTACCCGAATTGGAGTTTGAGCCGATAATGACATGTAGCTTAAGTAACTTGAAAAACTAAATCATTCTCGATCCTGAACCTAATTCCTCACTTTAACTCAAGTGAGGTGGGGTAGAGAGGGGTGAGGGTAATAGAGTTGGGTAAGTTGAGGTAAGCAGATTAGGGTGGATGGATCATGTGAGAGTTTGATTTATTACCCGTTGTGTGAATTTTGAAAATGTTTTCATAAAATTTAAGGAAAATATTTCTTTTCTATTTACAAATATGAGTATATATATGGACATCCATATTTTACTTATATTTGTCCAACTTTTTATTTTTGCCCAAATGAAATATAAGTGACCCAATATATTAAAATATGAATTTAATGGGCTGAATTTATTAATATGAGTCGAAATTGTCAACTCTATTTGGGGGCAAACCAAATTTTAACAATGTTTTTTAATCAAATGTTAGAAAACCCTAATCGCTTGCCCCTTCTATAAAATTAAAAATAATATTTGAACAATTTTCTCCTTCAATCATTATAAATGAAACTCAATCTATTGCGTCCGACATAAAATGCATTCACAACTTGCAGAGAACATTGATAACGATGACGTTACGATTAAGAAATTCAATTCAAGCAGAATCCTTTTCATGGATTCATCATAATTGAATCAACGAAACACCAAGTTGTAAGATTTTTCTTTTAAGTTTATTTTTTAAAGTGATGATGTACTGGTAATTTATTCCTTACTTCTTTAAAGAACTATCTCTTGCAAATACTTTATTTCCATTAAAAGATTCAGATTTTAAAAAAAAACATTTCAATTTTATTTGTTGTATCTAATCTAATAGAAAATCGATTGATATTATGTCTTTTAATATAAGCTTTTTTATAGATCCAAAAGATTTTTTGACTTAAAGTACGTGGTAAATTAAACATTGAATAAATAAGATATAATTCAACTATCCCAATCTGAAAAGCTTTCTCTATGTGAAATTGATTAAAAGCTTTTTCAATTTAGGTTTGTTTGTGACCAACAAGAAACTAGTTCAATAAATCCATTTTAAGTTAAATTCAACAATTAAAACGATAACTTACAGGTTTAGGATCGTGATTAGTGACCTTAATAATGTCGTCATCCTTATCTTATCTTAATGAAATGAATTACACAAGAAAATAGTTGTCAACACTCTCAAATGGAAAATAAAATAACAAAGGAAGAGCAGATATCAAGTCAATATAATCGGTTCTCTAGCAATCCAAATGTCGCAAGGACTAGGTGGCCAAATTGTCAGTCTTAACAAGTCATAAATGACTTTGTGTCACTACAGAAAATCTCTAGATGTCGAAAAAGCCATAAAAAAAAGACCAAAAGGACCATCACAAAATCGCAAACCAAAAGAGAAAAAAATCAATTCTTTTATATCCATTGGTAAACATGGACAGTGACATGACTATTGATAAATTACATCAATATATAAGAATTCTTCAAAATAATTTATCATTTTACTCTAAATAAAGATGATGATTACTCATTTGTCTTATATTTTTCCATAGGATAAAAAAATATTTCCATGCTAGTAGAGGAGGAAGGCACAGGTAAATTTAGTACTAGTGAACAAGAAAATCCTAAAATGACTTGACCCTATGCGTAAATTTTTGGAGAATCAAGGTGTCATTATTAATAATCAAGTAGGAGGGAGAAAGAGAACATTAGGATTAATAACATGATTTTACAATTATCTATGACCGAAATTCCAACGTTTTCTTTCTCTTTTCAAGTATTTTTATGAATTTTTAAAGGTTGATCCATGGTAAACTTTGATTTCACGGACGACTCCCTTTCTAATTTCCCCAAAACAAGAATTTTAGCATGGGTGGTTGGAGAATTCAGAATCATGTCATTAGTCTTATGGTTCTCTTGCTCCCTCATACTTGAAATATTAATTATGACATCTTATTTCTCCATAAAATTAGGCTACCATTGACTTTAATGTTTTCTTGATATCTCACTTCAAAAAAAAAAACACCCAACTTGCAACATATTTTACTAACAACTTAAGTTAGTTAGTATTCTACTAACAAATTACCAACATATTTATAGCTGAATTATATTTTAAAGCTTAACCACGAAATTCTAATAGATTACCAACCAGAACCTTACTAACTAAATATTTTAGTTGATAAATACGGCAGGAAAAAATGACGTCAAATTTTACAACATTCGATGAATGGATTACCAACTGAAATATTACTAACACACACCTTTTGTAGGTAATATTACCAACAAAGTTTATATTGGTTGGTAATATGACAAAAAATTGTTTATATAATTTAACATATTACCAATGAATTACTAACCAACATTTACCAACAACAAGATTTTGTTGCTAAATTTATCAACCAAATATAAATGTGCTGGTAAATTAGTGACGAAATGTAAATTTGTTGGTAAACTTTCCAAACAATATCCAATTAGTTGGAAATTTTGCCGATGAATAAAGATAGTCGTTAGTAAGATACTAACATCGTTAAAATAGTTGGTAATATACCAACCGATTATTAAACTATTGGTAAAATTTACCAATATATTAAATATTAGTTGGTAGTATTACATATGAATGTTTAGTTGATTAGTAACTATTACCAACTCTGATAAAATTTCTTGGTAAATTATTAATTACTAACTTATATTTTAATAGTTGCTAAATTCACCAATTGAAGTTAAATTTTTTTGGTAAATCAACATTTGGTGTTGAGACTTTCATATTCAGTTTATGTCATTAGGCATTTTATTTTTTAAATTTTAACCAAAACTTGATTTTGTTCAATATTTTTTGTAAACATGCTCATATATGAACTCCATTAATGTCATTTGTTTCGAAAAGTCTTTTTTGATCTAACATGAAGAATTGGTTCCAAGTTTTGAGGCTCCATTTTTTGTTTGTGCCTTAGGTGTTTTAAATCTTATGTTTTAACCAAAATTAGACTTTGGTCAATGTTTTTGTGAACGTGCTCATATGAGAAATATGCCAGCATAATTAACTCCAAAGGCCCCTTTTATCTAGTAGGATGATTTGTTCGGATTTTGAGGCTTTCATTTTTAGTGTATGCCGTTAGGTGTTTAAACTTATAAATTTTGGTCAAAATTTTATTTCGGTCAATATATTTGATAAATGTGCTTAGATGCGGAAGGTCATTTTTATGTAGTAAGATAGGGGATTCGGGTTTTGAGGCTTCCGTTTTTAGTTTGTGCCATTAGGCATTTTAACTTTAAAGTTTTGTCCAAAATTTCACTTTAGTCAATATTTTTGGTAATCATGCTCGAATTGAAATTTTATAACCTCAGTTAGCCATAAAAGTTCAATTTTTTTGTCATAGGATGGTTTGTTCAGATTTTGAGACTTTTATTTTCACTTTGTGTCGTTAAGCATTTTGACTTTTAACTTTTGGTTAAAATTTGAATTAGATCAATTTTTTTAGAAACATACTCAATTTTGAATTTTATCTACACGGTTAGCTCTAGAAGATCATTTTTAAATTTATCAAATAAAAGGACAAGAAAAGAAAATAAAGTAAATAAGAGTTTCTTTCTCCTGTCAAGGTGTGCGTTTTGGTGGAAACCATCATTAATTTTGTATAAAACAAATTGATTTTGGGTCTTTCAGTTTTATAAGTGAAAACTATAAATTTTGACCAATGTCAATATTTGAGTTTGGCAAGTTTTAATCAAAATTTTAATAATTTTACTAGATCTAGAGGGTTATATATGTTGTAGTTGGAGGTTCGACATGATTCTCGAGTCTTTAAGTGGTATTTTGAATCTTTAATTGGTAAATTTCCTATTTTCATAAGTTTTGACTTGACAATGGTTATCATTCGGTCAAGATGACCCTGAACTAGTGAATTGATATTGTCAATAGGAATAAATGTGTTTTATGATAAATTTGCACCACTAATTTATATTTAGAGTTTTCGAATAATTTCTTAGGGTTGAGTCTAAGTTTGGATATACTTTTACAATTGTTATGAGTTGTATCAAGTGCAAGACAAATTCCTTCTATGTGTTTGCAGGTACTTGGTCACATTTGTAGAAAAGGAAATTCTTGGGGACTGCATTTGCAAAGGACCTATCGTATTTGCAAATAACTATCTTATGATAGTTTGGGGCTTTGCGGTTCATTTTCGAGGTAGGTTATATCTTACTTTTCTTGGATTTAGCTGAAAATTTATTGCGTAAAGCATGTTCTGAGTTAAGTGTAATATCTTAATGAAGTATTAATTGAGATGACTTGATGATGTGCTACCCAACTTGGAGTTTTACCCAATAATGGTAATGTCAGGCCCCGAGCCTACAACCTGGGCGGGACTGACACTCAGTGAACATTGTTGGCCTCGAGCGTGTAACACCCCGTAGCCAAAATAGATCAAAAATTAATTTTTCAGAAAAATCTGCAGGTGCTATCAACGATGGCATCGACGGACCGTAGCCTGAACCACTGTCCGTCCTGCACAAACGTCGATGGGATCTCAAACTCCCAAAAATTTCAGCCTAGAAAAATTGGTTAAGTCTTGGACGACGGACGGACTTACGGTCCATAGGTTAAACGACGATCGGTAGTCCGTGACTATCGATCAAGACTCCCTTCAACCACTCTCTGACAAGAGCTATGGAAGACCAGCATGGTTTGTAGGTAGACCTACAGTCCGTAGGTCTGACCGTAGGTGGAAAATTTGTAGCCAATTAAGGGGAAATGCAGCTGGGTCAACTTAAAATGATCATAACTCTTAGCACCAAATGAACTAGGTCTCCCATGACATACCAACAGATAAATAATTGAATTATCTTTCCATAGCCACCCACCTTGATAAAATCAAACCTCCGAGTAAAACGTTATGCATATTCTAGTAAGGCCTACTGAACAGGCCCTCATGACGGACCCAACGACGGGGCCTTCTATGCACGATGAACCGTCAGTCCTGGCCGTTGTGAGGCCCAACAGCAACCTTCCCAGGGGTCTTTTTGACCTTCCCACTCTGTTTGAACCCTAAGTTACGTCGTTTTGACCCTAATTCATCCAATGTTAGTCAGTTTAAGCCTAGAAACATAATTAAATATATCCAAGTCGAATCGTTAAATCAAAACATAGAAAATTAGAAGCAAGAGAGGAGAAAAGCTCAATAACCCTAGTTCAAGAACGCCACAAGCTCCAGCAGTTCCAGCCCCATAACTTAAGTGTTTTTCCGTGGATTTCATCACCAGGTATGTCGGATTTCACTAGTGGGTTCCTTTCACCTATAGGGTCCTTACTTTCAGTCAGTTCTTGATTCTCTTATCATGATTAAACATAGGGTTTCTAGAACTTTGATATAACTTCATGAATTTATTAAATATAAGTTCCAAATCAGATTATCATGTTATTACTCAGATTATCGCATGAATTTCGGAACCATAGCTTTGTATTTCTTAAATTCTTGAATTACACATGCTAGGTCATATATTTCAGACACTTCAGAAATACATGCCTCAGTTATAAATGCATAATTACCAGATTAATTGTTGCATTCTCAGTTTTCATGTTCAGTTTCGAGGTATCCAGTATTTACAGAAATTCAGATATAATCAGTTAATTTATAGAATTTATTGGGAGTAGCATAATACCTAGTTGGACTAGGGTTTAGCGTACCAAATAGTCCCAGAACTACTAACCTAGTAGGTTGTAAGTCCCCTCTATGGGAAATCAGTTTAGTGATCATGCCATCATGCCTTTATACCTCTGGCAGGGTATATTGGGTCCTCTCGATGGGGCGTATACATCGGACTCCACATTTTGCTCATGTGGTTTTATTATCGGTTATTAGTAGCTCCCACAGTTTAGTCAGACTCTCTGTATTGACCATTTATCAGTATATTCAGTATTCATTTTTAGCATGTTATAAATTGGTCATTGCATCCAGTTAGCTCAGAAATCAGCACATCACATTCAGATTATTATACTTGTTTTTGTGCTTGTTCAGTTATGTTTTATTTCAGCTTTACTCTATCCTTTATGCTCAGTACCTTTCAAGTACTTGCACATACGTGCGCTACATCTTCTCGTGATGTAGATTCAGGTTCTTAGCATCCAGATCACGCATAGATCGATTTTCTGATCTCCAGTTCAGAAGATTTAGTGGTGAGTCACGAGTTCCTTTTAGTATTATTAGTTATTTAGTTTCAATTTTTGCTAAACTTAGTTGGGCTTTTCCCATCATTTCTAGTCAGTTAGAGACTTATTTTCAGACATAGTTAGTTTCATCTTAGTATTGAGTTAATAATTTTTCTTTGTATTAAACTCATCACTTTCAAATATCGCAGTTATATTATGTGGGTATTCCCCATATTAGCTTCCGCATCAGTTTATTATCTTTAGTATGCTCATGATCATTCCAGTAGGGTTATTTTGGGATCACTCGTGGTCCTAGGTCCCGTGTTCGCGTCTCGGAGGTAGCTCATCATTCCTTTCCTGCGAGACACTTGCCTGGATTATTCTTACTACGCTTAGGGAAAGTGGGGTAATTCTTGGTGCCTAAAACACTTCCCTGAGACTTAGATCCTGGTGCCCTAACCTTCTGATTATACCGGTTCTTGAAGGATGAAATACTAGATGATGAAAGGGCTGGGGTTAGATTTTCTGTTGACTCTGCGAGCGATCTCCACCACCCGATTTTTGTTGAGAATAGTCATAGCTCCTAGTTCTAGCCTTCTTATTCTCCTTGGCCTATTCCCTAAGCTTATCACCCTCAATATGCTGAGCATGAGTCTCTGAGTAACATAACATTTCTGCATTCAGGTTTTACCAAAGCTGACACTCTATACAAGAACTTATTCATCTGAGCCTTGCAGTCAGCAACCATGTGAGGAGCATACCTGGAGAGTTGGTTAAACTTGATCTTATACTCTTGGACCGTCACCTTACCCTACCTTAAGTTCATGAATTCCAGGTTCTTTGCTTCTCTCAACTATATTAGGAAAAATTTGTACAAAAAGGTCTCACTAAAGCAATCCCAAGTAATAGGAGTTGCATTTGTACCCCTATTTTTCTTCCACTGACTGTATAAGATGTGAGCAATATCTTACAGCTAGTATGATCCCAACTCAACCCGATCATTTCAAGTTATCTGCATCACCTCAAATATCTTCTTGATCTTATCCCCTCAAATTCTGGGGATCCTTCATAGTCTGTGATCCTAAGAACTCCAGTGGATTCATCCTAATGAAGTCACAAACCCGTATTGCTGCTGATCCACCATTTGCATTCACAAGAGCTTAAACCGATTGTTCTGGTTGGCCACACTCTAAGACAACATCTGAATGGCCTTCCTGAATTAAGCAATGGAGACTTCCTTATCTGGGACTTGAGGAGGTGCATTTGCATTCTTAGCATTCACATTTCTAGTGTTAGCCTTATGAGGAGGCATGATCTGAAATGTAAAACTTCGAGTTAGAATGGAATTATATCATACCTTACGCATGATAAGAGTAACAAGAAACTAAAGTTTTTCCTAAAACACTTCATAAACTCCCTCTCAATAGATGCGTTGCACTTCACACCCATGAAAAGAACTCTACTTAGTGCGGATTTTCAGACATCCTAGGACAGTTAAACCTAGTGATCTGATATCAAGTTTTTCAGGCCCCGAGCTACCCCCGAGATGTGGACACAGAACCTAGGACCACAAGTGATCCCAAATTAACCCTGCTAGCAATATCAACAACATACTAAATATAATAAACTGATGGGGAAGCTAAATCATAATTTAAAATGCTAAGATGGGGAATACCCATATAATATAACTGAAATATTTGAAAGTGATGAGTTTAATACAAAGAAAAAAATATTAATTCAATACTAAGGTGAAAATAATTATGTATGAAATAAGCCTCTAAGTGACTAGAAATGTTGGGACAAGCCCCAGCTAAAACTAGCAAAAATTGAAACTAAATGACTAAAAATACTAAAAGTAACTCATGACTGTTGTCCTTGAAGAATGAGGGCTCACCACTTATTCTGCTTAACTGGGGAATGCAAATTGATCTAAGCTTGATCTGGATAAGAGAACCTGAACCTACATAACGAGAAGATGTAGTACATGTATGCATCAATACTTGAATGTACAGGGTATTTAGAATAGAGTAAATCTAAAATAAAACATAACCGAACAAGCACAAAAGCAAGTATAATATTCTGAGAATGATATACTAAATTCTGAGCTAACTGGATGCAATGACCAATTTATAACATGATGGAACTTAATATTAAATATACTGATAAATGGTCAATGCAATAGTCTTTCTGAACTGTGGGACCTACTAATAATCGATAATAAAATCACATGAGATAAATATGGAGTCCGATGTATGCGCCCCATCGAGAGGACCCAATATACTTTGCCATAGTTATAAAGGCATGCTAGCGTGATCACTAAATTGATGCCACAGAGGGTACTTACAACCTACTTGGCTAGTTGTTCTCGGACTATTTAGGTATGCTGAACCCTAGTTCAACTTGGTATTATGCTTCTCCCAATGAATTAATTGATTACATATTATGACTGAATTTTTGTAAATGTTCGATAGCTCAAGACTGAGCATGCAAACTGAGAATGCAACAATAAATCTGATAATGATGCATTAATAACTAAGGCATGCATATCTAAAGTAACTGAAATATCTGACCTAGCATGTGTAGTTCAAGAACTAAAGAAATACATAGCTAGGGTTCTGAAATTCATGTAATAAACTGAGTAATAATATGGTAATATGATATAGAACATAAAATTAACTAATTCATGGTAATCTATTGAAGTTCTAGAAACTTTAGGTCTACTGATCATATAGGAATCAAGAACATGAATGAAAACTAGAGATCTAATGGTTGAAAGGAGATTACTAGTGGAATCCCACATACTTGGTGATGAAATCCACGTAGAAATCTTTAGGTTTTGGGGATGGAACCTTGTTGCGTTCTTTAACTAGGGTTCTCGACCTTTTTCTCCTTTTTTTGCTTCTAATTTTCTAAGTTTTGATTTATGATTTTGACTTAGGTAAGTTCTTGTTATTTTTGTAGGCTTAAACTGTTTAAATCTCATGATTTAGGGTCAAAACGACGTATCTTAGGGGTCTAATGAAGTAGAAGAAGACCAAAAGACCCCTGAGTTAATTGTTGTCGGAAGTATCTACAACCTGAATTGACGGGCCTTCGTTCAATTTACGGTCCGTCGTTTGAGTCTGCTCAACAAGCCTTCACTAAAACAGGCATAACGTTTTTACTCGGAGGTCTAATTTTATCAAACTCGGTGGCCGTGGAAAGGTAATTCAATTAACTATCATATCATAGGTCATAGTTTACCTAATTCATTTTATGCAAATAATTATGACTAATTGAAGTTGACCCAACAACATTCCCCCATTAACAGGCTGCTAACCTTCACTACGGTCCGACCTACACCTACAGACCTTATTGGTCAATCATTGTTCATGTCTAAGGCTGGATAAATGGGGTTCAATCCACGGACACAGACTAAGGATCGTAGTCTGACTTATGGACAGTTTGTCTGTTTGTGGATCGACACTTAGTCGATTTTCTAGGATGAGTTTTGTGGGAGCTTCAGTTGCAAACGAAGGATGTGCAGTACGGGCCGTAGATCAGACTATGGTCGGTTGATGGTAACAATCGTTTGCACCTAAAGATTTCTGAAAAGCTAATTTCTGGTCTATTTTGGATATGGAGTATTACAATTTCAATACTCAACAACAAAATCAAATAACAACCTGCTTACACAGTCCTATAAAGTGCTAAGAAGAGAATTTATTACCTTGATCTACATTCTCTCTGGATTCGAAAAGATGGAGATATCTCTTATTTATATCCTCCTCAACTTCTCAAGTTGCTTCTTCAAAGAATTGGTTTCTCCAAAGGACCTTGAGTGATGCAACTTCCTTTGTCCTCAACTTACAAACTTGAGAATCCAAAATCTGAACTGGAACTTTTCATAGGATAAGATATCCTTAATCCCAACATTTATAGTTGGTACAATCAATGAAGGATAACCCAAGCACTTTTTCAACATAGAAATATGGAATACAGGATTAACCGTTGCTTATTATTGGGGTAGGTCCAACTCATAAACCACATTTACCACTCTCTTAGGTATACCATAAGGTACAATATATCAGGGACTAAGTTTCCCCTTCTTACCAAACCTCATAACACCCTTTATGGGTGAGACTTTTAGATTCACCCAATCATCCACCACAAACTCTAACGACCTTCTCTTAACATCTCTGTAGGACTTTCGGCAACTCTATGTCATTCTCAATCTCTTTTGAATCAATTTCACCTTCTCCATAGCTTGGTGAACTAGATCTGATCCTATCAACCCTGATTTATCAACTTCGGACTACCAAATAAGAGATCTGTATCTTCTCCCATATAGAGCCTTATATGGAGCCATTTGGATGCTCGAATGATAACTGTTGTTGTAAGCGAACTGAATGAGAGGTATGTGATCATCCCAATTCCCCTTGAAGTCGATCACAAAAGCTCTCAATATATCTTCTAAGGTCTGGATAATACGCTATGCTTGTACATCTATATGAGGATGAAAAGCAGTGTTTGTTCACCTTTGAACCCAAGCCTTCTAAAAATATTACGAAAACTTTGCAACAAATTGGGCACCTCTTACCACTTTCTGAAGGTACAACTTAGCATAGTCCTCGGCTGAATAGGTAGTCTTTACTCGCAAGAAATGGGCTTACTTTGTCATTCTATCGACAATCACTAAAATAGAATCATGTTTCCTGCGATATCTTGGCAAGCCTATGATAACATCCATATTGATCATCTCCCACTTCTATTCCAGAAATTCTATATTGTGGAAGTTCTACATTCTTAGACAAATCTCCCAGCCTTTGGTGCTCCGCTTTCACTTGCTGGTAATTCGGACACTTGGCAACAAACTTAGCAATATCTTTCTTCATGTCTTCCCACCAATATACCTCTCTCAAATCACAGTACATCTTGGTGGAACCCGGATGAATGGAATATTTGGAGTTCATCCACCCAGGTACACACAACCTACCTTGATACTTTAGCACCCCATCTCCCACTTGTTCAAAAGTGAATACTATTTTCTTATGAACATTTGCCTTCATATCAAGCAAAATATGGTCTTGGTCTTGCTGTCTCTCACCTCAGACACTAGTGATGATTCAGCCTCATTAGTCACCACTATCCCTCTTTCTGTAAATCCATAAGTCTGACTCCCACACGTGCAAGTATGTGCACATTTCTTCTTCAACATGGGCGGTACTACCCATGGACAACCTCCTTAAGGCATCAACAACTACATTAGCCTTACCTAGGTGGTAAAGAATACTCATGTCATAATCCTTGAGTAATTCTAGCCAACTCTTCTGTTTGAGATTTAGTTCCATCTAAGTGAACACATATTAAAGTCTCTTGTGACCACATTAACCATATTTTTTTAAAAAACTACTCCAGCCAATTCTAAGTCATGAGTTGGATAATTCTCCTCATTAACCTTCAACTGTCTGGAGGCATAAGCTATAACCTTGTCATTCTACATCAACACACAGCCCAAACCAACTCTTGATGCATCACAATACACCACAAAACCTTGAGTACCCTTTGGTAAGGTCAAAACCAGAGCGGTAATCAATCTCTTTTTCAACTCATGAAAGCTTTTCTCACAAGCCTTAGACAAGTGAAACTTGATTGTCTTCCAACTTGGTCAAATTAGACGAGATAAATGAAAACCCTTCAACAAATCTCATATAATAACCATCCAAACCCAAGAAACGCCTTATATCTGTTGGAGATGTGGGTCTAGGCCAACTCTAAACTGCTTCTATCTTCTGAGTGTCAACTCTAATCCCATCACCAGAAATAATGTGGCCTAAGAATGTCACAAACTTAAGCCAAAACTCACACTTAGTGAACTTCGCATATAACTCCTTAGATTTCAAAGTCTGAAGAATAATCCTAAGGTGAGTAGCATGATCTTCTTCATTCCTTGAATAAACCAGTATATCATCGATGAAGACGATAACAAACATATCTAAATAAGGTTTGAATACTCTGTTCATAAGATCCATGAATGTTGCAGGTGAATTTGTCAAACCAAAGGACATAACCAAAAACTCATAGTGCCCATATCTGGTTCTAGAAGTTTTCTTTGGAATATCACATTCCCTAATTTTCAACTAATGATATCTTAATTCGAGATTGATTTTTGAGAAGCAAGCAGTACCCTGAAGCTGGTCGAAAATATTATCTATCCTTGGGAAAAAATACTTATTCTTGATGGTAACCTTATTCAACTGACACACATCCTAAGGGAACCATCCTTCTTCCTTACAAACAAGACCGAAGCGCCCTAAGGTGAGACACTTTGTCGAATGAAGCCTTCATCTAAAAAATCATTCAATTGTTCTTGTGGCTCTTTCAACTCTACTGGTGCTATTCTGTATAGCGGAATAGATATAGGGCTAGTATCTAAAATGATGTTTATGCCGAAGTCTATTTCTCTTTCAGGTGGGACTTCAAGTTCATTATCATGAAAGACTTCTAAAAACTCACCGACTATAGAAACTGACAGAAGGGAAGGTACCTCAGCACTTGAGTTATTAACTCGGACTAAGTGATAGATACATCCATTGAAAACTTAATTTCTTGCCTTTAGGTATGAAATGAAACCACCCTTAGGTACTGCTGAACTACTACTCCACTCTATGGCTGACTCTTTTGGAATTGGAAACTTAATGACTCGAGTTCTGCAATCTATTGATGCATAACAGGCATGGAGTCAGTGCATACCTAAAATGACATCAAAATCTACGATTTTTAACTCTATTAAATCAGTTGTGGTACTTTTGTGACTAACAAAATTAGGACAATCACGATAGACTCTTTCTGCCTGAATGGATTCACCAATAGATGTGAAAACATTAAATGGTTCTATAAATTATTCAGGGATAATTTTAAAAATTATTGCAACATAGGGAGTTACAAAAGATGAACTCACTCCTGGGTCAAATAATGCATAAACAGTAAAGTTAAAAATCGAATCATACCAGTGACAACATCTGGAAAATTTTCCTGTTCTTGGCGAATGTTGAGACATACAAGCGGTTTGTTCCTCCGCCAGCACCAAAAGTATCTCCCCTAGATGCATCCTTGTCTGGTGGAGAAGCTGATGAAGATTGAGCTCTATTACCCCCATTACCACCACATTGTTTACTCTTGGGACATTCTTTCATGAAATGTCCAGTCTTACCCCACTTGAAACAACCCGCAGAGCCTTCACAACATATACTAGAGTGATTTCTACCACACTTGGTGCTATCAAGAGGCTTACTACCTACTTGCGCCACACTACCCTGTGAATACGCAGGCCTAGCTTGGGAGTTCTGACTATAATGCTCAACTCTATCTATGGACGCAACTGCACTAGAAGATGATGGTGCATGTCCCTTCTGCTTTTCGAATTGTGGCCGATTTGAACCACTTTTCTATTGTCCAAACTCATTTTCGTTTTTGGATTTCTTGTTTCTGTACTCCTCTCTGTCCCTTAACTTTTCATCTTCACCTTGCTGCATATAGATTTTTAGTCTGGATATGTCCATGTCGCCAATCAACATTGCATCCCTACCTTTTCTACTTGAAGTACGACCCATACCAGCGACAAATAAACTCATTATGTTCCTCATATCCTTAACCTTCTGAGGAGCATGGCTAGACAGTTGGGTGAACTTCAACCCATATTCATGAACACTCAAGAGTCCTGTTTCACATTAAGGAATTCTCGTATCTTGGCTTCCTTTAGTTCCTGAGGAAAGGAACCCCCCAAAAAAGCTTCTTCAAAGCAATCCCAACTCGGATGCGGTGCATCCTCATCTCATCCCTGCTTCCACTGGTCGTACCAATTCCTAGCCACATTCTTGAGTTGGTATGCAGCTAGTTTAACTCTGTCAACACCACCAACATGCATTATATGAAATACCTTCTTCAACCAGTGAAGATTGGGGATTCATCCTCAAGAATTCCCGAATCCTCGAAGTGTCAACCCTTTCTTCTCGAGCTCCTGTTTGTTTCCAAACTTGGTTGGTCACAACTTGACTCAACATTCGGATAGCCTCATGGAATTCAACATTTCAAACTTCCCCTTGAGGTTGCACTTTAGGTGCAATAGGTACCTCTGGCTCCTTTATATTTCTTCTAGCTAGACGACCTCTAACTACTCTTCGTGGAAGCATGATGATCTTAAACACGCGCAAGCACGAATTAGAGGGAAACTTGTAACGAAAAACTCTAACGCATGAAATGATTATGAAATAAGGGAGAAATTTCTAAATATTGTTGCCTCCTAATCATAGATGTGGCGTGCTTCACACCGATGACTAAGACTCTTTAAAAATTGCTTCATAGACTCCCTAGAACTCTTGAACCTGGCTCTGATACAAATATTTGTCACGCCCCGATCCTACAGCTTGGGCAGGACTGGCAATCGGTGACCATTATTGGCCTCGGCCAAACCCTTAGCTTGGCGTACTTAACTCAGCGAAAGACAAGAATCACACTTATCACGATAATAGAACTTAACTGAACTGATTAGTAATACTATCTGAAATGTTTTAAAAGTTTAAACATTCATCTTGGCCAAAATGACAACACAAGTATTTATCATAAGAATGAAAATGTGAAGACTATTGAACTACTATCTTTCTACAAAGTCTCTAAACTGACTGATATAAGTGTTGGGACAAACTCTACAACATTCTATTGAACTAACTAGAAAGCAATAAAAGACGTCCTCCGAAATACAAGGAGGCTCACCAGCTGACGGCTGGATGCTCAACTGGATCAACGGTGTGTTGGATGTTGATCCTTGTTACCTGTGTATGCATCATAATACGATGCATGCCAATTGGCATTAGTAAATTAAATGTACGAGTATGCAAGTTTGAATGCTAAACGACACTTAAGCTTGAAAAGGTGTAACAAAGAACCCTTACCTTGGCTCTATTCAACTCACGATTTACAACCTCTTTTTCAATGTATGCAGTTTAAAAGTAAATGCAATATAAAGAAAACTGAGTGAAACATGATGTGAACTCTGGATGTATACAAGTATATAAATAATATCTAGATATATATAAAAATACAAATAACTGATGTGTATAGAAATACAATAATATTGTGGGAGCTTCTCTAACCGACAACCATCACTTAAGAGATATAGTGATTATACATCGTTACTTGGCCGACGCTGCCCAGCCATCCTAACCTTGCCAGAATATAGGACCTGAACTACCTAATGGATCCACTAGTTTGCTATGAAAAGGGATCATCTAAAAAGTATGACTCTTTTCTACCCATGATGGCTACATGATTTACATGGAAACTTGAGTTAACATGAAGTCGCATCCCCACATCGGTACTCAATACTACTCCTAAATATATATACTGGCTCTTATATTTATAAAACATACTAATTTTGTGATTTGATATTAGTGCTCAAAACTTAGGTTTATAAAGCTCTGTTGGAAATCATAGTTTCCCTGCTTGTTTATATGTGAAAACATTCTTACTTTCTTTGGGGATACTTACTCCCCCTATACTCTTTCAGAAAGGAATTTAAACTTAACTCTTTACTCATTGCTCAACTCAAATATTTAGCCGTAAAATAAAGTTAAAATGTTTGTTTAACACTCTTCAAAAATTTAATAACTCACTTTGACTTGCTTTTTAACTTTTAGACTTGGATTTTAACTTCTTTGTCTTTGATCTTAACTTTTCTTTAATTGGATTATGGATTCAAGGATCATGATCTCATGTTTATGGATGATTTCATGATGTTTAGATGTATTGTAGAGTGTTGAAATCAACTAGGATTTAAAGGTACATCACTTAGGAACTCATACGCAAAGATGGAGAAGAAATAGAAACTCCTGGTGACCCTAGAGCTCTAAGAGGCATAGAAAACCAGAGCCTAATGGACAGAGGCTGTACAGAGGGACTCTGGCTGGCACGGTGCACTATGCCCTGTTAGACAGAGGTTTCCCTAGGGGACTCTGGCAGGCGCGGTTTCCCAAGGCCTGTCAGACGGGTTTTTCGACTTTTCTTCTTTGATTTTCAACTCAAAACCTCCCAAACTTCCATGTATATTCCCCCAAACCCATAGATCACTAATATCCTCAATACCAAATAGCTTAGACTCATACAACAGCCTGAAAACATGAATCAAAATCACTAATGGTACACTACAACTTGAAAAACAAGATTTTAAATTATTCTTCATTAAGAACTTCAAGATTTACCATTCAATCAATAAGTAACTTGTTGAATTAAACATATTGGTGTGTGGGTGAATGAACCTAATATAGAAAGATCTCACATACCTCGATAGGTATCACCCCCGATGAATTCCACTAGCAAAACCTTAGCGTTCTTGAAGATTTTTTGATCTTCCTCTTCTCTTCTCTCTTCTCCCTAAGCCCTAAGCGTTCTCAACTTTTCCAAAACTGAGTTCGGACTTGGTTTTACCCCTAATAAACCCTTAAAATGAATAAGGAAATACTAGGGTGAAAAGACTACTTTACCCTTACTAAATCCGCATTGGACTTTCCTCATTCCAATAGTCCAACTTTTGAAAGTCATATCTCCCTCATAACACATTAAAAATACGCAAACTTAGCGCCGTTGGAAAAATCTTTCCAACCATATTAAGAACTCACGCTAACTCTTCCTGAGCTGGGAGTTATGACTTTTTGAAAATGACTGAAACCTCACTTTTATACTTAAGAAATTTCCCAGAATTCCCTATTTATTCCCAAAAATGATTATTCTTGGTTTCTTAGTTTATTCTTAGTTATTCCAAGTCACGAGATGTTACAAGCAACTAGCTTAAGGAACTTGGTATCTTAAGATCCTAGGTTTATTTAACAAAGGCTTGTGATGTGAGAAAGTCATTTACATGATATCTATTTCTAAAATAACAGAGTGAATAAGAAAGATAAAAAAAACTAATTCATTCTTGATCCTGACCCAACTCCTCACTCTAACAAGACCTGTTTTCTAACTCAAGTGGGGTGAGGGTAATAGAGCTGGGTAAGCTGAGGTAAGCAGATAGGTGTGGTTGGATCATGTGAGGGTTTGATTTAGGATCCGTTGCGTGAATTTTGAAAATGTTTTCATAAAATATTTAAGGAAAATATTTTTTTTTCTATATACAAGTATGAGTTCATATATGGACATCCATATTTTACTTATATTTGTCCAGCTTTTTATGTATTAATATTAATTATAGAGTGCAGTTTATTTTTTCCCAAATGAAATACAAGTGACCCAATTTATCAAAATTTGAATTTATAAATATTGACTGAAATTATAAACTCTATTTGGGGGCAACCAAATTTTAACAATGTTTTTTATCAAATGTTAGAAAACCCTAATCGCTTGCCCCTTCTTTAAAAATAAAAAATATCATTTGAACAAACTCACTCATTCAACCATTATAAAAGCAACTCCATCTATTACGACGACATAAAATGCATTCACAATTGCGGAGAACGTTTATAGCGATGACGCTTAAGGAATTGAATTCCATCATAATCCTTTTCATGGATTCATTATAATTGAATCAACGAATCACAAAGTTGTAAGCTCTTTATTTTAAAGTTATTTTTTTATTTGATAATGTACTAGTGATTTATTCCTTAGTGCTTTAAAGAACTATCTATTGCAAAGACTTTATTTCCTTTGAAAGATTCACACTTTAAAAAACATTTCATTTATTTGTTGTATCTAATTTAATAGAAAATCTATTGATATTATGTCTTTAAATTTAAGCTTTTTTCTAGATCCAAAAGATTTTCTAACTTAGAGTACGTGGTAAATTCAACATTGAATAATTTAGTGATTATTTTAATAAACTAAAATTAATTTATCAATAGAAGCATATCACTTTTATATTTCTTGTATTTCATCAAAAAATGATTGTGGTCATTTTTATACTTTGGTTAGAATTTAGTCGGGCAATGATTGTTGGGTCACCTATTTTGAGTTAGAGATACACAAGGTCGTTTCTAATTTTTCTCTAGGAAATGTAGTGATCCATTTGAAACAATCGATTCAAAGTTTCCAAATTGTGATTGAAAAATATGTGGTTGTTTGGGTTCATCCCTCAATCAAGCGCTACTTCAAAGTCATGATATATTCCATCTCAGTTAATACATATATATATATATACACCATTTCTTTAAGCAGGAACTCTTAATCGTTTGTATTCCATACCTATGGCCTACTTAACTGAGACTATGATCGGAGTTTACCAACCACACATGACACATTGTCTTACCGAATCCAATTCTCTCTTGATATGTTCCTCATAAATACGTTTCGAGCAGAAACATTGAACTTCTCAAAGAGAAGCATGTCAACAACATATTTCTAGCACTTGAATAGAATATGAACCATCAAAATTCTGAGAATATTTGAAGGATTACCTAGTATTATTCTTAAAGACAACATCCCATTACGAGCACCAATGTTCCTATAAGTAGCACATCAACATATAATAATTCTTCAAGAATAACATATTATATTACACTTGATAAGGAAATGACTACATATTTTCTATACGATAATGAGTAGTCATCATCCTTATTAAGGATAATTCGATAAGTTATTCTTGAAATTCATATCTATTGATGAACTTCTTAATTTTGTGGTGTGTAGTATTTTCGGCGTTTAGAGCATCTACAACGACCACAAGTCATCTATGACTTGTTGAGACGACATTTCGGTCACTTGGTCGCTCATTTGATTATTTTTTAGCTTTTGAAGTATAAATTGTTGACTTCGGCCAAAACTTTACATAAATGACCACAAATTACAATTATAATGACTTTGTTAGATCTAGAACATTTATTTTGGTCTACAAGAACCTTTGGTTAGGGCCTCGAGGTTGCCAAGCTCATTTGAGCCACCTAGTGAAATTTGGCTTAAAATAGAGTTTGGAAGTGGGACTCACTTTTCATCCAAAAGACCTCGGTAGAAAAATTGAACACCTTCATTGAGTCTAGAATATCGATATTGGTTGGACAGAATCTTTCATTGGCGTGCATACGGTTCCGAATGAGTGTCGAGCCCCCATTGAGGCATTTTGAACCTTTCAAAAGTTGGTTGGTGCAACACCATTGTTCTTTGCATTCACGTCCCTCTCACCACATTTGCGGTGAACAAAGACTTTATTCTCTACATTTGTGAGCCTGGTGTCGCATTCACGAAAGCCAAGTGCTTTGGTCACCGCATTCGTGGGATGGGCTCTACGATTGAGGATATGAGTGACCTTAACCCTTTGCGTTCATAGATAGCCTCCCGCATTCGCAAAGAAGGGTTGGGGTTGACCTGACCCTGTTGACCACCGTGATCGTGGACTGGCGCTCACTTCCGAAGAAGTCAATTTACTAGTCTATTAAATAAGACTAGTCTTGTTTTAAAGTTAACTTCAAAAATTAAAAGGTTGATGTATCGAGTTCCAGAGCCCCAATTCAAGTGATCTTATTGATATTTGTTGGAAATTTTAGAAGATACATGTTGGGACCATTGAAGAGGCACGGGGAACTCGTTAAGGAGGTAAATTCTCATCCCAAACCTCCCTCCGTAAACTATAATGGTGGATTTTGATTTTTATTATTGAATGTTTTGTTTGATGATGTCTTAAGTCTCAGATGGTGCCCATTTTGGATAAAAATTTCCTTGATCCATTAGGTACCAATCTTGCAGTCAATGTCAAGATTCTCACTATGGGTCCCATAATTCCATTTTGACTCAATTTTGATTCCATCTTCAATTATTTCATTTTTGGTGTTTAAACATCTATATTGACGTTGTGATCTTATTTTTTTGTAGAGTGGAAACAATGGAAGGTTGTTTAAAAGGGGTAAACTCTGAAATTGTGAATTTGAAGTGTGTGCAGTTAAACTTTGTGGTAGGCTATGACTTATCAGTCTTTAGATTGAGCTTGTGATTGTGAATGCATATTTTTAGCTAGGATGGGCATGTAGTTGTATCATGTTTAGTGATTAGAAATCATGCCTTAGGCATATTTTTGGGTTTTTCACAGAACATGCCTAGTTATGTTGGTTATATCATGTCTTCTTCTTTTCGTTTTGTTATAGAAGTTGATATTGATAATTGTTCTTGGCCTTATCATAGGTATGGCTAATGATTGCCATAGAGTTTTTTGGAGCCGATAGGGCTTAAAGATTCTCCAACGTCTCTTTGGATGGCGTAGCTCCATTTATAGACTAATATAGTAGGCTTGAGTCTGATAGTATTATCCTTAGCTAGATGATAACTTAGCCTTTGTGACTGTTCATCCATAACTTCCCTTATGATTCGATCAGGATGGGTTCTTTGTGATTTCGAACCTAGTAGGCTATATTGGATCGAATATTTAGTTTGGAGCTGGAATGGGTCCTTAGTTGCTCAGAAAATGGTTGTGTTGTATGTTGTGGACTTGCATAAAGAATAGCAGGGAATTCTGAGACTTTCAAAGTTCATTATCCACGGTTCAAGATATGTGCTCTTGATCACTAGTCATGGTTCAAGCATCGTGTGCATGCTTATCATCCTGAGTTTGAGGCCCGTATGTATCACTATTAGCCATGGTTAAAGTATGAGTGTCACTTATATTAATCGAGTTCAAGTCCTACCTAGGTGATTCTATTGAGTTCTTCGGGTTGCCTTTGCTGCAGTTTGAGTCTGTATTGGGTTGTTATTTTCCTTGAATATCTCCTCACTTAGCTAGTAGTTTCCTTAGTTCTTCTCTGTACCCTATGGGCTTATGGGGGTTCGTTTGAGTTATTTACTTTCAATTTGGACTATGGGCCCTATTAGGTTATAGTTAGATGAATACTTTACTGTTTGTCCTTTCCTAGACTCGTGTGCTTTATAGTTTGGATTTCCGTACGTTTCAACTTTTCTTTCTTGCTTTAGATATTGCCTTTAGTTTACAATTCACTCGGCCTATGATGCCTACTGGGTACCATTGTTTTGGTACTCATATTGCAGTAAGGATATGTTTGCTTGATGTAGATTTGAGCCACTACAAAAAATACAGCATTTAGCGACTCACGAAATTTGTTGCTAATCTATGTTATTCCGTTGCTAAACAGGTTTTGTGACAGATTTGCGACGGATTGTTGGTTGTTGCTATTTCGCTCGTTAGTAATCTCCTAACGAAGATAAAATAAATCCATCGCAAATTTAGCGACGCATTAGAGACGAATTAAATAGCGACGAAATTTAAAGAAATTTCGTCACTAGTCTGTCACAAAATATTATGTTATTTTTAGCCAGCATATTTGCCACTAAAATGTTCTGTTGCTAATTTGTCACCAATATTTTTTTATATCGACGACCAAGTTGTCATTTAATTTTTTGCTAAAATATCACTAAATACCTCTAAAATAACAAATATTCATATAAAATAATATTTAGTGGGTTTAAAAGTTGTAAATAGGAAATTTCAAATCGCATGCTTTCAGTGCAAAACATCTAAAACAAACTATCAACTTTCTTAAGAGAACGTACATTCATCAACTATTGTCATAGCACAATTTGAACTTCTCAAAAATATAGTCAACATAAAAAATTAAAGATATAGGAAACTAATTAAGAAATACCCTCATCACTTGAAACTACGGGATCAACCTCCTCCTCATTACTAGTAGCAATAGGCACCATGGGTGCCACAAGTGATGAATTGTCAATGGGAGTAACCACTTATTGTACCCGCTCCATATTAACCAGAAGAAAATTATTAGTAAGGGAAGCAATCATTTCCTTCACAAACACATTCATATTTCCTGTCGATGTTGATTGTGAAACTGAAGGTGCTACAGAGGATGAGGCACATATATTCTGCATCTAGTAAGTTTTTGCTTCAGATCCAAGACCGTACATTCTTTTCCTCTTTTCTCCCCTGGATGCTTGGTAGTATGCTTCACATTGATCAATATCATACTGAGAAATTGTTATCTCCCATAATATTTCTTCATATTTTTACTATATAGAGAAAATATTACAGATTGGTAATAAAATTAAAATGGAAGGAATAGGCAGAAACATACATAAGCCTTTTAGCTTAACTAAATGTGTTATACTCTTTAGCCAACTTACAATACATTTAAGCTTAGATTAAAACTTTAAGTTACAATTGTGACAACACAATATTCAAAAAAAATATTCATGACCCCAACAAACACATGAAGAAACGAGTTAGAAAGTATATATGAAACAAGAGTTTCCGGCATACCAACTAAGAAGCACCCTCAGGTTGCAAGATAAAAGGTTGGAAAACACATGAAAGGTTCTTGTAGAATGCACCAGTTTGGTAGAAATAAATTTTTCTATTGGATATCTTGAAAAGCTAGTTTTGTTGAATCAGAAGCACTACGGAAATTTAAGACTCTATCAAAGAGAATTCGATTGGGAAAGCTTGAAATTTTCATTCTTTCACGGTGCTCAAAGTTAAAAACATTCCCAGAAATAGAAGAGAAAATGAAGTTT
This sequence comes from Solanum chilense, assembly GCA_032847665.1. NCBI lineage: Eukaryota > Viridiplantae > Streptophyta > Magnoliopsida > Solanales > Solanaceae > Solanum > Solanum chilense. The sequence continues at coordinate 9,493,533 of CM064974.1, read as the reverse complement.
GATTTAAAAAAATTCATGAACTTGTAAAAAATAAACAACACACCTCCATGGTTGATTCATTATTGAAGAAGATGCACAAAGTAAGTACACTTTCAAGCCACAACATGAAAAACATCAAATGACTGGAGAGACTTTTGTATTTGTACTCCAAATAACATTCTTTTCACGTTGCATGCAAGTACAATTCAATAATTAAGGCTTATATGATGCATTGCAAAACATATAGAAGCTTATATCTAGTTTCTTTAGCTGACTAGATCTAGGAAAAAATAAACTTGATGATGTAGTATATTTCCTGTATTACTTGACAGTGACACTACAGTTTGTTCCATTTCCTGATAATTTAATCAATAAGCTAACAGGAAAATAGGGAAGAAGATTGAGAAAGAAATGAAAAAGAAAAGATGATGTCAAGAACCAAGATTACATGAAGTCTACTTTGCAAGAGTTTGAAGAGGATTATGATAAACCTCAAAAAGAAGTACATTTGTATGTCTTAATACTACTTCCAACAGCATAAATCAACATCAGTTACCTTTTTCTAAGAAAAAAAACATAAACAAACAACATAAACTGACCATATATTCATATACTACTTCCAAAAGCATAAACATACGATATATATTAGTACTACTTTCAACAAGATTTATATGTATTAATACTACTTTGAACAACATAAACCAACCATATCTTCATATATTCCAACAATGTAAGCCAACCATATCTTCATATATTAAAAATGAAATCAACCATTATGATAGACCTAAAAAAGAAATATTTTTTTGCATTTTCTAAGTTTTAGACTTACATGGACAATCCGAGAGCGTTCATCAACAAAACAATTTCCATCATGAACATGCATATGGATGTGCCTGCAAATGTAAGTCACTTAACGTTGGATCTCGACCCATTTCAATAGCCCTTACAAAAGAAAATTAAAATCACTTTTCTAATACAAAAATATCTATTGCATAATATGTATTTAGATACAAGAGTATATATCAAACAACCTAAAGATATTACTATATAGTTTGTGAAATATATACTTACAAGTTTCTTGCGATGTTCTCCAATTGAGATAGCGCCACATGTATGAGTCCCAGAAGCAACTTCACGGCCACAACAACGATTCTTTGCATTTGTTTCTAACTTTTTAATAGACTCCTCAGTTCCCCAAAGTTGTGTCCATTTTTCCCAAACATGCTCGGGTAAAAAACCTGGCCTAACTCCTCCCCATTTTATTTTAGAGATAAAATTTTTGTATTATACGACCGCCTTGACCAACCAATGTCTCTTCACTTCACTTTCACTAATAGAAACGTCCCAATTGATTTTTTTCTGAAATAAATTTTGAAAGTAATAGATCAATATCCTATCTTCAAGTATGAATACACTTTCCAAACTTATCTATGATGAAAATTAATACCTTAAATTCTCCAAAGTAAACATCTTTTACATTGTTTGAAACGCTTTTCCAATTGACTCTATTGGGATCAACATCATTTCTGAAAGACTTGGTTATGAAATTAGAGAATATTATAGAAGGTTCCAACCTGTGTCAATTTGAAGACATTATTTTGGTGTAATTGGAGGTGCCTCTGAGATAGTTGGGATGTTACTTTGACCTGATGTTTCAATGGTTGGGGTACCACCTTGTTGAGGAGAAACTATAGTGGCATAGGAATAGTTGGCATGCTTACATAAATATCATGACTACTCCTACCAAAGGACTTCCCACAACCTATGCCTCGAGCCATATCTATAAAAAGATATAAGAGTGTAGTTGGCTTCCGAAAAAATGTACTATCATGTCTAAATAAAGAAAATTTCAGTGATGTTGAACTACAAACACAACAGGCATGGGAGATACTTTTCCAATATCAAAACAAAATACAGCCAGACCCACATAATATCATGTTCTATAAGAATGAAAGAAGATTAGCAAATGACTATCACAAAAAAAAAAAGCAAGTAAAAAATTTTTCACAATGTGATTTTTTTCCCTTGTGTATGCTTATACACACTTACTGGATATCTCATGTGAATGAGTCCATTTAACATGATTCATATGATATTTCATTGGGAAAAAACTCTCAATATTTCTTTGCACACATTAGTTGTCATTAATTAAATAATATGGAAACAAAGATTAAGTTTTGGGACTATGATATGTCAGGTTTATAACAGTTTTATTTATAATCTTTCCTTTTTTTAAGTAGGAAACTTTATACCTATTTCACATGTGCGGAAGGATGTAGTGGCTTGTTTTCGAAATGATGTTGAGTGGAAAGCAAGTGAAAATATGCTTCCTTACAAGATGTTATGAATTAATCAAAAGGTAAAAATATATCGAAAAATCTCCTAAAGTTAAACCACTGATCATCCAAAATACACAGTTTCAAAATTTCTTGCTAGGAAAGCTGAAATGCTTACAAGTTTTAAAAAAACTTAGATTAAAAAATAAATTTTTTTCCTTACTGATGAATTCTAATTACGGTCAACTTACAAAATAATACGCATTATACTTCCAATCAAGTTACCGAAATATTATTATTTCAATCAAGATGTTAAAGCATTCTAAGACCATCCAACTTACTTTAGAGTATAAACTTTATTCTTTTCTAAATAAGGAATAGTAGTACAAGCATACAAATAACAAAACACCAAACACATAGAAAAATTAACAAGTCCTTCAATAGAAATTCTTTTCATGAGGTCTGAAAATGGGAACACAGAGAAGGATGACAATGGAGAGAAGAGCATAAAAGATAAATAGAACACATACTTGATGTCAATGTCTTTCTTCGAGTTTCACGTACACCAGATGTCAATGTATTTCTTCGAAGAAAGAAAGCTGAGATGGAAAGCATGGTTAGATGAAAGGAGTCACGTATATTCAAACACATGATATGCATATGTATTTTCGGAGAGGCAAGGGAACAACATGAGGGAGATGCTATTCACCTTCAAACAAGTAGTAAACTAAAACACAAAAACTTCCACGCTAAAATCAGCAAGAAACTATACATGGAAAGATAACAACATGACAGGCAAGTTGTCACACAGTAAATGATGCTCGAATGCTTTCTCAATCTCAATAACCAACAGGGGGACACTGGACTCGCCGTCCAACGGCATCTAACTTATTATTTATAAGCTCTCGGGCAAGTGAACATTAACAATAAAGTGACCTAAGGAGCTATTAATCCTCATGCAAATAACTCGACCACCAACATACTGAAATTAAGGAAAAAGAAGTTGAGTTGAACTTCATAGAAACATTTGCATTTCTGCTACATGATTTTATACGACACGATAATAGTAACAAAACAACTACCAGAGATTTAAGTCAGAGAAGCTTCAATTCTAACTACATTAGATAGTTTTACCATCTTAGTAATTATGCTCCACTATTAAATTAAGCTACTAGGAAGTCTATTAAAAAGCAGCTCCAAATGATAAACTCAAGCTAACGAGATCATGCATTTCGTAACTAGGTCATTCATCAAAGCCCTAAAGGATGCAGATGCCTCATATACGAAGAACAAAACTGCTTAAATTAATCACTAGCTTCATAGAGGACTTCACAAGGTAAATAAACTAGCACATTACAAGAACTCGACTAACATGTGGACAACAATGGGGAGGCCAGAACAGAGGATGCTATCTTTCCCTCCTACCCATGGTATCGTTAACACAACATCTATTTCTATAGTCAACACACATATAAGTGAAATCTCAACTATTTTCTATCAAGTACCGGACATCCTGACAACTACACTACACTATCGAATGGAACAACTCAACTCGAAGAGACAAAGCAAGAGATGGGCTGAAACATGAAGGTTTATCGATCAATTAATCAACATCAACCACATGTCAGTCGCAGCTTAATTGAGCTAGCTTCTAGTTGAGTTAGATATTTATCTGTATAGAGTAGATGAACGTAAATATATTTTGTAAGAAGAATCACCAAACAAAACTCAATCTCCAATGGTAAGAATTTAAGTTAAAATGAAAAAAAAAATATTTTTCTTTTGCAAATACCACTTCCGCTCCTTTCAAAGGATCACGAAACCATAGTACAACCCTATTTCTAGAGGAGATGAACATATATGAAAAAGAGAAATTACCTTTCACTTGAAGCAGCAAAAGAGTGGAAACATTTCTAGACTAAGGATGAGGGAGACGGAGAGCTGAGATGACGGGAGTTGAGACGGAGAGCTGAGACGACGGGATCTGAGATGGAGAGCTGAGACGGCGGAAGCTGAGACGATAGGAGCGGAGACGGAGAGCTGAGGAAGAAAACCCTATTTTTTAGGGAAAAGATTCTGTAGTTTCCTGTTTTGTTATGAGATTAAGAAAGGTCCCCAACTTAGTTAAAGTAATTTTGCAACAAACTTAGTGACGGATTATGACATCCATCGCTAATAAATAATTATATATATTTAGAGTAAATTCTAGCGATCGATTTTTCTGTCACTATATAATTAAAATTTCATAAAATACATTTATAAATCTAGCAACGCTTTTCTGTCACAAATGCCGTCACGGAATATTAATAAATTTTGTCAGACCCATAGCGAAAATTAGTGCGCCAATTTTTCCCGCTATTTTTTAGCGACCAAAAAAATGTTCCGTCACCAATACGTCGCTATATTATAACTCAAAAAATTATTACTAATTTTTGCAACAGAATAACTATTCAGTTGTTAATCCATTATTATTAGTGACAAAATTTAGTCAGTCGCTAATATCCATTGCTAAGCACAGTTTTTTTAGTAGTGAGCGCCAACCACCAACATTGCTTCGGTCTAGCTATAGGGATCTTCAGAGATTGAGGGTGAGCCTATGGCGTCCTAGTCCAGCCTATCTCTTTATGTATATAGTTTTTGTCTAGTATTTTTTTAATACGACCATAACTCATGATCGTGACATGAAAGTTGTAGTATTTATTTTAACAACAAAAAGGTAGGTAAGTAGATATTGCGCAACTAATTCCTCTTATTATTAGTACTTTCTCTGTTCTGATTTAAGAGATTTTTCACATTGCCAAAAAAGTATTTTTTTTATTATATATTTAATAAGTTTTTCAATTTTGATATTTTATTAAGTTTAAGATCACGATATTTTTAAAAACTATATATATGTTTTAATTTAAAATCATAACAATTAAAAAAAAAATTATTTGTCTATTCAAATCAAGATAATTAAAGTAAGATGAAGGAAATAATTCATTGGCTTCCATTTCCTGTTTTGAGGTGATGGTCCAACCTTTATCCTGTTTCTCTTGTCAGGAAAAACAATTATTTACACCTAGTTACATAGCATCCTTATAGTGTAAATATTGAATATCAATTTGAAACTCATTTTTTTTGGTATTGTGGTTTTGTTGTTATATTATTTTGTATGTACTTTTAAAAATTTTGATATTTGATATCGTATTTAATAATTATAAAAAAAAATATCAAAATATTAAATATTGTACTAAAGTATATAATTACAAATAAATTCATAGATATTGTTGAACACTAGCAAACATATAAAATTTTATTAGTACAAATTAATTATTTAGATGTTGGAACTTTAACTATTTTATCATGATTGAAATGACCTCTTTGGGTGATTAATTAGGGATGACAAATATGAGGACTCAGATTTGGACAAATTGAAATAAATTGAGCTAAAATAGTGTCACGACCCAAAACGAGCCGCGAGTGGCACCTACACTTATCCTACTATGTGAGCGAATCAACCAATCTAAACCCCAACATTTCAACCATAATAAACAGAATATAATGCGGAAGACTTTAAACTCATTAATATAACCAATAAATAACTTCTAAATTTAATACTTATTATTCCCAAAATCTGGAAGTCATCACCACAAGAACATCTATCCTCAAATTACTAAATCTAAGAGTATCTAAGAAGCTAAAATAAGTAAACAGATGGTCCATGTCCGAACTTCAAGGACATCAAGACATGAATGAGAGAGAATCCAGTCCGATCTAGGAACAATAGCTCACCCTGAAATCTGATATGCTGAAGACTGGCTAGAGTTGCGGACGAGTCGAAGTTGATGGCACGTTTGTTGCATTCCATAAATAACAAAGAAAAAGAATACAAGTAGGGGTCAATACAAGGAACACGTACTGAGTAAGTATCATCGGCCAACTCAGAATAGAAAGCAATATATATTGAACAATAACATAAAATCGACCACAATACTTAACCGGTGACAATCAACAAGTCAAGAATCATTTGCAACAACACCAAAACACTCCTATGAGAACTCAAGCCTCCACACCATACTCATTTAGGAATTAGATTCTTCATATTGAGTATATTAACATAATTCAAGATTTGTTCTCTTTATTATCCTGGTGTCGGAATGTGACACTCCGATCCCATCAGTATCCTGGTGTCGAAACGTGACACTCCGATCCTCTACTATCTTGGTGTCGGAACGTGACACTCCGATCCTCTACTATCCTGGTGTCGGAATGTGACACTCCGATCCTCTACTATCCTGGTGTCGAACGTGACACTCCGATCCTCTACTATCCTGGTGTCGGAATGTGACACTCCGATCCCCTAATTCTACGTGTCGGTTCATGACACCGATCCCCTAATCTCATTCTTTTAGTTCATCAAACCTTCTTTTATACCAAGGCATCATCGTTAACAGAGTGGATTTAAGGTTTAAGATTCACAGCCTTATCTTTCCAATCTATTACAATTACATAATAACATCATACAAGCACACAATTAAGTAGATAGAAGACTTTACAATACTACCCAATGCATATCATTCGCTATTAAGAGTTCACTATGAAATAGAATAAACCATAACCTACCTCCACCGAAGAATTTGTGATCACGCAAGCTACTCCTCAAAGTTTTTGCTTTCCTCTTCGTTCTCTCTTCTCTCGCTCGTTTGTTCTCCCTTTCTCTCTCTGTTCTTTCTATTTTTCTTATTCAAACCCTTTTTCTTTTACCCTAATTGTCATATAATTAAGTGTAAATGATGATAAAAATAACCTACTATTTATTTCAAGGTTATCTCCTTTAACCCCCAAGTAATTGAATTATTAACATTAACCCACTAACTTTATAATTATAAGCATGAATAGTCCAAAATGCCCCTTAAAAAATTTTAACAGAAATCTGACTCAGTCAGGGTTGCGCAGCCTGTGACGGTCCGTCATGACTGCGATGGCCCGTCCTTCCATTCCGTCGTGAAGTTTAGAGAGTTAATTCTGTCGAAAGATTTGTGACGGTCCGTCGTGCCAACGACGGCCCATCCTGCCATTCCGTCGTGAAGTTCAGAGAGTCGATCTCAGTACCCAAATTTTCAGAATCTAAGTGTTTTGGAATGAGACCCCCTCGACGGTTTGTCGTGCCCATGACGGTCAGTCGTGGGATCCGTCGACCCAGACAGTTATTACCAGAAATAACCTCTGCTGCTCAAAACGACTAAACAGGTCGTTACAATAGATACCAATTTACCCATCGTTCGTCCTCGAACGGTCACAAGAAGAAAAACAAGGGCGAAAAGTAGTACCTGAATCTGTAAACAAGTGTGGGTATCTTTCTTGCATATCAGCCTCCTTCTCCCAAGTGGACTCTTCAAATGGTCGATTCTACCATTGAACTTTGACGGATGCAATCTCCCTTGATCTCAACTTGCGGATTTCTCTATCTAGAATAGCAACAGGCTCCTCCTCATAAGACAAACTCTCATCAAGAAGAACTGAATCCCAACGAACAATGTAGTTTCCATCCCCATGGTATCTTTTCAGCATAGACACATGAAATACCGGGTGCACTCCGGAGAGTCCTGGAGGCAAGGCTAATTCATAAGCCACCTCACCTACTCGCTTAAGTACTTCAAATGGTCCAATATACCTAGGGCTTAGCTTACCTCTTTTACCAAACTGCATCACCCCTTTCATGGGTGAAACCTTCAGGAAGACTTGTTCACCCTCCATGAACTCCAAGTCTCTAACCTTTCGATCTGCATATTCCTTTTGACTACTTTGCGCCGCTAAAAGCTTTTCTTGAATGAATTTCACCTTCTCTAGTGATTCCCTCAGGAGATCAGTACCCCATGGTCTCACCTCAAATGCATCAAACCAACCGATGGGAGACTTACATCTCCTCCCATACAATGCCTCGAATGGGGCCATATACATACTTGAGTGATAGCTATTATTGTATGAAAACTCTGCTAAGGGTAAGAAGTTATCCCAATGACCACCAAATTCTATCACACATGCACGAAGCATATCTTCCAACACCTGAATCGTTCGCTCAGACTGACCATCGGTCTGAGGGTGAAGTGCAGTACTAAGGTTCAACGTAGTACCTAATTCAGCATGCAATGTTCTCCAAAACTTAAAAGTAAACTGCGTACCTCTATCTGATATGATGGAAAGTGGAACTCCATGCAATCGAACAATTTCTGAGATATAGAGTTTGGCTAACTTCTCTGTATGGTAAGTCACCTTGACCGGAATGAAGTGAGCAGACTTAGTTATTCTGTCCACAATTACCCAAATAGAATCAAACTTACCCAATGTCTTTGGAAGACCAACCACGAAGTCCATTGCAATTCTCTCCCACTTCCATTCAGGAATGGGCATTCTCTGAAGTGTTCCTCCGGGCCTCTGGTGTTCATACTTTACCTGCTGACAATTCGGGCATTGGGCGACAAAATCAACAATGTCACTCTTTATCCTACTCCACCAAAAATGTTGCTTTAGGTCACAATACATCTTGGTTGCACCAGGATGTATAGAATATCCTGAACTATGAGCCTCTGTAAGAATAGTGTGGATCAAATCATCAACACGAGGCACACATACCCTTCCATTAATCCTCAAAACACCTTCCTCATCGATTTTTTCTTCTTTAGCCTCTCCTCGCAACACCTTATCACGGATCCGAATCAGTTTCTCATCAATAAACTGCTTTCCCTTAATCTTGTCAAGAAAGGAAGATCTTGCCTCCACACAGGCCAAAAATCCTCCCTTCTCTAGTAATTCCAGCCTCATAAAGTCATTAGCCAGAGTCTGAACCACTCTAGCCAATGGGCGTCTAGAAACTTGCAATTGAGCTAGACTTCCCATGCTCCCTGCCTTTCTACTTAAGACATCTACCACAACATTAGCTTTTCCCGGGTGATACAAGATAGTGATATCATAGTCCTTCAGTAGTTCCATCCATCTCCTTAGTCTTAGATTCAAATTTTTCTTAGTAAAGACATACTGTAAACTACGATGATCCGTATAGACTTCACACTTAACCCCATATAGATAATGTCTCCATTGCTTTAATGCAAACACTACCGCAGCCAACTCCAAATCGTGGGTCGGATAATTACGTTCATGCACCTTTAATTGCCTCGAAGCATAAGCAATTACATTCTTCTCTTGCATTAGCACTGCACCCAAACCAGAATAGGATGCATCATAATAAACAATGAAATTCTTGCCTTCCACTGGCAAGGTAAGAATTGGTGTAGTAGTCAACAAGGTCTTGAGATTCTGGAAGCTTTCTTCACATTCACCCGACCATACGAATGGAACATTCTGCTTAGTCAAATTTGTCAATTGGGAAATAACCGAAGAAAATCCCTTGACAAATCGACGGTAGTAGCTAGCTAAACCAACAAAGCTCCTTAGTTATGTAACATTAGTAGGTCTCACCCAACTCTTCACTGCTTCAATCTTAGAACGATCCACCATCACTCCATCCCTAAAAACTACGTGCCCCAAGAAGGACACTAAATCTAGCCAAAACTCACACTTGGAGAATTTGGCATAAAGCCTTTTCTCCCTCAATACTTCCAACACAATTCTCAAGTGCTCCTCATGTTCTTTCCTGCCCTTTGAGTATACTAGTATATCGTCAATAAACACAATGACAAAGAGATCCAGATATGGCTTAAAAATCCCGTTCATCAGGATCATGAACGCAGCAGGGGCATTCGTTAGTCCAAAAGACATTACCAAGAATTCATAATGCCCATACCTGGTCCGAAAAGCAGTCTTTGGCACATCCGTTGCCCGTATTTTCAATTGCTAATAACTAGACCTCAAATCAATTTTTGAGAAGGTACAAGCACCTTGTAACTGATCGAACAAATCATCAATGCGAGGAAGAGGATACTTGTTCTTAACAGTTACTTTATTTAGTTGCCTATAGTCTATGAACATCCGAAAACTCCCATCCTTCTTCTTCACAAATAAAACCGGAGCACCCCAAGGGGAAGCGCTTGGTCTAATGAAGCCTTTACCTAACAACTCTTAAAGTTGGGCCTTTAACTCCCTTAACTCAGCGGGAGCCATTCTATAAGGGGGTATGGAAATGGGGCGAGTACCCGGCTCCAGATTAATGCAAAAGTCGATATCCCTATCCGGTGGCATACCAGGAAGGTCTGCAGGAAACACATCCAGAAACTCACGGACTATCGAAACCGACTCAATTAAAGGTAATTTGGTAGTATCATCCCTGAGGTGTGCCAAGAAAGCTAAACACCCTTTACTAACCATTCTCTTAGCATGAAGAAAGGAGATGATACGAACTGGAGTGGAAGTGTAGTCACCCTCCCACACTAACGGATCTGTCCCAGGCTTGGCCAACGTTACAGTTTTAGCATTACAATCTAAGATTGAAAAATTTGGAGAAAGCCAAGTCATACCAGAATTACATCGAAATCAACCATTTCTAAGATAACCAAGTCTACATGAGTATTGCTCCCCACAAAAGTTACAAGGCAAGACCTATACACCTTTTCAACTATCACAGACTCACCCACCGGAGTAGAAACACGAATAGGCATGTCAAGCAATTCACAATGTAAATTAAGACCAGTAGCAAATAAGGAAGATACATATGAAAATGTGGAGCCAGGATCAAATAATACGGAAGCCATGCAATCACAAACCAAAAGATTACCTATGATAACAGCATCAGATGTCTCCGCTTCAGACCTCCCAGGGAAAGCATAACAATGGGCCCTATCACATGTCTGCCCGTTGCCCCTACCATGTTGTGCTGTAGTAGCTTCAGTTTGCCCGTCACCTCGGCCGTTTTGGTGACCACCATTACCTCGGCCACTACGTCCTCCAGAATAACGGCCTCTTCCATGACCACCTCTACCTCTGACTATTGGGGGTCTGTAAATCTGTTTTGGAGAATCACTCCTAATGTGTCAAGTCTCCCCACATCCATAACACTCTCTGGATTCAAGCATAGGTCTCTGTGAGAATGACAGAGTCTTGGGGTAACCTCCAAACTCAGAGGAATGTTGGATGGTCTGCGATGGACCCCCAGCTACAGCCTGCAGTGAATACTGAATAGGTCGGGCTGGGTAACCTCCTGAACCCTGCCCTCTGGAGTAAGAACCATTAAACTCACCTCCATTACGAAACTTCTTAGATGTCGATGCCATGGTGAAGTCGTCTGGCTTCACCCCCTCCACTTCTATCACAAAATCTACCACCTCCTGAAAGGATTTTGCTGCAACAGCTACCTTTAAGGTTGAAATCTGCAAATCTGACCTCAGCCCTTTCACGAAACGGCGAATCCTCTCTTGTGGACTGAAGCAAAGTTGGGTGGCATACCTGTATAGCTCACGAAACTTAGCCTCATAAGCAGTAACCGACATCCTGCCTTGCTCTAGGCTTAGGAACTCATCTCTCCTCCTATCCCTCAAAGTCCGGGGTATATACTTTTCCATAAATAAGCTAGAGAATGACGCCCAAGTCATAGGTGGTTCCTGTGCTGGTTGACACTCAACATATGACCGCCACCACATTTTGGCGTTCCCTTTAAACTGATAGGTCACAAACTCAACACCAAATCGTTCTACTAAGCCCATCTTATGTAGCAACTCATGACAATCAACTAGAAAATCATAAGCATCCTCAGATTCAGCACCCTTGAAGACTTGAGGTTTCAACTTCAGATATTTAGTGAAAAGCTCATATTGATCACTCGTCATTATAGGTCCTGTAGTCAATCGAGGGAACATGCCTATTTCCAATGAGGCATCCATACGGGGAGCCACAGCAGCTGCATGTTGTACTCCCGGAACCTGAGGTGTTGGTGCAGAAAACACTTGAGGTGTCTGTTCTTGATCAGATAACAAGCTAAGATAAGCAAGAACCTGATTAATCATCTCTGGGGTAGGCTGGGGTGGTAATTCCTCATTTTGAACCTGCTCATTTTCCCCTTCCTCACCCTCTCTTACTACCTCATCAGTCGGTAGAGGAGTCACTGCCCTAGTACTAGTTGGACCAGGTGTTTGTCCTCTACCTCTAGAGGACGTCCTCCCGCGACCTCTACCACGGCCTCTTTCCACTGTTCCTCTTTGAGTTACAGCCCCAGTGGCTGGCTCAGACGCATCCTGTCTTGCCGGTGTTGGTGTTGGCGCAGTTGTTGCTCTAGTTCTAACCATCTGCGAAATAGAGTGAAGATGGTCAGATACCAATTTGTATCACCTAGATACCAATTGGATCCAAGTAAGAGCACAAAAGAAAGAAAGAATGGAACTTTCCTAAAGTCCTATAGCCTCTCAAAGAAAAGTAAAGGCGTCCCCCTACCGTTCCTTAAGACTCTACTAGACTCGTTCTTGTGTGATGAGACCAACAAACCTAATGCTCTGATACCAAATTTGTCACGACCCAAAACGAGCCGCGAGTGGCACCCACACTTATCCTACTATGTGAGCGAACTAACCAATCTAAACCCCAACATTTCAACCATAATAAACAGAATATAATGCGGAAGACTTTAAACTCATTAATATAACCAATAAATAACTTCTAAAATTTAATACTTATTATTCCCAAAATCTGGAAGTCATCACCACAAGAACATCTATCCTCAAATTACTAAATCTAAGAGTATCTAAGAAGCTAAAATAAGTAAACAGATGGTCCATGTCCGAACTTCAAGGACATCAAGACATGAATGAGAGAGAATCCAGTCCGAGCTAGGAACAATAGCTCACCCTGAAATCTGATATGCTGAAGACTGGCTAGAGTTGCGGACGAGTCGAAGTTGATGGCACGTTTGTTGCATTCCACAAATAACAAAGAAAAAGAATACAAGTAGGGGTCAGTACAAGGAACACGTACTGAGTAAGTATCATCGGCCAACTCAGAATAGAAAGCAATATATATTGAACAATAACATAAAATCGACCACAATACTTAACCGGTGACAATCAACAAGTCAAGAATCATTTGCAACAACACCAAAACACTCCTATGAGAACTCAAGCCTCCACACCATACTCATTTAGGAATTAGGTTCTTCAAATTGAGTATATTAATATAATTCAAGATTCATTCTCTTTATTATCCTGGTGTCCGAACGTGACACTCCGATCCCCTAATTTTACGTGTCTGTTCGTGACACCCGATCTCCTAATTTCATTCTTTTAGTTCATCAAGCCTTCTTTTATACCAAGGCATCATCGTTAACAAAGTGGATTTAAGGTTTAAGATTCACAGCCTTATCTTTCCAATCTATTACAATTACATAATCACATCATACAAGCACACAATTAAGCAGATAGAAGACTTTACAATACTACCCAATACATATCATTCGCTATTAAGAGTTTACTATGAAATAGCATAAACCATAACCTACCTCCACCGAAGAATTCTTGATCACGCAAGCTACTCCTCAAAGTCTTTGCTTTCCTCTTCGTTCTCTCTTCTCTCGCTCGTTCGTTCTCCCTTTCTCTCTCTGTTCTTTCTATTTTTCTTATTCAAACCCTTTTTCTTTTACCCTAATTGTCATATAATTAAGTATAAAAGATGATAAAAATAACCTACTATTTATTTCAAGGTTAACTCCTTTAACCCCCAAGTAATTGAATTATTCACATTAACCCACTAACTTTATAATTATAAGCATGAATAGTCCGAAACGCCCCTTAAAACTTTTAACAGAAATCCGACTCAGTCAGGGTTACGCAGCCTGTGACGGTCCGTCATGACTGCGACGGCCCGTCCTGCCATTCCGTCGTGAAGTTCAGAGAGTTAATTCTGTGGAAAGATTTGTGACGGTCCGTCGTGCCAACGACGGCCCGTCCTGCCATTCCGTCGTGAAGTTCAGAGAGTCGATCTCAGTACCCAAATTTTCAGAATCTAAGTGTTTTGGAACGAGACCCCCTCGACGGTCCGTCATGCCCATGATGGTCCGTCGTGGGATCCGTCGACCCAGACAGTTATTACCAGAAATAAACTCTACTGCTCAAAACGACTAAACAGGTCGTTACGAATAGGTTGAAGTAAATACATTCATATGAATATGAGTAAAAATCAGGATCGGCTCTATGCTATGTAAAACAAGGTCTTTGCCTTAGGCCCCCTAATCTCGGGGGGGGGGGCAAATTTTTGTCAAGAAAAGTTAAAAAAATTATATAAAAATTTGATTATTTATGATAAAAATATAACTTTTTTAAATATATTATTTTATCCTCTTTAACATCTTTTGTACTTTGTAAAAAAAAGAATTGATATTGAAAAGTTTTGAACAAAGTGAATTGCAAATTCTTTTTTATTTCTTTTAAAATTTTAGTTTCAAGCACTAATACAAGCATATTAAAATGAGGTATACCAAGTCATTAACTTCTTGAGTCAAATTCTATGGTTCAAACTCTTATCCTTATTTAATATCTGTCAAGTTATTACATATAGCATTATGTAAACAATACATGTAATAATTTCCTCACTCAAATGATGTTTTTCAATTTTGAGTTGATAAAATCTTATCTAAAACTAATAACTGAAAAAACGATATTAAATACTAACAATTTTCATCTATACAGTATAAGAAAATAAATTTTGAATAAATAAGTATATGAAGTTTATTTATAGTTTAGGCCGCAAATTAAATTTCGCTTTAGGCCCCCAATTACGTTGAGCTACCCTTGGTAAAAGTAATGTGGGTAAATATGAAAGAGATAGAATGGTTCTGGCCTACTTAGTATTCGAAAGTCAAAAACTATAAATATTTAACTAAGTTAATTGAAATTGGCTTAAATAATTAAAAATAAATAATTTAAGGTATGTTATGTAGAAGGAAATTGTTTTTCAATGTTCTTCTGCTTGGTTTACTTAAATGTTTTAGAATATAATTTCGAAGTGGTCTTATGTTTCTGCAATTTAAGAATATAACTCCCCGACATAAAATAAGAAAAATATTGGTTCTTTTGCTCCCTTATACTTGAAATATTAATAATTTCATCTTGTTTCTCCACAAAATTCCTCCCAGATCTTCACTAATACTAATTTTGCTAACATGAAAACATTCTTTTCTCCCATGAAAAAAATATAAGATAATGAATAGTCATCATCATTATTATTAAGGATAATCTGAAAAATTATCTTGAAGAATTCTTGTCTATTGATGGATTCTAAAATATTCTCATAATTTTGATGATTATTTGTAGAAGTATTTTCTAGTGAAGTGTAATACAAGAACTAAAACCTGATAATCAATATTCATATTACTATTTGGAGCATCATTTATGTTTGTCAATGGATAGAAAAAATAAATCCTCCATGAATAAGATTATGGTTGAATTTTTTATTTTATTTTTTTGATATGCAATCTAAACAAAATTCTTTATTTTATCATGATAATTTTCTTTCTTTCTTTTAACTTAATTTTCAACAGAAGGAAAATAATCAAATCCACTTTTTTAAAAAAAAAACTCAATTGGGAAAATATGAAAAGAAAATCATCTCTGCAACAAGATTTAAAAGCAGTTTAAATCATCAAAGGGAAGGACAAGAAAATAAAGGAAATATGATTTTCTTTCTTGTGTCTAGTTAGATATATGTTTTGGTGGAAACATTATTAATTTTTGATAAAGTAAATTGACTTTGGATTTTTCATATATATATATATATATATATATTAGTCAATCCAAAATCTTTTACTGAAAGGAAAACTTATTTTGTGATATGAAACTCAGGGAAAATAATACCCAACAAATCTCCTCCTTGGCCTGAATTTCTGACAAAATAATTTTGTCCATCTTCTTCACATAATAATCAATGATTACTTCTCCTCTCCATAATATCCTTCATGAAATCTGTGTCTCCACACAAATAATTTCTTCAACAAAAATCTTATTACTGTCAAAAAAGATGCGGCTAGAACACTCGCCAAGATGAACACCCATTTTCAACCTGGTGGCTACATCATTGAAATATGGATCTAATACCACTTGTTATTGTTTCCAATCTGTGTTATAAAATCAGAAATTACTGGTTCTAATAAATCATTCAGAAACACGAAATAACTGAGATTTTTATAACCAGTAAATAAGATGAACAGAAATTTATTTGTAAAAAATAATTTAATCTGTAAAAACGTACCAGAATCTAGAATACTCTTATTGAAAATTTAGGAAGAAAATCAAGTCACTGAATTCACAGTGTCCCCTTAAGGAAATTATTCCCCTCTAGTATCCGAGGTTTGATTTGGAATATAACCTCCCAAGGTAAAATGATTTTAATCAGTAGAGTATAGATACCAAAAACTCTACTGTCAGCGAATCAATCCACAGCAGGAAAGTACACTAAGAAATATGTGTTTTTAAGAAGAAGGAAGATCAGAAAATTCGTAGGAAATATTCTGAAGACTGAATGGTATTTATAGGCAAGAAGAATATATTCTGAAAAGTTGCAACCCTTTCAGAATTAACACGACCATTAATGAAAGGTTGCAAACTTTCAAATGGTATTGACTGTTCCTGAAAGTTGCAACCTTTCAGAGCAGTCATGGCGGGAAATTTTGAATATAACGGAATTTAAAATGGGTCACTCGCGCGGATCAGAGTCGGGTCGGGTTAACTAAAAAGTTGAAAACATTTCGGTTAAATTCTGTTATCAACTAATTTATTGAAAATAATTTTTGGCCATTTAAATTAATTAATAAATAATTAAAATAAATTTTGTCCAAAAAATTATCTCTCGATCGATCATTAGCCAAAGCCGAAGCCGAAGCCGAAGCGAGCGAGCGACGACGACGACGGTGTGAGGGGGGTCCCTCTTTCCAACCCTTTTAACAATTAATAGGAATGTTTATTTATTTAAACTCTCCTATTTTCCTTTCCATTACCGATGAGGGACTATTGCCTTTTTCAATAAAGCATTAGAGGACTTTTCAAGTTCCCAACCTTTCAAGTTCTAAACCTTTCAAATTCCTCTCCTTCCCTCTATTTCCCATCAATTCTTGCTACATACCCAACAATCCCACACATTGATGGGGAATAGTTATAACATAGGAATGCATGGACAATTGTGTACTTTACAAGCAAGGATTAATTGCATCTGGATAAGTAGGTTTCCCCTTGGACTTTCCGTAGTGAACATATGTCGGATATACTCGGTCAATCGGTAGATGTAATATCTTTGAACCGTCAAACTTTGGTGTATGCCTAGACAACCATATGTCACACAATTAACCCTTTACTGTTTATGATTCTTACGGTTGTGTTCGTTTCAGCCATGAACACCTCCTCGTTTCATGAGTGTATAGAGAATAGGCTTTTGACATAAGTTCTCTTTGAAGCGGCTTCTACTTCACACTCACATAGGTAATTTCTAACCGTGTCATCTCGTAGATACACTATTTGGTCAAATCTACCAAACTTAGCAAATCATTAAAAACTTTAAGCTTTATTACCTCATTAACAAGCCTTAAAGTCTTAACCTTTTCCTGAACATTGTCTTCATTATGAGAATGGATTGAGTTATTTGACAATGTCGAACCGTCAGCCACAACTTTGTTTTTCTCCTTGAATCTAGCTCTTGGGATCTCCAGTCTGCTAGATAGAGTTACCGTCATGCTGACTTGTCCTAAGCCGTAAACCCATTCCCTTAGATGATCTTTCAACTGCCTCTCTCACTAGGCCTTTCGTTAGTGGATCTGACACATTATCGCTTGACTTTACATAATGAATTGTGATATCTCCACTAGAGAGCAGTTGTCTTATGGTGTTATGTCTACGTCGTATATGACGAGACTTCCCGTTGTACATAACGCTCCCTGCCCTACCTATTGCTGCTTGACTATCGCAATGTATGCAAATTGGTCCGACAGGTTTGGGCCAGAATGGAATATCCTCTAGGAAATTCCGGAGCCATTCTGCTTCTTCACCAGCTTTATCCAAAGCAATGAATTCAGATTCCATTGTGGAGCGAGCAATACATGTCTGTTTGGAGGATTTCCAAGAGACAGCTCCTCCACCAAGTATGAATACATAACCACTCGTGGATTTTACATCATTTGACCCGGTGATCCAATTTGAATCACTATATCCTTCAATCATAGCAGTATATTTATTATAATGCAAAGCATAATGTTGTGTCCATTTTAGATAACCCAACACACGTTTCATAGCCATCCAGTGAGTTTGATTCGGATTACTAGTGTACCGACTCAGTTTACTAATAGCACATGCTATATCTGGTCGTGTGCAATTCATAATATACATCAAACTTCCCAACACTCTGGCATATTCCAATTGAGAGTCACTTTGACCTTCATTCTTTTTAAATGTACAACTTAAATCAATTGGAGTTTTGACTACATTGAAATTCAAGTAATTGAACTTATCCAATACTTTTTCAATATAATGAGATTGAGATAATGCTAGTCCCTGGGGAGTTTTGATAATCCTGACCCCTAAGATCAAATCAGCAACTCCTAAGTCTTTCATATCGAACTTGTTGGACAACATGCGCTTAGTAGCATTTATATCATCAATTTCTTTACTCATTATTAACATGTCATCAACATACAAACAAACAATGACTTCATGATTCATAACATTTTTGATGTAAACACATTTATCACATTCGTTAATCTTGAATCCATTTGCCAACATTACTTGATCAAATTTAGCATGCCATTGTTTGGGTGCTTGCTTGAGTCCATAAAGTGACTTCACAAGTCTGCACACTTTCTTTTCTTTACCAGGAACTATAAAACCTTCAGGTTGTTCCATGTAAATTTCTTCCTCTAACTCTCCATTTAAGAAGGCTGTCTTTACATCCATTTGGTGGATTTTAAGATCATGCACTGCTGCAAGTGCTATTAACATCCTAATTGATGTTATCCTTGTTACTGGAGAATATGTGTCAAAGTAATCCAGACCTTCCTTTTGTCTGTACCCTTTGACTACCAGTCTAGCCTTATATTTGTCAATAGTCCCATCAGGTTTCATTTTCCTTTTAAAGATCCATTTTCATCGTAAAGGTTTATTTCCTGGAGGAAGATCAGTCAATTCCCAAGTGTGTTTGCTTAAAATTGATTCAATCTCACTATTGACTTCTTCTTTCCAATAAGTTGACTCTGACGAAGACATAGCTGCTTTAAATGTTTGAGGCTCATTTTCAAGCAATAGTGCTACAAAATCTGGTCCGAAAGAAATAGATTGTCGTTGTCGAGTACTTCGCCTAGGTTCCTCACTAGTTAGAATATTTTCCATTGATTCTTCTCGTGGTCGTTTAGATCTTTCACTTGTTGACTCACTTTCAGTTTTATACGGATAAATGTTTTCAAAAAACTCTGCATTATCTGATTCAATTATCGTATTAACATGAATCTCAGGATTATCAGATTTGTGAACCAAAAATCGACAGGCTTTACTATTCACAGCATATCCAATAAAGACACAATCTATTGTTTTGGGTCCAATTTTAACCCTCTTAGGTAAAGGAACCTCTACCTTGGCTAAACACCCCCACACTTTAAAATATTTCAAGTTGGGTTTTCTTCCTTTCCACAACTCATATGGAATTGATTGTGTTTTTCGGTGGGGTACTCTATTGAGTATTTTATTAGCTGTAAGAATGGCTTCCCCCCAAAGATTTCGCGGTGAACCAGAATTGATCATTAAGGCATTCATCATTTCCTTTAATGTTTTGTTCTTCCGTTCTGCCAAACCATTTTACTGTGGTGTATAAGGTGCAGTAGTTTGATGAATAATACCATATTCCAAACATATCTCTGCAAAAGGAGATTCATATTCTCCACCCCTATCACTCCGAATCATTTTTATCTTTAGATTCAATTGGTTTTCCACTTCATTTTTGTATTGCTTAAATGCATCAATTGCTTCATCCTTACTATTAAGCAAGTATACATAACAAAATCGAGTGCAGTCATCAATAAAAGTTATAAAGTATTTTTTTCCACCACGAGATGGTGTTGACTTCATATCGCATATATCTGTGTGAATTAAGTCTAAAGTTTTAGAATTTCTTTCAACAGACTTGTAAGGATGTTTAACAAACTTACTTTCCCCACAAATTTCACATTTCGACTTATCGCATTTAAAATCAGGCAATACTTCTAAATTAACCAATTTTCGCAAGGCTTTGTAATTTACATGTCCCAAACGGGCATGCCATAAATCAGTTAACTCCAATAAGTAAACAGAAGCAAAATTTTTATTGATACTGTCAATAACCATTACATTTAGTTTGAAAAGACCCTCATTGAGATAGCCCTTTCCTATGAACATTTCATTCTTACTTAGTACAGCTTTATCACTAACTAGGACACACTTAAACCCGTTCTTAACTAGTAGTGCAGCAGAAACTAAATTCTTCCTAATAGTAGGGACATGCAGAACATTGTTTAAAGTCAACACTTTGTCGGATGTCATTTTCAACATTACTTTGCCAGTTCCTGCAATCCTTGTTGTTGTTGTGTTTCCCATGAATAAATCTTCATCGTACTCAGCAGGAGTGTATGTTGCAAAGGCTTCTTTTGCAGAGCAAATATGCCTAGTGGCACCTGAGTCGAGAAACCACTCCTTGGGATTTCCAACTAAGTTACATTCCGATATCATTGCACACAAGTCATCTGCATCTTCCATTTTTTCCACGATGTTTGCTTGATTTTTGCCTTTGCCTTTGTTTTTGTCCTTTCTTGGAGCATGACAATCAGAACATCTATGACCAGCCTTGCCACAATTATAACAGTTGCCTTTGAATTTCTTCTTGGCCTGTTCTGACTTCTGCCCGTTGGACTTCTTTCTCTTTTTGTCTTTGGTAGGAGCTTCTTCAGCAATATTAACTCCAATGATTGTTGAACTCTTACGAGACTTCTTTTCGGCATTTCTGTTATCTTTCTCAATCTTGAGCCGAATCACAAGATCTTCAAGCTTTATTTCTTTACGCTTGTGCTTTAGATAATTCTTAAAATCATTCCACGAAGGAGGCAACTTCTCGATCATTGCAGCCACTTGAAAAGATTCATTTACTACCATATCTTCAGCAATCAGATCATGGAGAATAAGTTGAAGTTCCTGCACTTGTGATCCAACAGTTTTACTATCTGTCATTTTATAGTCTAAAAACTTTGCGACCACAAACTTTTTCAAGCATGCATCTTCTGTCTTATATTTCTTCTCAAGTGCATTCCACAACTCTTTTGAAGTTGTTATTGCACTATAGACATTATATAAGTCATCCTCTAAAGCACTCAAAATGTAACCTTTACATAGGACGTCTGACTGTTTCCATGCTTCAACAATCATAAATTTTTCCCTGTCTGGCATATCATCAGAAGGAACTGGAGTATCTTCACTTGTAAATTTCTGCAGACCAAGAGTGGTAAGCCAGAAAAATACTCGTTGCTGCCATCCTTTAAAATTCACACCTGTGAATTTACCCGGTTTCTCTGCTTGTGATACAAGAGGTCAGGTTGGTGCAGCAACAGCCACTGTAACACCAGTGTTTTCCATTTCTGATAAACAAAATTGATACAATATAAGTAAGCAATAAAAATATAATTGCAGACTTAAAGGAGTATAAAATCACAAAGATTTTTGTCTCCACCAGAAACACAGATTTATAATTTCCTTAAGATTGTTTCCAATCTGTGTTATAAAATCAGAAATTACTGGTTCTAATAAATCATTCAGAAACACGAAATAACTGAGATTTTTATAACCAGTAAATAAGATGAACAGAAATTTATTTGTAAAAAATAATTTAATCTGTAAAAACGTACCAGAATCTAGAATACTCTTATTGAAAATTTAGGAAGAAAATCAAGTCCACTGAATTCACAGTGTCCCCTTAAGGAAATTATTCCCCTCTAGTATCCGAGGTTTGATTTGGAATATAACCTCCCAGGGTAAAATGATTTTAATCAGTAGAGTATAGCTCCAAAAACTCTACTGTCAGCAAATCAATCCACAGCAGGAAAGTACACGAAGAAATATGTGTTTTTAAGAAGAAGGAAGATCAGAAAATTCGTAGGAAATATTCTGAAGACTGAATGGTATTTATAGGCAAGAAGAATATATTCTGAAAGGTTGCAACCCTTTCAGAATTAACACGACCATTAATGAAAGGTTGCAAACTTTCAAATGGTATTGACTGTTCCTGAAAGTTGCAACTTTTCAGAACAGTCATGGAGGGAAATTTTGAATATAACGGAATTTCAAAAGGGTCACTCGCGCGGATCCGAGTCGGGTCGGGTTAACTAAAAAGTTGAAAATATTTCGGTTAAATTCTGTTATCAACTAATTTGTTGAAAATAATTTTTGGCCATTTAAATTAATTAATAAATAATTAAAATAAATTTTATCCAAAAAATTATCTCTCGATCGATCATTTGCCAAAGCCAAAGCCAAAGCCGAAGCCGAAGCGAGCGAGCGACGACGACGACGACGCGAGGGGGGTCCCTCTTTCCAACTCTTTTAACAATTAATAGGAGTGTTTATTTATTTAAACTCTCCTATTTTCCTTTCCATTACCGATGAGGGACTATTGCCTTTTTCAATAAAGCTTTAGAGGACTTTTCAAGTTCCCAACCTTTCAAGTTCTAAACCTTTCAAATTCCTCTCCTTCCCTCTATTTCCCATCAATTCTTGCTACATACCCAACAGTTATGACTTAAATAAGCAGGTGTAATGCTGAAGCTAGCAAAGCAAACTTTGAAAAATCAAGAGTAGGAATACAAACGAGAAACACACCAAAAGACACAAAGATTTAACATGGTTCGATTAATCGACCTACGTCCACAAAGGAGATGAGAAATCCACTATAAATATGAGAGTACAAATATAGAGAGAAACAACTTCAACCAATTAACACAGAATAAAGAATGTACACATAGTTCTCCCCTATAACCGAACTCTCAAAACTCTAAGACTACATTGTGAATGCTAATTAAGTTAGAAGGAAAAAACATATATCCATAGAGTCCTAAAACCTTTCATACAAGAAAAAGAGTATTTAATATATTAAAACTTTCCCCTAAAAGGAAAACTTTTTATGGTAAAAATTCAAAACAAATAAAAGCACACTTCATATATAGAATAATAATACTAGATTTATTTATTATCTTTCTTCTTTCTGCATAGATTTTTATTAGCGTGAAATTATATTTTTGCCCTTGATCGTCCTCCCACTTCACACTTCTAAATAATAATAAATAATGTATATATATATATATATATATATATATATATATATATATATATATATATATATATATATATATATATATATATATATATATATATATATATATATATATATATATATATACTAAACCATATTTTAATAAAATTGAAACAACATATACAAGATAAATAACAATACCTAATGACCCTCAAGGTTCTTTTCTGATTTTAACTTCTTTTTCCGCTATTTAACCATCTTCATAGTTGTGGTTAGTTGTTTATAACGTGGGAATAAGTGGCACACTTTTTGAGGTGATCGAATATGTTTTGAGGATGTATTTCAGTTTGAAAAGTGAGCTTAGAAATTTTCACCAATGTCAATATTGAGTTTTGCAAGGTTGAAACCAAATTTTAATGATTACACTAGATTTGAAGGGTTATATATGGCGTAGTTGGAGGTTTGACATTATTTTCGAATTTTTCAACATGGTATTTTGAATCTTCGGTAGATTTTTTATTTTTTTAAGTTTTAAATTGACCATGGTGAACGTTCAGTCAAGATGACCCTGGACTAGTAATTTGATATTGTCAATAGGTTTAAATGTGTTTTTTAATCAATGTTCACTACTCATTTATATTTAGAGGTATTCAAATAATTTCTGAAGATTGAGTCTAAGTTAAGATATGTTTTAAGATTGTTATGAGTAGTATTGTGCATGACATATTCTTTTATTGTTCTCACAGATGCTTGGTCGCGTTTTTGGAAAATGAAATTCTTGAGGGCTGCATTCACAAAGGACATATCGTGTTCGCAAAAATTTATATTATGATAGTTTGAGGCTTTGTTGTTCAATTGGAGGTAGGTTATATTTTACTTTTCTTATATTTAGCTTGAGTAAAGCATATTTTGAGTTAAGTGTAATGTTTGAATAAAGAATTAATTGTGATGACTTGATGATGTGCAACCCAAATTGAAGTTTGATCCGATAACAGAATGTAGCTTAAGGAACCTGGTACCTTACGATCCTAGGTTTATTTCAACAAGGTTTGTGTTAAGAGAAATCCATTTATGTTGATATCCACTTTCAAAAGAACATAGTAGATCATAAAGATAAGAAATTAGGTTATTCTCGATCCTAAACCTAACTCCAGACTTCATCAGAATTTGATTTCTAACTCAAATGTGGTGGGGTAGAGAGGGGTGAGGGTAATGGAGTTGGGTATGCAGAGGTAAGCAGATAAGGTTGGGTGGATCATGTGAGGGTTTAATTTGGGGTCTGTTGCATGAATTTTGAAAATGTTGTCATAAAATATATTATTTTTTTAATTTACAAATGTGAGTTCATAAATAGATATCCACATTTTACTTATATTTATCCAAATTTTTATGTGTCAATAATAGACTGAAGTTTAATTTTTCCCAAATGAAATATAAGTGACCCAATTCATTAAAATATTAGTGGGCTGATTTTATAGATATGGGCCGAAACTGTCAACTCTATTTAGGGCAAATCAAATTTTAGCAATGTTTTCATCAAATTTAGAAAACCCTAGTCACTTGCCCCTTCTATAAAAATAAAAATAATGTTTGAACAATCTCTCATTCAGCCATTGTAATCGCAACTCAAATGTTTGGGGAAATGGAATGTTTCAAATGACGTATACATCCCTCAAATCACTAGGTCTATTCTTGACACAAAAGGGTCACATATCTGTTTAGAACGCGTAATATTTGTTTATGTGTTATAACTGATTATATCAATATGTTGCTTTATCTGGAGATATTCTAGCTCATTCTTCTTCAAATTGTTTTAGAAACCTAAGCACAAATATCAAGTCACTATCTAAAGTGCGTCCAAATACTCTTCGAGTCTTCAGTTTCGCAACAAAATTGAAACTTCACTTAATAAATTTTACTCTCATATCAGAAAAAATATTCGTTGTCTCAAATAGAAAAATGATTCAAGGGTCGAACTACGTAGGACCTAAATTCTCCCAGTGAGATACATAGGCAGCCTTCCAAGGTTCGATCCCCATTTTGAGAAATTTTATATTTTTCAACTCTTACAAAGAAATTAGAGTTACATATCAGTCAAAAACCAGAAGTACGACAATAAAATATTCAATCAACTTTGTCCTGATTCAGGTCGACATTTTTGACTCACAAAACTAAAAATCAAATAGACAAATTCCTGTCCATCTAATCATTTCTTTATATATGTGGGCTAGTGTTTCTTCAAATGAAGCGACTCTTGTGTGCTTACAGCTTTGTGTGTGATATTTTGTATCACCTACTACCTACACAAACTAACACATTTGCCTTTGAGTTATTTTTCTTTCTAAGGTACGAAGAGAAGGAGAAGGAGTGAAGGGCCAAAGAGCAAAATCCTAAGCGGATTATAAAGGAGAGATTGCGAAAGTGATAAAAGAACTTGATAATGATTCAGAAGGGGGGATGAATTATAAAACTCTATGCATTCGTCCGAATTTGGATCTTCTGGAAGGGTTTAAACTGCCAAAGCTCGTCATTTTTAATGGAATTAGAAATCCTCTAGCACATCTGAAAGTTTATTGTGATCAACTCGTGGGAGTTGGTAAAAATGAAGCATTGTTGATGCGTCTCTTCAGTAGAAGTCTAAGTGGATAAGCTCTGGAGTGGCTTACATCACAAGAACTGAAACAATGGTTAAGTTGGAATGCACTCGCAAAAGATTTCACAGAAAGATTTGGACATAATGTAGGAGCTGCCCCAAATTTCTCTTACTTGGAGAAGATCAAACAGAAGTCTATAGAAAATTATCGAGAATACGCACTTCTTTGGAGAAAAGACGTCGCAAGAGTTGAACCTCCCATGTCCGAACGTGAGATCACCAAAATGTTCATTCGAATTGAAGAGCCTGAGTAATATGAAAGAATGTTGTGCATAATGGACAAAAAATTATCGAGATCGTCAAAGTGGGAGAAACTTTGGAAGATGGTTTCAAGACTGGAAGAGTCACAAACTTTACCGCATTGCGAGTTAATGGAAAAGCTACAAGAACTAATGATATGGATACATCAAAAGGAAAAACAGAGGCGCTAGGTACGTTCACGAATACATATATGTTGTCATCTTCCTAAAGGAAATATCCAAATCATAATGTCGATAAGAAAAATTTCCCCGAATAAACTTTAGCAAGACTCCTAAATTGTTTACACCATTAACGGAATCTCAAACTCAACTTTATGAAAGGTTGAAAGCAATAGGAATGCTTCATCCCATAAAAGGAAGACAAGCCAATTCTTTGGGAAGATTTTACAAGGCTGACCACAGATGTGCTTATCATTCAGGAGCCAACACGACACAGAGAATTGTTCGACCTTGAAGCACAAGATACAAAACATGATCAACAATAATTTAATCAATATTGAGAAAAACACCTCAAGGTATAACATATTAAATGCTTAAGAGTGCGTACAAGATATTTTTGAACTAAGTCATCTGGAAGACATTCGTCATCAATGGTCGAAAAGAAATGTCCAGCATCGGTCAAAATTTTGCATATGAAGTTATTGTTATCTTTCTATGAAAAAGCATATATAATCTCTTTGTTTCCTTTTTATCGCATATTTTTGTGATGAACTACGTCTGACCTGAATTGTCAAGAATGAGATACGTAGGCGGCCTATGTCGGCTTCGATCACCCCTTTATATACTTTCAATATTCTCTTTGTACTTTGAACTACATTTGACCTGAATTCTCAATAATAAGATACATAGGAGTCCTATGTCGGCCTCGATCAGTTTCTTTGTATGTTTCTTATTATTGTTAACCTTTGAGGGGAACTACGTTTGACTTGATTCCTTCTTCAACGGGATACGTAGGCGCCACAACGGCTCGGTCATATTTGCCGTAAGATTTTCATATCTCTTTATAATGGAAATTGAGATAGAAGTATTGAGATAATCTAAAAAATTCATTCGAAGATGGACTTCTTCAACAAGTCAATACTGAAATATCAAAATGCAACTGGGTAGATTTTTGGGTGGATCTCAATATTCCACATGATGACATGTTATGGAGAATCAAGTTGGAAATCATGTTTAAATGTGCAACTGGGACAAATTTTTGAGAAGATCTCAAAAATTCCACGCAAAAATGTCATTTGATTAAAGTCTTATACTTATTATTAATGAGAAAAACTGGGACAGAATTTTGAGGAGGAGCTTCAAAATTGCTGAATGGCAACCTCAGAATTAACAAATCAAGTTACAAAAATTAAATATATTTCAGACCAGGACAAAATTTTTGAGGAGGGTCCTCAAAAGTTCCATCAACACTGTCTTACAAAGGACGGACGAGCGTGTAAGCTAACCACATGAAGGAGCGTGGAGACAAGATCAACATAAAACACTCTTTTAAACTAAGAATTTTTCTTCGAATGCAGGAATAACAAAGTCACAATAATGACAATGTCAAAGCTGTGAAGAGTGAAAAAAGACATCATTTACGCCTCTCGTGGCCTCATCCACATAACAAGAAATATTTTTATCTCAATTTTTGTTCATTTCATTTCATTACCTCAAGTGATTTATAAACAATTTCTTTTTTTATGTTGCATGAATATTGAAGCCAAACACTAATAGGTTCTTTCAAAGTTGTAAGAAACAAAGTGTTGGATGATCACTAGTCACGAGTCATGATCGAAGTTATAATTAGGCTCATCATAGCCTAATTCGATAAGCCAAATGGCTTAATCTTGTTCTTCAACTTCACTTTTATTATTTACTTCATCGTCGGTACTGACGTTTAGTGTCGAGCTTTACAGGTGATAATATTGGTAAAATCCAAATCGTATGTGAAATCAACATCAAATTTTTTTTAAGATGATCAAAAGTGACACTATCTTAGATGTGTTTCAAGAGAAGATCAGTAAGTCCATCAGATCAGAAAGTTGTTGGTGACCACAATATGTCCATGACAGTCAAAGTCATCGAATTATTGCAAGTTTTCGATAACCATTGAAAATATCAACAACAAACTTAAATTTTGTTGAGTTTGTCAAGGAAGGAAAGTGTGTCTTTAATCTTCGTGTGAATGAATTAAGTCATTCACCTTGATAATTCTATCTTTTAAAGAACAGAACCATAGTCGCAACGTGCATATACATCAATTTAGCATTTAGTACGTCTGTCGCGTAAAAATTTAGGCTTACGTGTTTCCTGACAATGTCAGAGTCAAAATTCTAATTTGTTGGGTATCCACCCCATAAGTGTATTATGTGTTTTGATTGGCCAATCAAAAACTTTTGCATATAGTTTTGGTGGGCGATCTACCCCATAAGTCGTTCGTATATTTGTTTTTCCTTTTCAGGTTCCTATTTTTGAATTATATTGGAATATCATAGAGACATCCACCTTGTTACCAAATGGGATATTATGAATCATCCACCTCGTTACAGTTAGAATATTATCGAGCATCCACCTCATTACAGATGGAATATTATCGACCCATCTACCTGGTTACAGTTGGGAAACTATCGAGCCATCCACCTCATTACAGATGGAATATTATCGAGTCATCCACCTCGTTACAGTTGGACTATTATCGATTCATTCACCTCATTACAATTGGAATATTATCGATCCATCCACCTTGTTATAGTCAAAATATTATCGAGCATTCACCTCGCTATAGTCAAAATATTATCCAGCCATGCATCTCGTTACAAATGGAATATTGTCGAGCCATTCACCTCACTATAGTTGGAATATTATCGAGCATCCACCTCATTATATATGGAATATTATCGATCCATCCACCTTGTTACAGTTGGAATATTATCGAGTCATCCACCTCGTTACAAATGAAATATTATCGAGCATCCACCTCATTACAGTCAGAATATTATCGATCCATCCACCTCGTTACAGATAGAATATTATCGAGCCATGCCCCTCATTACAGTTGGAATTTTATCTAGAATCCACCTTGTTATAGATGGAATACTATCGAGCCATCCACCTCATTACAGTTTGAAAATTATGGAGCCATCCACCTCGTACAGATGGAATATTATAGAGCATCCATCTAGTTACAATTGGAATATTATCGGGCATCCGCCTTGTTACAGATGGAATATTATTGATCCATCCACCTTGTTACAATAGGAATATTATTGAGTCATCCACCTTTCTATAGTTGGACTATTATTGAGCCATCCACCTCGTTATAGTTCATCCACCTCGTTACAGTTGGACTATTATCGTTTCATCCATCTCGTTACACTTGGAATATTACAATCATAGATCCATCCACCTTGTTGCAGTTGGATAATTATTGAGCTAGATAGTTCATCCAGATATCACCGGAGTTCTGCGTGCAGAAAACAAGCAATGACATCTCCTAATCCTCAGCAAATCATGAGTTGTAATGGACATACTGCGTTTGAAAGCGACATATACTCAACATACTTATGCTACATGTTTCACATCAAGAGTGATTGAAAAGCATCATAAGAGATAGTACCACTTTTCCAATTCTCTTTTCTACTAACAAGTCGTTTCAGTCTTTGTTGAGAGAATCCAAGTGGATGAATTGTCAAATCAAACCACAGGTGCAGACCACATCAACAAGGATGCAGCACAATGTGGAGATTTTTCTTAGCAACGAACTGGGACATAGTCCAAAGAGGAGTGTCATACTCTTAAGACGTGAACAGAGGATCGACTTCCACCACAGTCAAATCATACCCCTGTCAGAAGGCATGTGAGTTTTTCTTTAGATTTCTTGATCTACCAGAAGCAGTTTTCCAACCGAAGTGACATACACCAAGAGCTTTGAAAGTTATGTCTATGTAAGTTCTTAATTATGGGTGTGAAGCATGAAACATTCATGGCTAAAATGTTATAAGCCTTCTTTTCATACTCGACTTAATTTGTCACTTGTCCAGAACCAAAAGTTATCTAGCATAATAAATTTCCTTTTCAACCAATC
The DNA here is from genome assembly GCA_032847665.1 of Solanum chilense. Taxonomy (NCBI): domain Eukaryota; kingdom Viridiplantae; phylum Streptophyta; class Magnoliopsida; order Solanales; family Solanaceae; genus Solanum; species Solanum chilense. The sequence continues at coordinate 9,463,086 of CM064974.1, read as the reverse complement.
GAGTCTAACTACAAGCCGCCTGATTCCCTAAATGGGGGGATACGTAGGTGGGCTCATTATTGAAAACTCTGTTGTACTCAAATATTTTGTCATAAATCTTATTCTTGAGCATTTCGGTCTCTTACTAATTCAACATGGGAGTAGCTTTTGAATTCTTTCAGAATCGTGGATTAAAGCAAGCTTATACAACTACAAGTGGCCTGAATTCTCATATAGCCTGAGATATATAGGAAACCCACTTTCAGGGTTCGTCCATAATTCTTAAAGTCCGTACCAAATCCCATGCCTAAAGATGAATAATGTGGTTGGTCAAAATTAGCTTGGTCAATTTTATTTTCCTCGAATTTCTTGCATCAATCCAAGTAAAATGAGGGACAGTTGTTGACACCAAAATTTGACCCTCACCAATATAAATTAATCATATCTAGCTTCCAAGTTTTAATTTTAAATAGTTTTGTAACATTTTTGTAATTTTTAGATGATATATATGTCTTACATAATTATTTATATGATTAATTTATTTTATAAGTATTTGAAAATCGTCTCAAAAAAGATTTTGTTTTAATTAAATAGTTGGTTAATTAGTTTAATTATTAAATGGTATCTATTAGGTTAATTAGTTTATAATTAAGTAGATTATTTTATTTCGTTAAGATTATGAAGCTCTTTAAATAATTTATATTGATTCTTTACCAAATCCCTTTAACCTATTTGAGACTAAATTTGGGTTTTGCTTCAGCATTCCCAACTTTCAGCCCACTTCTTTATACAATATCCAACCCACTTTTCAATATCCAAATCAGTCCAATCCCATTAACAATATATTACAGTAAGCAAACGATCCCATCTTTTTCTTTTTCATTTTCACGCGACAAAACCAAGTCTAGAAACGCAATCCATCGATTCCAGCGACCCAAATCATGAACCAGCAGCCCAGCTGCTGCAAAATGCAGCCCAACAGTCCATGTCACTCCCTCGTGTCTTTCTTCGTACAAGGATCGTTGTCGAATTTTCCATGTATTGTCATGTTGGTGCCTCGCTTATTCTTGTTCAAGATCGGACGATTCCCTACATTTTTCCGCTGGAAATTGGTACTCGTTCTTAGCTGGAAACCTTATCCTCTATTTCGAATTTGAATTTGTTGAAATTCCATCCCGAATTTCCCCCTATTTTCTGCCCTAATTTAATTCTATATATACCTTCATCTTTCTCTTTGTGAAGGAAAAAAGAGAGAGAGAGAGGGTTACGAAAATGGGAAAAAAGTGGGAGAAAATAAACGTTGTAGGTAGCTTATAAAAGCTTGAAAAGAGCCGACATTAGAGAGAAAAGTAGAGAAAAATTATTAGTCATATACATTTATATATGAATACTTAGGAACTAGGCTCCAAAATAGATTGAAAAATCAAGATTTTACTCCCTCTTTTTACTGGTTCACTTCTGTTTTCTTTATCAAACTTCTCGGAGTTTGTTTCGGTGGTGGAAGCTTACTGTCTCTGCTCAATCTCAGTTCAACTACCCGGAAAAAGGTAATAGTTCCTTATTCACTTACGTTTATCGTTATGTTATGTGTTTAACTTATCTCGGTTAGAAGTCGAAATATTTAAATATGCATTTATTTTTCCTTACACATTGAAGTCATTTAGCTGAATCATGCTTAATATGCTAGTGGAGTGGTCTCTCTCTGGTTATTTTAATGAAGGTGAAGCATTGTTCCTTTACAACTCTAACATATGAGTGGATTAGGATGCTTAAGTGGTCCATTTTAATAGGCTATGATGTATTCATGTATATCTTTTATGTGTATATGTTTATATCATGTGTTATGGCTATCATTTTACTTTTCTTCAGTATGTAGCTTGAAGAACAGACTCAAGCATGCTTTAAATCATTAACTGTCATATTCTGTTATAAGTTCTTTTTTTATGCTATGAGTGTAATCTTTAAATCAAAGTTTGTAATGTGGGTTCTTCACTTTTCTTATGTGTTCTACTTCCTAGAATGATGGGAATGAATTGCATTTCAAAGAAGTTGCTTAGTAGACTAAAGGGTTGACTTTGTTAATGATAAGTTTTTTGTTACTTTCTTGCTTATATTGAGATTCTTCGTTGCTCTTAATACTATTTAGTTATGCTACTTGATTGTTTAAACCACATCATTGCTAGACATTGACGAAATTGAGTCTCGCTAATTTTTTTATTTTGTTTTTGTTGCATGTGATACCACCCGAGTCCTCCTTGACTCCAATCTTCTTCCCTCGTATTTCGGATGGGGCATAAAGTCCCCAAATCCCCTTTTTCCTTCGAGTCATCCCCTCGGCAAGCTGCAAAACCGATGTACAGGTTGAGATCGATAAATGTAGGCTGGAAATTAATTTTCCAGGTCTCAAAAAAGCCCAAAAGAGGGCAGTATACATGAAGTATACATTTGTATACATAAGTATACATGTAATAAATCGTTATATACAGGTCCAAACTGATAAAACAGGTTCTAGAAGTCTGAAATGGCCAACATATATTCAGTATATATCCCAATATACACGAAAATGAGTCAAAATACGTATTGTATACATCCATATACATTTGGTGTATAAACAGATTTTAAGTGTGGAAAATAAGGAATACAGGGCCAGAAGCCCAAAGGAAATTCCAGCAAGCCCAACAGGTCTAAATAGGTCAAGATCTATTTTGGATTTCTTTAGATTTAGGACAGGTTATAAAGATTTGGGCCTAAGGCCCAAATTTAATACTCTCTTCCCTTTTTACTCTTATTTGTATTATTTTAAGTAACTTTGTTTATTTCATGACTTAATTTAATTAAATTCCCAAGATTGCCATTTTTCTTTATATTAAAAATAAATAAATAAAAATGTTTAAATATTTCTTTTTGTACGAGTCACTTAACTTTTATTTTATTATTCTTATCGAACACTTTTGGTCACTACCCTTTTTAAATGATCTCCCTCTTTTCCCTAAAAATATTTAATTAAATAATAATAATAATAATAATAATAATAAATAAATAAATAAATAATAAATAATTAAAAATGAACATTACTTAGTCAAAGTTGGAAAGCTTAAGTCAAAACCATTTTTAGTCAAATCGCCGGTCAACTACATGTTATCGGACATTCACAGGGCCTAACACCTTCTCGGAATGTATATTTGAACTTCGAACCTCTTTTTCAACTGATTTTATCTGTTTAAATCTTTTGAAAATAATTACAAGTTTTTCTTGATTTTTTATTAAAAAATAAGTGGCGACTTTGTTAATTCAGAAAGTCGATTTCTCGTAAATCATAAAATCAATCAATTTTTCAAAACCTAGTATTTTTTCTTTTACTATATATTTTCATAAAACAACGCCACAATTGCGGAAACCAGAGTCTTTGTTCTCTGCATTTGTGAGCCTGGTGTTGTAGTCGCGAAAGTCAAGTGCTTTGGTCACCGCATTCATGGGATGGGCTCTACGATCGTGGATAGGAGTAACCTCAACCCTTTGCATACACGGATAGCCTCCCGCATTCACAAAGAAGGGTCGGGGTTGAGCTGACCCCGTTGACCACCGCGCTCATTGATTGGTGTCCGCTTCCGCAGAAGTCAATTTATTGGTCTATTAAATAAGACTTGTCCTATTTTTTAGGTTAACTTCCAAAATTAATAGGTTAATGTGTCAGAATCTAGAGCTCCAATTTGAGTGGTTCTTATTGCTATTTGTCGGAAATTTGAGAGGATACTTGTTGAGACCACTGGAGAGGCACTGGGAACTCGTTTAAGAGGTAAATCGTCGTCCGAAACCTCCCTCTGAATACTTTAATGGTGGCTTTTGATTCTTATTATTGAATTTGTTGTTTGGTGTTGTTTTAAGGCTCAAATGGTGCCCATTTTGGGAGAAAAATTTCCTTGATCCATTTTGGACCAATTGGCGCAATCAATTTCAGGATTCTCAGCATGGGTCCCATATTTTACATTTTGAATCGATTTTGAGCCCATCTTCAATTATTTCATTTTTGGTGTACGTCGATATTAACGTTGTGGTCTTATTTTTTGTAGTGTGGAAACGATCAAAGGTTGTTCAAAGGGGGAAAACTTTAAAATTGTGAATTTGAAGTCCGCGTGGTCAAACTTTGAAGTAGGTTATGACTTATCAATCTTTAGATTGATCTTTTGATTGTGAATGCATTTTGGTTAGCTAGATTTGGGATTTGCATGTAGTTGTATCATGTTTACCTATTAGAAATTATGCCTTAGGCATATTTTTGGGCTTTTTTCAGGGATAGCGCATGCCTATTTTTGTTGTATTGATTATATGATGCCCTGTTGTTTTCGTATTGTTATTGATGTTGATATTAGTTGGAGGCCCATGTGTAACCCTATTAACCATGGTCAAAGTATAAGTGTAAATTCTATTAGTCGGGTTTGAGTCCTAACTAGGTGATTCTATTAGATTCTTCAAGTTACCTCTACTGTGGTTAATTTGAGTCCATAGAGGGTCGTTATTGTCCTGGAATATCTCGTGACTTAGCTAGTAGTCTCCTTATCTCTTCTCTGTACCCAACAAGCTTATGAGAGTTCGTTTGAGTTATTTACTTTCACCGTTTACTTATGGGGTCCAATTAGGTTATAGTTAGTTGTATACTTTACTATTTTTCCTTTTCTAGACTCATGTGCTTTATAATTTGAATTTCCATTCAACTTTGTTCTTGTGACCTCTAATTGCTTTTAATTTCTTGCTTTAGATATTGCCTTTAGTTTACAAGTAACTCATCCTATGATGCCTACTGGGTACCCATTATTTTGGTACTCATACTGCACTCTGAATATGTTTTCTTAATGTAGACTCAAGTGCCAACCACAAACATTGATGAAGTCTAGCTATAAGGATCTTTAGAGACTGAGGGTGAGCCTATGGCGTCCTTTCCAACCTATCTCTTTATGTATATAGTTTTTGTCTAGTTTTTTTAATATGATCATAACTCTTGATCGTGACATGAAAGTTGTAGTATTTGTTTTAATAACAAAAAGGTAAGAAAGTAAATATTTCACAACTAATCCCTCTTATTAGTTAGTACTTTCTCTGTTCTGATTTAAGTTGTAATACACATACACACACACACACAAACACACACAGAGACCCCCCACCCCCACCCACCCCACACACGCACACGCGCGCGCACACACACACACGCGCACACGCACACGCAAATGCACATGCACGCACACGCACATGCACATGCACACGCACACACAAACACACACACACTCACACGCACACATGCACACACACACACGCACGCGCACACACACACGCACGCACACGCACACACACACGTACACACACATGCACGTGCACGCGTACGCACACGTATACGCACAAGCACATACATACACACACATGCACGCACGTACACACACACACACGCACACCCACACACACACGCACGCACGCACACACCTACGCACCCGCACACACGCGCAAACACACACACGAACGCATGCACGTACGCACACACACACAATATCTTATTAAATTAAAATAATTAAAGTAAAATCAAGGAAATAATTCATTGGCTTCCGTTTCCTGATTTTAGTTGAAGGTACAACCATTACCCTCGTTTATCTAGTTTAGGCAAAATAATTATATACGCCTAGTTACATAGCGTCCATATAGGGTAAATATCGAATATCATATTGAAATTAAATTTTTTCATATTGTGATTTTGTTAGAATATTATTTGGTATGTATTTTTAAAAAGTTTGATATTTGATACAGTATTTAATAAGTATATATATATATATATATATATATATATATATATATATATATATATATATATATATATATATATATATATATATATATATATATATATATATATATATATATATATATATATATATTACTAATAACACTAGCAAATATATAAAATTTTATTAGTACAAATTAATTATTTGGACGTTGGAACTTTAACTATTCTATCATGATTGAAATGTCCTCTTTGATTGATTAACTAGGGATGACAAATGGGAGGATCCGGATTTGGACAATTAAATTGAGCTAAAATAGATCGGAGTAAATACACTCATATGAATATGAGTAAAAATAATTTGGGTGAACTATGAAAGGGATAGAATGGTTCTGACCTACTTAAGTATTCGGTCAATATATTTGATAAACATTCTTAGATGAGAGTTTCGTTAGTGCAATTAGATACGGAAGGTCAATTTTTTTGGTAATCGTACTCAAATTGAAATTTGTCACTGCGGTTAGCCAAAGAAGTTCAGTTTTGGTCTCATAGCATGGTTTGTTTAGGTTTTGAAAGTTTTATTTTCAGTTTGTGTCGTTAAGACTTTTAACTTTTAACTTTTGGCTAAAATTTGAAATAGATCAATTTTTTTGGGAAACATGTTCAAATTTTAATTTAATCAGCGAGGTTAACTCTTAAAGGTCATTTGTCGTCTTATAGAATGATTGATTTGGATTTTGAGGTTTTCATATTCAGTTTGTACCTTTAGCCGTTTTAACTTTTAATTTTTGGCCAAAATTTGACTTTGCTTGATATTTTTTTTAAAAGTGTTCTAATGAGAATTCTATCAGTGTGATTACTTTCAAAAGGTCATTTTTATATCTAAATGGATAGTTGGTTCAAGTTTTGAAGTTTCTATTTTCAGTTTGTCTTATTAGATATTTAAACTTTTAACTTTTGGCCAAAATTTAGATTTGGTCAATATTTTTGATAAAAATGCTCAAATTAATATTTTTGATATAATGATATGTGTCATATTGAGATTAATTTAACTTGTTATTATAGAAATGTTTCATTCAAATATGATTTATGAATTGATATTAAAATTTTTGGATTTATATTCGTGTTCTTAGATTTTTAAAAGCAATAAATTAATAGATATTTACTATTAAATAATCATTCAGTTAATAATATTTTGAACATATTGTCAATCAATTACTAATCTAACATTGAACTTGACTGATATATTACCAATAATCTAACAATCAATTAGTAAACTTATTAAAAAAGAAATAATCATACTAATGTATTTAAAATTTAATACCAACAAGGGTTGTGATGTAGTGGAACGTACTCCTTCATCCTTAATCAAAAGGTCTTCAGTTCGATTCTCCTTTACAGAAGATTTTTGGTTGGTAAGTTTACCAACAAATGAAAATTGGTTGGTAATATTTACAGAGTAACTCAATTTTCCAACCAATTTGATCAATTTACGAACAAATTTTTTTTTATTGGTAATTGGAGTTCTTTTGTAGTATATTTTGCTTGTTCCTCCTTCCTCTTGTAGCATGGAGACGTTCTTTTCTCCCTTTTTTAAAAATAAGATAATGAAGTCATCCTCTTTATTAAGGGTACTCTAATAAGTTATTTTGAGGAATTTGTATCTATTGATGAACTACTAGGAATGTTGATGGTGGTACTTTAAGAATAACATTACATACTTTTAAAACATTCAAATAATATTGATGATAATTTGTAGAAGCATTTTCTAATGAAATGCTAGGAATAATGTTCACCTTTTTACGAAAATCATACAAGTCAATATCCATGGTAATATTCAGAGCTTTATCCATGTTTGTCAATGGATAGAAAAAACAAATTATGCATGAACAAGTACATGAATCCCAAGATTATAGTTGATTTTTCTTAATTTTTTGAAAGCGATCATATAGAGAATGCTTTGTTTTTATCATAATAACTTTTTCTTACTTTTGTACTTAATATTCAACAAAAGAAAAATAATAAATCATTTTGGAACCACTAAAATAATAAACAAGACTTAATTGGTAAAATCTGAAAATTAAATTATCTATGCAACAAGATTTAAAAGAAGTTTAATTCATCAAAGAAAATGGCAAGAAATAAAGGAAATAAGATTTTCTTTCTCGTGTCAAGGTGTGTATTTTGGTGGAAAACATAATTAATTTTTATAAAGAAAATTGATTTTGGGTATTTTAGTTTTATAAGTGAAAACTTTAATTTTGACCAATGTCATTATTTGAGTTTGGCAAGGTTGAATCCAAATTATAATTATTTTACTAGAAATCTGGAGGGTTAGATATGGCGTAGTTGGAGATTCACATGATTCTCGAGTCTTTAAGTGGCTTTTTGACTCTTTGTAGATTTCTTTTTATCTTAAGTTTTGATTTGACCATGGTTAACATTCAGTTAAGATGACTCTGGACTAATGATTTGATATTGTCAATAGGTATAGATGTGTTTTATGATCAATTTGCACCACTGATTTATTTTTAGAAGTTTTTGAATAATTCTGAGAGTTGAGTGTAAGTTTAGATATGTTTTTACGATTGTTAGGAGTTGAATCAAGTGCAAGATAAATTCCTTCTTCGCGTCTTATGGCTACAAGGTCGCATTTGTAGAAAAAAAATTCTTGAAGACTGCATTTGCAAAGGACCTGTCGTGTTCACAAAAATCTTATGATAGTTTGAGGCTTTGCTGTTCAATTTCGAGGTAGGTCATAACTTACTTTTCATATATTTAGCCGACAACTTATTGCGTAAAGTATGTTATGAGTTAAGTGTAATGCCTGAATGAAGAATTAATTGAGATGACCTGATGATGGGCTACCCAAATTGGAGTTTGGGCGACAGATAATGGCATGTAGCTTCAGGAACTTGGTACCTTAATATCCTATGTTCATATCAACAAGGTTTGTGATGAGAGAGTCATTTACGTTGATATCCATTTCTAAAAGAATAGAGTGAATCAAGATAAAAAAAACTAAATCATTCTCGATCCTGAACCTAACTCCTTTGAATATTAGATTAGAGGTTGGCTTAGTGGTTTAGGAGTTCAAACCACTACTCTTTTTTTTTTTCGAACCCCTTAATGAAAATCCTAATCGTTTGCCTGTTCTATAAAAATAAAATAACATTTACACAAACTCTCATCCAACCATTATAAATGCAACTCAATCAATTGCGGCCGACATAAAATGCATTTACAACATTGCAGAGAACGTTGATAGCGATGACGTTTAAGGAACTCAATTCCAGCAGAATACTTTCATGGATTCATCATAATTGAGTCAACGAATCACCAAGTTCTAAGATCTTTCTTTTAAATTTGTATTTTCAATTTGATGATGTACTAGTAATTTACTCCTTAGTGCTCTAAAGAACTATCTACTGCAAATACTTTATTTCCTTTAAAAGATTCACATTTTAAAAAACGTTTCAAATTTATTTGTTGTATCTAATTTAATAGAAAATCGATTGATATTATGTCTTTAAATTTAAGCTTTTTTGTAGATCCAAAAGATTTTCTGATTTAGAGTACGTGGTAAATTCAACATTAAATAATTGAGTGATTATTTTAATAAACTAAAATTAATTTATCAATAGAAGCATATCACTTGTATATTTCTTGTATTTCATCAAAAAATGATTGTGGTCATTTTTCTCCTTTGTTTATAATTTAGTCAAGCAACGATCATTGGGTCACCTATTTTGAATTACAGACACACAAGGCCATTTCTAATTTTTCTCTAGGAAATGTAGTGATCCATTTGAAACTATAGGTTCAAAGTTTCCAAATGTTGATAGAAGAATATGTGGAGATTTGGGGTTCATCACTCAATCAAGCGCTACTTGAAAGTCTAGATAGATTCCACACTCAGTTAATATATACCTTTTTTTAAGCCATAACTAGGCTACTTCACTGAGACGATGGTTCGAGTTTACCAACCACACATGACACATTGTCTTACCAAATCCAATTCTCTCTTGATATGTTCCACATAAATCCGTTTCGAACAAAAACATTGAACTTCTCAAAGAGAAGCATGTTAACAACATATTTCTAGCTCTTGAATAGAATATGTATCTCCAAGAATATTTTAAGGATTACCTAATGTTATTCCCATTACCACTACCAATGTTCCTATAGTATGTAGCTCATCAACATATAATAATTCTTCAAGAATAACTTATTGTATAATCATTGATAAGGAAAATGATTACATATTTTCTATACGATAATGAGTAGTCATCATCCTTATAAGGGTAATTCGATAAGTTATTCTTGAAATACTTATATATTGATGAACTTCTGGGAATATTGATGGTGGTAATGTGTTGTTACTTAAAGAATAACATAAGATAATTTTAAAATATTCTCAAATTTAGAATATTCTAAAATTTAATGATGATTTGGACTTTGTTGAAGCATTTTCTATTAGAGTGCTAGGATTATGTTGTTATTCACAATTTGCTCTAAAATATTACAGTTGAATTTACTTAATTTTGTGGTATGCTGTATTTTCGGCGTTTTGAGCTTCTATAGAGACCAAACGTCATCTATGACTTGCTGTAACTGATAGTTTGGTCCTTAGTCGCTCATTTGATTATTTTTGTAAGTTTATGGGTTTTGGAGCTTTTAAAGTTTAAATTGTTGACTTCCATCAAAACTTTAGGTAAATGACCGCAAAAAACAATTATGATGACTTTGTTAGGTCTAGAACATTGAGTTTGGTCTAGAAGAACCTTTGGTTAGGTTCTCAAAGCTTCCAAGCTCATTTCGAGCTACCTTATAAAATTTGGTGTAAAATGGAGTTTGGAAGTGGGACCCACTTTTCATCCAGAAGAACTCGGTTGAAAGTTTTAACATCTTCGTTGAGTCTGGAATATCAATATTGGTTGGATAGAATCTTCCATTTGCATGCATAGGGTTTTGAACGAATGTCGAGTCCCCATTGAGGCAGTTTGCACCTTCCAACTGTTGGCTGGTGCAATACCATTTGTTTTTCGCATTCATGTACCTCGTGCCACATCTTGCGGAGACCAGAGATTTTATTCTTTGCATTTGTGATCTTTGTGCCACATTCGAGAAAACCAAGGTTGATGTCTCGGGTTCTAGAGCTCCAATATGAGTGATTTTTATTGTTATTTGTCGAAAATTTGAGAGGCTACATGCTGGGACCGCTGGAGAGGTACGTGGAACTCATTTAGGATGTAAATTTTGTAATGATCCCGAACAGATTTGAAATAACAAAGTATTTTTTGAAATGATTTTTTATTATATTGATAACAACATTGAACTACAAACTATGATGATAACAGAATAACAAAATGGGAAAGTCGAATAGTAGCTCCATTGCTCGATAGATATGAATAAATAGAAGAGAGACATAAGAGATTGAGAATGAAAAATTGGATAGAAGGGAAGAGATTTCGGAGAAGAAAATACCGTGCAAATTCATGCCCTCTCTATTATGTTAGTCTGTTACATATACCTTTTAATCAATTTGGCTGAGTTAGCAAGTCTGACTAATCCCAACCTTTGAAGCTCACTAACTCGTGATCAATCTCGACCCTCCATGTGGCAATTATTGTGACTACATTCTGAATAAACCCTAGCTCATGACAAATTCTTGTCCCAGACCTCCCTCCGTAAACTTAAATGGTGGATTTTGATTCTTATTATTGAATCTGTTGTTTGGTGTTATTTTAAGGCTCAAATGGTGCCCATTTTTGGAGCAAAATTTCCTTGATCCATTTGGGACCAATTGATGTAGTCAATTTCAGGATTCTCAGCATGGGGTTCCACAATTTTATTTTGACTCGATTTTGAGCCCATCTTCAATTATTTTGTTTTTGGTGTCTAAACTTCTGTATTGACATTGTGATCTTATTTTTTATAATGTGGAGACAATTGAAGGTTGTCCAAAGGGGGAGAACTCTGAAATTGTGAATTTGAAGTGCGCATGCTCAAACTTTGAAGTAGGTTATGACTTATCGATCCTTAGATTGGGGTTGTGATTGTGAATTCATGTTGTTTAGCTAAATTTGGGATGTGCCTGTAATTTTATCATGTTTAGTGACTAGAAATAATGCGTTAGGTGTAATTTTGGGGGTTTTCATGGATAAAGCATGCCTATTTTAGTTGTGCTGATTATATCATGCCTTGTGGTTTTGTATTGTTATTGATGTTGATATTGGTTTGAGGCCCGTGTGTATCCCTGTAACGACCTGTTTAGTCGTTTTGAGCAGCAGATTTTATTTCTGGAAAAACTGGCTGGGACGACGGATACCACGACGGACCGTCATGGGCACGACGAACCGTCGAGGGTGTCCCGTTTCAGAACACTTAGAATTCTGAAAATTGTGTACTAAAATCGACTCTCTGTAATTTGTGACGGACCTGCAGGACGGACCGTCACAGCTACGACGAACCGTCGTGAGCTCCCGTTGCAAAACACTTCAACTCTTGAGAATTTGGTACAGGGAACGATTCTCTGAACGTCATGACGGAAGTGCAGGACGGACCGTCACAGGTGTGACAGACCGTCACAGAATCCTTAGTGAAAAATAGAGTTCTAAGATGTTGCGACGACCTGCATGACGGACTGTCGCAGGCACGACGGGCCGTCACAGGTTGTGTAATCCCAGTCGGAGTCGGATTTCTTTACACGTTTTAAGGGACGTTTTGGACTATTCTTTCCTTAATTATAAAATTCGTGGGTTTATATTAATAACTCAAATTCTTGAGGGATAAAAGAGGTAACTTTGAAATAATTAGTGGGGTATTATTGTCATCTTTTACACTTAATTATATGTTAATTAGGGTAAAAGAAAGAGGGTTTTGAATAAGAAAAAGAGAGAAAGAGAGAAATCGATCGAGAGGGAGGAGAAAACAGAAGCTTGGGAATTTGCTTGTTGATCACTAGTCTTCGGTGGAGGTAGGTTATGGTTTTCATGCTATTTGTAGTAGACTCTTAATAGCGAATGATATGTATTGGTAGTATTGTAAACCTGTCTATATGCTTAATTGTATGCTTGCATGAATATGATTATGTGATTTTGATAAAACAAGCATGATGAAAACTATTGAATCCCAAATCTTGAAAGAAACTTTAATCTACGTTATTAATGATGATGCCTTGGTATAAAAGCAGGCTTGATGAATTCAAGTAATGGGATTGATGATGCCTTGGTATAGAGAAGGCTTGATGAACGGATAGAATAGTATTAGTGGATCGGAGTGTCACGTTCCGACACATAGTATTAGTGGGACGGGTGTCAAGAACCGACACGTAGAATTAGGGGATCGGAGTGTCACGTACCGACACATATAGGGGATCGGAGTGTCACGTACCGACACATATAGGGGATCGGAGTGTCACGTACCGACACATATTAGGGGATCGGGTGTCACGAACCGACACGTAGAATTAGGGGATCGGAGTGTCACGTACCGACATATAGTAGTAGGGGATCGGAGTGTCACGTGCCGACACAAGAGGAAGAAAGATAATGAATCCTGAAAGATGATAATCTACTCAACATAATGAACTTAATTCCCAAATGAGTATGGTATTGAGGCTTGAGTCCTCATGGATAAACTTGATGGTACTTATTGATGATTATAGTACTTGTTGTTGCTACATGTTGAGTTTATAGTTGATTTATGATATTTACTGATATATACTGTTTTCTATTTTGAGTTGGCCGATGATATCTACTCAGTACCCGTGGTTTGTACTGACCCCTACTTTTATGTTTTCTTCTTTGTTATTTGTGGAGTGCAGCAAACGTGCCGTCGTCTTCAACTCAGTAGTAGATCTAGCCAGTCTTCACTCCATCGGAAATTCAGGGTGAGCTAACGCGTCTAGCTTGGACTGGATCTTCTTCTTCAAGTCTTGATGCCCTTGAACTTCCGGCATGGACTAGCTTTTAATTGTTTTAGTTTCTTAGACATTCTAGTTTAGTAATTTGATCATAGATGTTCTTGTGATGATGACTTCCAGATTTTGGGGAATAATAGATTGTTGAACTTTAGTAGTTATTGAATTGGCTTTTATTAATGAGTTAAGTCTTCCGCATTATTTTCTGTTGTTATACATTAAAATGTTAAGGTTTAGATTGGTTGGTTCGCTCACATAGGAGGGTGAATGTGGGTGCCAGTCGCAGCCCCGATTTGGGTCGTGACAAACTTGGTATCAGAGCATTAGGTTCGTTGGTCTCATCACACAAGAACGAGTCTAGTAGTGTCTTAAGGAATGGTAGGGGGATGCCTTTACTTTTCTTTGAGAGGCTATAAGACTTTAGGAAAATTCCATTCTTTCATTCTTTCTTTCGTGCTACTACTTGAGTCTAATTGGTATCTAGGTGATACAAATTGGTATCTGACCATCTTCACTCTATTTCGCAGATGGTTAGAACTATAGCAACGACCGCACCAGCAGCAACAACGGCAAGACAAGAAACGACTGAGCCAACCACTGGGGCTGTAGCTCAAGGAGGATCAGTGGGAAGAGGCCGTGGTAGAGGTCGTGGGAGGACTTCCTCTAGAGGAAGAGGACGAGCCCCTAGCCCATCTGTTACTAGGGCGGCGACTCCTCCACCGACTGAGGAAGTAGTGAGAGAGGGTGAGGAAGGGGAGAATGAACAAGTGCAGAACGAGGAACTGCCACCCCAGCCTACCCCAAAAATGATTAATCAGGTTCTGGCCTATCTTAGCGGTTTATCTGATCAGGGTCAGGCACCTCCAGTGTTTTCTGCACCAACACCTCCGGTTTCAGAGGAACCACATGCGGCTACTATGGCTCCTCGTATGGATGCCTCATTGGAAATAGGCACATTTCCTCGTCTGAATACTGGGCCTATAATGACAAATGATCAGCATGAACTTTTCAGTAAGTTCTTGAAATTGAAACCTCCAGTCTTCAAGGGTGCAGAATCTGAGGATGTTTACGATTTTCTGGTTGATTGTCATGAGCTACTACACAAGATGGGTATAGTAGAACGGTTTGGCATTGAGTTCGTGAGCTATCAGTTTCAAGGGAACGCCAAAATGTGGTGGCGTTCACATGTTGAGTGTCAACCAACAGAGGCACCGCCTATGACTTGGGCATCATTCTCTAGCTTGTTTATGGAGAAGTATATCCCAAGGACCTTGAGGGATAGAAAAAGGGATGAGTTCTTGAGTCTAGATCAAGGTAGGATGACGGTTAATGCATATGAGGCTAAATTCCGTACATTATCCAGGTATGCCACCCAACTTTGTTTCAGTCCACAAGAACGGATTTACCGTTTTGTGAAGGGGTAGAGGTCAGAATTGCGGATTTCAGCCTTACAGGTAGCGGCTACGGCAAAATCCTTCCAAGAGGTGGTCGACTTTGTGATAGAGGTGGAAGGAGTGAAGCCAGATGACTTCACCATGACATCGACATCAAAAAGGTTTAGAAAGGGAGGTGAGTTCAACGGTTCGTATACTAGAGGACAGAGTTCTGGAGGCTACTCAGTTCAACCAATTCAGTCTTCATTACAGACTGTAGTTGGGGGTCCACCTCAGACCGGTCAACACTTCTCCGAGAGACCTATGCCTGACTCCAGAGAGTGTTATGGATGTGGGGAGATTGGACATATTAGGAGGAATTGTCCAAAACAGAGTTACAGTTCCCCAATAGCTAGAGGTAGAGGTGGTCATGGTAGAGGCCGTTTTTCTGGAGGACGCGGTAGTCGAGGTAATGGTGGTCACCAAAATGGCAGAGGTGATGGGCAAACTGGAGCCACTACGACACAACATGGTAGGGGCAACAGACAGACAAGTAATGGGGCCCATTGTTACGCTTTCCCTGGGAGATCTGAAGCGGAGACATCTGATGCTGTTATCACAGGTAATCTTTTGGTTTGTGATTGCATGGCTTCTGTATTGTTTGATCCCGGATCCACATTTTCTTATGTGTCTTCTTCATTTGCTACTGGTTTTAATTTACCTTGTGAATTACTTGACATACCTATTCGTGTGTCTACTCCGGTGGGTGAGTCTGTGATAGTCAAAAAAGTATATAGGTCTTACTTGGTGACTTTTGCGGGGAGCAATACTTATGTAGACTTGGTCATCTTAGAAATGGTGGATTTTGATGTAATTTTGGGTATGACTTGGCTTTCTCCGAATTTTGCGATATTGGATTGTAATGCTAAAACTGTGACGTTAGCCAAGCCTGGGACAGATCCGTTAGTGTGGGAGGGCGACTACACTTCCAGTCCGGTTCGTATCATCTCCTTTCTTCGTGCTAAGAGAATGGTTAGTAAGGGGTGTTTAGCTTTCTTGGCACATCTCAAGGATGACACTACTCAAGTACCTTCGATTGAGTCAGTTTCGGTAGTCCGTGAGTTTCTGGATGTGTTCCCTACAGATCTTCCTGGTATGCCACCGGATAGGGATATTGACTTCTGCATTGATTTGGA
Source organism: Solanum chilense (assembly GCA_032847665.1). NCBI lineage: Eukaryota > Viridiplantae > Streptophyta > Magnoliopsida > Solanales > Solanaceae > Solanum > Solanum chilense. The sequence goes on along the minus strand of CM064974.1, from coordinate 9,446,850 downwards.
ACCGGGTACTCGCCCCATTTCTATACCCCCTTATAGAATGGCTCCAGCGGAGTTAAGAGAGTTAAAGGCCCAACTTCAAGAGTTGTTGAGCAAAGGCTTCATTAGACCAAGTGCATCTCCTTGGGGTGCTCCGGTGTTATTTGTGAAGAAGAAGGATGGGAGCTTTCGGATGTGCATAGACTACAGACAACTGAACAAGGTAACTATTAAGAACAAGTACCCATTCCTCGCATTGATGACTTGTTCGATCAGTTACAAGGTGCTTGTGTCTTCTCTAAAATTGACTTGAGATCCGGTTATCACCAATTGAAAATACGAGCAACGGATGTGCCAAAGACTGCTTTTCGAACTAGGTATGGGAATTATGAATTTGTGGTACTGTCTTTTGGTCTTACGAATGCCCCTGCTGCTTTCATGAGCTTGATGAACGGGATTTTTAAGCCATATCTGGACATCTTTGTGATTGTGTTTATTGATGACATACTGATATACTCAAAGAGTAAGAAGGAACATGAGGAGCATTTGAGAATGGTGTTAGAGTTGTTGAGAAAGAAAAAGCTTTATGCGAAATTCTCCAAGTGTGAGTTTTGGCTAGATTCAGTGTCCTTCTTGGGGCACGTGGTTTCTAAGGATGGAGTGATGGTGGATCCATCTAAGATTGAGACGGTGAAGAATTGGGTAAGACCTACTAATGTGTCAAAAATAAGGAGTTTTGTTGGGTTAGCTAGCTACTACCGCCGATTCGTCAAGGGATTCTCTTCTATTGCTTCCCAATTGACGAACTTGACTAAGCAGAATGTGCCATTTGTATGGTCAGATGAATGTGAGGAAAGCTTTCAGAAGCTTAAGACCTTGTTGACTACCGCACCAATTCTTACCTTGCCAGTAGAGGGTAAGAACTTTATCGTTTATTGTGATGCATCCTATTCGGGTTTGGGTGCAGTGCTAATGCAAGAGAAAAATGTGATTGCTTATGCTTCGAGGCAATTAAATGTGCATGAACGTAACTATCCAACCCACGATTTGGAGTTGGCCGCTGTAGTATTTGCACTAAAGCAATGGAGACACTATTTGTATGGGGTTAAGTGTGAGGTCTATACGGACCATCGTAGCCTACAGTATGTCTTCACTCAGAAAGACTTGAATTTGAGACAGAGGAGATGGATGGAACTACTTAAGGACTACGATATCACTATCTTATACCATCCGGGAAAAGCTAATGTTGTAGCAGATGCTTTGAGTAGAAAGGCGGGAAGCATGGGAAGTCTAGCTCATTTGCAAGTCTCTAGGCGCCCGTTGGCTAGGGAAATCCAAAATTTGGCTAATGATTTTATGAGGCTAGAAGTAAATGAGAAGGGAGGATTTTTAGCTTGTGTGGAGGCGAAATCTTCTTTTCTTGACCAGATTAAGGGGAAACAGTTTGATGATGAGAAACTAAGGCGAATTCGGGATATGGTGTTGCGAGGAAAGGCTAAAGAAGCAATAATTGATGAGGAAGGTGTTTTGAGGATTAAAGGAAGGGTATGTGTGCCCCGTGTTGATGACTTGATCCACACTATTCTTACAGAGGCTCATAGTTCCGGATATTCTATACATCCTGGTGCAACCAAGATGTATCGTGACCTAAAGCAACACTTCTGGTGGAGTAGAATGAAGCGAGATATTGTTGAGTTTGTTGCCAAATGTCCAAATTGTCAACAAGTAAAGTATGAACACCAGAGGCCCGGAGGAACACTTCAAAGGATGCCCATTCCTGAATGGAAGTGGGAGAGAATTGCAATGGACTTCGTGGTTGGTCTTCCAAAGACATTGGGGAAGTTTGATTCTATCTGGGTAATTGTGGACAGATTAACCAAATCTGCTCACTTCATTCCGGCCAAGGTGACCTACAATGCAGAGAAGTTAGCCAAGATCTACATCTCAGAGATTGTTCGATTACATGGGGTTCCACTCTCCATCATATCAGATAGAGGTACGCAGTTTACTTCTAAGTTTTGGAGAACATTGCATGCTGAATTAGGTACTAGATTGGACCTTAGTACTGCATTTCATCCTCAGACCAATGGTCAGTCTGAGCGAACGATTCAAGTGTTGGAGGATATGCTCTGTGCATGTGTAATAGAATTTGGTGGCCATTGGGATAACTTCTTACCCTTGGCAGAGTTTTCATACAACAATAGCTATCACTCCAGTATTGACATGGCTCCATTTGAAGCATTATATGGGAGAAGATGTAGGTCTCCCATTGGTTGGTTTGATGCGTTTGAGGTCAGACCTTGGGGTACTGATTTGTTGAGGGATTCCTTGGAGAAGGTGAAAGCTATTCAAGAAAAGCTTTTAGCGGCTCAAAGTAGACAAAAGGAATATGCGGATCAAAAGGTTAGAGACTTGGAGTTCATGGAAGGTGAACAAGTCTTGCTGAAGGTTTCACCCATGAAAGGGGTGATGCGGTTTGGAAAAAAGGGTAAGCTAAGTCCAAGGTATATTGGACCATTTGAGGTACTTAAGCGAGTGGGGGAGGTGGCTTATGAATTAGCCTTGCCTCCAGGGCTGTCCGGAGTGCATCCCGTATTTCACGTGTCCATGTTGAAAAGATACCATGGGGATGGAAACTACATCATCCGTTGGGATTCAGTTTTGCTTGATGAAAATTTGACTTATGAGGAGGAACCGGTTGCTATTTTATATAGAGAGGTTCGCAAGTTGAGGTCAAGAGAAATTGCATCCATCAAGGTTCAATGGAAGAATCGACCGGTTGAAGAGGCTACTTGGGAAAAGGAGGCAGATATGCAAGAAAAATACCCACATCTGTTTACAGATTCAGGTACTTCTTTTCGCCCTTGTTTTTCTTCTTTTGATCGTTCGAGGACGAACGATGGGTAAATTGGTATCTAGTGTAATGACCTGTTTAGTCGTTTTGAGCAGCAGATTTTATTTCTGGAAAAACTGGATGGGACGACGGATACCACGACGGACCGTCATGGGCACGACAGACCGTCGAGGGTGTCCCGTTTCAGAACACTTAGAATTCTAAAAATTGTGTACTAAAATTGACTCTCTGTAATTTGTGACGGACCTGCAGGACGGACCGTCACAGCTACGACGAATTGTCGTGAGCTCCCGTTGCAAAACACTTCAACTCTTGAGAATTTGGTACAGGGAACGATTCTCTGAACGTCATGACGGAAGTGCAGGACGGACCGTCACAGGTGTGACGGACCGTCACAGAATCCTTAGTGAAAAATAGAGTTCTAAGATATTGCGACGACCTGCATGACGGATCGTCGCAGGCACGACGGGCCGTCACAGGTTGCGTAATCCCAGTCGGAGTCGGATTTCTTTACACGTTTTAAGGGACGTTTTGGACTATTCTTTCCTTAATTATAAAATTCGTGGGTTTATATTAATAACTCAAATTCTTGAGGGATAAAAGAGGTAACTTTGAGTTAATTAGTGGGGTATTATTGTCATCTTTTACACTTAATTATATGTTAATTAGGGTAAAATAAAGAGGGTTTTGAATAAGAAAAAGAGAGAAAGAGAGAAATCGATCGAGAGGGAGGAGAAAACAGAAGCTTGGGAATTTGCTTGTTGATCACTAGTCTTCGGTGGAGGTAGGTTATGGTTTTCATGCTATTCGTAGTAGACTCTTAATAGCGAATGATATGTATTGGTAGTATTGTAAACCTGTCTATATGCTTAATTGTATGCTTGCATGAATATGATTATGTGATTTTGATAAAACAAGCATGATGAAAACTATTGAATCCCAAATCTTGAAAGAAACTTTAATCTACGTTATTAATGATGATGCCTTGGTATAAAAGAAGGTTGATGAATTAAAGTAATGGGATTGATGATGCCTTGGTATAGAGAAGGCTTGATGAACGGATAGAATAGTATTAGTGGATCGGAGTGTCACGTTCCGACACATAGTATTAGTGGGACGGGTGTCACGTACCGACACATATAGGGGATCGGAGTGTCACGTACCGACACATATTAGGGGATCGGGTGTCACGAACCGACACGTAGAATTAGGGGATCGGAGTGTCACGTACCGACACATAGTAGTAGGGGATCGGAGTGTCACGTGCCGACACAAGAGGAAGAAATATAATGAATCCTGAAAGATGATAATCTACTCAACATAATGAACTTAATTCCCAAATGAGTATGGTATTGAGGCTTGAGTCCTCATGGATAAACTTGATGGTACTTATTGATGATTATAGTACTTGTTGTTGCTACATGTTGAGTTTATAGTTGATTTATGATACTTACTGATATATACTGTTTTCTATTTTGAGTTGGCCGATGATATCTACTCAGTACCCGTGGTTTGTACTGACCCCTACTTTTATGTTTTCTTCTTTGTTATTTGTGGAGTGCAGCAAACGTGCCATCGTCTTCAACTCAGCAGTAGATCTAGCCAGTCTTCACTCCATTGGAAATTCAGGGTGAGCTAACGCGTCTAGCTTGGACTGGATCTTCTTCTTCAAGTCTTGATGCCCTTGAACTTCCGGCATGGACTAGCTTTTAATTGTTTTAGTTTCTTAGACATTCTAGTTTAGTAATTTGATCATAGATGTTCTTGTGATGATGACTTCCAGATTTTGGGGAATAATAGATTGTTGAACTTTAGTAGTTATTGAATTGGCTTTTATTAATGAGTTGAGTCTTCCGCATTATTTTCTGTTGTTATACATTAAAATGTTAAGGTTTAGATTGGTTGGTTCGCTCACATAGGAGGGTGAATGTGGGTGCCAGTCGCGGCCCCGATTTGGGTCGTGACAATCCCTATTAACCATGGTCAAAGTATGAGTGTCAATTCTATTAGTTGGGTTCTAGTCCTAATTAGGTGATTCTATTGGGTTCTTCAGGTTACCTCTACCGTGGTTTGAGTCCATAGAGGGTCTTTATTGTCTTAGAATATCTCGTGACTTATCTAGTAGTTTCCTTAGCTATTCTCTGTGCTCAACGGGCTTATGAGGGTTCGTTTGAGTTATTTATTTTCAATTGTTGACTTATGGGGTCCAATTAGATTATAGTTAGATGTATACTTTACTATTTTTCCTTTCTAGACTCATGTGCTTTATAGTTTGGATTTCCGTTACGTTTCAACTTTTCTTCTTGTGAACTCTAGTTGCTTTATATATTGCCTTTAGTTTGCAAGTTCACTCGGCCTATAATGTCTACTAGGTACCCATTGTTTTGGTACTCATACTGCACTCTGGATATGTTCTCTTGATGTACCACCAACGTTGCTTCGGTCTAGCTACAAGGATCTTTAGAGACTGAGGGTGAGCTATGGCGTCCTAGTCCAACCTATCTCTTTATGTATATAGTTTTTGTCTAGTTCTTTTTTAATACTAACATAAAGCTTGATCGTGACATGAAAGTTGAAGTATTTGTTTGACAACAAAAAGGTAGGAAAGTAGATATTGCGCATAGAAATTTCTTATTAGTTATTACTTTCTCTTTTCTGATTTAAGTGATTTTTTACTTTGCCAAAAAAGTATTTTTTTATTATATATATTTAATATGTTTTTCAATTTTGATATTCAATTAAGTTTAGGCCACGAGATTTAAAAAAACTACATATATATTTTAATTTAAAATCAGAAAATTTTGAAATATTTATTTATCTCATAAACTTCATGTCTAATCATATTAAGATAATTAAAATAAGATGAAGGAAATAATTCATTGGCTTGCATTTCCTGTTTTTAGGTAATGGTTCAGCCTTGACCCTCTTTATCTAGGTTAGGAAAAATAATTTATTTACACCTAGTTAGATAGCGTCCTTATAGGGTAAATATCGAATATCATGTTGAAATTAATTTTTTTGATATTGTGGTTTTGTTATTATTTTATGTATGCTTTTTAAAAAGAGTTTGATATTTGATACAACATTTAATATTTATAAAAAATGTATACCAAAATATTAAATAATGTACAAAAGTATAAAATTACATATAAATTCATATATATTATTATATTACTAGAAAGTATGTATAATTTTATTATTTAGACGTTGAAACTTTAATTATTTTATCATTATTGAAATGTCCTTTTTGGGTGATTCACTAGGGATGACAAATGGGAGGATTTAGATTTGGACAAGTTGAAATAAATTGAGCTAAAATAGATCGGAGTAAATACACTCATATGAATATGAGTAAAAATAATTTGGGTAAAATATGAAAGGGATAGAATGGTTTTGGCCTACTTTAGTATTCGAAAGTCAAACACTTTAAATATTTAACAAAGTTAATTGAAATTAGCTTAAATAATTAAAATAAATATTTTAAGGTGTGTTTTATAGAAGGAAATTGTTTTCCAATTTTTAAATGCTTGGTTTACTAAAATGTTTTTGAATATAATTTTCAAGTGGTCTTATGTTTCTCCAAGTTAAGAATATAACTTCCCGACATAAAATAAGAAAAATATTTTTTAAAATATTCTTTCACCTCACCATCCAATCTAACTCAAGACACGACTCTCGAATGTAACCTTTGAACAAACTCCTACCCCATTAGGGATCTGGGATCTGAATCTCAACCTCGATCAAAAACCCGACTATCGATCCTAACTAAGGACATGAATCCCAATGTTGACTATACCAAGGATATATGTATTACCCAACTCCTGAAACTTAACTCCCAACTCCAACCTAGGATCCGAGCCATAACTCTGACTTGAGACTTGACACCTGACTCTAAACTAAGACCTAATGTAACACCTTCTATGCAAAAGATAAGAAATTCAGTCTTTCCAAAACTTGGTGCCAACACAGATGGAGCATCCAACAGATTTTTGGTGGGATCACGATTCACAGGTTGGTCAGTCGTTGGCAAGACCAAAGATTGGTTGAAATGTCTAGTTCTAGTACTCTTCGATGGTCCACCAGGATGGCCCATTGACCTATCCACGACTTGTAGGTAGGTCTCATACGTGAGTCTTAGACTTAATGAAATTCTAATAAATCTCAGTGGAAACCATGGGGGCATGTAACCGTATGTTGACCAACGGACCATACATGGCACATCAGTCGAAGGTCAAAAAACAAAGTCCCTGAACCCATCCACCATCGACCTGTCCGTAGGTAGATCCAAAACCCTAAATTCAATGGTAATCTTTGATTTCATAGGTTGTTGGAGAGTTCATAATCATGTAATTAGTTTTATATTGGTTCACTTACTCCCTCATACTTGAAATATCAAAAATGTTATCTTGTTTCTCCATAAAATTAGGCATAGGGATCAAGTCATCGATTTTAATGTTTTCTTAATTTCTCCCTGATCTTCACTAGTACTAATTTTTCTTGTTCCTCCTTCCTCTTGTAGCATGAAAAAAATCATTTCTCCCATGAAAAAAATATAATATAATGAGTAGTCATCGTCTTTATTATTAAGGATAATCTGATAAATTATCTTGAAGAATTCTTATGTATTGATGAACTACTAGGAAATAAGAATATTGGTGGTGGTAATGGATTGCTCCTAAGAACAACATTAATTAGGTAATTATGAAATATTGTCATAATTTTGATGATTATTTGTAGAAGTATTTTCTAGTGAAGTGCGGTACAAGAACTAAGACCTTGATTATCAATATTGATGTTACTGTTTGGAGCTTTATCCATGTTTGTCGATGGATAGAAAAAACAAATCCTGCATGAATAAGATTATAGTTGAATATTTTATTTTATTTTTTGGAATGCGATTTAAGGAATTTTTTTTATTTTTATCATGATAATTTTTTGCTTTCTTTTTACTTAATATTCAACATAAAAAAAATAATCAAAATATTTTTGAAACCACTTAAATAATTTAAAATCAATTGGCAAAATATGAAAACGGAATCAACTATGCAACAAGATTTAAAATCAGTTTAATTCATCAAAGAGAAGGACAAGAAAATAAAGGAAATATGATTTTCTTTCTTGTGTTTAGATGTGTGCTTTGGTGGAAGCATTATTAATTTATGATAAAGCAAATTGACTTTGGATTTTTCTTCTCTCTCTATATATAAAAGTACTAAACTATATTGTAACGACCTGTTTAGTCGTTTTGAGCGGCAGATTTTATTTCTGGAAAAACGGGCTGAGACGACGGATACCACGACGGACCGTCATGGGCACGACGGACCGTCGAGGGTTTCTCGTTCCAAAACACTTAGAATTCTGAAATTTGAGTGCTGAAATTGACTCTCTGAACTCTGTGATGGAAGTGCAGGACGGACCGTCGTAGGTACGACAGACCGTCACAGACTCTTCAAGGAAATTGAGTCTCTGATCGTTGTTACGAACCTGCAGGATGGACCGTCGCAGGCATAACGGGCCATCACAGGTTGCGTAATCCCAGGCTGGGTCGGATTTCTGTTTAAGTTTTAAAGGGGCGTTTTGGACTATTCCTGCTATAATTATAAATTTTGTGGGTTAATATTAATAACTCAATTTCTTGGGGGATAAAAGAGGTAACCTTGAGTTAATTAGTGGGTTACTATTGTCATCTTTTATACTTAATTATATGCTAATTAGGGTAAAAGAAAGAGGGTTTGAATAAGAAAAATAAAAAGAACAAAGAGAGAGAGAGAGGATCGATAGAGAGAGACGAAACAAGGGGAAAAACCAAGCTTTGGGGAATTTGCTATGTATTGGTAGTATTGTAAACCCTTCTATATGCTTAATTGTATGCTTGCATGAATATGATTATGTGATTGTGGTAAAATAAGCATGATGAAGCTATTGAATCCCAAATCTTGAAAGAAACCCTAATCTACTTTGTTAAAGGGATTGATGATGTCTTGATATAAAAGAAGGCTTGATGAACTAAAGTAATGAGAGTGATGATGCCTTGGTATAAGAAAAGGCTTGATGAATTGATAGAATGATGTTAGTGGATCGGAGTGTCACGTACCGACACATAGTATTAAGGGATCGGGTGTCACAAACCGACACGTAGAATTAGGGGATCGGAGTGTAACGTTCCGACACATAAAATTAGGGGATCGGGTGTCACGAATCGACACGTAGAATTAGGGGATCGGAGTGTCACGTACCGACACATGGTATTAGGGGATCGGGTGTCACGAACCGACATGTAGAATTAGGGGATCGGAGTGTCACGTACCGACACATGGTATTAGGGGATCGGGTGTGACGAACCGACACGTAGAATTAGGGGATCGGAGTGTCACGTACCGACACATAGTAGTAGGGGATCGGAGTGTCACGTACCGACACAAGAGGAAGAAAGATAATGAATCTTGAAAGATGTTAATATACTCAATATAATGAACCTAATTCCCAAATGAGTATGGCATTGAGGCTTGAGTCCTCATGGATGAACTTGGTGGTACTTATTGATGATTATAGTACTTGTTGTTGCTACATGTTGAGTATTGTAGTCGATTTATGATATTAACTGATATATAGTGTTTTCTATTTTGAGTTAGCCGATGATACCTACTCAGTACTTGTGTTTTGTACTGACCCCTACTTGTATGTTTCTTTCTTTGTTATTTGTGGAGTGCAGAAAACGCGCCGTCGTCTTCAACACAACCACTAGCCAGCCTTCAATACACCGGATTTCAGGGTGAGCTAATGCTTCTAGCTTGGACTGGATCTTCTTCTTCATGTCTTGATGCCTTGAAGTTCCGGCATGGACTAGCTTTTGATTTATTTTAGCTTCTTAGAATACTCTTAGTTTAGTAATTTGATCATAGATGTTCTTGTGATGATGACTTCCAGATTTTGGGGATAATGAGTTATAAATTTTAGAAGTTTATTTAATTGATTTTATTAATGAATTTAAGTCTTCCGCATGATATCTTGATATTATATTGAAATTTTGAGTTTTGTATTGGTTGGTTCTCTCACATAGGAGGGTAAGTGTGGGTGCCACTCGCGACTCGATTTGGGTCGTGACAAACTTGGTATCAGAGCATTAGGTTCGTTGGTCTCATCACACAAGAACGAGTGTAGTAGAGTCTTAAGGAACGGTAGGGGGATGCCTTTACTTTTCTTTGAGAGGCTATATGACTTTAGGAACATTTCATTCTTTCTTTCCTTCTTTCGTGCTATTACTTGGGTCCAATTGGTATCTAGGTGATACAAATTGGTATCTGACCATCTTCACTCTATTTCGCAGATGGTTAGAACTAGAGCAACGACTGCACCAACACCAACACCGGCAAGACAGGATGCGTCTGAGCCAGCCACTTGGACTGTAGCTCGAGGAGGATCAGTGGCAAGAGGCCGTGGTAGAGGTCGTGGGAGGACGTCCTCTAGATGAAGAGGACAAGCACCTAGCCCATCTGGTACTAGGGCAGTGACTCCTCCACCGACTGAGGAAGTGATAAGAGAGGGTGAGGAAGGGGAGAATGAACAAGTGCAGAATGAGGAATTACCACCCCAACCTACCCCAGAAATGATTAATCAGGTTCTGGCCTATCTTAGTGGTTTATCTGATCAGGGCCAAACACCTCCAGTGTTTTTTGCACCAGCACCTCAGGTTCTGGAGGTACAACATGCGGCTACTGTGGCTCCCCGCATGGATGCCTCATTGGAAATAGGCACGTTTCCTCGTCTGACTACAATGCCTATAATGACAAATGATCAGCATGAACTTTTCAGTAAGTTCTTGAAATTGAAACCTCCAGTCTTCAAGGGTGCTGAATCTGAGGATACTTACGATTTTCTGGTTGATTGTCATGAGCTACTACACAAGATGGGTTTAGTAGAACAGTTTGGTGTTGAGTTCGTAAGTTATCAGTTTCAAGGGAATGCCAAAATGTGGTGGCGGTCACATGTTGAGTGTCAACCAACAGAGGCACCACCTATGACTTGGGCATCGTTCTCTAGCTTGTTTATGGAAAAGTATATCCCCCGGACTTTGAGGGATAGGAAAAGGGATGAGTTCTTGAGCCTAGAGCAAGGTAGAATATCGGTTACTGCATATGAGGCTAAGTTTCGTGCATTATCCAGGTATGCCACCCAACTTTGTTTCAGTCCACAAGAACGGATTCGCCGTTTTATGAAGGGGTTGAGGTCAGAATTGCGGATTTCAGCCTTACAGGTAGCGGCTACAGCAAAATCCTTCCAAGAGGTGGCAGACTTCGTGGTAGAGGTGGAAGGAGTAAAGCCAGATGACTTCACCTCGACATCGACATCAAAAAGGTTTCGAAAGGGAGGTGAGTTTAATGGTTCTTACACTAGAGGACAGGGTTCAGAAGGTTACTCATTCCGACCAATTCAGTCTTCACTACAGACTGTAGTTGGGGGTCCACCTCAGACCGGTCAACAATTCTCCGAGAGACCTATGCTTGACTCCAGAGAGTGTTATGGATGTGGGAAGACTGGACATATTAGGAGGAATTGCCCAAAACAGAGTTACAGACCCCCAATAGCTAGAGGTAGAGGTGGTCATAGTAGAGGCCGTTATTCTGGAGGACGTGGTGGTCGAGGTAATGGTGGTCACCAAAACGGCCGAGGTGATGGGCAAACTGGAGCTACGACAACACCACATGGTAGGGGCAACGGGCAGGATGGTGATAGGGCCCATTGTTATGCTTTCCCCGGGCGGTCTGAAGCGGAGGCATCTGATGCTGTTATCACAGGTAATCTTTTGGTTTGTGATTGCATGGCTTCTATTTTATTTGATCCTGGCTCCACGTTTTCATATGTATCCTCCTTATTTGCTACCGGTCTTAATTTACATTGTGAATTGCTTGACATGCCTATTCGTGTTTCTACTCCGGTGGGTGAGTCTATGATAGTTGAAAAAGTATATAGGTCTTGTCTGGTGACTTTTGTGGGGAGCAATTCTTATGTAGACTTTGTTATCTTAGAAATGGTTGATTTTGATGTAATTCTGGATATGACTTGGTTTTCTCTGAATTTTGCAATATTGGATTGTAATGCTAAAACTGTGACGTTAGCCAAGCCTTGGACAAATCATTTAGTGTGGGAGGGCGACTACACTTCCACTCCGGTTCGTATCATCTCCTTTTTTTGTGCTAAGAGAATGATTAGTAAGGGGTGTTTAGATTTCTTGGCACATCTCAAGGATAACACTA